>CANTUV010000075.1:3750000-5000000 GCA_947685225.1 Garcia nutans
GATGTAGATATAGGTTGTTATAGGTTGTTAGGGGTTGTTAAGGGCTGTTTAGGGATGATAGGGGCTATTAAGTATTGATAGGGTAGCAGCCCATAACAGCCTCTATAATCCCCTAACAATAACCAATAATCCTTCAAATAATATTTATATATGTTATTATAAGTTGTTATAGGATCTTGTATAGTGAATAATAGTGTTCAAGACTAAAAAAATATAAAAAAAAATTCAAATTGTAATCTACTTTTATTTTATGGCCTTCAATAACTTATTCAATCACAATTACTCTGTTGCAAAACACTGTAATATAAGTATTTTCTACAAGTATCATTTATACCTTTTCACGGTTTTCTTATAGAGAAAAGTATATCTCATACATAGTCTTAAAAAATACCAATGCAAATTAGATTGAAATTAAACTCATTTATGACAATACAAGGCTAGAAAACAAGATCCTTAGTTTGGTTTCAAGTGCAAAAAATGTTCTTAAAATCAAAGGACTAAACAGAGTCACATTTTCTTTCTTTAATATAGTTTCAACATTTTCAATTTGTGGTTTTATACCCACAAATAAAAATATGGTTGCCTTTCACAAAAATTCACTTCTTATATCAATTCACATCCCCCAAGTCCTTGTTGGGAACACATTATTTTCATCTTGCTTGAGATTTTAAGTTTCCCCAATGATATAATAGATTAAAGTTAAGATTAAAAATGTTTTGAAACCCATGATTTTGTTAGCCATAAGTACATTGTTCACTTACTGTAACCAAATTAAATTAAAAATTATTGATAACTAAATCTTTATCTAATAAACAACCATAAGGAATGTTAGCTCATATGATTCCAAGTTAAATGTACATTCTTCAAGCAAATGACCATTACTACCTAACAATAATTAGTAACATCATCCAACAACACTTCAGTATATCAAACCAAAGCCATCCATTAACCTGCTTTCCTAAAGTATACCAGCAACCTCTACTGGTATACTAGACAAAATATAGAATAAAAAATAGAGAAAATATAATTCTATCACTTCAGCATTCAAATTTGGGATCAATTTAGACTAAGAGGTATAATTGAAGCACTCTAATAATATTATTGCACATCTTTGCTGCAATTTCCACTATTAATACTTTCACAACAGGTAAGATATTTTGTTAAGCATTATTGTTTTTATTTCTCATTCATCTACAAGATTTCCAACATCAAAATGATCTGCTGATAGATGTAGTCTAGTGACACACATTGAGTACACCAAAGGATATATATATATACATATACACACACATATCAGAAACAATAACGACAATAATAATACTCAGAAACAACCACTCAGACTGATAAATCGTGAGTAATGTGTATATGTTACCTGTAAAAACTTGTAATCCCTTGAAATGTATATTAAAGAAAGACAATCACAAACTATGAACAACACTTTCCTTCCATTTTAAAAACAAAATCAACAACACTCATCAATATATCATCAACATATCTATTTTTCTTTAAATGTATCACTTTGTTTCTCCATCAAAATACCCTTGAAATCCAACATACCTCATTCATTTCAAAAGCAAAAAATTTTTAAAAAAAAAGAAAGAAAGAAAACTTACTGATTGATTCGAAGAAGAAGCATAAATCAATTTTTGTATTTTTCTTCACTGATGAGCTATGGATTAATTCTTCAATTGCTCAATTTAGATGTTGCAATATTAACTTTGATAAGACATTAGGATTTTTAAACAATGGTTTTAAAGGTAATGGAGGAGAATAATTGCAGAAGAAAACGCAAAAGAGGAGTTTTTTTTTTAATTTTAAACTTCACTGTGTTTTCAGGGTTTTATAGTAAAAGTATGTCTATTTAAGATTAAAGGGGTTTCAAAAATATTAACACCCTCTTAAAGAATATTTTCTAGGTTAAATCCATTTTTAAAATTGAAAAATAAGTATCTTAAAAATATTTTTATTTTTAAGTATTTTTTTAAAAAAAATCTAATATAAGATATATTTCTCAAAAATCATTCTTTAATATATTCCTTTTTTGGGGACTAAATATTATATTAGTGATAGGTCCCCATCAACTTTTGGAGCTGTTTTATTATTAAATTTATCATGTGATGAAATTTCTGGTCAATTATTTATATAGGATATGAATAATTTATAAATAAATTTGAATAAATATAAGTAGTATTTTTATTATTTATTATGGATTTAGATATTTATCTTTGAGTATTCGTTATTTAAATTTTATTATATATTTTAATTATATATTTATTTTATTTTATTTTAATTATAGCATTGTATGGTATGAAATTATTTTAATAAAATTTTGTTAATATTAGATATTTATTTATAATTATTTAATTGACATAAATATAATTTTATAATTTAAATTTTATGATTTTTTTAAATTTTTATATTTAAACGATGATTTAAATAGTAAATGGATATTATTAAATATTTGAAATAAATACAAATATAACTATAATCGAGTTTAAATAAATTTAAGTAGTTTAAAAATTAAATGAATTTGAATTCAGATATGATAATTTTAATAGTATCTAACCCATTGTCACTCTTAATTATGTCTAGGTTTAGGTTGATTTAATTCGAATTTATAAGAATTTAACTTTTGTCAATTTAATTTTTAGGTGAAGTTGTATAAAAGCCAAGGATTCAAATAAATTCTAGCTTATTATATATATATATATATATATATATTTTATTGCAACTGGAGCTTTATTTTTATTTTTTTTTGCTGTTAATTGTCTCCACGTGACATTATGGATGCCACTCTTTTTCTTGTGTATGCTCACGTGAACCACCCTATTAACTGAACATCTCCTACATTTTTTTCCCCTTTATTTAACACCTAAATCGAAGAAAAAAAAATTCTTCGTTCTCTTTCATGCTTGAAATCCTACACTAATAAAGAAGGATTTGATTTTCAGTATTAGGAATACAGTTCCAAACAGAATTAGGAAGCTAGAATTAAAATAGGAATTAGTTTCTTTTCCTATTAGTATTAGGATAAACAAATTTATATAAATAGAGACAGATACAGCTATTGTAATGATAAGTAAAAATTCAATAAAAACAAACTGTCTTTATGATCAGATTTTGACATGGTATCAGAGCTCCGGTTCTAATCCGGGAATTCATCATCTACCCAAAGAAAGACTCAGAATCACTTGATTCATCACAGTCTGTGTTTTTTTTCCAAAACCAGAGCAATTAGGTAATCGCTACAATGGCAGAGAAAACAACTTCAGAAACAACCGAACAAACCTCAGAATCATCACACATTAATCCAACACCGACAGAAATCCCACCAGAATTCATAAACCAATTGTACAATCTGTTCAAGAATGTACAAAATCAAGATCAGAAATCCGAAGAAGAAGGAGGAACCCTAAAACTTGAAATTAAATTGAACGAGCAGAATTACTCCCTGTGGTCGAGGATGATGCGCATTGCATTAGGAGGGAAGGGAAGACTTCATCACATCATTGGGAACCCAGAATCGCCAAATCCGTCGAGCCCTAAGTTTTCAAAGTGGCAGAGGCATGATTGCCAAGTTTATAGTTGGATCTTGTGCAATATTGAACAAGATCTCCTCAACGGCGTGACTGAATACGGAACCGCGAAAGAACTTTGGAGAGCATTAGAAATAACCTATGGATTAGGGAGCGACTCTCTGCAAATCTATGAACTTCACATCAGAGCCTCCCGTTTAATGCAAGGAACCAGCAGCGTGGAACAGTACTGGATTTCATGTCAAGCGATCTGGAAGGAGATCGATCAGAGACAGCCAAATCCAATGATCTCTCCAACAGATATCAAAACCTACAACCGAATCAAAGAAGAAACAAGATTATATCATTTTCTGTCAGGACTGAACCAGAATTATGAGAACACAAGAAGAGATATCCTAAAAACAACTCCCCTTCCATCAATCGAATCTGCATATGGAGAAGTCAGAAGAGAAGGAGCTCGACAAGCCATTTTCTCCGGCGGCATCGAAGAAACAGGGATTGGTTCAGGTCTGATGACTAAGAACAAGGGTAAATCTTTTCAGACAAGGTCAGAGAACGCCAGCAAAATCAACGGCAGCTCATCATCCCTGGAAAAAATTGACAAATCGAGCCTGGAATGCTCTCACTGTGGACAAAAAAAGCACACTAAGGAACAGTGCTTCGAAATCATAGGATATCCAGACTGGTGGGATCATACCAGGAATCGGAACAAATCGACAAAGAGAAGCAACACCGGCGGCTGCCGAGAGGCTACCAGCAGCGGTGGAAAAGGGAACGACAAGTCTGGTAAAGCAGCTATTTCAAAGGAAGAAGAGGGTGACGAGCTGACAGGTAAGTGTTATGTAACCCTAGCTCCTCTTTATAAACAATTACACACCGGCCCAAGTAGAAACAGGCCCTCTGAATCTGAATCTCAAGTCAGCAGACCCAACAAGGAGAAGAATTGGGCCCTTGACAGTGGGGCCTCAGACACAGTGACATATGACCCAAACGATTTAATTGAGCCCAAAACACCAACAAGGAAGTATCTCCAAATAGCGGATGGAAATTTGTCGAGAGTGACTAAGACCGGCACAGTAGAGATAACACCTAATATTAAATTAAAAAAATGTTTACTTGTGCCTTCTTTTTCAAATAAATTACTTTCCGTCAGCCATGTAACTAAGGAACTTAACTGCACAGTATTACTCACACCTTCTTTTTGTATATTACAGGACATTCCGACGGGAAAAATCATTGGGCGTGGTACTGAACACCATGGACTTTACTACATAGACGAGATGTCTCAACAAGGGATCATGTTGCTTGCTCACGGGACTATAGATCGACAAGCTTGGCTATGGCACCGTCGACTGGGACACTCCTCACCTGGGTATCTCAAACACCTATTCCTTGTTTTTTTTTAATAATAGAGACTTTAAGTGTGAGACATGTATTTTAGCTAAGAGTCATAGGAAAACTTACCCTGTTAATGAAACTAGAAGTGACTCTATTTTTTCCTTAGTTCACTCAGATGTGTGGGGCCCTGCTCCGAATAACACTAATTCTGGTCTTAAGTATTTTGTGTTGTTCATTGATGATTTTTCAAGAATCGTATGGATTTATTTTTTGAAACAAAAATCGGATGTATGTGAAAAATTCATAGAGTTTCATAAAATGGTTCAAACCCAGTTTGGAAAAAATATAAAAATCCTGAGATCAGATAATGGTGGAGAGTTTGTTAACTCAACACTAAAATCTTTTTTTTTACAACATAGAATCATACACCATACATCTTGCCCTAATACACCACAACAAAACGGTGTAGCAGAAAGGAAAAATCGATTTCTCTTAGAAATCACCAGAGCCCTAATGATAGAGTCACACGTTCCTAAATCTTTTTGGCTTGAAGCTTTAGAAACAGCGGTTTACCTTGTAAATCGACTACCAACAAAAATCTTACAATACCAAACACCTTTAAAAACTCTTGCTACTCAGACAACCATACCATCAACATTAACTGTTTTACCACGAGTTTTTGGGTGTAGCATCTATGTTCACATTCACAAAAATGATAGAAATAAACTAGAACCATGTGCTATAAAATGTGTATTTGTAGGATATGGAAAAAACCAAAAAGGGTATAGATGTTACGATCCAAAAGCAAAGAGAATGTATACTACTATGGATTGTGATTTCTTAGAAACTGAATATTACTACACCTCCCAACCACCAAGTCAGGGGGAGAATAACAGTAACTTGTTAGGTTGGATGACCATGCCCAGTTCAACTTTGACAGAAGTGGTCCCAAAAGAACAAGTTAGTGATTCTGCTGATGACATCTCAGAAACAGAAGTTCAGAGCATGGATCGTTCAAACCAAACTCCAAATAAATCCCCCGAGGATACTCCTGAAGTAAGTCCTTCTATTCCAGTTTTTACTTCTTCTCCTTCTACTACTATTCCTACTTCTTCTCCTTCTATTCTTGAAGAAAACATTGTCTATGAAGAAGACAGAAGTGAGGAACCTGAGGAAGACAGATATACCCTTCCACCCAGAAGAAATCGAGGGATTCCGCCAAGAAGATATTCTCCAGAACATCTACCAAAGAGTAGTAGATACCCAATAGTCGAAATGGTTACAAGAAATATGACGAAAGAAGGCCAGTTTTTCTCTTCCATCCTATACAATGAAAGAATTCCTCAAACAATTGCAGAAGCATAGGAGAAGGAAGAATGGAAAGAAGCAATGAAAGCAGAAATTGATGCACTAGAAAAGAATCAGACTTGGGAAAAATGTAAACTTCCAGAAGGAAAGAAACCTGTGGGATGTAAATGGGTGTTTACCATTAAACACAAGGCAGATGGGACCATTGAAAGATATAAAGCAAGATTAGTGGCTAAAGGATATACTCAGACATATGGGATAGACTATGAAGAAACTTTTTCTCCAGTTGCAAAGCTTGATACTATAAGAATTCTGTTTTCTATTGCAGCAAACCGAGATTGGCCCCTATCCCAGTTTGACGTAAAGAATGCATTCCTTCATGGAAATCTAGAAGAAGAAATCTACATGGAAGCACCCCCAGGTTATAACGCAGGATTCAAGAAAGATGAGGTTTGTAGGTTGAGGAAGTCTCTCTATGGATTAAAACAGTCACCGAGAGCATGGTTTGGAAGATTTGCAATGGCAATGAAAAAATATGGATACAAACAGAGCAACTCTGACCACACCTTGTTCATCAAAAGGAGAGACTCCAAAATCACATGTCTCATTATTTATGTGGATGATATGATTATCACAGGGGATGACAAGGAAGAAATGGAAGTTTTAAAGAAGAATTTATTTTCTGAATTTGAGATGAAAGATTTGGGAGGACTAAAATACTTTCTAGGGATAGAAGTCCTACGCTCGAAGCAAGGAATTTTTATTTCTCAGAGAAAGTATACTCTAGATCTCCTTGCAGAAACAGGTCTGATAGACTGTAAATCAGCCAATACCCCAATTATTATGAATCATGGCTTACAGATGAAAGAAGATGCTGAGATGGTAGATAAAGAACAATATCAACGCCTAGTAGGGAAACTAATCTATTTATCTCACACTCGACCTGATATCGCATTTGCAGTTGGAGTAGTAAGCCAATTTATGCATCATCCTCAGAAAGAACATTTAGATGCTGCATTAAGAATTGTGAGATATCTCAAAGGGTCACCTGGAAAAGGGATCATATTCAAGAAGAATGGCCACCTGGAAGTTGAAGCTTATACTGATGCAGATTGGGCTGGAAATCCAGTGGATCGAAGATCAACTTCTGGTTATTTCACCTTTGTAGGCGGCAACTTAGTGACATGGAAAAGCAAAAAACAAAATGTTGTTGCCAGATCTAGTGCTGAAGCAGAATTTCGTGGGATAGCTAGAGGAGTTGCAGAAATACTGTGGGTCCGAAAACTACTAAGTGAAGTTGGATTCGAACCTAAAGGGAAAATTGCATTAAAATGCGACAACAAAGCTGCAATTAGCATCTCAGAAAATCCAGTTCAACATGATCGCTCCAAGCATATTGAAGTTGATAGATACTTTATCAAAGAAAAACTCGCGGAAGGAATAATTTCTCTTCCTTTCATTAGTTCAAAAAATCAACTGGCAGACATACTCACCAAAGCAGTTTCTGGAGAAGTCTTTCACAGTGTGTTGGGCAAGTTAGGCATTGAAGACCCTATGACCTAACTTGAGGGGGATTATTAGGAATACAGTTCCAAACAGAATTAGGAAGCTAGAATTAAAATAGGAATTAGTTTCTTTTCCTATTAGTATTAGGATAAACAGATTTATATAAATAGAGACAGATACAGCTATTGTAATGATAAGTAAAAATTCAATAAAAACAAACTGTCTTTATGATCAGATTTTGACATTCAGAACATAGCATTTAAATTCCAACGATAAATTGAATTACCTTGCCATGAGATTCTTGATTTTAATCTTTCTTTTGTAATATAATTGATTTGGAAAGATGGATTCATCACCAGCTTCGACTGGAAATGACAACAGATAGAATATTTATCAAAATTACCATACTTGAATATGAACCTAATTAAATTTTAAACTACTCGAACACATTTAAATTCAATTATTATTATATTCGTATTCATATCACATCTGTTTAATATTATCCGTTTATTATTCAAATCCGTTTAAATATAAAAATTTAAAAATATTATAAAATTTAAAATATAAATTATAAATTTTTAATTAAATAATTATAAATAAATATTTAATATTAATATAATTTTATTAAAAATAATTTCATATCACATAATTTTATAATTAAAATAAAATATAAAAATATATAATTAAAATTTTAATAAAATATAATTAATATATAAGAGTTCGAATAACAGGTATACTCGAACTCGATCCGAACCTGTCACAGATAGTAAAAATATTAATCATACTTATCTAAATTCATTTATAAATTATTCATACTCTATATAAACGGATCACGATGATTGGATATCCAAAAATATTTGACCTATTGCCACTCCTAAAATCGATGACATCATCTTCAAGAAACAAACATGTGCAGCTTGGAGAAGGGTTAAAGAAATATAAGTATGGTGTTCCAGAGGTGTTTGTGTACATCATGTCCTGATTTCCTGGAAGGAGATTATGGATGTGCCAATTTCAATGTAAGCTTCCAAGGATTGATTTTTTTTTTTCCAAATTTCTTAAAAATCTATATTCTATAAATCATTTGAAATGTTGAAGATGGTCTTCATGCTTATTGGCAGGCTCCTGTATAGAGAAGATGAAACGGGTAATAATTTCAAATGGGTTGATATTAATACTTCAGAAACGGCCATAAATGAATTGAAAATTGAGAAGATGTTGTTTGAGGAAAATGAGATGTTAAAGAGAAGATAAGGATCGATGTCAAAGGAAAAAGTAAAATGTCACATTGATGAGTTGAAAGAAAATCTGAGGAAATATAAGTTGGAAATGGCAAAAAAGGCAGAATGATTTTGGAAACTTAGTATGAAATGGTAAGTTATTTGAATTATGTTTATTGCAAAAAAGATAGTTATTTGAATTAGGCTAAATAATTATAATATTTATGAGATTCTGCATATTACACTAGTTAGTCCCTGTATTTTCAATATCTAATTTTTGCATCTTTTAATTTTTAAAAATTAAAGTGTTTAGTCATTCTGTTAATATTTTAATTCTAAAAATATTAGTTAATTACTTTGATATTATAAAATAATTTATTTTTTTTCTTTATATATATTTTTCTTTGTTATTTGTTAAGTCATGCTTATTTTTAATTTTATTTATATTTTTTACACATAATTTATTTTAATTTTATAAATATTTTAATAAGTTATTTTAATTTATATATATTTTTATAAAAATAAATATATTATTAATTTATATATATTCTTACAAAGATAAATATATTATAAAATAACTTATTTGCTCTTCATTTATATATATTTATCTTTATTATTTATTTATTTTATTTTATTTTTAATTTTATTTATATATAGATGTCTGCAAAATACTAAAAGACATTTTTTATATTATTTAAAATTATTTTTTTAATAATGCCTATAAAATTAAAATAAATAAATATATAGATTGTCTGCAAAATAATAAAAGATATTATTCGTATAAATTAAAATAACTTATTAAAATATTTATAAAATTAAAATAAATTATGTGTAAGAAATATAAATAAAATTAAAAATAAGCATGATTTAACAAATAACAAAGAAAATATATATAAAGAAAAAATAAATAAATTATTTTATAATATCAAAGTAATTGACTAATATTTTTAGGATGAAAATATTAACAGAATGACTAAACAGTTTAATTTTTAAAAATTGGAGGATACAAAAATTAAATTTTAAAAATACAGAGACTGACTAGTATAATATGTAAAATCTCAGAGATTTTATAATTATTTAGCCTTTAAATTATATAGTTGTACCTACTTGAGAAAGACAGAATGAAGTACTTTGAATATGGGACTCATTGAAAACATATATTTATTTCCTATTGAAGTATTTTTTTTTTTTTTTGGTTATGCTTATGTTTTAGTTACTGGTATTGTATGTTAAATGTAGAATTTTGATGGTAACTGTAGTTCACTCAACAGATAACAATATTTATATCAAAATAACATAAGTCCATTCATCATAAACATTTTCCGCACAATAGTGAAGTTAATAAAATCAAAGTATTTGATTGACAAAATCATCCTATGATACAATTGTCATATTACTTGAATTACAAAAATTATAAAAATCATTATGTCATACAATTGTTGTCTTGCTTGATTTACAAAAAACCAAACTAAGATATATAGTTTTATGTATCTCATTTACAAAAACATAATGCAAGAAGACAATTGTTCCTACGTTCTTACACTCAGGCATCCTGTAGTGTTTGATATATATATATATATATATATATATATAACAGTGGCTAGGACACTACAATTACATATATAAAAGACATTAAGGTCTTACTATTAAATCATTGGATATGATGTTGACTATTTCAGAACCTTGCCAGCACTTGCTCACGTTGCTCTTGTATTTATCTATTTGTGAAGCATGGTTGCCCTTGCCATTGCAATCCTAATGGCTTGAGTGGTAGGTCATTTCGTATACTTACATCTGGGACGGAACTAAGGAGGGGTTCAGGAGACAATGAACCCCCTGGTTCATATATATATATATATATATATATTAAAAAAGGTTCAAACTCCGGAAATATATTTTGTGGGGGTTCGAACTCGCGACCTTTCCCTAGTGGGTTGGGTCGCTAGCCCGCTGGACTAACCCCAGCGAATTTCTAGTTCTCATATATATATATATATATATATATATACACACATATGCACTCATACGATAGTAGGTCTAATTTTAAAATAATGATTATCTACTTAGAAAAAATGACAACATCTATCATATTTTTAAAATTTTTTACTTTTTTATAATGAGTATTTTAGTCATTTTATTATAAACTCATAATACACTCATTATAAACTGTGTGAGATTTATAAACTCGTTATAAACTCATTGTAAATTAATTATAAATTCATTATAAACTCTCTGTAAATTAATAAAAATATGATATTTTGATAAATGTTTTATAAATTCTGGTATTTTGATAAATATTTTATAAATATGGTATATTTAGAATTATTTTTAATTTTTTTTTATTTTTGTGAAAAGCTCTATCTACTTTTTATGTTTTCTGTGGGCCGTAAGCCTTATTACAGTTTATAGGCCCAATATTGCTAAAATTTATGCATTTCAGACACCTTCAAGCCTCAGGCTTAACTTCTTAAAAAAGATCTCAAAATTAATGTCTAACCGTGTGAGAGGTCCCATTTTTTTTTTATAATAAAGACGTCTCTTTTTTTTTTTTTTGGAACAAAGAGGTCTCATTTTAAATGTTAATTCAATTGTTAGCATATATATATTTTCTCAGAAGTGTATATATATAAACATTATTTCATAACAGTAAGCCAAATTTGTATGCATTTTATATACCTTCAAAGCTTGAGTTGTATATTGCTAAGTGCTATTTAGTATTATCCATCCTCTATAAATGAGCTACATGTCCTTTCTGTGCTTTATTATAGAATGCTTCTCCCAATTTTTATTAATACTTCTTTAGAATATGTTCTTATTCAAAAATAGCTAACCACCTTGTAAAACATATTGAAATTAGGGTCAAAATGCTTCATAAAATTTAACTAAACTATAAACTCATATTACGCCTTTAAATCAAAATATTTTATTTATATCTATTATATCATATAAATTTATTACAAAATAATTAATTTAAATATTTTTTAAAATATCTTAAAAATTTATAAAAATTATTTAAAAAATAACATATATTATGTAATTTATTAAAATAATATTTTGTCCGTAAATTATTTGGTTTAAAAATTTTGTCCCCCTTGAACAAAATCATAGTTCCGCTGCTAATCATCTCTAAGAAATACAACTTTCCTTCTTCATTTTGTGCATGATTATTTGAACCTTTTGAAAAATCTAATTTTTCTCTTATTTGAAATGGGAACCTAGTCTCAATATCAAGATTATCATTGATGTTAATGTCAGCATTACCACCATGTATAACTCTCTCACTAATCATGCCAGGCTGCTATAATATCTATACCATATAATATTAAACATACAACATGCCCAACGATCAAATATTAAATACTTGCTTTCATACAACACCAACATAGACTTCTTAAAGAAGCATCAAATATACAATTAGGGATGTACTTAAACCGAATTGGGTCAGATTTTACCCTTACTCGAAGTCTGGCCTGATTTTACTTTGGGTTAAAATAAATAACCCTGGGTGTGACCCTAAGCCCTTGGGTAGAGATGTATTCTGGCCTCGGGCCAACGCGAATGAGTTGGGCTGGGCATCAAGGGCCAGGCAAATATAAAATTGGACTTCTTCAATGTTATTATTGTAAATTTGAAATTGGGTCTTGTACAAGTTTATTATTGCAAATTGGAAACTGGGCCTGCTGCAATAATAATTTTAACATTTAAATATTATTATTAACATTAATAACATTTAATTATTATCACTGTTATTATTATTACTATTTTTTTTTTGAACATCATTATTATTACTATTATTATTATTAAAGAAAGCTTGCAATCGGATTCATAACTTTGAGCATACAAATGTAACAAATCCATAAAACTTGAAATAAACGAGACAAAATTCAAGCAAAGAAAGGAGATTGAAGTATACATATTTGAAAAAGCTTGAGCCTTGAAATAGACAGAAGTAAAAAACAAGGAAAAAAGAATGAAGTATGTAGATGATCCAAACAGTAAAAAGAATCCCAAACAATTACAGATCTGAAAAAAAAAACTAAAATTTCAAACAGAATCATAAACAAGCCAACAGATTCCCTGGACAATTACATATCTAAAATTCCAAACACACTAAAATTCCAAATAAAACCAAGAACAAGCAAGAAATCCCCAAACAAAACAAAACTAAAACTAACAATAAAAAATACAATCCATACCACAGATCTGAGACTAAAAAAATATCAAAAACTACAACTCAACAAACCAAATATAAAAAATAACCATTGTCATCTTCGCATGGCAAAGAAAACAAAGAGAGATTGAGAGAGCAACAATGGAATTGGAAGATCAAGTCGCCATTGAGAGATCTAGAGAGCGAGAGATTGAGAGTTTATGAGAGGAAGATTGAGAGCTTGTGAGAAGAAAAATGCATAGTAAAAGAGCACTGAAACAAAATAAGAGGCGTGACCAGACAAAATAAGGGTTAGGGTCTTTAGTCTAAAGATTTAAATGGGTATATATATAATTAGGTTGGGCTAGGTTGGCCCAACATTTTCTGAACAAATTCCAACCACTCAAAAATAAAAAAAAAATTAATTTTCAAACTCGAAACCCTACTTAATTTTTTTAAAAAATTAGGCCCAACTCGGCTAGAATTGATTCTGTTAGGCCAGGTTAACTTAGCCAACGGGCTGGATGAACATCCCTATATATAACATGTTCATACATTCGACATATTAAATAAGGCCAAATACATATATAGTTTCTTGAACTTACTCGTTTAGTAAGTTTGCCCCTTTAACTTTCAATTTAATTATATAACCTTTTGAACTCATATTTTTTAACTTATAAATATAAATTTGCAGTCACATTAAATCATTAACATATCTATTTAATATAAAATATACAAATACGAAGAGCAAATTAACTAGTATTCAGTAATATAAGTGTTAGTATAAAATAAATAAATACAAGAGATAGAATAATAAATATATAAATACAAGAGATAAAATGATAAATATATAAATACAAGAAGTAAAGTTTATCAAAATGAACAATTACAGGGAGCTCAGATGTATTATGCCATTAAATAAATAGTGACATCATTAATACATGGCAACCTATACACAACAATGCTCACCAACAATAATAGCCTATGCAAACACAAAAAAAAAAAAGGCAACATAAAAAGTTCAACATCAACATAACCTCAAAACTAAATAAAAAGCAATAATTTCAACTAGTTAGTCACGTTGTAAGTCATGCTTCTAGTAGATTCATTAATGAAAGCTCCATATTCACTACTCTTTCTTCTTGTCTCTAGTAGGTTCTCCTTCCCTTTTGATATGATTTCACTAATCTTTTGTTTCCCTTTTGATATGGAATGGCTATTGTTGTGTATGCTACCACTGTAAGGAACATTCTTCTTTACACTTGTGATAGGTTATTCTAAACAAATAAAATTAACTAATTAGCTTGGGTTACTATATCACAAAGGAAAAAATGAATAAAAGCTTGTTAAGAAAAAATAACTCAAAATGACGGAAATGTCTTAGTTTTATTAGCTACAAAGCTTATTTTATTGCGGCCTACTTTTTTTTCATATGCTACGTTTCATTTGGGTGCTTTTTTTTAATAACTTGCCGCTCATTCTATGTAACACCCCATCTTAGCCTACGTTTATAGACCAAGATGGACTGTTATTTCATGGTGGTTGTGTCTTAACATTTTACTTAGCCAATTTTAAGTGCAGATTTTAAAAAAAAATTTGCCAGGACCTCCCCTAAAAATGGAGGTCCCAAGTGTCGCCAAAACTGATTTTTTTAATTTTTGAAAAACATTTTGTTTCACAATTCAACTCAAGCACACTCCCAATAATCCACCCTTATAACCTCAACTACAATCCTGCAAGAAGAATTCACACTTCTATACTTGCATACATAAGTGCTAAACCCAAATAAGATTTATTAGATTACTAGCAGTGTACGTGTTCTGGCTTTTCAGTATAATACATTTATTTGCTAGATCATACAAGCTTATGTACATGCCATATTGTTACAATCAATCATATCCAAACTCCTACCCAAAGTAGTAGTCAAGGCCAGCTGCACAGGACATGCTGCAATCTTGTCTCCTCGTTTAACCTACGAGTTTAGAGGGAAACTAAACTCGCTAAGCAATTGCTTAGTGGGTACTTAAATCATTGCAATAAATAAATAAAATGAAAGAATGATTTGAACATACATTTATATACTTTAAATACTTGAAAGGAATAAATACAAAACACAGATGGTGGCTTGACTGAATAATTTGAATTTAAATCATTTCTCTTGCTTTTATCATTTTGGTTGCTTTACTGGTTTAACAGAACGTCAGCGGATAAGGAAGGGTCATGATAAACATATCTTGTCATGATCATATTTCATTATCTTTCATCATAATTCTTGCACATGTGCCAATGGCCATTATCATTGCATCATTGATCATGTCATTGTAATCATCGGCCTTCAGCTGGAATATCATATCATGTCATAAGCAGTACTGCAGTAATAGTATGATGCATCATACCCTTATCTCAAGGGTTCTGTCATAACCAAGTAGAGCATAAATAATTTATTAAATTACTTTGATCATGATATTCAATAAGCCATAATTTGTCCATAATGCATGTATTGTCGGAATAGCTTGTCATGATGCCTTTCTGATCATTTCCAATTCCCCTTCATGTCATTTTATATGATTTAACATCAATCCATATCATAATATTCAAGTTTTAACACATTTAGAAAAATGACCAAAGGAATAGTAGCGCGGCGCGTAAAATCGGCAACGCAATGGCGCGCGACAACTAAATGGTAAAATCTGTTTTTACTGCTGAAAATCAGTCAACTTTGGCAACGGTTTTGACCAAGTAAACAAACTTATTTTTGGCTGAATTTTTGCAGGAAAACACTTTCATAAGTTAACTAAATGCATGTAAAATTTCGTCGAAAAATTCTTTCGTTTGCCCCTTCAACGGACTGCCCAAAATGAAAGCTGCAGAATGGTGCCCAAAAGGGACCATTCGGCCCAATTTTCCAAACTTGAGGGAAATTCATTTTTTTCTTGCAAAATTGATTTTTAGAATCCTTTTGTGATACCATTGAAGGACTAAGGGTCCCTCTTCCAAAAATCAAACCAAAGGAGTGATTAAAAACTCCTCAAAGTTTATGAATAATTGCATAAATTTAGCTAGTTTGTTTTGTTTTCATTCTTTTCACAATCAATTGATTACAAATGGTTCAAGAGCACTTTCCCACATATTTACCACACATAATAACATCATTTCAAAACCATTTCAAAAGTCCCATAATGCAAAATATGTGAATTAACTGAAAAGGCAATGATTTAAGTACCAAACCTTGTTTATTTGCTTTGTTCCTTGCTTGTCCTATTCTTTTTTCCCTTATTCTTTTTTATCCCTTTGATTTTCTATAATTTTCATAACTTTTCTTTCATTGATAACTTGAAAACTATCAATCAAATGAATAAACTAAAGCTAGAATTGGAATCCTTACCTTAAAATTAAGCTTTTCCTTCCAAAAATCCACTTGAACACTTGAAAAATTCCTTCCCTTTTTTTTGATGGAGAGAATTTCGGCCATACCTCTCAAAAATGGAGAGAAAAATGTGTCCTTTGTTCTTTAATCATCCTTCTCTCCCTTTTTATATTTTTCCATTTTCTATTTATTTAATTAATTTCATTTTGGAGGGTTAAGATGTAACCACCACAAAAGTATCTTTAACTAGGATGGTGCCATATGGAGGGTTAAGATTAATCCAACCCAAAAGTGTCTTTAAACAAGATTTTGCCATGTGTCCTTTTCTAGAAAATTACTATGCCATGTGTCGCTTTTCTAGAAAATGGGTGGAAGTGAAAAGACCAAAATACCCTTCAATGGAAGGTTTTGCCTTTTCTTCGTACCCGGGTGGTTTTACGACGCGTAAAATGTACCGTTCTCCTCCTTTCAACCTCTCATTTCCATTTCCGACATTCATTCTTGATTTTGAACTAATTTATAAAAATTACGCTCATGCCCTTGACTTTTGTAAAAATTCCCTTTAGGTCCTTACGTGATTCGGGTCTCCACTTAGGTTCGTTCTTCAACATCGATCACTGCGGAGTCCTTCCGTTTACTTCGGATACCTTTACGTGTCTTGTTTTCCAGTGTATACATTATTATCACAAGAATGACAAAAATACCCTTGGTCAAGAATCCACTGTATCTCTCAAACTATGCGTTTTCGGGAAAAACCGTGGTGTTCCATTTCGACCCAATTTTTCTCTACTTTCCATTTCTGGAGTCTGTTATATGCACTATTAAGAACCTCCAATACAACTTTTGGAAATTATAATTTCCTCCCCAAAACTTTTTGAAATTACAATCACCTCCCCAAAACTTTTACAATCTTTTCAGTTAGGTCCTTTTTGTCCTATAAAGCTTCCTTTCACTTCGTGTTCTTTGGTGATTACTCGGGACGGCTCCTCTTACTGTACATGGACGTATTGTACATATGTACAAATTGGGTCGTGACATTCTATTTTCGCTAGCCTCATTTGTTTCACTGACCCTTTTCTTCTTTGGTCTACTAGACATTTTGGTCTAAGCTGGTAGCTCTATTGGCTCAAACTAATTTCATTTCATATATTTTTCCTAGCAAAGGTTGCATTACATATTGATATGTTGCAATATAGCTGGACTTATGATATCAATGTGACATACAAGTGACTGGATTAATTTAGCATGACATTCATGAAATATTTCATGCTCTACATATACAAAACAACTTGTCAATGAACACAGTGTGCCTATCTGCACCTTCACTGATTTCGTATCCCAAATCACTATTGAAAAACACATTACAACCAAAGGTATTTGTCCTGTTAGATTGAAATATCTCCATGCATGTAGGATGCCATTCAATAAGCCAATTATCAACCATGACTTTGTTTATCACAATTTTGCTTATTGCTTGCTCATGAATATCATCCAATATTGAAACAATAGGCTTATACCTTACATTGACTATAGTTGAATTAAAAATCTCAAAAAGATTGTTATCAATTGTGTCTAACAAATTAGTGATTGATGTTAGAATTAATTTTATATTGATTAAAATTAATTCTAAATGTGGGCTAAATATATTTAATATATTTAAATGTGTATTGCAGTCAAATTAAGATAGTCAAATTAAAGTTGTGATTAAATTAGGATTGTTGACTATTGAGGTGTCCTACTCGTAATAGGATTATAAGTGTAGAGACCGATAAGAATTTCTGTTTTGTTGAAAGACCAAAATAGAAATCATCATCATCAGTTATAAATAAGGGGTCGTGGTCTCCAGGGGAACATAACAATTTTAAGAGAACATTGCATTCCTTCAGTAGTGCTTCCGCTAAACTTAAAGTGTGTATCCCCTAGAAGGCGACAAACTCCAAAATCGTCTTCAGCTTCAACATACGATGATGTCAGGTATGCAATTCTGCCCTTTGCAATTTAATTTGAATAATCTAGTGATCTATGCATATTTTAGGTTTTAGGGGAATCAGGTTTTCTCCCCCTTTCAATTGGTATCAGAGTCCTGTGCTAGGTTGCTAGATTTTTCGATTAAATTGCGGTATTGATTATTGTTTTGATTCTAGAAAATTAATTCGGTGATTGTAATTTTTTAGAATTAATTTGGAATCGAATTTAGTAATCTGAAATCAATTTTGATTTGATTTGTTTTTAAATTAAATTACTGTGATTATTTAATTAATTTTGAAAAAATCAAATTTCTGGACTTGAATTTGTGTTTGTGATTTTTTCTGGAATAAATTAATTTTTGGTTGATTAATTATGTAAATTAATTAATTAAAGATTAAAAAAAATTAATTAATTAAAGTTTTTTTTATTGCAATATTTGATTTTAATTATCTTATTGAGTTTAAATTTAATTCATATAAATATTGCAATCAATTTATTATAATGTGAGAATTTTATTGAGTTTAAATTTTGGTATTTTAGTCCTGATTGTGTCTAATATTTTTAATAATAAATTAATTAAAGCAAAAAGTTATCAAAGTGACCTCTATTGTGTAAATTAATTTAATTGGGATATTAGACTGGTGTATTAAAATTCATTGCGGGTAGTAAACCGGCCCAAAGGAAGGTTGCTATCTGGCTGAATTGAGAATAAATTGCGGTAATAAATATGTGATAATTATTATGTGTTCATCCATGTGGATAATAAATCGGCCCAAATGAAGGTTTATTATTTGACAGGACTGAATTGTCAATATTTGATTACTGCGTTGAGATACCAATTATAGTTAATATTTTATGTCCAAAGATGAAAATATTAATGTTGTGTCCGATATCTTGTTTCCAATATTTGAACTCTACTCCTGTGATTTGTTTCAATTTTTTGTGGATTGTGAGCTTATGTCATTTATTTATTATTTATTTTCTCTGAATTCAGCTAGCATGCCGTGTAATCCCAACTTTGTCCCTATTAATGAAAATACTGATAATAAGACTGCTGATAAGGGAAAATATTTGGTTTTAGTCTGTTCTTAAGTTAATTTAACTTCGGTACCTAGAAACACTTGGTGGATAGATTCTGGTGCTACTAGTCACATAAGTGTTTCAATGCAGGGTTGCCTAAGTTACCGAAAGCCAACTGACGGTGAAAGATACGTTTATATGGGAACTGGCGAACCGGTAGAAGTAGAGGCGATAGGACATTTTAGATTGCGTTTAAGAACTGGAAATTTTTTGGATCTAGTAGATACTTTTGTTATTCCCTCTTTTAGGCGGAATTTAATTTCTGTTTCCCATTTGGACAAATCTGGTTTTACTTGTTCATTTGGAAATAATAAAGTTACTTTATCTATGGATTCAAAAATTTTAGGTACTGGTTTCTTGTATGCACTTCATAATCTATATATGTTAGATATCGATGCCTCTTATAATGAGACCCTGCAAGTTAGTACTATAGGTACCAAAAGAAAGCTGAATATGGATAACTCAGCTGCTCTATTTCACAGACGTTTGGGTCACATATCCAAATCTAGAATAGAGCGTCTTGTGTCAGATGGTATCATAAATACACTTGATTTCACATATTTGGATTCTTGTGTTGAGTGTATTAAAGGTAAACAGACTAAACAAAAGAGATTAGGTGCCAATAGGTCATCAAACGTCTTAGAGTTGATACATACGGACATCTGTGGCCCATTCCTTACAGTAACTAGGAATGGTCAAAGATACTTTATATCATTCATAGACGATTACTCACGTTATGGGTACCTATATCTCATTCATGAGAAATATGAGTCTCTAGACGTTTTTAAATCTTATAAGGCCGAAGTTGAAAATCAACTCGGAAAGAAGATTAAATCTGTTAGATCTGACCGTGGAGATGAGTACTATGGCAGATATGACGGTTCAGGTGAACAACGTCCAGGGCCATTTGCTATTTTCCTGCAGGACTGTGGTATAGTCCCTCAATACACAATGCCTAGTACACCCAGCATGAATGGTGTATCTGAGAGACGTAACAGGACTCTTATGGATATGGTTAGAAGTATGATTAGTCATTCTTCTTTACCTGAGTCTCTGTGGGGAGAAGCATTAAAGACAACAGTCTATCTTCTTAACAGAGTACCAACTAAAGCAGCTACAAAAACACCTTATGAGCTTTGGACTGGACGCAAGCCCAGTCTAAAGCACCTTCATGTTTGGGGATGTCCTGCTGAGGCTAGGCCTTATAGGCCTAATGAAACAAAATTGGACTCCAAAACTGTTAGTAGCTACTTTGTTGGTTATTCTGAGCGATCTCGGGGTTTTAAGTTCTATAATCCTACTTTCAGATCTATTTTTGAGACGGGAATTGCAACATTCTTTGAGCATGTTGAGTTTGGGGGGAGAAATAAGGTTAGAAACATTGTCTTTGAGGAGGGATCGAGTCAGGAACACTCAGTGTCGATTCCTATCTTTGCTCCTGGGACTGTTCAGGTTCCTAGAAATGTTAATATCCCAGAAGCAATTCCGGATCCAATACAAGACAATGTTGATCAACTTCCCCATCAGGATGAAGAAGTTATTCTTCCTCAAGTACAAGCTCAACAACCTCAAGAATTTGAACCAGAACCTGTGCCTTTAAGAAGGTCCACTAGAGAGAGAAGAAATGCTATTCCGGATGACTATATAGTATATCTTCATGAACATGAGGACACTGTAGACATGGTGGAAGATGATCCTATCAGCTTTCATCATGCCATGCAGGATTCCAACTCTCAGAAGTGGATTGAGGCAATGGGTGAAGAATTTAAGTCAATGCAAGACAATCAAGTTTGGGATCTTGTTCCATTACCTGAAGGAATGAAACCCATTGGTTGCAAATGGATATTTAAAACCAAGAGGGATTCTAAAGGTAATGTGGAAAGATATAAGGCACGTCTTGTAGCTAAGGGCTTCACTCAGAAAGAAGGGATTGACTATAAAGAGACCTTCTCTCCAGTATCATCGAAGGACTCTTTTAGGACAATCATGGCTTTAGTTGCACATTTTGATCTTGAGTTACATCAAATGGATGTGAAGACTGCGTTTCTCAATGAAGACATTGATGAAACCATCTATATGGTGCAGCCAGAAAACTTTGTGTCTGGAGACCCAAAGCGACTGGTATGCAGATTAAAGAAATCCATTTATGGACTCAAGCAGGCTTCTCGTCAGTGGTACTTCAAGTTCCATGAAATAGTTGTCTCTTTCGGTTTTGAGACAAATGCTGTGGAAGATTGTGTGTATCACAAGTTCAGTGGGAGTAGGTTTATCTTTTTGGTCTTATATGTGGATGACATATTGCTTGCTACTAACTGTAAGGACTTGCTGCACGAGACCAAAGTCTTTCTTTCAAAACACTTTGAGATGAAAGATTTAGGTGAAGCTTCTTTTGTATTAGGGATTCAAATACATCGAGACTGTACTCGAGGTATTCTTGGATTATCACAAAAGGGCTATATTGAGAAAGTGCTCAAGAGATTTAGTATGCACAACAGTAGACCAATTGATACCCCAGTTGCTAAAGGAGATAAATTCAGTCTTGATCAGTGTTCAAAGGGTGAACTTGAGATTCATGAGATGCAGAAGATTCCTTATGCGTCTGCAGTTGGGAGTCTGATGTATGCTCAAGTTTGCACTCGTCCAGATATTTTATTCATAGTTGGCATGTTAGGGCGATATCTCATTAATCCAGGAATGGATCATTGGAAAGCAACCAAAAGAGTCTTGAGATATCTTCAGAGAACTAAGGGACATATGCTCACATACAGGCGATCAGATCAGCTTGAGATCATTGGGTATACTGATTCTGATTTCGCGGGATGCCAAGACAGTCAAAAATCCACTTCAGGCTACATATATCTCTTGGATGGTGGTGCTATTTCTTGAAAGAGTGTGAAACAAACTCTAGTAGCTACCTCCACCATGGAAGCAGAATTTGTAGCAAGCTATGAGGCATCCAATCAGGCAATCTGGCTGAGGAACTTTGTCACAGGGCTGCGCATTGTGAATGGCATTGAAAGGCCATTAAAGTTATACTGTGATAATAACTCAGCAGTTTTATTCTCCAACAACAACAGAAGCTCTTCTCGATCGAGACACATTGGGATAAAGTTTCTGGCTGTGAGGGAGAGAGTAAAGAGTGGACAAATATCCATAGAGCATATTGGAACGAACTCCATGATTGCGGATCCGCTAACTAAGGCTGTGATACCGAAAGTTTTTCATGAGCACACTGCTCATATGGGTGTCACATTATTTGAGACTATTTAGTTTCAGTGGGAGTTTGTTCATTAAGTTTGCATTAAGTTTTATGTATGCTCTCTTTGACATTGGATATATTTTATAAAGTACATTCAGTTTCTACAGAAAAATGAGTTTTTCTTTCATTTTATTATGTATTTTACACTATGTATTATATTTATGTTTGATCTCACTTAAGATTGACCAGTTGGAAACAGGCATGATTAGATCACATTACATGTAGTTTCCATGCTACACTCCTATTATTGATCTATTTCATTTGAGAGTATTGGTAATGTGATTGATGGTGGTTTGAGTCACGATGAATGTGGCGACTGACCCTTCAGTCATTTATCGATATAATCAATGGACGAGATTGTTTGAGGCACCTTCAGTATGACTGCTTTTATGAGCTCATTAATGTATATACATTTACATTTAATATATGTTAGCCCAAGTGAGAGATTGTTAGAATTAATTTTATATTGATTAAAATTAATCCTAAATGTGGGCTAAATATATTTAATATATTTAAATGTGTATTACAGTCAAATTAAGATAGTCAAATTAAAGTTGTGATCAAATTAGGATTGTTGACTATTGAGGTGTCCTACTCGTAATAGGATTATAAGTGTAGAGACTGATAAGAATTTCTGTTTTGTTGAAGGGCCAAAATAGAAATCATCATCATCAGTTATAAATAAGGGGTCGTGGTCTCCAGGGGAACATAACAATTTTAAGAGAACATTGCATTCCTTCAGTAGTGCTTCCGCTAAACTTAAAATGTGTATCCCCTGGAAGGCGACAAACTCCAAAATCGTCTTCAGCTTCAACATACGATGATGTCAGGTATGCAATTCTGCCCTTTGCAATTTAATTTGAATAATCTAGTGATCTATGCATATTTTAGATTTTAGGGGAATCATGTTTTCTCCCCCCTTTCAATGGATTTGTGACAGATTTATAATAGATTAGTGATGAAATTTTATAAAGGAATATTTTTTGTAACTAAATAAAGGCTCCAACTATCAGCCAAAAATTTGTGTAAAATTTTATGAACTAATTTTAGTGACAAATTTTCTATCACTAATTTTAGTAATAAATTTTTTTCATCATTAAAAAATTTAAAATGAGGAAAATGTTTAAAAAAAATTAATAATGAAAATAAGTCCATCACTTTTAGTGACAAACTTGTGACCAAATTTCACATCCGTCACTAATTTAGAGTGATGTGTGATAAATCTGTCTCTAATTTTGTGATGAATTTATGACAAATTTAGTTATTCGTCACTAATTTAGTGACAAATTCATCATTTGTCATAAAGTATTAAAGAACTAGTGATGAATGATGAATTTATTTTCCCTATGATTTTTTTCTTTTCCTGCTTATTTAAGCATTTGAATGACTAATTAGTGATGAAAATTGTAGTAATGGATTAGTAGCAAAATTTTTCATCCCTAATTTTAAATTTTATTTTTTTTCCAATTTTATTTTTTTTCCACTTGTTTAAGTATTTTAGTGATAGAAATTGCAATCCGTCACTAGATTGGTGACGGATTAGTGTTGAAAAAATCTGTCACCAATTTTAAAATTTGTATCCCCTCTAATTTTTTTCATTTTTCACTCATTTCATCCTTTTAATGATAGGTTAGTGAGAAAATAATACGTCACTAATTCTAACTTTTCTTTATATATACATATTTCGATCATTTTCTATTATTTTTATCTCTATCTTTCTCCCCATTTATTTTTTCTTATTTTTTCTGAAAATATTTATTTTTCTGTATTCTTTTCTTTTTTAGCTTTATTGTTTTATTTTCCATTTTTAATTTATTCATTTTACTACTTATCTTACTCTCTATCTTTCTTTTAATTATTAAAATTTTCTTACTCTATATATTTTTTTAACTTTCTCCGTCTTGCTCATCTCTACTTTAAGTTTTCTTTTTCTTTTTTTATTTTACTCACTAGTTTATTTTTCTACTTTTTATCATCTTATTTTTCTTACATTTTTTCTTTTCTTTACCATTTTAATGTCTTCCCTATTTTTATTTTTGATCTGTTTTTTTTTTGCTTCAAATGTTTCTTGATATTATTATTATTATTATTATTATTATTATTATTATCCCTCAAAGTTTATTAAAAATTTTGAAATTAATTAAAAAGTTATAAATTGAATGTTATTGAAACATTATTATAAATTAATTGAAAAATTAAAAACTAAAAATAACATATCTCAAATTATCACCATATTAAAAATAATTAATTTGGACAAAAATATTTAATTATATTTTAAATTAAAAAATAATTTTTATAATTTAGTAATGGATTAATGGTGAAAACTTTTCACTACAAAATAGTGATGAAATAATCTGTCACAGATTGTGATGGATTTATGACGGATTGTTTATCTCAAATATGTTACAATTTGTAATGGAAAAGTTTGTCACTAATTAGTGATAAACTTTTCTATTACTAATTTGTCACTAAATAATTATAAATTTTTTGTCAATTTTTTGTAACGAAATAAAATTTGTCACTAATTAGTAAATGATTTTTTCCGTTACAAATTTGTCACTAAATTTTATAATAGACTTGAAATCTGTCACAACAAAATTAATGATCAGCGTCTTAGTGACAGAAAAATTTCTTCACTAAGCCGTCACTAAACGAATTAATAAAAAAAATATAAAACTCGGTCATATTATTTAACACATTTTTTTTTAAAAAAAGAAGCAAAAACTAAAAAAAATACCATCCTAAATTCACCTTTAGCTTTTCTGCAAGTAGATACACTATTTTAAAGCTATTAATTATTATTTTCTTTTTTAACTCATGAGTTATTATATTTGTCTTTAATTAATTTTATATTTCTTTTTAATCTATGCACTATTATCATTGTTGTTATTAATAATATTGTTATTATTGTTGTTGTTGTTGTTGTTATTGTTATTTTAATTTTAATTTTAATTTTTAATAAATTTTTGAATCATAATTTTTAAAACAATAAATTTTCATGTTTTTATTTTTTATTATTATTTTATTCTAACTTTTAAATTAGAAATATAAATTTCTTCATCTTAAAAATAATTCAAAATAAATATATTATTAATTATATTTGGATTTAAAGTTTTATGTTATTTGATTTTATTTATAGATTTTTTATCCACTTTTTAAGTGGAATTCTATATTGAACTTAATAATAATTTAAGCTTATTTAGAAATAAATATTATAGTTCAAATCATCTCAATATTAATTTTTTAATTTTAATGTTTGAAAAAATATATATTTATGTTCTATATATCATAAGATATATAAGATGAATTTTTTTAGAAATTATAATTTAATTAATAAATAGTATGAATTTCAAGACCCAACATTTTGATTCGGATAGGTAAATATCAAGATCAATTTCTTTTTAATTTAAAAAACTTTAATTTATTAAATGTATATTTAACATTTTAGTTTAATAATAAAAACAAAACTAAGAATTAAAAAAATATAAATTTAATTATTTATTTTCTTCTTATATTCGATATTATTTTTTGCTAATTGTATATGCACTATATTATATATATGTTATATCAAAAATAAAACACAATTTATTTTTAATTAAAATCACTTTTGGTTTTTTTTTTTCAAATAAATTATCCTTTTTTTTTTTTTACTTTTGCGCTTAGTGCTTAATGTTTCATTCATAAATTTTAAATATATACTTTTTTTTAAAATAAAGATACATTCATTCACTAATCAAAAACATCCAAATACAAAGCATTCAAAAGAAAATCAGGAGGGAAATCCCTCCATAAAACTGAGTCTTGCAAAGAAATAGCCACCCCTAACTAAATTATGGACAGCCTGATTCGCAGATCTCATAACATAGATAAAAGCCAAATCAGCAATGCCACTCTTGAATAACCTACAATCATGCATTACAATATCAAATCCATGTAACATCTCCTCTTCACTATTAATATCATGTGTCACAATTTGTGCATAAGATTCTAGCACCACTCTATTATAAGATATGCACTTCACCCAACTCAAAGCCTCTCTAACACCCATTGCTTCCAACATAGGAACATCTCTGTAGAGAGGAGCATTCAATACCGCAACTGCGACAAACTTCCCAACATGGTCCCTAGCAATCCATATAATAATCGATCTATTTAATCTTTCAAAGTTTGCAACATCAGCATTTACTTTTAGCTACCCAACTCTAGATTTCCTCCAAGTAGTATCTGGTTGCGTTGGTTGGTTCAGAACATCAAACATTAATTTTTGTTGCCTTCATCCAGTTATCTAGGAATTCAACACTAAATATAATGCATTCTAGCTCAAAACATACATAACCGTTCTACACAATGTCATTCCTAGATTTCCATATACCCAACAAAGCCTCACAAATTTTGCCACAAACGTCCACATTCATCCTCTCAAAATATCAAGTGAGCCATGTCAAAAAAACTGGTAAAGGGACATCTAAGCACATCAGGAATATATTGCTCCCAGCAGTTTTGTCCATATGCACAACTCACCAATGCATGATACGTTGTCTCTGCTTCACATCCACACATAAGGCAATACAAATCCATAGGAACATATCATAAGACCATATTACTTCTATGTAACATCTTTATATCTTATATATATACAGTACATACACATTGTATACGCAGAATATGCATATAGAATATACAAATATCACAACAAACGACTATAGAAACTATCATAATTAATATCAAAATAATTATATTATTAAAAGATAAATTTAACTGATAAATTTTTACATATTATATACTCAAAATAGTGTATTTAATGAAAAATCTCTAAAAAAATTCGTCAAAGTTTTATCTGTAATTTTATAAGATCCCCAAATCATCAAACACTCAACATGCATAAAAAAATACTCCCAAAATTATATTTATAAACAATCCTCCAAATCACCACTTCATTAATTTACTTTTAGATTTTCATAGTTAAAAATATAATTTATCTTAATTACATATATATAATATTTCCATAATATGATTAATATGTAATTTATCTTAATTGCATATATATGATATTCCCATAATATGATTAATATACATATGTCATATATTATATTTTAATATGCCAAAATTTTATAAAGAATGCATATATACATGAATGCAGCTCAACCCAAGTTGATCTTGTGGCACCACAACTTCTACGTTAAAATCAGTCTCAGATCCTAGCTCTGCTTGGATCTCTCAGAACTTTTCGGTACTGAACTTCTATCGCCTGCGCGATACAAATTCAACGGCGATAAACATATAACTTAATAGTATAAATTTTGATAACAATATACATTTATAACTAAATACTCTTTCCAGTAATGTAATATGCATTAATTTTACAATCCTTTATTATCTCATATTCCATACAAACACAACACATTTACACATGCATTAGGCCCAACGACCTCTATACAATTATCAAGTTCAATTATCACAACATTGGTTTCATGATTCAACTATGCTCGAGTCCATTTTCAAGCTCAATCTCAGGACCTAGCCCTGCTTTGGTCAAATTCTCGCTCTGCTAAGGTCTATCAACATATGCATTACCAACATCAACTTTATGAACAAGTAATATTGTACAGGGTTAACAAACACACAGTATCTCTTTGCTTTTTATATTCCCATTACATATTTACACTTTTCCACAATTTTCCACATATTCCTAAGGATTAACCCATTCCATTTAATACTTTTCAAACACAATGCACAATCATGAGTCACATTCATAATGTAACTCGTGTCCACATTTTTATCACATTTGCCTCACTTACCTAAAATAACATTCTTGAAGTTTTAAAACAATATATAAATAATGTATATACCAATAATGCACAAAGAAATGGACAATATCACTTTAAAGAATATTAATACTCTTTCAAGTATGTCATAATGAAATATACCTATCATAAAATTTTAATATACATATAATCAATGTAACACCCCCACACCCAATACATACACACTACATATACCACAATGTAGTATACATGTATCGAATATAGGAATGTTACGGATTTTTATTAACATTCAAAATATTTTTAAATGATACTATAAACTTTCTCATAATACATTAGAGAAAAATAAGTAATTACTTGTAATATAAAACAAAATAGATATAAATACATTTACTTAATACGCAGCGGAATTTATAAAATATTTACATATATGAAAACATTTAAGTCCATATCTATAAATATACACATATTTACATTATACACAATACTTTACAAAACATAAAGAATTTATACATGATTGGCAGCTCTTCTCTGATCTTTAAATCCAAGAATAATCCCTTCAATGTCTACTCTCACTAGGTCTCGAAGAACTCTCGGGTTCAACTCTGTTACCTGCGCGATTAAACACTATCGCGCTAAGCCAACGGCTTAGTAAGACAAATCATGCTTTAATACAATGCAATGTCATACATATTATTCACAAAAACAACACCATAGGTGAAAAGCTAATAACATACCTTTACATTTAATATTCACATATATATATACATACAACATTTCAACAATCTTCCATATATCTCATTAGTCAATCATTTTACCATTCATGAATCACATTAAACAAAGACAAGCATTGGGCCCAAGACACACTAATATGCCATTCAATTTTCAGAGTTAATGTTTTGGTTTTGTTATCACATTCATCATTATCATATACCCAACTAGGCTTCAAGGATTAGGTTCAACCAAGCTTCAAGGGGAACAAAGCATGCTAATTCTCAACCCAACTTGGCTTCAAGAACCAAATCCAACCTAGCTTCAAGGGTTGTAACATCTCAATTAGGCTTCAAGGACTAGACCCAACCAAGCTTCAAGGGGAGTAAAACATGTTAAACTTCAACCCAACTTGGCTTCAAGGATCAAGCCCAACCTAACTTCAAGAGATTGTTACTATCATTAGGCATGCCACCAATAACAAACTCTGAAAATGGAATAACACATTAGCCACACAATTCATTTACATTTCATTCTCAATTCTCATCAATTAGGCAAACATGCCATATATCTTTCAATTGAACCATCATAGCCAATCACAATGGCTTTATAGCATTTCATATCTCAATTCATATTGTGCATATAGCATTATTAGTATCACATTTCAAAGTACATTATTCATAATACACATCACCATTCACAAGCCTCACAATACACAATACATAACCTTATTCATGTAATATCATATGCATTATCAATTTCATTATCACCTCATATTTCATGATTCAACAATGATGTTAGACAAATGATCTCTATTTTGATCCTTGACAACTCAAATGGATGATCTATTTAACATGTATTTGAGAATCTTGTTGCAGGATTAGATTGCTTCCAATAAGGTGAACAGAACCTTTCTAGCGGTCGCGCCTCACCTGAATACGACCGCTCCATACAATTACAAGATGAAACCTTATTACAGTAGGTTTCGCGGTCAGAAGCCCGACCTAAGTCGCGACCGCACATGAATAATAGCGACCGTCCCAAATTACGTGTCTCTCATGCATAAACCCTAAATGTAGCCAAATTTCTTTTGGTTAACTTAAAACACATTGTACACAACATAACCTCATTCAAATGGACATAATAAACATCATTAGCAATTATTTTACATGCTCATCACAATATTTTCATCACCAACATTCATTAACAATACATTTGATACCCTATCACATTTACAAACAAAAGTGTTTTAAGATTAAACAACATATGCATGTTTGTAACCATATAGTTTGTACTTACCTTTAGCACCAATTATACAACTCTAAACACTTTCTTTTCTCCAAGAATTCTTCACTTCTCAAATTAGAGCAAATCACCTTCTTCCAAAACCTAATCCAAAATAACACAATATAATTTATCACTTACCATTTCCAAAACCCTAAAACCAACATCACTCTTAAATTATCAACAACCAATTAAATCCAAAACCAACACCACAACCAATTAAATCCAACATATAATAATCAACACAACCCTACCATCAAAAATCCACAACCAAACTCACAACCAACTTAAATAAACTAAGAGAATCAAGAGAGACTTACCAAAAATAATGAATCTTCTTGGATTTCCACTTAACCACTTGAAAACTTCTTCAATTTGAGCTCCAAATATCATCAACTCTTGTTTTCTCTCTTGCTGTCTAAGTTGGCCGGCCACACGTGAAAAGAAGAAAAGAAATTGATCAAACAAAAGTCAAATCCTCTTTTAACCTCCACCACACAATTTCCAAAAGAAGAATTACCAAAATGCCCTCTTAAACATAATTACACTTCCTTTTATTTAGCATGCCCTTTATAGTAATTTCAATAACAACAACTAAATATCTTCTTCCACTATATCCAACACCTTGACTCTCCCTTTGACCAACATATATGCTATACATATTGCCATATACACTACATATACATCTTCTCTACACATCACTTTTCTTTCAAATAACACATGAACATTCTCTTTTAATTTTTTTATCACACAACACATACATTCAATCACATTTTAAACCAACAACAACAACAACAACAACAACAATAACAATATAATCAAAACTTCTAGGGCATACATGAGGATATTACAATCAAAATATGTACTAACTTTATTTCGCTTTCCCAAGCTTTAATTTGATGAGACCCTAAGCTCCTTCACTTGATCTATTTAGGCCTAATCACACATAAACCAAATAACAAACAAGCATTATTCATTTAAAATCATTTTCATATTTAACTCATATCAAATTATCATTATTTACATAATTTCTATCAAAATTCTAACAATACCCTAATTTCATCACTTACTATCTTTTTTAAACTTCACCCTAACCAACTCTTCTTCTTCATCCAACTATAAAATCATTATTTACTCAACTAAAAAAATCTCAAAATAACTCATTTCTACAATTATAACAACCTTTATATAAAATTCTAATTTCACATAACCTCCCCATAGCCCTAACTTCATCACAATTCACTTATATCTAACAACTAACCTTAAAATCATAGCATATACATTAAAACCACTTCAAAACAACTCATTACAATAATTATAAACACCCTTATTAAAAAACCTAATTTTACATATTCATACCTAAAATCTAGTTTCATCAATCATGCACATCTCAATCAATTACTTATTAAATCACCGCATATCCATCATAATAGATTTATTACAATTAATTTAATAATTTAAATTAACTTTCTCTCACTCCCCTCATCAATGTATAACCTAATATTCTAAGAAAATAAAGCTTAGTAAGAAGTTACTTGATTCCTTGATTTATCTTCAAAATCTATTTGATTTACTAAGATTTTTGACTTAATTTGGAGTATTTAGGAAAGCCAATTTCTCCCTCCATCGTCAATGGAAATTTCGGCTCATTAAGGAAGAAGAAGAAGAATATAACTCTTTTGTATTTCTTTTTAAATTCCCATCCATATATATTAATTAATTAATTATTATTTCTTTTAATTCTTTTAATCCCAACCATGTATTATCTTTCTTCTTTTGACTTTATTTTCTTATTTATTTTTATTTTTATTAATTTTATTTTTTCACCACCGTTTGTATACTTTCTATATATTTTATGTATATCTTAATATATATGCATATGTCATGTATACTTTTTGTATATATTATATATCTTTATATGTGTGTATATATTAGGTATATGTTATGCAACCAATGTTTATAATAAGCAGATGTTAGATATATACCATGTATATACTATGCATATTCAATATATATCTTATATATATCTTATGTATACATTAAGTGTATACTATACATATACCTCTCCCACACTTTAATCAGTCCTCTATATAAATATTTAATTCATATAGAATTGTGGATGTTACATTCTAGTTGGGAGACAACCAACTGCTGCTCTCTTGATCTTTGGTGGAATCTGAAGGCTCCATAGCTTCTTCCATACTACTTTAGATTGATTATTTAAAGGGGTAGCAGAATTAACAAATAAATAGTTATGCGCAGATTTTATTGTATAAATATCCTTCCTCTCCAGTTGCCATGCCTAATGATCATCTCGACATCTTCTGTCGAGTGGGATATTTAAAATCAAATCTTGATTACGCTGATTGAAATATTACTTTATTAACTCTTGATCCCATCGTTGACCTCCATATGCAACAAATTAGAAACAAGCAAGTAGGCCACCTCATCTTATAGTTGAGTTAAAACATATGGATTTGCCTTATTCAGTAACCAAGGATATGTTATAACTATAGTTGTAGAGCCAGTGTAGATTTACCTTACACACTCAGCTTTTGACACCTCTTGGGTAGCACATATACTTTTGAATATATTGTTATATTTTATATGCAAACATACATTTTTATATTTTTTTATATGTTTTTATACATTACTATCATATTTAGTATATATTATTTTTTAATTTTCTCATTATTTATCTAATAATGTTAATTTCTACAGCTACGTGTGGCAGGCAATCTGACTTGTAACATTTTAGAGAGAAAATTACACTTAATACTCCATTTGTTTTTCCCTTTTCAAAAGTACAACCAGCATTTTTTTTTTTCAAAACAAGAAACACATGCCTTTTTTCACTTTTACTTTTGTAAAATGTTGATTCTTATTTTTTTTTTCTAGTTTTTATTTTTTTATTTGATTTTTTTTATGTTTTTTTATTCAAAAATAATTTTGTTATGTCTTATTTTCAATATACAAAAAAAAAAAAACAGACGAATAACGTATACACATTGTATATAAAATACACACACAATAATTAATAACATATAGATAATATATATATATCAAGCATTTACCGAATATTTACCAAATATCTATCAAATATCTACCAAAAATTTATCAAACATCTATCAAATATCTATAAAGAGTTTTTAATATATTTTAATTTTTATATTCATACAATATGCACTCAACAACCACACAATATCTACATAAAAATATATACAATATATATAAATAAATATATAATATACACATAATATTTACCAAACATCTACAATATCTATTAAATATATACAATATCTACCAAAAATCTACACAACATCTATGCAATAAAATTAATATTTTTTTAAACTTTTTTATGTATATAATATATAAAATTTATTTAAAAATAAATCTAATGATTTTTATTAATATATTTTTACATATTTTTCTTTTTTATTATTTTTTGTGAGTATTATTTATTCTTTATAATTAAATTTTTTTTATAAAAATTAATAATTTTTATATGCTGAAAAAATAATTTAAAATATTAATTTTTATTATTTTATTATAATATTTTTATTTAATAGTGAAGTTCAAAAAAAGATAAAAATTGAAATAAAATATTAATTATAGTGAGAGAATATATATTTTTGAAAAAAAGAAAAATCTTATTTTGTTGAGGAATTTGGTATTTTAGAAATTTTGCTTTTACAAAAAGTATAAATATTTTTATTTTTTCTAATATTTTTGAAATAAAATTTATTTTTTAAGGTAGTTTTATAAATATTCCTGTTAGAATGAATATTTAGCCCTCTAATAACGCAAATCACTTGGTTTGGCCAGTTGAACTGCTTAAAAATAGTTTGGTTTAAGTTAGAATTATTCAAATGGCTTTTCTAGGCAGTTTGGTTTTGATTTGGAAATTTTTTAGCTAGAAATTGTTTAGGTTAGAAATTTTTTTTGGTATTAGAAATTTTGCTTTTACAAAAAGTATAAATATTTTTTATTTTTTGTAATATTTTTGAAATAAAATTTATTTTTTAAGGTAGTTTTATAAATATCCCTGTTAGAATGAACATTTAGCTCGCCAATAGCCCAAACTACTTAGTTTGACTCGTTGAACTGCTTAAAAACAATTTGGTTTAGATTAGAATTCTCCAAATAGTTTTTCTAGGCAGTTTGGTTTTGATGTGGAAATTTTTAGCTCGAAACCACTTCAAACCACCCAATATATATATATATATATATATAGAGAGAGAGAGAGAGAGAGAGAGAGAGAGAGAGAGAGAGAGAGAGAGAGAGAGAGAGAGAGCTATCATATTCATCACTCATCAATTTATTTGTTGGTTTTCAATATTTCAAGTTGTGTTTGAATATTTTATTTATTTATTTTTTATAACATATTATGGCGTTGTGTTATATTTTTTTATTATCTTTTAATTATTATTTGTGATATTTAGTGAATTTGAGTGTTATTATAACTTGTAATATTTATATATTGTGATAGTTTTGAATTCGATCAAATCCCCTCACTCAATAATGCTACTTCCTCAAATTAATTAATTTTTTATGTTTAAAATTATAAATTACATATAATGCTAGCATTATATTTCATATTCTTAATATTTACATCAATTCATTAATATTAGAATCTTCATATCTCTACTACTGAAATTTTTCTTTAAAATTAAAACTTTCTCATTAACTAAAAAATTTTAAGTTTAACGAAAATATTAATATTAAAATATTAGTCATAGTAAATTTACTAAATTAAATATTCTCTAATATCTTAATGATATTTTTTTGTTTATTAGTGTTTTATTCTTATAAACGAAAATAATTATTAATTAATCTATTTTAGAATAATACAAAAATTTATAAAAATTTACAAAATTTTATTGTATTATTGTAAAATCTAAAAAATATAATATTATATTATTATAACAAAATCATGACGTATAATTTTTAAATTTTCATCACCCATCCCAATTATTATATTATTTTTAAAAATAATAAATCTACCGTGGCAAAAGTTTATTATATTATTATTATTTTTAAAAATAATATTATAAATTTATAATTTTTATATTATTTTAAATTAATTAATTAAATAAGATACTGATAAATAAAAATTATAATTAAGATACTACAGCATATTTATTTTTACTATATTTTATTATAACTAACATTTTAATATTAATAATTTACTTAAACTCCAAGATTTTTTAGAGAAAATTTTAATTCATAATTTTTGACATGAAGAAATAAATTAATTTGCAGATTCCTTATGATATTGAGAAATAAGAAAAATGTCAAAAAAAATGGAAAAGTGTGAAATCCACAAAGATTGCCATCTCTGTCAAACACAAAATACCATTAATATTTAACTTTAGACTGTATGAGCCTTATAAAAATAATAAATATCACTTTCTAATTGCAGTCCAACTAGAATTTCTTATTGGAGTAGCGGTTTCGTTATATAATTTCTCCTAGTCCCCGTTCTGAATTGTGACATTGGATTTTCATTTTAGTTAGAACTAAAGTCCAAATGCCATATATAGTAATGTGAAGGAAAGAAAATAGATCCGGTGTCGTTTTTATGAAGAACTCTGCTTTTTCATCTCCTCTTCCAATTTTTGTTGAGCGCAAGCAAGCAGCAATGGCGATTTTTTTTTTTTATTTCTCCATTGAATTCTTGAACTTGAATCTCATCAACCCACATGAATTCTATTCATGTTGATTCACGTCAATCTTCTCGGAATCATTTTAATTCAACAAAATGCTTTACTTGTAATTCGCAACACTTTTTCCTTTCATCTTCTTATATCTGTTTCTAAAATCTATAAAAATGGCTCTTATCGATCTCAACAAAGCTTTCCTTGATTCAATTGTCCAAGTAAGTTTTTTTTTATCATTGTTGTTTTTAATGATAGGTAGAATGTGGAATTGCTTATTCTTTTCCCGTTTTAGGATGAGGTTTTTATAGCTATTTCAGCTGTTAGTTTTGGCAATTTTCTTATACTTGTGTTACTTCAATTGTTAAAAATGGTGGGTTCCATCATTTAGAAGAGAGATGTGAAAATATCAAATGGGTTTTGGTAGAAAGTTATATGCAATATATGAAATGGTTGTTAAGAGTGTCAGGAGACACCGAGGATTAGTCCTTGATGAACTCACAAAGCATATTCAAGAGGGTATTTGTTGTTATACTTCTTTCGTTGGTGTAGTTCCAGAAACCCAATCTTAGGCTATCTAGAAGATGGAGCCTTTCAAGTGAAGTAGAACAAGAATTTAATATATGCATTGTAATTTTAGCAGTGTGAATGAATTGGATGTAAATTAGATGAGGTTCAAGTCCTGTGAATTGGTCACTTGCATTGCAATACTGTTGTTCTACAATGGAGGGTATTAGGATTAGGATTTAACATATTGACAGAAGTTCAGTAGGTGTCAATGTGATCGTAAATCCGTGTTAGGTTGAAGGAGAAGTTATATGAGAGAATAAATGTTTGGCTGTGAAAAAATGACGTTTCTATAAAATGGGAGTGGTAGAGATGCTTATGCCGAATTGGATGTATGGAAATGTAAGAAATGAATGGATTAGGAATTATTGCATTTGTCTGAAAGTGAAAGTGGCGCCTATCAGGAATAAGTTAAGGGAGGGGGTTTAGCCATATCTGTTACAAGAAATTGAGTCCCAAGTTATACAGGATTTCAGAAATCTCAAGAAAAATAAAAAAAAATTTGCAGAATGAAGGATGACATGGGCTGAGGTGGTTTGGATGGATTGAGCATCAGTAAATCTTTTTGAAATGTAGCCCTAAACTGAGTAGAATGATAGAAAAATGATATGTACCTGACCTCAACTATATTGGCATTGTGATTTAGAATTCTGATCCTAGCATCACCCATACTTTTTTCTTTTTAAAAGAAATATGTTAATCTGCTATTATGATTGCGTATATATGAACTACAGCTAGATGCTTTTCTATTTTTCCACTGGATATGCATTAGCATGTAACGTGAGATGTTCTACTGTCCCCATTAACTTTCATGTAAAGCTTCCTTGAGATGTTAAAGAGGTTTCTAATGAGCTAGTGAACTATTGCAATTTGCAACTAGTGCCATGTATTGTTCATTATGCATTACTATTGCTCTGCTATCAATTAAGACATGTCATCTCAGATAGTAACTGTGAAGTTTTTTTTTTCTTTCTCGAGATTATAATTTTGCTTCCTTTTTTTTTAAATCTTGATTTGGAGTGTGTGTGGATATTTTATCTTTTTATGAGCTTACTGTGTTTAGTTTTACGTTTCCTTTTTTTTTTTTGCTTTGCTTGAAGGGCTTCACATATATGCTAACACGTTCATACTATAACATGGCCATCCCTCTTGTTTTAATGTATTTGAAATTTCTCATAAATGTTCTCTTTTATTTTTCTTAATTTTTATAAGTTGACTTGCTTTAAGATTCTTCTCCTCTGTTTGTTTTCTAGATCTCATAGCATGTTGAAGGTGCCATTCTTTACCTAGATTCGGGATGTACAGAGAGTTTCCAAGTAGCTGGAGTTTTTCCTACATTATTGGACCTTGGAGTGCGTGCTGTTTGTAGCCTAGAAAATATGTATTCTCTTGATGCGGTGAGCATTTGCGAAATTCATTTTACGTCTCTTTCAAGTTTTACCTGTTATTCGTATACTTTGACGTGATCATGTACTTGTCTTAGAAACTGAAAGGCATAGGTTGATGACATATTGTTTGTTATCTATTGCTAGTAGTCTTTGGTATTTTTGATGTGGTAATGCCAGATAATGTACACATAATGGAAATGAACCATAGAGGAGAAACCCTATGATATGATGTTAAAATATAACTGCCATTTTATTTGTTTCATACAGTGGACCTGGTGATCAAATGATCATGCATAAATTGGTAAGTTTTTACCATTTGAGTACTTAGTCGTGCTGTCCCTAGAATATTGACTGAATGAAATGAAATGCAAAAGGCAATGCAGCATCTTTATGTGATCTCTGATATCAAATCACCAATTTGTTCTTGTTTATGACGTATAAACTTGGAATAGTTTATTTTTTTAAATATTTTAATTTAGAACTTCAAAAGGTTGTAATCATGCAATCTTTATTTTTCTAGGCAGTTAATTGGAATGCAAATTCTGATCCTGCCACTAAAATTGTTGTGATCACATCTCGTCTACTTAGTGATGCACATCGGTATATCTTACGTTGCCTAAGCACACATCAAGGTATTCAGCGTTGTACAGTATACACCTGTCTCAGAGGTAGTTCTTTGACATTATAATTTTTTATTACTTGATTTAATTTATTTCATATTTTCTTTTATTATTTTATTATGACTGAATTCCATCCCAGTCGCCTAGCTTTTACTCTTGTTTTCTTTTCCATATGTGAATGATGAACTTACTGGTTATTCTTTTGCATTCATGTCTCGCTCTTCCTTTTATATTTAAATTAAAATCCATGTCCATACTGTTGTTTAAATTTCTAACCATGCAAATAATGCAATAAACATGTGATCATCAATTTCCAGCCATAAATTTTCATTTTGAAATAAAAAGGCAGATTTGACTGGAAGAAAGGTGGATGAAACCCTGAAATGAGGGAAGTTAGTCATCATTGTTGAGGACTAGAAATCACTTGAATTATTTTCCTTTTCTTTTCTAAAGGTTGAGGATGTTAAGGAGGGAAAGTGACCATGGGAAAACTATATGAGAAAAAAATAATGCATGTATAAGAAACTTTGGTTCCCATCAAATATAAGCTGAGAACAACTCTTTAGATAGTTTACTCTTTGAAAACAAATCTATTATGGAGCTATGCTGAAGACAAAAAGGAGATTCCTTGTCTGCACCACAAAAGAAGACCTATGGTCATTGGTTGTGTAGCTTGGTATTGAAACATCAGATAAGGAAAGCATGACTAGCAGCATCACTAATACACAACAATGACAGCATTAGTAATTGAAGAATTTTTCCATAAAATATCACTTCCCCTGTTCATTTCTATAAAAGGTTGCACCATATTCAAACCTACTTGGACAGGCTACTTCAGATTTACGAATGGGCTCCACCATTTCTTACCCTTCCTTTCTGCTTTCTTTCTGTTATTTCAACATATTCATGACCTACGAGCACGTTGAATCTTAGATTCCTTTTAACTGAAAACATTTGGATTTATTTACCATAAATTCTTTGGACTATACTACCAAGAACTTCAACAAACAAAAAATTTAAAGGAGTTTTAGCTCATATGTGGTTGATAAGACTGAGGAGGATTACTATAGCCGAAATAAGTTCATTTCGCCAAAAATAAATTATAACATCTAACCCTTTCCGAGACCCCATGCATTGTGGGAGCTTTTGTGCACTGGGCTGCCCTTTAATATCATGCTTTTCTGGTAACTGGTTTGCTTTAGTTGTCGATAGACTGTTTCTCTGGCCATTTACTTAGACGTTTTTGCATTTAAAATATTTGCACCCATTCTTGCTTGCTAATCCTGCACAGAGAGGAAAAACAGCTATTTGGTGTAGCAACAAAAAACAAAGAAAAAAACTGACTTTGCCAGAATATGACAGACTTCATTCATTTCATCAATACCCTGAATCTTATGATTCCACTATGTAAGGCACCTAGTTTATTTTATGAATAGGAAATAGCACAATTAGGTTTTTAATCGAATAACGGAAGTCCCAAAGACCGCATGATTTAATCCCAAACTCTTTCAGGCAAACCTGAGTATTATCAAATTAAAAGTGGAGAAATAAGTTTTAAACAAAATAAAATCATCATAATTACAAAACTACAAACATCTTTGGGTAGAGGTCCTTGTTTTTTCTCCCTCAGTTGAAAAGAACTTGACTTCGAAGAGTTGGATTGTCGATGTTAATGCTTGGTTGAAAATAAATGTTTTTATGAGTCATCTACGCTACTGAAACTCTCATAGCAGTTATCACCATCTAATAAATTGCTCTGCCATTTGCAGATAGTTCACTCAGCATATCCTGATTCACCTCTGGGTCCTGATGCATTCCGTGAATATGAATCTTTGCTTAATCAAGATTATGAGGAACTCATAAAGAAGCGTGAAACAAATCCTGCACTCTTAAAAGATAGTGATCTCCAAGAAAATGTGAACTTCGAAGATGAAGGGTGGTCGCAACTCGCACCTAGCGAAGAAAAAGGCTCTCACCTTGGACCTCCTCTAAGTGGAAAATATCTTTTTGGAGATGTTAGTTATATGGAATATTCAGGGAAAAAGTTGGTTGTCTCAGTGCATCACTTCCCTATGATTTTTTGCCCTTTATCACCTAGAGTCTTTGTCTTGCCTTCAGAGGGTTCAGTTGCTGAAGCATGCTTATCAACTGAAAATGAGGATTCGCTCAGTCTAGGATTGCCTCCCATAAGTTCTGGGGTGCCTCCTGATGGTGATGATGTTCCTCCTGGGGCACTTCTCACAGCAAATTTTCTTTACCATCTAGCTGTAAAGGCATAAAGTCTTATACACACTCAAACCTAGTTATTTCTTAATCTTTTTCCCCTTGCTTTTTTTTTTTTGTGACATGGATTGAAGGAGCATCTTGGCGCAACGGTAAGCGTTGTCACCGTGTGACCTGGAGGTCACGGGTTCGAGTCGTGGAAACGGCCTCTTGCAATTATAAGGGAAGACCGCGTACAAAGATCTAATGGGTCCGACCCTTTTCCAAATCTCGCGCATAGAGGGGGCGTTAGTGCCAGGTTGCTTTCTGTTTTTTTGTTTTTTTTCATACGGATTAAGTTTCCTTGATTTTTATATAGTACCTTTACCCTCAAATATATTACACATGTTCCTAATATTACCACGATATGAAAAAGTTGGAGCCTATGCAGGTCAGATAACCAAACCCCTATATCCAAGTACATATAGTTCTCTCTATGCAGTGGCCTATTTTTACGGGAACTGATATAAATTGATGGGCAAAATGAATCAGATGAGAGAAATAAAATATTCCCACTATTTATATATATGTTTCCCATTTGACATTTTTTTGACCGTTGGCTGAGTAATGCTTTATGCTAAAGGAAAATGGTTCAGAAAATTAGTTAGCTAGTCAAATTGCTTATGTTTTCTTCAGTGTGCTTATTGCTATATTTTTTTATAAAATATAGTGACCAAGGTTTTCTTTTCTAAAATTTGTAGATGGACCTGAAGACAGAAATATATTCCCTGGGTAATTTGTCAAAAACTGTTGGTAAGATTATGACAAATATGTCGAGTCTTTATGATGTAGGCCGCCGCAAACGATCTGCTGGGCTTTTACTCATTGACCGCACACTTGCTCTCCTTACTCCATGCTGTCAAGGGGATTCGCTAGTTGATCGCATGTTTTCATCTTTGCCCCGCAGAGAAAGAACATCTTATTCCCACACAAAAGGCTCACAAAACCAACTCAAACTTGGCTCTTCTAACCTACACCGCGCTCCTCTATATGTTCAGAGACCACTTGCCAAAATATTAAGAGAAGGAGCTACTGAAATAAATAGTTCTTTGCTTTTACAGAGCATTGAAGCATTCCTAAGTGGGTGGGATCCTGATAATTCTACTTCTCAAATTGTAGATTTGGTTAATCTTTGTAATAAAGCTTATGATGAGAGGTCTATTCTCTCTGAGTTTCAATTACTTAATGGATCCTTGGTGTCTACTGAAAGTTTTCGTGGAACGCCATATATAGAAGCCATGTTAGACAGAAGAACAAAGGACGGAACAGTACTCGTAAGGAAGTGGCTTCAAGAAACTCTGCGCTGGGAAAATATTTCTGTTAATGTGAAAACTCGCCCTTGTTTTGCCACAAAATCAGAGTTGAAACCCATGATTGAAGCATTAGCTAAAAGCCAATCATCATTAATTAGAAACAAAGGAATTATTCTGTTAGCAGCAGCTGTGCTAGTTGCTCTTGATGATTCACACTGTGCTAGATGGGATGCATTTATTAGTGCTGAGAGAATATTGAGTGCAAGTGCTGGAGACACAAGCCAGAGTCTTGCTGCTCAAATTGGTGATCTCATCAGTAAGAGTATTTTGGTGGCATCAGGCGGACAAAATCGGATAACTGAACCCTTGCAAACATTACTTTCTTTTGAAGACGTTTTGTTCCTTATGATTGTTGGATATATATTGGCTGGTGAGATTTTCCCAACCTCTGGCTCTGGCAGTCCTTTTTCTTGGGAAGAGGAGCATTTTCTAAAAGAAGCTGTTCTGGATGCAATCCTTGAAAATGCATCAGTTTCAAAGCTCAAGTTTCTCCATGGTCTGACAGAAGAGCTTGAGGCCAACTTCAATAGAAAAAAATCAGTAGAACCTGTAGAAGAATCACCAGATAAGTTAGAAATTGATGATTTTGATGATGATCAGTGGGACAAATGGGGCAATGAAGAAGAAGAAGATGATGATAAGAACAGAAAGGAACAACAATACAGTGACATGCAGCTGAGGTTGGAGTTACGAGATAGGGTGGATAGTCTTTTCAAATTTCTTCACAAGTTATCTTCTCTGAAAAGCAGGAACATACCATTGAGAGAAGGAATGTTCTATTCGGAAAACAACTTTAGTGGTGATTCTGACTCAAATAAAGGTTTACTCTATAAGATTATAAGAAATGTGTTGAGCGGAAATTTGGTGTCTGGATTGGAGTATCATTCCTCTACTGTAGGACGACTTTTTAAAAGTGGCTTCGGAAGATTTGGTCTTGGGCAGGTGATTAAAAGTGATTGCATTCCCATAAATTTAAGTAAGATTATGCTTTTGTAACCTCAAATACTTAACATTTTTTTTTGTTCTACAGGCAAAACCAAGTATTGCAGATCAAAGTGTCATACTGGTTTTTATCATTGGGGGCATCAATGGAACTGAGGTGTGAATTTCTGGTGCTTTCTCCACTTATTTTTGTTCTGTCAGCTTTTTCTATTATTTTTTACCTGCATGTCAAGCCTTCAGATTATTGTTTGAAGCTCGAAAGTCATTCTCATTTTGAATAATTTCTAGTCATGTCTTGCATCGAAGTCATGAATGCAGATGATTTAAATTATTTTGGCAGAACCATAGTATTCCATTCACTTGGTTTTTCATCTGTTCAAAGGTACGTGAAGCTCGGGAAGCAATAGCTGAAAGTGGAAGGCCTGACATAGAATTGATTGTTGGTGGAACAACACTATTAACACCTGAAAATATGTTTGATTTACTAATGGGGAACTCTAGTAACTTGTGATTTTGTGGAAAATATTTTGAAAATCTTAAAGATAGGATACACACAGCAAAAAAGGTAAAAATGAAATTCTTTTGCTTCACATATCATGCAGTTCATGTAAAGAGTTTTCTGTAGCAAATGTGCCTCTTTTGCTTTGACATGGAAGCAAGCCAAATGAAAAGGTTCAAATGTTATATGGGTTGTTTCCTTCATTCTTATGGCTTCAACATTTTTGTTTTGAAACGTTGTAGCTCCTGTATCAGTTTTACCCAACGCCAGGATTAGGCTTTTGTTCACTTTTGGGGAATTTACTAAAATCTCTTAGGATTTGAACTAAATGGTTAAAGGTTTTTAGGCGTTTCTTTGTTAGTTTTGAAATTTCTATGTAAAATCTGGGGATGTTGTTTATTAATTATGAATCAATTTTGATATTTATTTATGGTAGAAATTTTTTTGCAAGTGCTAATTTTTGAGGATGTCAAACGTAAAATTATTACAATAAGAAAAAAAAAAGATATATTGTTCTCTCTTAAAAGAATTCACATTAGAGATACTGGAGGCTTTTTAGATTATGAAAAAAGATTTTTTTTTATTTTAATTGTTTTTAGACTAGTGATATAATTTGTATCACCAATTTAAAAACAATTATTAAATTGACTAAAAATTAAAATTATGAGATTCAATATGAAAAAATTAAAATATAAAAATACAATTCAACCGTTGAGTAAAATTCTGACAACAATTTGAGTTTGGCTTTCTATAAACCAAAGCTAATAGTTGAAGTTAAACTAATTTTTCTGTTGAAAGATCCTCAATTGCATTTTTTTTAACTATACAATTTGTGCATTGTCAATAGCACATTTTGTTATGGAAGAAAAATAGGGTGCAAGGAAAGTGGATATTGAGCTAATCGATCCATACCCAAAAAGTCTACAAATTTCCACATTAATAATAAATGTTGACCAAAAAAATAAGCTTCTTTCATTACTGCCATTTTGTCATGCTAAATGCTTTCTGCTTTTAAGCCATCCAACCCCACCACCCACAACCCATTTTAAAAATTAATGCATATGGTCCCCTTGTTTTCTTAGATTTTTTTTTACTATCTATACATATATGAAATTAATTACTATCTTACCTTAACAATAGAGATGTGATTAATTATTTAATTAATTGTTAGTAATTAACAATCCCCCTTCAGTATTAAGAAACTTATATGCATATGTAGAGGTTAATTAATAAGGTAATAAATCATTGATTAGCAGATGTTTGGACCGATAACATGAAGAGCCAATTCATTTCATCATTTGGCCACTGAAACATAAATTTTGATGGGTTAATGAGCAGAGCATGCCAATTTCATCATTTTGCTGCTGCTATACAATTTATAATAAGTTTGTTCCCTTATTTCATACACCTCATGATACAAGTACCCTACTTCCACCATTCGGATTAAATCATTACTTGTCTATATTGGCTTATATATATATGATATAATTAAAGGAATAATATATTAGTTACATGCATCTATTTTATGCGAACTTCAATTTTTTTTTTATTAAATTTTTATTTATTTGTAAATATTTTAATATATATAGTCAACTATTATTGTTATTTTTTTATTCACTTTAAATATTATTTCCTGATAATTTTTAATATGTAATAATATAATATGATAATATAAAAATTAATAAAATAACTTCATATAAACTTAAATTTCGTAGAAAATTACTTGATACAAGAAAAAAAAAAGTAGCCCGGTACATGAATAATTTCATAATATGTAAGATTTGAAAAAAGGGTTGGACTCATAAAGTCTATCGTAGAAAATTCCTTATATATGGCAAAAACTTTTTAAATAACTAACTCAGTTCAACATAGAGTTAAAAATTACAGATTATTATTAGTAGCCCTATTTTGGTTTGTGTAGATACAAGCAAGAGATTATAGCCCTATTATTATTATTATTTTGAATTATATTAATCGAATTGATTTATCCAACGATTAAAATTAAAGAAAAATCAAATATAATTTGATTAGTTGTGACACCTACCACATGGACAATATGAGTTTGAACTAATATTTCCGACAATTAATTAAATTGGTCTTCTGCTATTCCATAATTAGGTTTATGAGGAAGGATAGATGATTTAAAGAAACATTCTTCCTCCCTTTCTATATAGCTTTACTAAATTTTGCTTTTAAGACTTAATTAATCTTCATTGATTAATATTGACAATAAGAAAGGGAGAATTAATCAGAAATAATTTCTTTATTAAATAAAAAAAATTAATGATGCAAATGTCAACTTCTATCTTGAAACCCTAATAACTACATACAACAAACCGAAGGTATATTTTATTAATTAAAGCAAATTCTCCATCTTTTGGACATGTGAACATATTAATAATAAGCTGAGTAATTTGATATTTGGCTGTTCCCACATTGGCAGAATAGCATTTGTGTTTAAAAAAATATATATTAATTAGCATATTGTAAAAAAAAATTATTATAATTTTATTTTATGATGTGTACAATTATTATTTTTTATGTGCAACAAACATATTACAATTTCAAGTATGTGTGCGTATTTCTTATTTGTTTCAATTTTTTTTGTAGAAAAAAAATAAAACTTGTTCTTAAACTTTTCAATTTGATACTAGAAATAAAAAAAAATTAAAATGAAATTCTAGAAACAATATACAACTAAGATATAGTGAAATTAAACGAATATATAGTTTAATAATTAATTGGTCTAGAACTTAGTTACTTTTCCACGATCAGCATATCATCAAACCACACAGCCGTACAATGTCTTCCACTTGTTTTCATTTATTTATACATTTCAAATGAGTTTGATTTTTCAAACAAAAAAAAATTTATATAGAAAATTTCAATTCATACCCTTCTACAAATTCTATAAATTCATCTCCAAACAGTCTTTCCTCTTCATGTATACTTTGTTTTGACATTTCAAGAAAATCAAAAGAAAAAAAAATGGTTTACAAGGTCACCACTCTTTCCATTGTAGCCTTCCTCCTTATCTCCTTCACTCTTACCAATGCCATCCGGCCGGAGCCTGCACTACTCGCCGGAGAAACTCCGGTCAAAACCCAACAAAGGGTACGTTATTTTCCTTACTACATCATCAGTTTAATTTGCTCTTCATGTTATGATTTTGCTAATAAATATACATGATTTTTTGTTCATTATTGAAGGAAATTAATGAAGAAAAAGAGGTAGAGGTAGAAGAAAGCTGCCATGAAGTAGAGGAAGAAGAGTGTTTGATGCGAAGAACACTTGCAGCTCACACTGATTATATCTATACCCAGAAAAATAAACCATGAAAATTTGTTAATTATGTTCTTCTTTTTAATAGATTTTATTATTTAATTATATGTGTTTGATATATTATATTATATATATATATAGTACAGCCACATTTCATTATTAATTTCAGGTCTCTCTGCTACAGCTCTGATAGATGTCTTGGTTTATGTATACTACAAGATATTTTTTGTATTTTTATTTACTAATATATATATAAATAGAGCATTATTTTCATTTTGTATTGTGTGTTTGGTGCTGTTTCTTATGAGATTAATATGGTAGAATTAATTTTATCTGGAAAATTAATTGAGACAAGAAGAAATGGGAAGAGAAAGAATTTCTGGGCATTTACAAGAAATTTCTACTGTTATATTTTCTTAAGCATTACTCTGAGTTTCGAGTTTAATTTGCTATATATATATATATAATTTCATTTAAAAAAGCCTTTTTGCTAGCCTGGCTATAATTTTCGATTGGAAGCTTCATGATGAAATCATTTGATTTTGTAATTTTAATATGAAAGCTTTTGAAGTTGGATCGCAAAGTTTGACCCGATTCATAAATTTCATTCCAACCCATATCCGCTTTGAGTTGATACGTATGCAACTTGTACATGAATTCACATAAAATTTAAAATAATTTAATTTTATGAAGAATTTTTAATTAATTAATTTTATTCTTTTCAAATTGTCTCTGTTCGACGTAAAATAAATTTCAAATATGTATTCTAATTTTTTATTTTCAAAAAAATTATTTTTTCAATAAATCAGTAAAAGTACAATTCATTTACAGTTAAACTGATAAAGTTCAATGAAAGTACAATTAACAATTTTTAAAACTTAAAATATCTGAATTTAAAAAATGATAATTAAAATCAATCAAAAAATTTAATCAAAATGATTTAAACTTAAAGTCACCGAAAGTTGAGAAACGGTAAATATATATTTATCTAGATAATAAATTCAAAATTAATTTTTCTATTCATCACATCAATAATAAAAAAATAATTAAATTTATAATTAATTGATTTTCCTTTAAAAAATTTAATTGATTTAATTTTTTTGGCTCCTATTTATAATAAATACTGTTTGACAATTTAAAAAAAAATCAATTTTGACTTTTTTTTGAAAAACTTTAAAAAAATTATTTTCTTCATTCACATTTAATTATTGACCATTTTGACTTTCTATTTCGCAATTAAAGAAAAATTTTAGATATTTTAGTTAGAAATATAATTTCACATGTATTTTTATTACATTCATATTTTATAATAAAATATATATTAAATATTTTTAATAAATAATATTATACGAGAATATAATATATTTAACATACTAATTAATTTATTAAAATAATAAATTAATTATAATTTAAAATAAATAAAAATATGTAAATTAACAAATGAGATATATTTTAATATATTAGATTTCATCATCCATCTATTAACGTAATAGGCAGGATTTGCCACACGTTTGGCCATGCTAGTGTAATTAATATTGACTTTACATAATTACATTGAACTAATTTACTTTTAGTCTTTACCGACTTATCTACTAGTATCTATGTTTTATTTTAAGTGTTATATAATAATAATATACATAAATTAAAAAAAATTAATTATTATAAATTTTATAAAAATTTTATTATAATTTATCTAAATATAATTTTTTATTTCTCATTTTATTTATTTTTTTTATTAATTAATAAAAATAATATTAAATTTTTTTAATTAATACTCTCTTAAATTTTTAAAAATGATATTTAATATAAAATAAAAAAATTTTATATGATATTTAAAATAAAACAAAAAAAAGTATTATTGATTAAAAAATCAAACAAAAAAATTTTGAATTTTTAAATCAATAACAGTAAGAGGCTAACATGTGGCATCGGGAAATTAAAAAAATGAAATAAATATTAATATTTATTATTATTATTATGTTGAAATGATTTCATTTATTCATTTGTTGAATTGAGATAATATTTCGTAAAAGATAGAATTGTTCACCAATATATATTCATAACCAACATTAAAACTTCTAGTTGACAAGAAAGTTTTAACCACTTTTAATTGTTGAATGTCTGTATATGCAAGGAAGCTTCTGCAAATTAATGGTCAATTGATGCAAACTATTTCGAATTTCAAATGTTTTTATTTGATGAGGTCGTACATTTTTATCATATTAACTCTACAAAACCATCAACTCTTTCTTTTGTATATCGTAATTAAATACTACTATACATTAATTAATTATGGTATTAAATTTATTTTCTTATTCAATAGATTATTTTTTTAAGTAATTCAAATATATTTTGATGGGAGGTTTGAACTTAAAATTTATACTTTTAAAAATAATTTTGATATTATTAGATATAAAAATAAAATAAGAAAAAATGATTAATATGGTTTTGAGAATTAATTAGTTTTAAAATGTATAAGTTAGTAATAAGAGAAATAAATTCACTTATGCTCTTAAATTTATATAATTATATTTAATTTTTTCATCACTTAAATACACATATATGTAATATATATATATATATATATATAATATTTTAGTCATCAAATACAATAATTGGAGGAAGAATTAAATTTAGGATTTTTTTTTTCAAAATTTCATTATTTTCATAGAATACTAAAATTCTATGTGAAAAAAAAAGCAGAGAAGAAGAAGAAGAAGAAGAAGAAGAAGAAGAAGATATAAAGTAACAAGCAATTGAATATTATTCGAATAACTATTAGAGAAATAGATTTTTTTAATGAGATAAAGTGAAATAAATTTTAAAACATCTTAAGTATTCTTAGAATTTCATCTTTAGAAATTTTACAAGAATAATAAATATTTTAGTAGAATAAAATAAAAATACTAAAAATATGTAATATAGAATTGTAATCGCAAAATCATGTAATTGGTAATTCAAAAGATAAAATCTTCTCTACTAATCTCTGTCTATATATAATGTTATCTGTCTGTCTTATACAATCATTTTTAATTATATACAATTTTTCTTGTAACGAAGAAATGCTTATGCAATTGAAGACATAAAGATTAAGATTTGCATAAATATATATTCCCTAAATTTTATTTTAAACGTCGAATATTTTTTTTTCATTTCATTTTAAATATCATAAAACAATTTTAATATTATTCTTAATTAAATTATTTATTTAATAAAAAAATAGATAAAATAAGAAATATAAAAAAATAGTATTTAAGTAAATTATAATAAAATTTTTATAAAATTTATAATAACTAATTATTTTTTTAATTTATATAAATTATTCTCACATCACACTTAATAAGTGGAGGCAATATTATTTATAATTAAAATATATTTTTTAAATATAGTGATTTATATTTCCACCATTAGGCACACGGCTCAATGAATTATAACCCGCCCCACTAATCACACACAATCATGCAATTATTCACCTTTGTGTTCTCATTTGACTTCATGAGCTAGCTATAATGTTTGCATTCATCTTCTTCTTTTTTTTAAAAAAAAAAAATTAAATTATAATATTTCACGTGCTATATTCTAAAAATTAAGAGTACTGATGATAAAATCAGCTAAGAATATATATGTTTATATGTTATTTATTTATTAAATATTGCAATTATGATTAATATATAAATTTCAAAAATAAATCTAACAGAATTGAACTTAGTTATTAATATTTGAATAAATTCAATCATGAATATTTATTAATTAAAAATAATAATTATTAAAATATAAGTCAATATGCCACTAGTTAAATTGAAACGATAAAAGTTAATAAAAAATTAAACTAAGAAAAATTTTGTTTTTGTTGTAACTGTGTAATGGCTATTATTTATTGCTTATAAATGTTACACGATAATTGATATATGGTATTGCGATCGAGTTTATTATTATTATTCCCATCAATAATTAAATAAATTTGATGTAAATATTGAAAAAAAAAACTAACAGCTGCATTAAAAAAAACTTAATCAAACACCCATAAAATTCATCTCATTTCTAACTAGCTAAATTTATTAGGATTACATTATATTGAACACACAGCTAAGTTTCAATTTTAAACAAAAGAAAAAAAAATATTGAATTATAGTAGTAATTTTCTCATACAACAAAAGAAACAAACAATTTACTAGTTTTGTTTTTTATTTTTTGAAAAATAAAAAAGGAATAAATAGTAGGGACCCATAATACATCAACTAGTATAAAAATTGAACAATTTTGATGGAATAATCCACAAACAATGACTAATGGCAATTATTATTTCAATTGGTCCATCATCCCTATTTACATTGACATTGCACCATAAAGTTGATGGTATTATATATTTGTTACTTCTGACCACAATATTTGAGACAATGCATTAAGCAGCAAAAAAAAATAATAACAAAACACAATTGTTATTGTAATTATATATTTAAATTAATTATTAAATTATATATGCATTTATTATTAAATTAAATCCTTTCCATTCTAAATTAACAAACACAATTTTTTTATTTATCTTAAATTATAATATATTTATCATTTAATTAGTTAAAATATTTGAAAAAAAAAACAGAAAATATATGTAAAAACATGTAAAAAGTGCATTAAAAACAGTACGCATATGATAACTCTCGCCCGAAATGTTGACCATGACCATATGACGAGTGGTGTGGGTGTCTATTAATTGGTTGGCCAAGTCGTGTATATATTTCAATTCTGCGAGTACTTCTTATGCAATTCTTTATGGCATTATTGACTATTATAGGCGTGTTATTCCAATGCATGTTACTCGAAATTGATATGAATTTGTCATGGATGAAGTGACTCCAAGGCAAAAAAAATCTACTACTAATTTGCAATATCATAAATGCTAAGCCTAGTATTCAACAGCAAAACAATGATTTTCTATTGGCTTGTAGAAGAACCTTGCATTAATGTCTCACTTGTTTTCGTAGACTGCTTCATTTTGCTAGATTACTGAAGCTTACACCTACTGCTTCCCGCTACAGCATACCTCCTGATGAATTTCAATGGCTTCAGGCTTTAAAATCCCTTCTTGTTAATGATATCACGATATAATACTAATTTTAATACAAGTAAAATAGAGATGGCGTGGCTGTAATCATTGGACTCCAATTAAAGAAAAAATTAAATAACAAATAAAGAAACGGTTAGACCCTAATTTAAGAAAAAAAATTATACTCTGTCTAAAAAAAAAATTGGACCAATTAATTTTAGACTTCAACTAATATGGATTCTTTTTATTTATTTATTTATTTTTCTGGATTCACCACCAGCTATAAAATGTTGTAAAATGTTGGCTTCCAACTTCAAGTCAGATAGATGTTCAATAAAGCAAATTTTAGGGGGAATGATTGCGGGAGCATATTAAATGTCCGAAATGTTTAAAAAAAATTACATTTCATGATTATTTGAAGAGAAGAAGTAGCAGATGATTTCTGCATAACTCAACAGTCAATATATAGCACTTTAATGATGACATGAAGAGGGAGAAAGCATAAAGAAAGATAGAAAGAGAGAGGGGAGGGATGGATATCTGAAATCATGTTCATCACTAATGTATATTTTGTTTTGGCGCAAGCTAGGGACAGAAAAAACCTAGAGTACAACACCGGGCTTTTTCTTTTTGCTAAAACAGAAATGAAATTCAGTACTGGTAGAAAAAAGAGCATAGAAAGCATGTTTCCACTTCTGGGAGATTTATAGCCTAAATAAGAATCATAAAAGAGCTCAGCATTTTAGCAGATAGTTACAACTATGCATTACTTTTATCATTTAAGAACATCAGGTAAAGCAAGCTAAGCAACCCCTTTTTTTTGTTTTCTGATTGAGAGTTTCGAGTTTGTAGTCTAGGGGTTTAGTGGAATTAAGAGAGAATATACCCATTGCAAGTCTAGTAAAAGTCGGAGTGTAGAGGAGGAAGGAGTACGCGAGGCTATGAAGAGGATGCTAGTATGATGTAATTAGTCATGATATGATAAAAGTTGAGCGGTTGAAATGGAGGCTTACTTCGAGAATTCTATGTGACCATTAGATTCCCAATAAGTAGAAAGAAAAATTTTACCATAAAACTATACAAGCAGCAATGTTACATGGTGATGAGTATTGGAAATTGAAAGAGCAACATGTATTAGTGTTGACAGATGAGTATGCAAAAGAGAAATGCTAAATAGATCAAATTGATTCTTATGCATTAAATATATTAGAGAAATGACTATTCTAACTTTGTATTTATTAGACTTTTCTAATAAATGCAAGATTAGAATAATCATTTCTCTAATGCATTTAATGCATAAAGAGCTTTTGATCCTGATCAAATTGATCCATGTAGCATTTTTGTATACAAAAATATTAATGGATGTGTGGTTATACCATAATGAATAAATAACAAAAGCATTAAAGATAAAGTGGAAGCAACATTTATTAAAGACAAGAATTGTTAGAGTTGTGATGGGCTCGGTCCAAATGAATTGAATTTTTATGAGAGTATTGGATTTGAAGTGGACTTGAGATTGAATTTTGGAGTGATGGATTTGAATGTGTATTTTGGGTTGCAAATTTTTGATGGGCTTTTTGATTGAAGGGAGTGAGCTTCTTATTGATTTGGGCTTTTTGACCCTCATTTTTTTTTTCAATTTTCAATATGGGATTGCTATCCATCTCCATCTTTTCTTTTTTGCTTGGCTTTCTTTTATTGTTTTCAACACTCCCCTTTAAGTTCAACTGGCCTAGACCAGTTGTAATTACATTGCATTCATTCATCCTGGGCTTGTGTTTCTTTTAGTCTTAGAGGCTTTAGTTCTATTTTTTTTGTCTGAGCTTGTATTCCTTCAATTGAAATCTCAGAGGCCACATGTTATTGTTTGGGTCTTCCTCACTGAGCCTTTCTTACTAAAGGCTTCAGGTCTTGGGCCACAGGTCTTGAGTTTTTTCATAGGCTTTAGCTTGTTGTTGCTAGCCAGAATATGCCAGCGTGTTCCATTATTTTGGACCTTGGATCGTTGGGCCGCTAGCTATTTTGAGTTCTAGTACCATTTGTTGGAGTTGTGATGGGCCCGGTCCAAATGAATTGAATTTTTATGAGAGTGTTGAATTTGAAGTGGACTTGAGATTGAATTTTGGAGTGATGGATTTAAATGTGCATTTTGGGTTGCAAATTTGTAATGAGCTTTTTGATTGAAGAGAGTGGGCTTCTTATTGATTTGGGCTTTTTGGCCCTCATTTTTTTTTCAATTTTCAATGTAGGATTGCTCTGATACCAAAAATGTTGAATCATCATTTTCACTTGTTGCAAGTGCAAACTGCTCCACGCTGGAAATGTTTAATGGAAACATCTTATTTGAAGTCATGCTTATTTGAGTTTTTTGGCCTGATTTCTTATTTGTAATGACACAAGCGTTGTCATAAAATAAAATGGAATGCCCCCTAATCATCAACTGTCCAACACTCAATAAATTGTATCCCAATTCAGGCACAAATTGAACATCATCTAATAACTTTACCTTACCATGATAAGTTTCCACTTTCACCATGCCTTTACCTTTAACTTGCATCTCTTTTGTGTTGCCAAGCTGCACAGTAATTTTTTGTGTCTCATCAAGCTCATGGAATAAGAATTTGGTTCCTGTCATGTGGTTTGAACAACTACTATCAACAAACCATAAATTACTTGGTTTGGAGTTAGTGTCAATACAAACCATAAAAAGTCGTTCTCCTTCTTTTTCTTCTTTATTCTCAGCAGCAAAGTTCATCTGTTGGTCTTTATACCAACATTCTGCCTTTATATGCCCGTATTTGCCTCATTGATAGCATTGAACACCATTCAGCCATTTACTTTGCTCTCTGGATTGCCTTTGTTGTCTATCATATCAGCCTCTGCCTCTTTCTCGACCACGGCCATGGCCACGGAATCCTCCTCTTCCTCGGCCTTTGTTTGCTGAAGTTTCACCTTCCTTATTTTTGGTGACAACTTGAAATGGTTGTTCGCCATTCTTTTCAAGTGATCTATTAATTCTGGACTCGTGATTGCAATGACCCCATTAGTTCATCAAATGAAAGAATTGATAAATCCTTAGATTCTTCTATTGCAGCAACTACATGATCAAATTTTGGGATTAAGCTTCTCAATACCTTTGTAACTACTGTCTGATCAGTAATTTGCTCCCCGTAAGACAGAAAAATATGTCAGATTTCACATAACCAATGCTCTCTCTCTCTCTCTCCCTCTCTCCCTCTCCCCCTCTCAAATGGAAAAGCATGTTGCATTTGAGCAATAAATGATGATAGCAGCAGATTGATGCAAATTCAAGTGCAAAAACATAACACGCTCGTGATTGCAGAACAAGAAGAAATGGACAATGGTTATACTACATGTTATTAATTCTTTTTCTATATTTTTGCAAGAGAGAGAGAGAGAGAGAGAAGGGGAGGGCATAAAAAGATATGAAACAAGACAATAAGATTTGACAATGATCATGCTAGATAATAGTTCATAGCTCGAGGAATAAAGCTTGAATTCTTCTGGCGTATGTGAATTTAAGTTTAAATTTTAGATATTAGGCCAAGCTTTAAGAGGAGATTTCAAAGTTGAGAGTCTCAGTAAGAAACAATAGAACAACTATGCAAAATATCCTCTCAGAAACTCTGATAAACTTACCAAGTTGTATATACATGCATACATCTATATATATATGAGTGTGTGTGTGTGTAAATGACACAAGTTGGATGTGTAATATGTCAACAACATACTGAGATAATGGAAGAATTTTCTCTGCTGCTATCGAATTTCCCTATTTGTTTTCCTTTTTTTTATGGTTAATTTTTGCTTGTATCTTCGTGGGTATAGGCAAAAAAAGGACAATGTAATAAAGCCAAGAAGAACAAATGTAATAAAAAGGACAATGTAATGAAGAATAATGTAATAAACCAGCAGTTTAAAAACTGAGATTACAATTGAATTCCACAAAATTTTAAAGGAAGCCATTTATACCAAACATGGGGTTAGTTAGTACACTATTTAAAAAAATCACAATGCATTTACCTAGCTAAAGAGTTCATGGCACACACTGTATAGCAAAGATTTGACTATGAATACTTAAGAAAATCTGAAGACATTGGAGCCTTGGTGTCCCTTATTTTCCAGTTCGTAATTCTTTCCTTTTCCCTATCTATAGTGTTGACTATGTCAATTACGAAGAGTTGTTGCTCTTCTAGTGGATGAGATGACTCCAATGTGTCGTGGTGGCTATGGGCCATTAAATTTTCTTAAAAACGAAACAATACTCACCTCAACTCAATCTTAATTTCAAGTTAACTAGAGTTGTTATATAAATTTTATTTTTCCACTTGAGATGATTACCAGTTGCATTTTTTTTATAAAATGCAGGCCTATAAATTATTCTAAATTATTTTTTTTAGTTAGAAGGGATCATTGCCGCAATAGTAAGTGTCGTCGCCGTGTGATTTAAGGTCACGGATTCGAGTCGTAGAAACGGCCTCTTGCAATTACAAGGGAAGACCGCATACAAAGATATAATGAATCCAACTTTTTTTCGAAGCCCCACTCATTACGAGAGCATTTATATACCGGACGATTTTTTATTTTTTATTTTCCTTTTTAGTTAAGTTCATTAAGATGTTTAGTATATCCAACTGACATTAATATTAAGTCTTCAATTTACATGGCTAAATCATTTTAATTTATATTTTTTATTTTATCCATCAACTTTTCATTTATTGCAAATAAATTATATCAATTTAAGTACGTTTACACGTTCATTATCCATTTTACCAATGTATTATTTTTTTAATCCTCAACACTCACTGCCATATATATTATAGTTGGTCATATTACAATACTGTAACATCTTCCACTCCTAACTTTTTTTTTATCAGACATTCCTTTAAACTCTTCACAATCTTTTTAAATAACAACTAAACTAAGATAATTAAAATGAATGCTACGAGGTATTAACATTCCGTTTAAAATCACTTTGTCCCTTTTTTTCATTCTTGTTACTGCACCTATGATACTCAATCTTAAAAACCAAACAGATAATAAGCAAAAATTAGTTGCAACATGCCTGCACGGCAAAGCCCGTGATGGTTACCGTTTAGCAGGTGATTTAAAGCAATGAAATTCTAATTGAGGTGGGAATTACTCGCAATTCATATAATTTCAATAAAAAAATGTATTTACTTATTCAGAATAAAAATAATATTAAAATATAAAATATACATGAGAGAAAATTAATAAATTTTAATGATATACTATCATGCTAGTTATATTAATTATGTATAAAGTAAATGATAGTAAATTCATATACAATTATCAAAATATAAATATATTAAACAATTTTATTTTCATATGCGTATGCAATAATAGTTTTGTTTAGTAACTAAGATTTTATTACAATATTTTAGAATAATTTATTAATTGAGCAGTTGATTAATTGATTTTTTAGTAATTAATCTATAAAATTGATATTAATAATTTGAAATTAAATTATGATAATGACAATAAAAAATTTTGGCTTACAAAAACCCTATATATTTGAATTACTAATTGATTGTTCATAGACTCTAACGAGTACTGTTTGCATATGCTGGTTTATTGTGTTCTGAAACGAGAGTTCAAAAGCTGTTTTTAAAAACAATTTTCTATTATTCCGTTCAAAAAATTAAAAGATTAATTTTTAAAGTTATCATAAATTTAAATATATTTATATTATTATATATCTATATAATTATATAAAAGCTAAAGAATAAAAAACTCTTTTAAAGTTATCATGTCATCTATTTCAAAATATACTGTAATATCATAATTTCTCATTTTCTTATCAATTTCTCAATTTCACTTTCTCTTTTTTTAATAAAAGAAACTTGAATTATTTAATTTGATATTAATTTAATATTTAATATTTTTTAATTAATTTTAATAATTTATATAAATTAAAATTTAATAAGTAATTATATTTTTGACTTTAATCTTCTATTAAATAGTTACATATTAATATAATTTTATAATATTAATTAAATTAATCATATTTATAACTTTAATTTTTTTAAATTAATTACACATTAATATAATTAATATTAATTGATTTACATATATTTTTTAAAAAATAAAGAGTTTCAAAAAATACATGACTTTTGACTTTTATAATAAATAAATTATAAATTAAATAATTTATTAATAATAATAATTAATTTATATATTTTAAAAATTAAATAATAAAATATATAACTTTTAACATTGCTGACAAATAAATCATATATTGATAATTTATATAATAATAATATTTATATTAATGACAATTTCAACAAAAATCTAATAATTATCAATCTTTGTACTTACATTTTTCTCTCTATTTGAAAAAAATTATTTGAACTTTTTTTTTTAATTTTTCTTATTTTTACATAATTTATGATTTTTTTATAGCAAAAATATGTATAAATTTTATTCTTGATTAGTAAAAATGTCAAGTTATGAAATAAAAATATTATATTTGCTCATCAATATTATTTTAATAAAACTGTTATAAAAATCGATATAAATATTTTATTTAATATATTTTAAAATATAATTTGTTGTTAATTTATATACAAATTATTATATTTATTTATATTTTACTATTTTCATTACCATACAATATATAGGTAAAAAACTATAAAATAGAAAATTTATAGTTGCTTCGTAAGCGAATAAAAATAAAAATTATAAATTTTATAATTTATTATTATAAAATTAGAATTTAAAAAATTGATTATTTAAAAAGAAAAAATTTAAAATTTAAAAGTCATATATTTAAAAAGATAATAAATAATTATATATTATATATTATTATTAAAAAAATATTATTATATTATTAATTCGAATCAACCCAATTGAACCATATATTAATCATCAATTTGTATCAGTATTCGTTCTGGTTATAAAAAGATTGCTACTAAGTAAAAGACTATTACACTAAATAATAATATATTATTTATGAAGAATAAATATATAAATACAAAATAAAATATTTAAAAAATTAAATATACAATAGTAGGTAGTTTGAATTCAATGAAAATAGTTATGAAATTATTAGAGTTCGTGCATATATTATGTGATAGTAAGTAGTTATCTCTCTCATATATTAATTTATTATATTTAATTTGTAATAAATTTATTATAAAATATATAATAAATTAATTTTTTTAATTTTTAATTATTTATTAATATATATTTTAATTTAATATTTTTTAATTTAAAAATTTTTTATTGACTATTATAATAAAAAAATATCAGTATAAATTAATTATACTTATAATTAAATAACAAATTATATTCACGATTTGTATAGACCAATGACTATTATATATATAAAAGTAAAGAAAAGAAAGAGTGTTAATGCATTATCACATTATCAGTTTCTTAAAATATATTATTTTTTTATTTTTCTTTTTAAACTAATTTTAATAATTTATATAAAAATTAATAAATTAATAAATTTAAATAATTTCACATTAATATAATTTTATAATATTAATTAAATAAATTATATTTATAACTTTTAATTTTATATAAATTAATTACATATTAATATAATTTAATAATATTAATTTATATATTTTTAAAAAAATTTAAAAATTTAAAAAAATATGGCTTTTAATATTTATAATAAATTAGTTATAAATTAATAATTTATTTATAATAATATTATATAATTTTAGAAATTTAAAAATTAAACAATAAAATATATGAATTTTGACATTTCTAAATTTACTTAAAATTCTATTTTTTTTATTTGTTCATCTATTTTTAATAGAATTTATAATTTTTAATGGTAAAAATGTGTATAGATTTTATTCTTAATTAGTAAAATATCAAGTTATAAAATAAAAAGCTATATTTGCTTACTTATATTATTTCAACGAAATTATCATAAAAATTAGAATAAATATTTTATTTTATATTTTTATAATAAAATTTATTATTAATTTATATATAAATTTATTTATATTTATTTATTATTAAATATATTTATTTATATTTTATTATTCATAACTTTCGGACAAAAGTCTAGTTAAATATAATTCTCAATATGAATATTTTTGAAATTAAATAAAAAAAAATTTACTTTAAGGTATCTTTTATTTTTCTTTATTGAGTAGCAGATTGGGTTTTAAAAATTATAAATCTGAGTTACTGAAACCTGAAAGAACTCTCTAGATTTCATACCTTTTACACAGTACACCTCATAAACCTTGTCAACTTCAATGGTGCTAAACTAGGTATTTATCCTGCCATCAAAATCCCCATTTCCCTCGCAAAAGGATACTAAAAACCCCACCATAGGAGGCCACAACCACAACACACAAAGCCCACTACATCTTCCAATAGTAAAAAAAACAAAGCAAATGGGCAAAAACAAGCAATATTGGCTTCTCAAAACAGAGCCAGGAGAATGGCCTTGGGAAGATCAAGCCACCAATGGAGGAATAACCAATTTTGATGGAGTAAAAAACAAGCAAGCCTAGAAAAACCTCAAGGCCATGAAGCTCAATGACCTTTGTTTCTTTTATCACTCAGGTGCCAGAGCTCGTTGAATTGTCGGTGCGGTGAGTGTAGTGAAAGAAGGGTATAAAACTGGGGAAGATGAGGTACTTGTGGATATTAAAGCAATTGGGGAAATGAAAAGGCTAGTAGACTTGAAAGTGTTGTAGAAATTGATTAATTTTTCACCAATAATATGTATAGTGTGTGAATAATTATATCAATAATTATAACAGAAAAATTTTCGGAAAAGAGATGTAGGTCATAATGAATACTCTTAAATACTAAGTCTTTTCTTAGATAAAATTTTCTTAGACATATAATCAGTAGCACAAAATACTACCACAACTATATCAAAAATAGCTATTAAATAAAATAAAAATAACACTAAAATTTAACGAGGTTCGGCCAATTTTATCTATGTCATTGGACATCGCCAAAATAATATTACTAATTTCAAAGAAGAAATACAAAAGAAAGAAAAGAGAAAAAAAAATATTAAAGCCTTAGAAATAAGATGACTTAATATTTTGGGATGAAGTAAACTAATGGATAGGGGTATTATTTATAATAAAAAATACCCTCCTCAATCCCACATCTTACGATGTGGGATTAGAAAAATGCCATAATAACAAATCTCCACTTTGGCTATTTTTTTATTTATAATATATAAATCTGCTCTCAAAAGAAATTATTTTTAGTAGTGTCTTCAATTGCGCTGTAAAGCGTTCATCTTCAATTTTTTAAAACATTAATCAAGTCCAAACAATGGTTAAACTTAATAGCTATCATCACTTTTGTCAATATATCTGCGGGATTGTCAGTAGTCTGAATTTTCTAAAGTAATATTTCACATTTCTCCAGAATCTCACGTATAAAGCGATACCGAATATTGACGTGCTTCGTCCTTGCATGATAAACTTGGTTCTTTGCTAAATGAATAGCTTTGACTATCACAATGCACTTTGATGTGCTTTTGTTTAATTCTCAGTTCACCAAGAAATTCTTGAAGCTAAATTGCTTCTTTAATAGCCTCTGATACTGCCATGTACTTTGCTTCCGTAGTGGATAAGGTAACTGTTGACTATAATATAGACTTCCAACTAACCGGTCTCTTAGTAACTGTAAACACATAACCAGTAGTTGATCGACATTTATCCAAATCACCAGTATAATAGGAATCATAGTATCTAATTATACATTGACCATCTTTTTCATCTTGCTCAAATATCAATCCAACATCTATGGTGTTCAGAATATACCGTAGAATCTATTTCACAGCTTGTCGATACTCCATGCCAGGATTATGTATGTACCTACTCACAACTCCAACTGTTTGTGAAATGTCCTGCCTTGTACACACCACAACATACATTAAGCTACCAACAACATTTACATATAGAACCTTTGACATGTACTCCCATTCCGCTTCATTTTTAGGAGATGAAGATGTGTTGAGTTTCATATGAGGTGCAAGTGCCGTACTCATAGGTTTTGACTTTTATTCAAGCCAAAATGTTGTAGTACCTTCTTTAGATACTGTTTCTGATTCAAACAAGCTTCTCTCTCTTCCTATCTCTACATATCTCCATGCCTAAAATTTTCTTAGCTTCACCCAAGTCTTTCATTTCAAACTCCTGATTTAGCCATGCCTTCAACTTCTCAATTTCTTATTGATTCTTTGAAGCTATCAGCATATCATTAACATATAAGAGAAGATATATGAAAGATCCATCTTGTAGCTTGCACAAATACACACAATGATCATATTTGCTCCTTGTGTATTTCTGCCTTATCATAAAATTATCAAATTATTTGTACCACTACCTCAGAGATTGTTTTAATCTGTACAATAATTTTTCTAATTTGCAAACCTGTTTTTCTTTTCCAGCAACCTTGAACTCTTCTGACTGAGTCATGTAGATTTTCTCTTCTAAGTCTCCATGTAGAAATGTAGTTTTTACATCAAGTTGAATGAGTTTCAAATCGAATTGTGCTACTAAGGCCAATAAAATTCTAATAAAGGAATGTTTTATAACCGGAGAAAATACTTCATTATAATCAATTTTCTCCATTTGAGCATAGCCTTTAGCTACCAATCTTGCCTTGTAGCTAACATTGTTCTTATCAAGAAATCCTTCTTTCTTTGTATATACCCATTTGATCTAATTGCCTTCTTTCCCTTTGGAAGATTAGATATCTTCTATGTCTGATTCTTTTTAAGAGACTGTATTTCATCATCCATGGCTTTCCTATACTTCTCATTTTCTGAACTTTGAACAACTTCACTATAAATATTAGGAATGTCATCATTTGCAATTAGCGTTGTATAAGCAACCATATCATTAAATCGAACAGGTCTATGAATCTCTCATCATGACCTATTTGTTGCAATAGATTCTTGTTGCTGTAGAGGTTCCTGGGTTGGAATCTCTTCTTCATCTGACTCCCCCTTTATCGCAGGAGTGGTTTCATCTGTTTTATTTGTTATTAGGTCAATAATTCTTCTTTCAAACTCTACCTGCTGCGGAGTATCATCTGTCTGCTGAATAATTTTATTTGTTATCTTTTTCAACATGGTAGACTCATTAAAGGTAACATCTTTGCTAAAGACTATCTTTTTATTTCTGGATACCAAAGGCAAAATCCCTTCACACCAGTAGTGATCCCATAAAGAGTGCTTTCTTTGCCATCAGATATAACTTTAATTCATTAACATGATAGTATACAGTGAAACTAAACACAAGTAAGGAATCATAATCAGTAGCATATTTTTTAGACCACATCTTCAAAGGTGTTTTACCATCAATAGCAGCTGATGGTAAGCAATTAACAAGATGGCAAGTATAAGTCACAGCCTTAGCCCAAAATTATCTGCCCAACCCAACATTAGACAGCATACATCGAACTTTCTCTACTAATATCTGGTTCATGAGTTCTACCATCCCATTCTGTTGTGGTGTATCTCTAACTATGAAGTATCTAAAAATACCTTCATCTTGGCAGAATTTTAAAAATGGATCACTTTTATACTCTCCATCTTTATCTGTGCAGAGACATTTGACTTTTTTTGCCTGTCTGAATTTCCACCATCCTTTTTCCATATGAGAAAAACTCTTGATACTTCATTCTTTTTCTTCATAGTATACACCCATACTCTTTGAGAGAAGTCATCAATAAATATTACAAAGTAGTGCTTTCCTCCCATTGAAGCTGTCTTGAAAGGACCCCACACATCTGAGTGAACATAGTTTAAAATACCCTTGGTATCATTGATTGTAGTACTAAACTTCACTCTAGTATGTTTGCCTTTGACATAATGCTAACAGAAATCTAACTTTTGGGGTTACACTCCTTTCAATAATCCTTGATCTGACAACAGTTTTAAAAATTTATCGCCAGCATGTCCCAAATGCATATGTCATAACCTGGTTGCTTCCAACTCATGATCATTACTAAAAGCTACTGCTGCTGTTCCAATAATTGTATTACCCTGATAGAAATATAAGTTATTGGCCTTCCTTAATCCTTTTATTATCATCAGTGCACCAAAGATGACTTTTATTACTCTATCTGTTTCATTTACAATGAAGCCCTTTGATTATAGAACTCCCACAGAGATGAGATTTTTCTTCAAACTCGGTATATATCGGACATTTGTTAAAGTCCTGATTGATCCATCATGATTTCTTAATTGGATTGAACCAATCCCTTTAATCATACATGGACCGTCATTTGCTGTGTAAACAGTTGCTCCTTCTAGTTCTCTAAAGTCAAAGAACCAATCCCGATTGGGACATATATGATAGCTACAACTAGAATCAAATAGCCATACACTAGAAGAGCTTGTTGATGATACAACAACTAATGAAAGGTCTGAGTCTTCTTCATCATACTCAGTTACATTTGAATTCACGACAACTTTTCCTTTATCAAATATGCTTTTATTACTCAACTTGGGACAATATATCTTCCAATGCCCTTTCTCCCTACAAAAGGTACATTCATCTTTAGCCGGTCTGGATTTTGATCTCCCCTTCTTTTCTCTCTTCCTGCTTTGAGAGTGACTTCTCACAATCAATGCTTCTGCTGCTCCACTTGAACTCTCTTTCTTATCTTTCTTTCGTAGTTCGTAACTGTATAATGCAGCAGTTACTTCAGAGAGAGTTACTTCAACCTTTCCATGGAGTAGAGTTATTTTAAGAAACTCAAACTCCTCTGGAAGAGATCTCAACAGCATCAAAGCCAAATCTTCATCTTTGAATGTCACGTCCAAATTCATCAAATCAGCTACCAGCTAATTAAAATTGTCAATGCATTCATTCATTGTGGTACCAAGAACATAAGTGAAACAAAACAATCTCTTCTTCATATGAAGCTTGTTCTGACTGCTTTTCTTCAAAAATCTTTTCTCCAATGCCTTTCATAATTTACTTGCGAAAACTTTCTTAGAGAAAACATACTTTTACTCTCTAGAAAGGCACGATCGAATTGTACAATAAGCCACATGATTGATGCCTTTCTAATTTTTTCATCAATGTCTTTTGGTTTTTCTTCTTCAATGGCAATGTCTAGATCTTGCTAAAAGAGAGCGTTTAGAATCTTACTTTACCAAATACCAAAATGGCTCGTACCATAAAAAAATCTTCACTGCAAATCTATCATTAGACACAACAGTTTTTAATCAAATTGAAGAAGTGGATATTGTCTCCTTTAGCTTGAATAATTTGCCTAAGTTGTCTGCCATTTTTGCTTCAAAAATATTTAATAGCTAACAAAAGCGGAATACAAATGATTCAAAAAAATCTTTTTTGATGTGGAAGATCAGACTAAGCTGCAACCACATAGCATGCTCAGAAAATCTTGACTCTGATATCAATTATTATAGAAATTGATTAATATTTCATCAATAATATGTATAGTGTGTGAATAATTACACCAATAATTATACCAGAAAAATTTTCAGGAAAGAGAGGTGAGTCAGAATGGACACTCTTAAATATCAAATATTTTTTAGACAAAATTTTTCTGGATATATAATCACTAGCACAAAATACCACCACAAGTATATTAAAAATAACTATTAAATAAAATAAAGAGAACATTAAAATTTAACGAGGTTCGGCCAATTTTGCCTAAGTCCTCGGACACTATCAAAATAATATTATTAATTTCAAAAAAGAAATACAAAAAAGAGAGAAGAGAAAAAAATATTAAAGCCTTAGAAATGAGATGACTTAATATTTTAGGATGAGGTAAACTAATGGATAAGGGTATTATTTATAACAAAAAATACCCTCCTTAAATCTCACATCTTATGATGTGAGATTAAAAAATGACACAACAACAGAAAGAAATGTAGGGCGATGAAGGGTTAAAGAGTTTTGCATTGTTTAAGCAGCCCAGATTGTCTGTTGTGCCTGTTTTGAAGGGGGGTTTGGGAGAGAATTTGTGAATTGGGTGGTGGGCTTGAAGGAGATGGTCAATAAAATGATGATACTGGAGAAGAAGATTAGATGGTAAAAAATTTGAGTTTTGGTTCTTTTTGGAAGAAAGACACCAAGGTTGCACTGCCTGCTTATCAAGATCCTTTTTGTCTTTGTACATAGGTTGCAAGTTAATTTGGGGCATTAGATAATGTGCCAGGTTAGTGTTTTGATTCTTTTTGGGAAAACAGTAGCAGTCGCAATCTATAGCAGGGCTTTTTGTTTCTATGAGCTCTTCTGTAATATTGTGTATGTGTGTGTGTATGTGTGTGTATATATATATATATATATATATATATATATATAAGAGTGGGTTGTTATCTTCTTCTTGAAAGCTATATGAGTAGTTGTGGGACTGAAATGATACAAGTAATTCATTGACCATTATTCTACTACACAAAATCAACTTGAATAATTAAACTGCTCATGATGTAGATAGTAATGGTTTTTGGAAGCATTCGGTGTATACAATATTAAATGTAATAGAAACATAAAATAAATTTGAATATACATGAAAAACAAATGTGAAAATTCGATTTTAAGTGGACAATTTTTTCAAATTATCCGTAGCTATTGATGGGTTAACACAGTGTATGCAAGTATTTTCTGGAAATGTAACATCTTTTTCAAGTCCTTAGCAGGTATGTTGTCAAACGACATATGGGCATTGCGGAACTGCCTACTGCGTAGTACGACATGTCGTCCAAGGAAAATTTCAGGAAAAATAAGTAAATCAAGAACACCGCCAAAACTCCACAAACTGCGAAGGAGTTAGAGAGAAAAGCCCCGACACCAAAACAGGGACAGAGCAGAGCTGTCTGTCTGTCTGTCTGTCTGTCTCTCTTTCTCTCTCTCAGGATAAACCCAGAAGACGTTGCTGAGCAGGAATTGAGAGATGCAAATGCAAGCCCTACTACCAATACGACCTCGTTTTGCTTAGCTTTTGACTCGTCAATGGCTAAAACCTTTGAGCATCCGCGCTTTCTCGTCTGCCCCAGATTACTCCAACCAATCCCGTGGTGATCTCCCTCGCTTCTTCTCCAAAGTTCTTCCTTCTTCCAAAGTACTCTGTTTTTATCTCTTTACTATGGACACTCATGCATGTGCTGAATTGGAAGTGATTATTAGGAAGATTTGATGATTGTTAATTTGGTACCTGGGTGGAGTTGGTGCTTCTGCTGGTACAAATGTTGGACCTTTTTTTAGTAAACATTTGAACTTTTTTCTTTTAATTTTCGTTTGCTGTATTAACGTGTAAGGGTTTTTTTTTTTTCAATTTGCACTTGGTTTTCTTCGTAATTCTTGGAGGAGCTAGCCTATTTAAGATATTTTTCCTGCTAAATGATGATCAATTAGGGAATCAATGATTGCTCTTAATAATTATTGTTTTTGAGTTTTATTTGCACTTAAATACATACATAGCCAATCATTGCATGTCTCTTATGTCTGCCTTGCCTGGCTGGCTGTATAATGGGAGTGATTTCATGAGTAGTGTAGTTGCCCTAAATAAACAGAAGGCAATATAGTTTTCGAGTTACATATACATAAATAACAGATGAAACACATTTGTTGTAATGTGACGTTGATTTTATATATTGATGGGTTTAGTGGCTATTTTTTTTCTCTCAAGTTAAATTAATGAAAGTATTACATTTATACCCTGTTCATTCAATCCGTCATACATTCCATTTTAAAAACTTTATCATGATTTATTGTGCTTTAGATGGCAGAGATTGAAATTTTACCCTTTTCTGTGACTTTCAACATCTTTAAAATGTTGACAAAAAAAAGCACCCTTTTAATTTTGACAAATTCTGGTCGATTTGAGAAACTAGTTGCAATTTCAGCCAACGGGTCGTAATTGGAATTGATAGTATTACTTTATTTACTAATTAGAATAAAAATTATTTATTTATTTCTTCTGCTTCTCATTTTCATCCTTCAGCCCTCTCCCATCCCCTCATTGTCATCACTAAAAACAAAATCAGCAACTTACACATCCTGATTCTCTCTCGCAATAATGGCAAAGTGATGAATCCCCTGCTTTATCTGGTACAATTGCACTTCTCTAACTGTGGCCTTTGTCACATTAATGCTGCCCATTTTATAAGGGTTTGTATTGTCATTTGTATGGGTTTTTCCATACTTTTATTTAATCAATAAAAATTGTGGTGGTACCGTCCACCTTTACTAAAAAAAAAAAAAGATTTTCATTCTTTCCATTGTTGCAGTACCAAGTGAGGGAGAGAGGAAATACAGGTGGGGAAGAGATGGGAGAAAGAAAGTGAAAGGTGGGAAAGGAAAAGGAAAAAGTGAAAATACAAGTTACTGAAAAAATATTTTATTCTTCTGTTATTATTTGCCCCGATATTGACTAGTTGGCTAAAATTGCAAAAAATTAAAAGATTTGCTCAAAATTGATAAATGTGTAATGGTTTTATTTATTTATTTATTTTGGTAACTTTGCCTTTTAGAAAGGGATTAGTTCCTTTGTTTAACTCTGTAGCCATGCTGTTGCTGGTAACTTCAAAGCTTTGAGTTTTGTGGTAGGACTGTATCGCGAGGGTTCAAAAGATAGAAGTAAATTTTCTTATTTCCCTTTATTTTTTTTTAAATTATAAGAAGGATTGGTGAGTCCTTGGGGAGACAGTCGTATTTGCTTATATATTCGTATCTTTCTTAGTGTGTCAAAGCCTCTTTGTAAGTTCTGTTATTATAACTACTTACATGAGTAACATGATTACAGTTTGCAAGTTCATACGTTGCATTTGAAACTCAATCCTAAGTGTTTTGCCTTTGTAATTAGACTTTTAAATGTTGCTTCATTTGTTGGAATACAAGCTTAATGGGCAATTCTTTTTTTTTTTAAAAAAAAATAAAATATAAAGAACTAATTTTAGACTTCAAGGATGATAATTATTTTAGTGGTCTAAAACTCATGTTTAAACTCTGCAGCTTAATTTCAATTTTGCTTGAAATGGAAATTCATGTAAATTTACCGGGGAACTGAAGCACTCAACTTTTTTAGGATTATGTAATTGCAAATAATATTAAATAAAAATATATCAGGCAATCATAGATTATACATTTTCCATATAATGAAATGCAAGGGTAGGGCTCTTCAATGGGAAAGGAGGTCTAGTAGAAGGGTGCATACAGAGAATTGATCGTACTGGACTTGATTTTGTGGCAGTGGAAGATCCAAAGTTAGTTATTCCTTAGACAACAAAGTGGCATGTTTTTGCTGCATTTGGTGAGTTTCAGTAGATTTTTCACATAAAAGTGGTTCGAATATTTTAAGCTTGTGTATTTATAATTACATGCTCAAACTTATTCCTATTTAGGTACTCTAAAAGGTGGTCAAGCTGAATGGCTTGTTGAGAAATGCACCGTATGTCCTAATGCGTACATGAACATTTTCTTCTTTAAGTTGTACAATGTTATCCCTTCCTTTTGTAATTTCTGAGATACGCTTTTGTCTTCCTAGGAGCTGGGTGCTTGTAGTGTGACTCCTCTGCTTACAGAACAATCCCCATCAATTTCAGAAAACCGAATAGACAGATTGCAACGCGTCATTTTAGCAGCAACTAAACAATGTAAAGAACTTATCTAATGATTTTCTTTTCTTTTCTTTTCTTTTGAAACTTTAATATTATGCTTTAAATCTGCTTCAAATATTTAATTAACCGTCAATTATGTATGGCTATTTAATCTGAAATTGTATATTCAGTTTTATTTTTTCTTCATTCTTTCATGCATACTTCTATACTAGGTCAACGGCTGCATGAAATGATTCTAAACCCTCCAACAAAAGTTGACAGCCTTTTACCTTTCGTGAGTTGTTCTTTTGTACTTGTTGCACTTATATGGTTGGGCAATTATCTTGGTTGAAGTGGTACAGGTTTGTGAAGTTTTGTCTTTATGAGCTTTGCTGTGTGTTTAATTTGTTAGGACTTATAATTTCAAGAAAAGGCTTTTTGCGGTGAAAAAAAAATCAGTCAATGTGTGGCTGGAATTACGTTGTCTGCAGGAAATTTAGGCTATAGGAAAATCCAGGGTTTTAAGGATTGTGTTGAATAGCTAATGGAAGGGAAAATTCTAAATTGTTGTTAAAGGTTCTAGGGTCTTGGATGGTGTTTTGATAGTTCTAGATTGGTTGTTATCTACTGTATGAGGTATAAGTTTTGATTCTAGATTGGATGCTGTGTACTGTGTGGCAAACAGAACCTGAAGACTGCAGCAGTAATTTGTGATAAAGCAAAAGCAAAGGATGACAGTTGCATGTTAATCCTCACACAACAAACTAACTAAAAATTTTCACAATAATCAACTATAAGAATTAAACATGAATGGTTTTGGTTTATAGAATCTGCTTATAAACCTTAATGAGATTTGAAAGAGATTAGATCAATTGAATATGCATAAGTAAAGCTTATTAATTATTGAGATTTGAGAATTTATCTTGGAATGTATATATGAATGTGGCATGTGATCCATAATTAGCAGTTAATCTTGTCAGTGCTGCCAGAAACAAAAGCATGTGGAAATGATTATGCAACAAATATTGATTATCTTGAATTAGATAGGAAAATAAATATGCATAAACCTCTTTATTCTTTCATAGACTAACATGGAATGAAGAGAAGTAAAAAATACTATTTATCTATACAATCGAGAGAAATAGGCATCAGACCAAGATTAATCCATCAAGGTCAGGCACACGATAATAGAGAACACAATAATGTGTTGTTCCAATTAATATGCAAACCAATGTTTACGAAATGCTTTTTTTTTTATGTAATGTTTACGAAATGCTTTTTTTTTATGTTATTCTTTTTTCATCTATTAATAGTTTGCTAAACTCAAAATTCTTGTCTGTTGTGGTATAGGTTGCCCAGTCAAAGCTATCTTTTCTGGCAGCAGCAGAAGCTACTCCTGTTACTAGTGTATTGGTTTCATCAAGAAATGCATCAAGTGGATTAATAATAGTGGGACCAGAAGGGTTAGTATGCGTTCTGTGTTAGTCTAGTAATTTTCTTCTTTTGCCTTTCAACTTCTAATAGTTTCTGTAGCTTGTGTGATTTCTTATGCATGGAATATGTGTAACTGATGTTGAAGTATTATCATTTTAGTTGTTAGGTCATCCCCCTATCAACCAGTTTTGGCATTTAATATGCCTTAAATATGGCTGGATGTTCATGATATCCAAATACCTGATAATAGTGAACATTGCAATTGTTCATGCCATATCATTCGCTTAACTAGGTATTTAGGAATCAAAGTGACATGAGAGGGTGGGCAACAGGTGTAGACATAATCATGATAAAATTTAGTTTCCTTATTTAAATTCTTGTCTTTTAAGAAATATATTTAGGAGATTTTGGGTAACTTCCTAATTTAGATTATCCATATAGGAAGAGTAGAATATCTATGCAAGATCTTCATTATTTAGGAAGTATTGTTTAACTTATTTAGTGGGAATATTATTGCTTATTTAATGAGAAGGGGAGCTTTAGGGCAACGGTAAGCATTGCCAATGTATGGCTTGAGGTCATAAGTTCGAGTCGCGGAAACAACCTTTTGCAACTACAAGGGAATGTTGCATATAATAAACCCTTGGATTTGACTCTTTCTCGATTCTGCGCATTGTGGGAGCGTTTGTGCACTGAGCTGACCTAATAATAATTATTGCTTATTTAATGAGATTATTATTTCATATAATTCATATTTATTTCAGGATTGAGCCTATTGATAAGGCTACTAGCACCATTTGTAGTTCAGTTTTCAAAAATACTTTTGAAGTATCAATAAGACATCCTTAATTATGCCCAAACATCCTTTCATATCATGTTCTAGATATTTCATTTGATTTGTTCGGTAGTTAACTGCTTTATGATTTGTCTAGGCAAATGTAGCAGAAAACATTTATTTGTACTTGTTTGGTATTTTGTACAAACAATTATAGCATATTTTGTCTTTCTTGATCGGATTACATGAAGCATGAATAACGATATTGATTTCCAAGATATATTTGTACTCTAGGAATTGATGTTCTAGGTAGCTGTTACATTTTTTTTTTCTGAGACAGCACTCGTAGCTTTTGTCTTTCTCGATGTGCTGTGTAGCTTCAATTTCTTGTTAATCAAAAAAATATAATATGCATTAATTTAATTGATGTGATAATACACAATAAAAAAATATAAGCAATCAAGAATTAAGTATTTATTTTTTTAAGATGGATGAAGAGATTTGATTTGATTTCTTGTGTTCTGTTTTATTCGTAAAGAAAACGTGTTATTTAATTTTGCATTCTTTCAGAAATTGATTAAAGGGGGGAGTGATAAGGAAATAATATGCATTAATTTAATTGATAATAAAAAATATAAATAATCAAGAAATAAATATCTGATTTTCTAAAGATAGATGAAGAAATTTGATTTGATTTTGTGTGTTTTGTTTTCTTCATAAAGAAAACTTATTTTTTAATTTGATTTCTGTCGGGAATAAAAATTGATTAACTGAGAGTGGTAGTGACTTGTTCTCATTCTTGAGGTAATAGGATTTTCAATATCCTATCTATTTTGTCCAAACCAAACAGCAGCTATGAGAATCACTCATTTCTTTTCCCATTCCCATCCTAAACCAAACACCACCTAAGATATTATAACATAGTTTTGGGCTGTTATTTCTCCTGGATCTAGAGCAGATTGGGTGGAGTTGGTTTAAGTCTCACTCATTACAATTAGTTGCCCAGTACAAAGATAACCTATTATTAAGAGGCTAGATAATACTAAAAATGCCAAGAGCAATTGCATAGCTTGAGCAAAGCCCGTAACGCAGCTGATTTCATTTTCTGAGTGTGGTACCCTTTATTTTTCCTTAACTGTTGTCTTTCTTCAAAAACAGCATCCTAATACGTTTAGTACATAGACATTCGCAATCAAGACATTTTTGACTATGTAAAATTTGGATTAAATAAAGTTTTTCAACATTGCCAATTAGACCGTTCAAATATCAACTGTTGACAAATCTATCTAAAATATTCAGTTGCTCACGCAAGAAATATATGGAAATTTTGGCATGTTTGGAGAGAAAACGTCGAACTACAACATCAATGTTCAAGTTTTCCAATTGCTCAAGCTTTATCCAGTGATAGTTGCATCTGATTCAGCGGATTTTTGCGTGTCTAGTTGAACGTAGAGTATGGACTGGTAGTGTTTGGAAATGATTATGATGAGGTTTTCAGCTTGAAAATTGCGGCAAATTTTCTTCAAATATCATGCATCTGATCCTTCCTACCATGTATAGTGTTTAAATTATTATAACAATACAATGTTTGATCTTTTTTTGAACATTTGTTCCTAAACCAAATTGAATTTTTAGTTGTTTTTTCAACCATGACGTCTAAATTTTCTTACGCAGTTAATGTTAGAACTTCGCAACCAGTTTGATGATCACTTCATTGTTTAGGCTCCACAGGCTATGAGGTCAACGTTCAACTTCTTACGGTCAGAGCACGCAACAATCGTAAACTTCTCATCAATTTTGTTCAATGTGCACAAGTTTTCCTATGGGTATACCAACTCATTCTTGTGCCTTACAATGTATTCATAACAAACATTAATATACTACTAGTTCTCTATTTTTGTGGGAAAATGGCTGGTTTCTTGCTATTTTACATTGGGAAAGATACAATAGGCTTTTCCTAAATAGTTTGGGGTAAATTTATTAGATTTGGCCAATTGCATGTGCATGATTTTTGAAATGCAAATAACTGCAGTCTATATACCAAATTATTTATAGCTGAATTTGCAGATTTCCCTGATTATAATTTATTGAAAGTTATATCCCTAGCATTCCACTAATTGAAAGTTAAATTTGATAGAGACATATACCGAGAGATTCCCATAGTCTTTTGTGTGTGCCCGCTGCCCTAGAAGACATATTGAATTCCCCGTATTATTTTAGTCTTGGGGTCGGCTGCTGTGCTATTTGTTAATATTTTTGGATGAATATTTTTTTAAAATAATTTTTTTTATTTTATTTTAAGTATAGTGTAAAAAAAATTTTTATTTTATTTTAAATATCACATTTAAAAATTTAAGAGAGTATTAATTAAAAAATTTTAAATTGTCCCTATTAATTATTAAAAGAGAATAAGTGGGATGAAAGTTGAAAAATGGTATTTAGGTAAATTATAATAAATTTTTTATGAAATTTACGGTGATTAATTATTTTTTTTATCTCTGAATATTATTTTTATATGACACTTAAAATGAAACAGAGAGAACAATATTTATTTGCTGTACATGCTTGCTCTAAGTCAATGTCGTCTTCTTCTTCTTCTTTTTTCTTTCCTCTTTTATTGGAATTAGTTAAGATATCATGTTTGTTCTTTCAATGACCTTTCCTCAACCGTCTTATCCTCGCCCAAAATAAAAATTATTGAAATCCATATTCAGAGGAAGTGGACACATGGTTTTTATCCTGAAACCATGTATCTTTGGCCTCGTAGGGATTCCCCATGTCCCCAAAATTTTCTTTGAGCTTCTCATGATTGCTGGTTTTCTTGTTTTGTGCAAAAAATTTTAATTGTTCTTTAATTATATGCATATATGGTCATGCTTTTTGGTATTATTCACTGGTGGAGTTAGCTTCTTTTTCACAAATTAAATGAGATATTTTAAATTAAAAAGGATCTTTTTTTTGGAGAAATTTTTTCAAAATTGGAGTTCCTTTTTTTTTTTTTGGCAAATCAGAAATTCTTGAATATTTTGCTATTAGCTTTTATGTTAAAGTTAATTAATACAATAAATTCATAATTAAAATTCAATAAATATATATTTTATTTATATGAACTGATTTTATTTATATAAACTGATTTTGATAATAAATACTTAGAAACATATATATTCAAATTTATTATGAGTAGTGGAAATACTTCTCTTATTCATTTAAAATCATTTATAAATTATTCATATTTTAAATAAATGTATTGAAACAAATGTGGTAGCTAAAAATAAGTACACAACCCTTTGCTATAGTTTATCAGCTATATTAGAATAATTCACAAAGAGGAAAAGCATTGAAAGTATTAATAAGCAAGAATATTCATGTATGTTGGGAAAAAGAAAAAGGATTTAATGAGACATTGAAGTGTCCCAACTCCCAAGCAAAGCTATAATCTTGTATTTTCTAAGAAGATATAAACAGTTGCTGATATGCCTCTTTTACCTATTTATTGTGTTATTGTGGCTCCTTATCAAACAAGCACCTGATTCTTACGTGAATATGTATCTCTTGCACGTGTGCTCCCCTTTTAAATGAATAAACACAGCACCAGAGGCTTTTTGAATTTGATAATTATGTTCATATTCATTTTCAGATTCAAGGAAAAAATATTTTGTATTTCAATTAATATTTTTCATCAGAAAAGATAACCTTAAATCATATTGAGTGAAAAAGAAAAATTTATATAACCGACAACATTGACTTAAGATTAAGGCTTTGCTGTAGTTCAATTAAAATTTTATAATTCAAATATGAATTCTCATCAGTCATCCCGTTTTTAATTGGTAATTTTTCAATTCATTAGGTGTAATAAATTTTATGTATGTTTATATTTACTTTAAATTCACCAGCTCTTTCATTTTCTTTTTCTTTTTTTTCTAAAAAATAAAAAAAAAGCTTACATTTTTCTGGTTTTCCACTATATTTTTTCAAGAAGCAATTTACTGTGTTAGAATGCTTGTAGAACTTTATCAACAAAAAATATATTTTTTCTTGATGAAAAAAATGTAAAATTTATGTTTTATTAGGTTTAGAATTTTGTGTTGTTTCATTAATTAGGGAAGCGCAAAAAATTATTTTGAATTTTCTCCGCTTAACTACTTTTAATATTATTTACTATCTAAAAAAAATGTCGCCTTTTTTCACATAATTTAAATAAAAGGTGCTGCCATTTGTATAAGAAAAATGCTAATTGTAATTATTTTATTGAATAATTATTGGATATTTTTTTTCTATTGGTTAAAATTTTTTTTATTATAAATTTATTTATGATTAATATTTTTTAGCTAATAAAAAAATTATCTAACAATCACTCTAAAAAATGACTGTAATTAACATTTCTATTTATACAAATAATATAAATATGCATACAAAATGTATAAATCAAAAGTAAAATTATTTAAATACCCTTTTCAAGCTTCTGTAATTATTGGTGTGAAAATTAAAATCAAATTAAATATTTATTGCCTTCCCAATATACTTGAGCAACGCACCAAACAATCTTTTTCCATTTTTCTTCTTTTCTTCTTCTTCTTCTTCTTCTTCTTATTATATGTAGTGTAAATTTGAATATCAAATTTAATTTTTGAATCAAATTGAATAAAAAAAATTAATATTTGAATTTTTTAAAATTTAAATAAAATTATAATAAGATAGGATTAGACTAAATAAATTTATTGATTTAATTAGTTTTTTTTCTCTTTCTTATTACTGATATTTTTAGATTAAAAATATTTATTTTAAATTATTTAAATATATTAATTTCGATATGTATTATGTATTATTATTATTTTTAGTATTATTGCCCTATTTATTATCATTATATTTATTTATTTATATTTTTTAGGTTAATAAAATTAAGAAAATAATTAATTTATTTAGTTCTCTTAATTTGTGCTTTTGAACTTTCAATTATTGAATCAAACTGAATTAAAAATTAAAAATTAAACTTTCAAAATTTTAAATAAAACTATATTAAGATAAAATACCAAATGAATCAAATGAAGATATTGATTTAATTAGTTTTTTATTTCCTCCTATTATTTATATTTTCAAGTTAAAATATTTATTTAAATATTATTATGATTATATTTATTTATCTATATTTTTCATGTTAATAAGACCAAAAAGATAATTGATTTTTTTATTTTCTTAATATGCAGCCTAAAAATAAATATCAGATTGAATTATTGAATCAAATTGAATCAAAATTTAAACTTTTAAAATTTTAAGTAATAAAACTATACTAAAATAATATTAGACCAAATAAATCTAAGTAATTATTAATTTAATTAGGTTAATTTTTTCTCTTCTAATTATTTATATCTTTTCAGGTTAAAAATATTTATTCTAGATTACTTAAATATATTGTTATTATTGTTGTTGTTGTTACCATTATACTTATTTATCTATATTTTTCAAATTAAAAAGTCAAAGACATAATTGATTTTTTTTTATTCTCTTAATTCATACTTCTAAATTAATATGCAATCTAAAGATGAATATCGAATTCAATTATTAAATTAAATTGAATTAAAAAGCTAAAATTCAAACTTTTAAAAAATGTTAAATAAAATTAGTCCTAACTAATCCAACTGATTCATTCAATTAGGTCTATCTTTTTTTATTTCTGGTTTTCTCCTTATTTGTTTGTTTACAGAGGGTCTTCTAAGGTTAATTGAATACCACCTCATATATTTTATATTATAGTTACGTATTGCATTAAAATGTTAGTGACAAATACGTAGACTAAAATCAAAATTAATTTAAATAATATTAGGATAAAATAGTTTAGTTTTAGAAAAATACAGTATAATTGCAAAAATAAAGGGGTAAATTTCATTTAGTAGTCTAATATTTTTTTTTCAATTTTGATTTTTTAGTAAGGGGCTGCTGAGAAAAATTAAATATGTAGAAACAATTTATATAAGAAGTATAGAAAATAATTACTTTCAAATTATATATTTATATTAATATAATTATTTTTTATATTTTTATTATAATATGTTAATATATACTCTCTCCATCTATCTACTATTCTATTTTAAAATGTTCCAAAATAATTATCCACTTTTATTTATAAAATATATTTAATGTCTTTTTCTATTTTACTCTCTAATAAATTCACATTTTAAATAAAAAATTAATAATAATTTAGACTATTTTTAAGATAAAATAAATATATAAACAAAGATAAAAAAGAAAATATACATCAATTATTAATGTATTAATTATATTTTCTTAAAATTTATAGAAAAAGAAAAATAATAACTTTTTTGGGACGGAGGGAGTATATCATTATTAGCCTTAAATTATTAAATAATATTAAATTGGTGCATTTTTTATAGTAATTATTAATTACAGTTCACTATAAAACTTAATTGGTGAAATAAATTAATTACAAAATTAGAAGAAAAATTAATGAAGAAAAAGAAAATAACAACTTGTTTTATAACGAGGGCAATTTTGAGATTTTCCTAAGTTTGTACAAGGTTTGGATAAGAAGGTTTGCATCATATTTTTTATCCTTGATAATACAATAAATATACTTAATTTTGTTATTTCGAGTCATTGAGATTTAAGTACATCTTAAAGAACATGAGTGAAAATGAAAAATGGAATAAAAAAAAATATAACTACTAATAAAAAGATGATAATCTTTTTGGGACATATCAAAATAAATAAAAAAAAGCAATATTTTTTTTGGACAATAATAATATTATATAATTCATAAGGGGAAAAATAAAAGATTTCCAAATATATTTTATATTTAAAATTTTCTAATCTTTCAGTCAATAAAATTATGGTGTCTTTAATTTATGTTCAAAATTTTCTGCAACTATAAAAATTTAAAAAACTATTTACTTGCAAAAAAAATATTTTTTATTTTATTATAAATATAAAAAAAATAGATAAAGAAAGAGAAATAAGAAATTTTTTTTTATTATGAATTATCTCACATACACCATCCATAATGAGTATATATAGTGGTGTAAGTAGATTTTAGTTAAGAATATAAGATTATAACTATCATAAAGTTAATCATAATCTGAATATGATAAAGGTAATCATAATTTTAATAAGATAATGTTAATCTAAAGTAATTATCCGCATATCTCATAACACTTCTCCCTGGATGATTATCCCTATGAATATGTCTCATTAAAACCTTGCTAAGAAAAAATTAGTGGGATAAAAACTTAGCAAAGAAAAAAGAGTACAATATTCATAAGTAACTTTTCCTCAAAAATATATTCAACTAAGATATTTAAGTGAGCACATTATAACATTATGTACATATCTTTTGAAAACTGAAATTGGCAGTGTATTTATGAACAAATTTGTTGGATTGTCACTTGAACGAACTTTGCAAATATCGATTTTTTCTTCCTTTGTAAGTTCATGAGTATAAAAGAATTTTAGTGATATATATATATATATATATAGTTTTGTTACTTTTTATATAGCCTTTTTTTTTTATTTGTGCAATACATGATGCATTATCTTTATGCAAGATTGTTGGTTTGTTGATTTCTAATAGTTGATCCACATAAATATATTTCATTATGATTATCAACCATACACATTCACAACTAGCTTCATGAATGACTAATATCTCTAAATGATTTAGTGAAGTAGCAGTAATTGTATGCTTTACATATTGCCATGAAATAGTAATATTATTACATATGAATGTATAACTCATATCAGATATGCCACGTAGATAGCATATAACACATTTCACTCAATTTCAATACCTTCTAGTTGGTATAAAACTAAACTTTGCAATCAAGTTAACTGCAAAAATAATATCTAATATTTTATTATCAGTAAGATATAAAACGACCCATATTGAACTGAGATATGGTACTTTAAAATCAAGTATCTCTTCATTATCTTTTTTATGGGCAAAAATGATCTCTTTTTATATCAAGAGAATGAACAATTATTGGAGTGCATAATAGATAAGATTTATCCATATAAATAAAAACACATGCAAATAGAATTATTTTCATATTTATTTTTTCTAAGTATTCAAATAGGCGATTATACTACATTCGCCTTGATTGCTTTAGCTTATATCAGGATCTTTGGAGTTCAATATAGTATTTTTATCAAAGTATTATATGCTTCAGGCATCTTGATGCTTCATACATCTTGAATCCTTCAGAGATTTTCATATATGTGTCATTATCTAATGAACTATATAACTAAATTGTCGCAACATCTATCAAATATATGTTGAGCCTTCCAGAGACTGCCAAATATATCAAAAATCTAAAGGTAATAACATCCATGATAGAGAAATATATCTCATCATAAACTATATAAGGTCTTTTGAGAATTCTTATACCTTAAGTTATGTTTTATATTTCACAATTTCATGTAACTCATTTTTCTTATGAACTGTAACATCCCCTGATAATTCTCATATAAAACTATCAGAGAATGTTATTCGATGTACTGTCAACACTCCAATCAATTCAATGATAAAGTTTTCTTTTAAAGTTTTACTAACAAAAATTTTCAACTAATAATATAATTTGTATAATATAACACTTAGAGATCTAACATTAAATCTAATATCCAATATCTCCAATAATCCAAATACTAATTATAAATCGGATAACTATCATAAGTTTGTCAAATCAAATAAATATATAATACATTGCTTTATTTGATAATCATTCACTGGAATCTCAAACTTCATCCTTTAAATACATATATTCCTTTCATGTTTACAAATTTATACAATCTCTCAAATAGTCAAATTAAATTGTATATATACATTTCACAACTTATGAGTACAATATACAAAAGATTTCTATATGTATTGTAGATAATTTTATGAAAACCTTAATTCCACTTCTTAATTTGCTCCAATGACCTGATATCTGCGTGTCAGAAAATAATTCTAACACGCTAAACAAAGTTTAGTGGTACTTTTATAAACATATTTTGTCACTTAATATTAAAGAAAAATACTTACGGAAATATAGTAATAATACTCAGTTTTAATAAACATTTAAATATTTTCAATAATAAACTAACATAAATTTTTATTACACAAAATAATAACTTTAACTTTATAAAAGACATCATGATATACTACACTTTTAGTATTGTAACTTTTATCCTTTTGAATAATTTTTTTAAGACTTTCTTTTTAGTTTCACATATAGGATAATTTCATTCAATCTATAATTTTAGCACTTAAATTTAGTAATATACTTTGAGTCACTTTGTATCTTATATCATTATATACACTTTCAATCATTATAATACATAGAAAATTATTGATCAATTCAATAACTTAAGCATAATATTTCTATTCCGTGCATTAGAACTTTCACTTGTAAACATTAATATATACATTACCAATCACTTTCATATTGTAACACAGTAAGTCAATTTAAGTAATTGACTTATATTATTATTTTACATTTCTTCCATTATCCATAACATCATATTCACATATATTTTTAATTTAGATAACTTCATTAAATATGCCCATACATACTAAACTCGAATAATAGGTTTGGATAACATGTTAGTATAGCAATTTTAATGCCAAATCTTAAGAATATATATATATATAATGAAAATTATGTCAACTGTCATCGATGACACAATGTGTCCATTAATATCACGGGGTGCACACTATCACTATGGCTATCCTTTACTTTAGTTAGCCATTCAATCCAAAGCTAGATCTAAAATCAGTATGATTTAAACAATTCATTAGTTTTGATTATCATTGAATTATGTATATCACTTAAATGAAATAATTCTTTGATCAACACTTGGTATTACACATATTTATCATATATTCAAATTTTATTGCACTACTTGTTAGGGTTAATTTCAATAATCCTTTACATTTTAAGGTCTTATAGTCATTTAGGCAAAACCACGGATGAAAAATAAGAAAAGAACCACTTTGGACAAATTATTCAAGTGACACGTCCAACGACATGGGCGTGTCAATGATCGTGACACTTGCTCATTTTACAGAAACTTTGACACGCCTAACGACATGGGCGTGTCACTGCCCGTGTCACTACTCTTGCATTACAGTAGCTACGACATGCCCAACGATACGGGCGTGTCATGGCCGTGTCATTTAATTTTCATCACAGTAACTATGACACGTCCAATGACACGAGCATATTTTCGATCATGTCATCAACACTGAAATACAACAATGTTGACACGCCCAGTGATATGACCGTGTCACTGGTTGTGTCAAGCAAAATTCTGTATTTCAAACACTTATCAACTTAAACTCCATATATCCAAATATATGATAACAATGGATCAAAACAAGTTTCTTTAACATAGATAGAGTCTATACCAAATATTTTAATCACACTTCAATTAATTAAATCTTCAATCATCACTTATGGCTAAAAATAACATCAAATCACTCAACTCTTATAATGATTGAATTGAGAATCATACTCATCACTACAAGTTCCTTTAACTAATTTTTTTACTCATCAATCCATTTAACCAAAATTTTTCAGTAATAATTCATTATAGATGACTCAATCAACTAATTCAAACATTAAAATTCATAGAAATTCAAATATTTGTAAATTAATTTACAAAAGCACATACCTCTTTTAAAATCTCTCTTCTTCTCTCTTTTTTCTCTTTTTCTTTGATCACTTGTTGATAATCTCCCCTTTTCTAGCTTATTCTTTTAAAAATCCATAACTAGATGTGATTTTCTCTTAAATTTTAGCTAAATTTTTGAAAAGAAGGTGAAAGGAGGAGTTTTGGTGGTGAAGATGATGATAGGCGTGGATGATGAAGCAAGAGAAAGAAAGAAAAGTTTCTACACATATGCACACCTGTCTACACACACACACACACATATATATATGATGTAATCTAGTGTGTCCACTCTCATTTTACCTATAGTGCACCCTCACTCTTAACCTTTGATTCTAATTCAATTTTTAATCCCATAAAATCGTAAAAATAAATAATTTCTTCAGTAAATTTTTAAGATCTACTATTTACATCACTTATCCATGCCACTTTTATCACAATTCACTATCAATTATCAATATTAAATTAAGAATTTAGTATTTAAAATTTTAAAAATTACATGAATTATATGAGTAAGTTGTCATAATATATTATCGAGCCCTTCAGGAACTACCAAACTAATTTTAAAAGTAATTACATTCATAATAGAGGAAATGTATTCTTTTCATAATCTTATTTAATTCTTTTCTTTTAATTGCAATATCTGATGGGTCTGACATCTTCTGTGTCTAGATTACTGGTCCAAATATTGTATGTTTAGTAAATGAATATAACTTAACATGGATTACTTCTTTCTATTTTGGCCAATCACTTCGACGTCAAAAATTTTAAATAGTTTTAGACTTAAGTATATTTCAATAATTTTAACAGCAACAAATGCAAATATATTATTAAGAATAATTTCATTCATTTCACATATTTTTAGGTTTTAATAAGATCTCATAATTTTTTGGTACTGAAATAACTTTTGGGGTTACTTCTCTTGAAATATGCGGTTGCTGATTTATATATTACTTTTGACCTCTTTAGGAGTGTCATTTTAAAATTATTTATTTTTTCTTCTTTCAAAAAATAATATTTTGTACCAAGTGGTCTACCATGCTTTAGGCGTATATTAGATTCAATGGGTGCTTTACTAATAAGATGTCCTACAGGGATAATCAATCAAGAATGACTATTAACAGTTAGAATATATGATTTAGACACTTTTTGGGTATCTGTAAGATATCTGGTAACTGATTTGCAATATTCTGCAAACGACTTAGTTTTTGAATTTTTAATTCATATTGATTTATGCGTGAATCAAGATTAAACAAAGTTGGTGTATTTCAAGTATTCTCTTGCATTTTTGACCATTTACTTTTATTTTTTCTAATGGTGAAAAAATTAACTCACTAAAAATATTACTCTAAAAAATTTATCATTAAAGGTTTATAATATTTAATGTAGATAATCAAAACATATATAAATATCATGATAATATTGATTATCTATTTTATTTTTTAAAAGAATGTAATAAGAATATATACACTGCAACAAAAAAATTTATTATCACAAATTCTAAATAAGATATATAATGTCAAACAAACACAAGTTGTAAAGTAAAAAAATTTATAATGTTCAGACAGTCAAATACAAATTAAAGGTGCAACATAAACAATAACATGTATCCAAGGGGATATAGAAAGTTTTAATTTCATAAATATAAAAATAATAATTAATTGTAAAATCTTAATAAATTATGATTCGACTAAACTATATTGAGTATGAACATACGCAATAAAATATTCAATGGTAATATAATCATAAAATACTTTTCAAGTGAACTCATATGTATTATTCATATAAATTGTCTTGATATGATAATAAAAAAAATATTTACCTTAACTTTATAATTTAAGCAATGAATTTAGCAAAAATAGTATTATGAGTTGACAACAGATAAACATTTGACTATCGAGTTAAAGTACCAATTAAAATCATAAAATATATAAATAGTCCACAAGATTGATAGATATGGCTACGAATATCCCCATATATATTTTTTGGTATAAATCAAGAGACTCTAAGTATAATTTAAATAGTGAAGGTCTTACAATTAATTTATCTTGAGCACAAGAAGTATAAAAATAATCATCAGACAATTTTTTTTAATTTTTTTTAGTGAATGTCCATTTATATTCTCAATAATATGACGTATTATATTTGCTGGATGACCAGGATGATCATGCCAAAGTATAAAAATTTTGGGATATATGCACTTTCGGTGCATATAGTGCAACTCAACCATCTTTATTTTTATAAAGTACAATCTAGTTAAGAAATTTAAAATTTTTTAAATATGAACTTCTGGTTCACATTTGTAAAATTAACACATAAAAATCCAATATCCCTTTCACTTTAATTCAACAGGACATCTATTATGACATATTCTTTAAAATTTAGTAGATTTCTTCGAGATCTACTTGAATATACTACATCATCGAAATATCATTTTGCTCAAATTCAGAATGTTTTAATTCAAAATATAAGGTGGACTCTTATGGAATCTTCAACCACAATTTGCAGAACCAGATGTCATATTAACATTAATTTCTACTAATGTTAACTATAATAAATATTTTATGATCATAAAGAATTATGAGAGTTATGTCAATATATATCTTTTTAGCATTTTTGATTTTAAAATTGGTAGGAAAAAAATCCACTACAACCCCTTTTTATCAATGTCTTGTTCATGGTCTTAAAAAAATAACATATTCACTTTAGAAAATGATGTTAAGTTAGCACTTTTGCTTTTAAAACTAGTAAGTAAAAATTTTCACCATGGCCCTTTTTATCACGTCCTCATCAACGACCTTGAAAAAATGTTACGTTCACTTTAGGAAATGGTGTTGAGCTAGTAAGATGAGTTTGATGATTTTTCATCAAAATCTTATTGTTTTTTTCAGAGACAAGTAAATAAGAAATTACCTCATAATATTTTTTAAATTGATGCTCTCGATATTGTTGCAGTAGAAGCATACTCGTAGCATAAACAATTGAATATATTTTATGAGATTTAATATTGTAAATATATCAAATTTAAATAAGAATAATAAATTAGATAGATTACAGAGCTATCAAATAAATAGAAACTAAAAATTATAATTAAAGTTTAAATATTATAACTCTAAAATTATAAGTAATCAAATTAAATCTTAGTAAATATCAATTTATTTACCAACTTCACTTCAATGCACAAATAATTATTCATAATTTTATATCTCTTTTTTATTTTTATATAATATATTAAGTTATTAGATATATAACCATAAATAAAAAAAATAACTATTAAATTAGGAGTGTGTGTATATATATACAATTTAGCCAATGCATTATACATGCATATATACTATTTTATTTATACAAACAGTAATTTATCATACATATACACAAACAAAAATTGCATTAACATATATATGCATGGAAATCAAGACTTCAACATGATTGCAGTTGTTCCTTTTCGTGTAAACCAAAATACTTTGAATTGTACTATCTTTAAATACCTAGATTTTTGCAATAAGAGACAATACTAACTGCATTACACATGTACATATACGAAAATCAAAAACTTAAACGTGGATATATTTTTTTTTGGTAAAGGTGGACGGTACCACCGCAAATTTTATTAATTAAATCTAATGTATGGTAGACCCATACTATCAGTCAATACAACCCCTTTAATGTAATTTGGCAAAGAGTTAAAAGATAAAAACCACCTAGAAACACCATTCAATCTACTGTAATAGGCTAAAAAATGTGCAACTTGATTTGCCTCCCTATGAACATGAGAAATAGAGTGAAAATTTGAAGATAAAAGAGCCCTTGCTCTCTTAAATTGTGGTGACACATCAGAGACCGAAGACATCAACTGAACTAGCTCCAAAGAATCTACCTCCACCTGAACAGAAGCATAGCCAGCTGCATTCACCCATTCAAGCGCATGAACCAAGGCTGTCAATTCAGCCTCCAAAACGTTCCTCGCCTTGATCAAGAAAGCTCCAGCAGCGATAACATAGCTTTCTGAGTCACGAAGGACAGCGCCTCCGGAAACAGTATGCAAAGAAAATGAGGCATCAACATTTAGTTTAAAACAATGATTAGAGGGCTTACTCCAAGCAACCAGCTTAGGACGTGGCTTTCGACGCCCGAAAACAGAAGGCAAATGATCTGCAAAACAAGAAAGAGGGGCGGCAAAACGATCTCCCGCATGAGCTACTCCCCAACTGAAAATGAACTTGTAAATTTGTAATTCAACACTGTGGGGAAAGAATTTCTCAGAGCCCCAAATACAACGACAATAAGCATTCCATGTATTATAGATAATAACCTGAGGAACCAGTTTACAGAGCCTTCCCTTAACTGATTTACTTGCATTAAGCCACCAGATTGAGAGTTCTTGCCCTAAAGATAGAGTCTCTGAACCTCGATGCCGAAGAGGAAGAAGTGAAGCAGCATAATATTTCCAGATCTTCCTTATAGGAACGCAGCTATGAAAAATATGGTCAACAGAGGCTGAGCCCGCCAAACAAAAGGGGCAGACAGCTGCAAGGGAGATGCCCAAACGCTGTAACATACCTGGTAGTGGCAGTGCATTATGAAGAATTTTCCAAGATAGGACTGAAAGCTTCAATGGAACTACAGAATCCCACAAAGTTTGCCGTGATATAGATGTGCTTCTCTTTGGACGAACCAGATTATAGGCCGAAGAGAAAGTAAACTGTCCATTACCACTTTCTTTCCAAACAACAGAATTATCAGTTACCTCAAAGCTGTCTGCATAAGCCCAATATGTATGGCAAATACGCTTCCAGGCACATGAATCCGTTTGGATGTAGCTCATGTTGCCCTGTCGATGATATTTTCGACGCATGAAAGTAGCCCACAAGGAATCCTTCGATAAATAAATCCATAATTGTTTAATGGAGTACGCATCTTGAATAGCTGCTATAGAACGAATTCCCAAACCCCCTTCCGAAGTAGGGAATAAAAATTCAGTGTATCTAACCCAATGATGCTTTAGTTCAGCTGAATTGCCACTCCATAAAAACTTCGCAAATCGCCTTTCAATAATTGCAATTATGGATTTAGGCAAGAGCATGGCTCCCATCATATGAAGGGGAATTGAACTCAGGACATGACGAATGAGAACAAGACGACCACCTGGAGTAAGAAATTTCTTCAACCAACCTTGGAGTTTAACATCAATTTTTTTAAGAAGATCCTTGCAGTGAGAAGCACGGTTTATGCCTTGGTAAATCGGCGCACCAAGATAGGTGAAAGGCAAAGAGCTTCTTTTAATAGAAAGCAGATCCTCATACTTCTTAATGGTAGCATTACTAGCCTTGTCTGAGCAATAAAAAGCACTTTTGTCAAAATTCACAAGTTGTCCCGAGGTAATCTGGTAAGAAGTCAAGAACCTAGAGAAAATTTTAATTGACCTCGCCTCCCCATTTATAAAAACTAACAGATCATCTGCAAAACCAAGATGAGAAACAACAGGACAGTGCCTAGTAGTTTTATATGGAGTAATTTTCCCTTGATAAATCAAAGCAGTAAGACCCCGAGAGAAAGCTTCAGAAGCCAAGATAAACAAAAGTGGAGACAACGGATCACCCTGCTTAACTCCCCGAGTTGGTTGAAAAAACCCATAGCACACCCCATTAACCAGAACAGAAAGGCGAGTAGAAGTAAGGTTCCTGATAATCAGCTGAATAACACGCCCTGAAAAACCAAACTTATCAAGCACTGCCTGTAAAAAATCCCATGACACCCTGTCAAAAGCTTTAGCCATATCAAGTTTAATGGCTAAATTATGGCCTCGCGTTTTCTTATCAATATCATGTATCATCTCATTAGCTAGCATAATCTGAGAGTGAATTGAAATCCCTTTTAAAAAGCCTGCCTGCTCAGGGGATATTAAATTCTGCAGAAGTGGTGACATTCTGTTAGCCAAAATTCTGGTACAAACCTTGCTTATAAACGTGGCTAGACAAATTGGACGGTACTGAGAAAAGCTGGAAGGGTTCTCAACCTTAGGAATGAGCACAATCTGCGCACTGCTAAAAGCCTGCGGTATCGGAAGACCCAAGAAAAATTCCTTGACAGCACTGCAGACATCCCAACAAACAATGTCCCAACACTGCCGAAAGAAATAACCGTCAAAACCATCAGGTCCTGGAGCACTATTAGGATTAAGTTGCCAGACAGCATTTTTAATCTCCAAATCGCCAGGAATTGCTTCAAGACCGTCATTATCCTGAGACGAAACAATTGTAGGAATGACTTTCAACATATGAGAAACCTGATCCGGATCAAAATCATCATTACTACAAAATAAATCCCTGAAATGATTAACAGCTTCCAAACCAATAGATTCCTGATCCGAAATGCGAGACCCATCAGTAGCTCTAATAGAGACAATGCGATTCATCTTTCTACGCATCTTGACATAATTATGATAAAACCGAGTGTTACAATCTCCATCAGCAATCCAGGAAATATGGGACTTTTGTTTCCAAAAAGTTTCTTCCAATTTCAATTTCATGGCTAATGTTGCTTGCGTATCCTGCCAAGAAGTTAAATTAGTCGAAGACGGATCATCAATGTACACAAGCTCTGCCTCTTGAGCATCTTTCTCAGCTTTTTCAATGTCATTGAACAAATGTCCAAAAGAAGCCCTATTCCATTCCCGAATTGCTTTTTTCAAACCTTGCAACTTGCGAAACAAACCCTGCATTCCTCCCCCAGAAAAATTGGATGTCCATTGTCGCTTAACCATAGGAAGAAACGAGACATCTGAAAGCCACATGTGCTGAAATTTAAAATATTTAGGCCTGGTAGTATCAACAATTTGACATTCCAACAACATAGGCGAATGATCCGAAGATAACTTCCCCAAATGTCGATACCCAACAGAATCAAAGCCATCAAAAAAAGTAACATTAGCCAAGAGCCTGTCTAATCTCTCCCAAACCCGACCATTAGATCTAACACCAGTCCAGGAGAAATCAGCCCCCTGAAATGGGATATCCATTAAACTGCATTCATCAGTACAATCAATAAAATCCTGCATAGCCTGTAAATCTGGAGAACCACTTCCTTTATATTCTGAAGGATATTTAATTGTGTTAAAGTCACCCCCAACAATCCATGGCTTAGAGCAAGAATTAGAATAAGAAACCAAACTAGACCATAAACTTTCACGGGCAGCTCTAGAATGTAACCCATACACGGCTGATAAACAAAAATCAAAACCTCTGGGCGAGAAAAACACTGAACAAGATAAAAGCTGTCCATCATCCTTAAAAATAGACACATTAAAGAGGTGATCCTTCCACATAATCCACATCTTATTATTATAGGAGGCATGCACATTATCAAAACCAAGCTTAATCGCAAAAAAATTTGCCTTACTAGCAATAGACATAGGTTCTATAATAATCAACAATCCAATATTATGAACCAAACATAATTTATGAAGACGATTTTGTGAAGACGCAACACCACGCACATTCCAAAAAAGAATATTCATTGTGATGAGTTATTATGAGTAGCAAGGGAATTAGTGATCAAGGCATCTTTAGATTTAATTTTCTGACCTTTTTTCGGCGGTCGTCCACGAGCACGAGGAGCCACAGGAATAAATCCATCAGCATTAGCATTTGTATTCAAATCTGCCTCAGCAGGTATTTCTCCATCAGAGAATCTGTCCAGAGTTTCAGTATCACGAGTATCACTATCTTTTTCAGAATCTGAGACAGCCAAATTAAAATTAGTAACAGCCCGAGGCTCATCACCAACACAAGCTAAAACAGGGGGCAAAGTATATGTATTCGGCGCATTAGTGGGTGAAACCGTTATAGGCTGAGTTTCCACGTGATCCTGATTATTTTCATGCAAAAGAGGACAAGAATCAATCAATGGTTGGTTCACTGGAACAGTATCATGCAAAGAGCTAGAAATATTTTCATTTGAATTTGGTTCGTCCAGTCTCTGTTTTTCAGTTTGTGAACTCAGTTTAGGCACCCATACTTTCTCTACCGGTTTAACATGCTCAATTGGTTCTGAATTTTTAGCAGGTCCAGGAACTGAATTATGTTGATGAAAATCTTCGTGAACTGTACATGTGACTGTAGCATGCCCCATCTTACAGCAGTTGGAACAATATTTTGGCAAATTCTCATAAATAATTGGTTGGAAAAAACCAGTTTTGCCATTTTGTATCCACACCCTATCAATCAATTCCTGGGATAAATCCACTTCGACACATATACGGGCAGCAGAAGGTCGGATTAATGAGGAAGTAGCAGAATCTAGCTTCAACGGCTTACCAACAAGCTGAGCTATTGGAAACAGAGCCTTTTGATTGAAAAGATGAACTGGCAGCCCCTCCAATGTAATCCATGCAGGAAACAACGGGCAATCCACATCAGAATGGAAATCAGGAGTCCACTTGAAAACACGCATTGCAAATCCATTGAAATACCATAATTGGCGTAACCAAAACCGCAAGAAATCTTCCTCAATGGCAAACTTGATCAGGACGTGTTTATCATCAATCAAGCCTAAAAGATAATCCCCTTTAAAGCCTATCAAATCCATAGTCTTTCTTAACCCTTTCATATTTGGTCTTCCCGATCCAAAATATCCAATCAAAGTATAAGAAAAGGGTTTAGCAAGCTCTGAAATCTCCTCCTCAGTAAAGGAAATAGCCGGCACCCCTTTAAACCTATATGGTTGCTTCGGTTGAATATTAACAGAAATAGGAGAAGCCATAATTCCATCAGATGGTCGATCGACCCTATCCGAAACAGCAACCACTCCCTTCTTCAAAGCATCAACAAACGAACATCCGGTCAGCCCAGAAGGAGCCGCCGGCGGTGGAGATGATGTTGCCGTGATGGTGAAGGAAAAACCTTAGCAGAGCCAATATTTTAATATAATTCTTGTCCGATAAATGACGCCGGTGAACGAAGGAGTGAGCCACAGGAATCGAAGAATGACGCCAGTGGTTAAAGGTGGTGGTTTGATGGTGATGAAATTAGTGTTGGTGGTGTTGGTGGTTCGATGGTGAGTTTAATTTGATGTTGGTGGTGGTTTGATGGTGATGGTGCCGGTACAGGTTATGGTTTAATGGTGATGATGGTGAGTTTAATTTGGTGGTGGTGGTGGTCTGATGGTGTTGTTGAAGGATGGGTTGGTGGATTTCAGGTGAATCTCATTCCAATTTCCTGTGTTGCTCGCAGAAGGTGATGGTGATGGTGGCGGTGATGGGTTAGTGGTGATGAGTTAGCATTTTGTGATTCTGGATTGCTCACAGATTGGTGGTGATCGTGGCAATGGGAAGATAGTTGCTGCTAGCTATGAGGATGTGCAGATGGTGGAGCTTGAACGACCGATGATGGTGCTAATGGGAAAATGGCTGACTGAACAACGATGGTGAAGATATTAGTTCAGGACTTTTATCAAACAGGTTATGGGTAGGAACAAAGTGATAGAGAACTGGTAGATTTGTGTTGGTCTTGTGAATTAACTGTATTGAGGGAAGGATTAGAACTTTGGATCTGAGAATCAAATGGAGGGATGATGTCTGGTTGAAGCTCTTGATTTCGGAAATGGAGTTTTTGAGGATTCGTTTGTTTCTACTTTGCAGGGCATTTCTTACAGTAGTTGATCAAGCATTCACCGGGAAAAGAATTGAAGGATGGGAAAGCTTTTCAAGTTCTTCATTTTCCAGATTCAACGGAGGAGTTACTGGTTTTGGATCATCTGAACAGCACTAACAGGTCCATTGAACGACGGGCAGTACGGAAATATTAATTAGAACATTCATTGTTTTTAGCCTCAACACCACCTGGAGTTGCTATAATAACCACAAACGTGGATATATATATATATATATGTAAGTACGAAAAACAATACGTAAAATAAACTTTTGTGTTAGGTTTCTTGACATAAATACTTTAGATTGCTATAACAAATATCAATACCCTTTATTATTTCAATAATATTAGCCAACAAAAGAAAACGTGTATTGTTTATAAAAAAATTGCCGGCCAACAAAACTCTGCACATACGCCAACTTTTACTTTATATATATATATTATATATATATATATATGTTTTCACGTACCAAGAGAAATATTTGTGATATTGACATTTAAGTTTCATAAATCAATTATTAGTTAATAAATTAAACCTATCAACATATTATCTAAATAATAATAATCGAAATATATTAAGTAGATTATTACCAAAAATTATCAATATTATACAATGATAGCCATTCATCTAAAATGAATAATATAAATTTATAAAATTTGATATCCCAAAATAGTATAAAAAAATTATAAAAGAAAATCAAATATTTTCTCTGTAGCCGAATAATATACTTAGTATAATAATTTTTATAAAATTTTCTCAATCATTTAATATGAGAGGTTTTAGTACCACTCATAGATAAAATTTTAAATATCAATTTAATCAAAATCAATCATATTAAATTATTAAAAATATAAATTAAATACAAAAATGTACATTGATTATAGAATAATAATTTTTTTATATATTAGAAAAATTAATTTTTTTTCATTTACTATTATAACTTGTAAAAATTATTATACTGATAATGTATTATAAATATAAATAAAATAGATAAAGAAAGAGAAATATGAAATTTTTTTTTATTATAAATTATCATACATATATTATTTATAATGAGTATATATAATAGTATATGTAGACTTTAAATAAAAATAAAAAATTATAACTATTATAAAGTTAATTATAATTTAAATAAAATAAAAATAATTATAATTTTAATAAGATCAATTTAATTTAAAATAGTTATCCACGTAATTCATATCACATTTTTTTTACCCCTATGAATATCCCATTAGTCATTTTTCGGTGCTATTTTATAGCCGCTGAAGTCTTTATTTTATTGGGGCTTTGAACTTCAATATTGTCAAAGTTTGTATTAATTACTCTCTTTTTAAATTAATAGTCATTTCCTATTTCATAAAAATTAAAAAAATTAATTATTTTTATTAAAAATATAAATTTACATATAATTTTTATATTATATCTTTATTTTAATGTAAAATATATTTAATAAATAATATTAAATAAAAGTATTATAAAAATAACATACTAATTTATTATAATTTAAAATAAATAAAAAAATTGAGTCTATTAATTTATGCCAAAGAAAATACATGGGAGCGTTTAACTTTGTAATTTCTTAGTCAAAATTTCAATTAAGAAAAATATTAAAGTTCAATATGAATAAAATTGCATGAAAACTATTGAGTATGAACGCAAAATCCAAAACTTTGAAAAAAATGAGAAAAGGCCGAATTTCTCAAATTCCCGTGGAAATTTTGATGAGACCTTTATTTTATTATGGTTTACAGCCAATGACTCAATTTGGAGTGTATTTTCCCAATTTATTATTTATCTATTTAATTTATTAGGCTTGACAAAACTTATGAGTGTGATTTATTGAATATTTGAGCCCGAAAATTATGAAACAAGAAATCAAATAATTTGACTCATCAAAAATTTTTTTTATTTCTTGTTATGAGTGATAAAATATATAAAGGGACTGAATTTCTTGGTATGCTCTTATTATTAATATATCCTAGTTTAGTGTTAAATTATTAATTTAAATAAAATATTGAGGTAAAAATATATTATATATGAATCTATTGAAAATAATATAAAATATATTATTTATATATATTAATTAGAATTTATGGAAAAATTATAACGTGAAAAATAATAAAATTATTTTATATAAATTTAAATTTTGAATTTTTTTTTCAAAAACTTTTTAATTACTTTAATTAAATTATAGTTCGAAATTTTAAAAAAAAAATCAGTTTTTCCAAAACTATAATTTCCTAAATTTTATAGAATTCAAAGGGATTTTTCAAAAGTATTTTATATTTAATGCCAAATACAAACTTAATAATCTAAATAAATCTAGTGATTATTAAGATATTGTACTTTTTACTTTTTATAAATGGAAAATAAAAAAAATGAAAGTGTTGAGCCAATTATGCATGATCTTTAGAGCTTTGCTGACTTTTATTTTATTTTTTCCTTGATAATGGAGAGATTTGTTGACATTTGGTTTATATATTAAAATGGTTAATGTATTTTCAGATTATAATTTAAAATTGTCAGACTTTTTTTAAAATTAATATTCTTTTATTGGTATTAAGAGTATACTTTTCTCAAAAGGGTCCAAAAGAAAAAAATTTTATATTATCCTAATTAATTCCAATAAAATGTTATTTAACAAATAAATATATTTTAGGGAATTAACTTAAACTATGATATATGTTTGTTCACTTGATGAATTTAGATTCAAGTTCCATCAAATACTCATATAGCTAAGTATGATGTCTCTTGTGTCAATTTTTTTTATTAATTAATTCAATCTAAAAACTAAGAAAAATAATTTCAATTAAATTCATTCACTATTGATTAGTGTTGGGTACTTGGATTACACTAAATGACAAATTGCACATTTTGCATGTGGCAAAGAAAAAAAAAAGATAAATAATAACATTTGAGGATTTTTTTTTATTAATTAAAGAAGTAAATATCATTTAAGATAATTGAGCATCATACAATATAATAGAGTCCAACTGAAAGGGTGGATTAACCAACTAATCATAATTTAAAGAAGAGTTATGAATAGCATATGCAATCCAATCTGCGGCCCTATTACAAGTTCTATATATGTAATTAAAGCTACAAAATAAAAAAATTTCAATCAGCTTTCTAATATTAAGAACAATTGCTTCAATCTCCCAAGGACAAAAATCTAGATTATTTATAGTATCAATTAGAAGTAGACAGTCAGATTCAAAGCAACAACAATCCGGATTTAAACAACAATCCAAATTTAAGGATGAAGCCTTATGCACAGCCAAATAGAGAGCCTAAGCTTCGTTTTTAATGGCAGAAAATGAGGTAATTAAACACACAACCCCATCAAGAATTTTTGTTTCATGAGTTCTCAAAATATAGCCAATACCTGCAAGTTTATTTGAAAGAGAAAATGTAGCATCTGAATTTATTTTGATCCAACTTATTGGTGGAGGAATCCATCTTTCCCTAATATGTGGGAATTGTCTATGTTGAACAGATGGTCTATAGCCAATGGAATTCGTTAAAATTGCATCTTAAGCATCAATAAACCTAGAGAAAGAGGACCAGGCTTTAGTTAGAGATTCTATGGCCTTTCTCTTTGGTAAATTGATTCCACCAGAATCTAGATAAAATCATATTCAATCTATGACAAAATGATTTAGGCAATAAAAGCATGACATAATATGAGTTGAGATAGCAATTAAAACTGCTTTGATGATGACCTCTTTACCAGAGAATGAAAGGAATTAATGTTTCCAAGATTGGACTTTAGAAACAACTCTGTCCTCTAAAAAATTGAGTGCATCTATTTTAGATCTACCCAACAAACATGAACCCCAAGATATTTTTCATTACCTTCCATCTCCTTAACAGCCAAATAATTGCAAATCTAATATTTAGTATCATGTGAAAGGTTTTTACTAAATGCAATATATCATAATTGATTGCTTGTCCAGATGGATTACAATATAAATGAACAATATTCATAATTGCTCTTACCTTCTAAAGAGAAGCTGTCCAACATAACAGCGTATCATCAGGGGCGAAGACACTTACATGAGAAGGGGTCAGTTGTCCCCCTTCTGTTTTAGAAATTATATATATATATGTACATTATTAAAAATTTTAAAATACTTAATTGTCTCCCTTTAAATTTATATTATTTTTAATATATATATGATATTTTTATTTTGTCCCCCTTCATTACAAAATTTGACTTAGCCTCCGCATATCATCCACATAAAGAAGATGGTTCAAGTTTGGAGAATTCCTTACTGCTTGAAAGCCAGACAAAGCACCATTTTGGAAGTGTGATCCAACATATAAGAGAGCATTAGAGATAAAAAGAAATAAGAAAGAGGGAAGAGGATCTATTTGCCAGAGACCTCTAGATGGACTAAATGAGCCAATAATTCTCCTATTGGACAGAATGTTATAGTGGACAGTGGTCACACACTGCATGAACAAATTTGTATTAATATGCAATAATTACAAAACTACCTCTTTGATTTAATTATTGATTGATCATTATTCACGCCCACTTAAAAATTTGTACATAATAGAATCTTTATTTTTATTTTTAAATCTTAAGTTCAAACTATAATTATTAAAATATACATGAATAATTTTTGTTATCCTAAGTTCCTAAAATAAAATTATAAATTAAAAAAAAAGGAAGGAAGAAAGAAGAAGCTCTGAGGTGTATTCCACAATCTATGAAAGTCATTTTCCATAATCTATGAAAGTCCTTAAATATATATGTCACGACCCGACCCGGGGGCCACGACCGGCATGCAGCCAAACCGAAGTCCGACCACATAAACCTTAAAAACATTCATAACAGTCTAAGTGCAAAACAGTTCAATACTTATATAATCCTCAATCATAGTTCAAATGCAAACCATCAATATAATCAAATCACAATAAAATTATTCGGGAAATCTAAAGCAGACAAGTTCTATTTATTACACAAAAGGGATTCGGATTCAATCCGCCCAAAAGTTCAATATCCGGAAATCTCTAAGCAAAAGGACCGACAAACACTAACGGAAAACCTGATCGACTTCGCCAAAGAAGAGAAAGAAGATAGACGAAGGCAATCACTGTAAACCTGCAAGATAATCTGTAAGGGTGTGAGCGCTTTATATAAACGCCCAGTAAGTCTATGAGAGGCAGAGAAACATCTAACAGCTATATAAGCAGTACATATAATACATTCACAAATTAAGCAATCAAGATGGTGTGTCGGGGTTACCAATCAGTAAACAGTACAGTATAATATCAGTCACTTCCGCCCTTATAACTCCTCAGTACAGTACAGTAATCAGTAATTAGGCATGTAGCCTCAGTAAACAGTATAGGCATTAAGCCTCAGTAACAGTATATGCATCAGTAACCTCCTTCCCCTTCATGACACACCATCACACAGCACAAGTAATATCAAATTCAATATTCTCACATAAATACAATCACATGCAAATTTCTCTGTCTCCTAAAACATGCGATGCTGAGTTCGAAAGAATAGACTAGTGAATATATAGAAAGGATAATATATTATAAGAAGGGTTTTTATATATATATATATATAAGTTGTTAGCAAGTAGCACAACACAAACAATTCAAATACACCCATAGAACTTATCTGGTCTAACAGTCAGCTAAGCAATCCGCCACCCTAAGTCTGAGGTGCTGCTGGACCACCGCCTAACCATTAACCATCAATTAACAACCACCCTTACAAATGTATGCAAGTGCAAATGGAAATGCATGACGTGAATGCACGAAATTCAATAGTTTCCATAACAAGGTTAAACCTTTTTGTCAACCAATCACAACTTAACCATCATAATACCACACCTTTAAACTTGCTTTCCAAAATATAAAACATCATTAAAAAGTCCTTACAATTTAAATTTATCAAATACCTTACTTAAATATTCAATATTCACAAGATTCAATTTTACCGATAAACCTGAATAACGAGTATCAACTTATAAAATTCAAAACAATTAACCAGTATATGCAAAATTTATAATTTTCAACCAGAAGTTAATTTGATATCTGAAAAGCATCCTACCAAAACTTCATAATTGTTCGAGACTTAGAAGTCCCTCAATCAATTTTTATTCACAACAGTATACAGCTCACAAGGTATACTGACAGCAGTAGAAAGATCTAATTATTTCAAAAATATAACAACAGAAACATAACCCAACATATTTTTCTTGTAAATTAGACTTCCAGAACTTCAACATATATGAAAATCAAATCTAAAATATTTTTACACATTTTAATATGAATTTCGAAAGTTACAGATGATGCAATCGCATCTACAGTATAGTTCTTCAGACAACAGTAGTAAACTTGAATTTTCCAGAAATATACGATGCTCCAAAATCCCAAAAATTATTTTTCTCATAAACTAGACTCAATTTCGAGCCACATATCCAAAATTTAGATTTTTATCATATTCCAATATTTAATTAAAAATCGAGCAATATACAGTACCAACATCAAACTTCAGCAGAAAATTAAATCATCCAAAAACTCAAAGAAAACAATTAATTCGAAAACCCTAATATCCAAATTAATTCAATCAAACCCTAATTTAATACATTCATCAAGTTCCAGAACCCAACACACTAGCCCAATCAATTAATTCAACACCAAAATCCATCAAAACAATAAAAACCCCAAAACCTAACCTATTTTATAAAAATCAATTTAATTAAATAATAATTCGAATTTAGCCAAATTAATTAAGAAAAATACCAACCCAATATGATACTAATATGAACTAATCAAATGGAAGTCAAAATAATGCAAAAGGAATCAAGAAAAACCTCAAAAACACCCAAAAACTTGAAACTGTGGCTGCTGGAATAGGGGTCAAAACGGCATCGGCGAGCCAGCCCGCAGCACGCCAAACGACGAAACGCGAGATGCCGAACGACAGGAGCGCGCCTCGCCGAACGACGCACGTCTCTCGCCAAACGACACCGGCACCCTGCGCGCACACTGACAAAACGACGGGCCCTCTGATTTTTGCTCCCAAAACTAATTTCTCTTCTTTTTTTCAAAACACCCGAAAATAGAAGCCTAAATACACTACCCCCTCTGACATTTAGGCCTATTTATAGGAAAACAACTCTTCAAAATTATATTTTTACCCCAATCAAATTTATTTTAATTAAAAATACCCCAAAACTATATATTTTCTTAAAAATTACCCAAAACCATAAAATTCACAAAATCAACTCAAATTTATTTTTAACTTCAAACTTTAACCCAAAATAATTTATAAATATGTTTTACGCATAATAATACCCGAAAATACCGAAAATGACAAAAATCCAAAAATGACGAAAATACCATCGGCACCCAAAAATACAATATTATACTCAAAACGACCGTCTCGTCGTCCTGAGTATCAAAAAGACATTCAAACCATCAAATTATATTCAAATAACATATGAGGGCATAAAATGACTATTTTGCCCCTAGACTTAAAATCATTCAAAACCAAGAGTTTTACAATATATTTAGTTATTTTTATATTTATAAAAAAATAATTATTAACTTGTGCTTATTTTCAAAAACTAATAAATTTTATTTTAAAACTAAATTATTATTATTTTATTAAAAATAAAATAAAATAACAAATCAATTTTTTATTTTGATACAATTAAAAAATTATTGACCATAAAATTTTAAAATTCATAAATATATAATTCATTCAATAACCTAAAACTGTTGATTTTTTGTATTTATTCACATGGTATAAATAAAGTTAATTAAAAAATTAACGTTAATGTATTAAAATTGAATGTTAGATTTAAGTATTTAATGTAAGTGTTGCTATCTTTGACTAGCTGAAATTATTATTTTTGTAAAATTAATTTATCTTTTTCAAATTATTATTTTATATAATAAAAAAATTAATTATTATTTTTTTAATTATATTCTTATTATTAATGACTTAATTAATAAAATCAGAAAATAATATTATTTAATTAATAGAGAATGTTTTAATTCATTTAAAATAATTTTTTATAATATTTAAAAATTTTAATAAATTTTTTAATATGTGTGCATAAGTTAAAAGTGGCGATTTTAAAATATAAATTTAAATAATTAATGTCAATGTTTGATTTCAATATAAATGTAAATGTTACTATAATCTTTTTCTTTTTTGGTGTTTTTTACTTTGGAATTCTATTATACTATGACTATGGTGGATACTCAACAGATGTATGCACCTAAATGCAGATGATTCCAACCCATTCAGAAGTCAAAATGAAACAGCCAATGGCAAACTCGTAATAATATGAGCAATGAAATCCATTTTTTATCACCATTTCAATAAAAAAAAAAACACAGAAATGGCTATAAATGAAATTCAGACTGCGAAACGCAGGGAAAAGAAAGTAGAAATCCTGCGTTTTTTGAACTCCAAAATATATACATAAATATATGCAAGATTTGTTAACAAAACCCATCAAATTCTTGCATTTTTAATTCTAATTTATAACTTAAACAAACAATTATTCTTGATTTTCTTCATCCTTGAAGATTGAAATTCGAGAAACCCAGATGGCAAATCAGCTAGGGAACTTAGTTCAATCAATAAAATCGAAGGTCAGAGCCTTGAAGAAGTCCAAGAAACCATACGTAAAAATGGACAAAAGCTCAAGTGTTAAAGTTGAGATCCGCAGCAGAAAAGCAAGGCAGCTTATTGATAAGACCATGAAAGTTGCTGATCACCCTGGCAAGCGTAGCATTTCTTAATTTTTTTTTATTTTCTTCTTTTCGTTAATTTCTTTGATGAAATTTCTGTAAATAGTTGAATTAATTCAGGGCTTTTTGTTTTTTCTCGTTTATGTGCCTGCCGATTCTGTGTTTTTCTTTTTCTTGCAAAGGCTTTTGAGGATATATTCGGGTTTGGCTTAACAGTCCTTTTTTTTTTTTTCCTTCTTGAGCAGTTGTTTTATTAATCAAATTTCACAGTATTTTTCAAGTTTTGGATGTTAATTATGAGAATCAATTACGTTGTTTTTCACTTTTTTTTATTTTTATTTTCACACATCTCAAATTTTTTATTTCAGTCATATTAAAAATTGAGTTCTTTTAAATTTTTTATTTTTTATTTATTTATTTTAAATCTTTTATTTATTTATTATATTAAATTTTTTAATTAAATTTTATTTTTTATTAATTTAATTTCGGCTAAATTCTACTCTTTTCGTTTCATTAAAATTATTTATTATTTTATTTTAAAATATTTTAAAATAATTATTTATTTTTATTTAAAAAATATATTTAATTTTTTTTATTTTATTATTTAATAAATTTACATATTAAATAAAAAATTAATTATAATTTAAATTATTTTAAAATAAAATAAATATATAAATAAAAATAATAAATAAATAAATTATAATTTAAAAATAGATAAAAATATAATTTAAATATATTTTTATATCAACCCATTAATTATATTTTTTTAAAATTTATAAAAAAAAATGATATTCTTTTTACAACAGGGTGAAATTTATAATATTGCGGTAAAAATAACTCATACTATTCAACTCAACTATTATTTTTATTTATTAGTGGTTAACTTCGCAATCTAATCTAAATTGAGTATCTGTTCGTAATATATTCATGATTAGTAATCAGTCTATTATAATAAATCAAATCTTAACAATTTTTATTTGGGAAAATTATATATGCCGCTTTTTATTTGAAAAAATTACACTATCAATTTTAAAATTTCTTTTTTAATTATCTTCCAGTTATATATATATATTTAAAAATATATTAAATATATATTTCTAAAAAATTCTGAATATATGTTAGATGTATATTTTTTTAAAAATTACTCTTTAAGATGAAAGTTAAAAGTAAATATTTTTTTGAAAGATAAAAAATAAGTGTTTTTAAAATATATATATATATATATTGATATTTTGAACAAATCTTCTTTTATTTTTAAAAGGTTTTAATATAACAAAAAAAAAATCTGGAGTAATTGTTTCATAAGAGAGCTCAATTAATGTTCAAATTATAGTAATGAATATGTTTAGATTTTTTTTTTGGGAAATAATTATGCTTAGATTTGATGTTAGATAGTATTTAATTTGAATTTTTTTTTATTGATGCATGAATTTTACAGTATACGTGAATCTCACCGTTAATGCTGTCTGTGGATGTGTCTAATGTCTGCCACTAATAATTCTCTTCACATGTCTCGCACCACCAAATGTCTTTGGCTACTCCATTTTCAAATTTGATTGGACACCTGTGTTTCTCCGTGGAAAAATATTAATCTTAATTATTTTTAATCTATAAATATATTTTTATTTTATAAAAATTTTAAAAATTGATTTTTTTATTGAAATTTAATTTTTATATTTTTATTATATTATAAATTTATTAAAATAATAAATAAATAAAAATATAAAAATAAATAAAAAATACAATTTTTTTTAAATATGAAATATTATTGCAAACTAAACACAAAATAACATAATAAAGGAAGGAAAAAGGATCAACTACATTCCAGTCAATAAATTTTTCGATATGTCTTAATCTATGATCGTTGACTTTCTCTCTGAATTAAAAAATATATATAACTAATAATTTAAATTAATATTAAAAAAATAATTTAAAATATGTAAATGACTATTTAATTAAATTAATTTTATTTTATCAAGATTATAATTAATTTTATCCTATTCAGATTATGATCAACCTTATAATCTTTATTTTTATCAAAAATCTATTTATACTACTATATATACCACATTATAAGTAATATATTTGATACAATTTATAATAAAGAAATTTATCAAATTTCTCATTATCTATATATATTTTCTTTTATTTTATTTATAATATGTTATCAATATGAGTCTCTATTAATTTATTTATTTTAAGTATTTAAATTTGAGAATTTAATTAGTAATATAGATTCAGATACGCTTCTGCATATTTAATTTATATAATTTAGTATGATTGATTTTGGCTTAATTAATATTTATGATTTTTTCAATAAATAATATAAAAGCCCTTCATGTTGAATCATTAAGGGAAAAGAAAAAAATAGTATTATGAATTTTTTTTATTTAAATATATATATATATTGTCTAAAGAGATATTCTGATACAATAAATAATACATATTTTGTTAATATATTTACAATGATGTATGCACTGTTATTTTACAATTTGCTAGTCTTGACACATAAAAATAAATTTGAATTTGGTTAAGTTATTCAATTCATTGTTTTATATATTAATAATTGCAATATCAAAGTTTTGAATTATGTGAATTCTTGAATAAGAATTATTTTGTATAACAATGCGTAGATGTAGCATAACAATATGTAATCATTGATTTTAGAATTTTTTAAAATTGTGGGACTTTGATTAGCTTCAAGATTAATGTTTTAATAATGAAACTATTGTTTGGCCATATATATTGAGTGATTATAGTCGGTATATACATAACAATGCATTGATTCAAGAATATATATATGTGTATATTGAAGCTAATATATTGAGTATATTAATAGCATTTATATACTATTAAAATAAAGAATAAGTAAATTTTAATTGTGAAATTTAAATTTAATAGTCATTTTTGTGTTTATAGTTATATATCTAAAAACTTAATAGAGTACATAAAAATAAAGACAGAGTACATAAAAATAAAGACAGATAAACATATAAGTAAATATTTGTATATTAAAGTGAAGTTGGTAAATATATTGATTTTTACTATAATTTGATATGATTATTTACAATTTTAGAGTTATGATATTTAAACTCTAATTATAATTTTTAGTATTTATTTATTTGACAACTTTATAATTTATCTAATTTATGATTTTTATTTAAATTTAATATATTTACATATTAAATCTCATAAAACTTGAATTTATTACCCTTAATATTTCTTGAAAAAATTATCTGTTATGGGTACTTGATGATAAGATTTACCTTGATATTATGAATCTTAGAAATATTTAAGAAAAAAATCAAGCATCACTGCAGGATTGTCTAGAAGTAATAATTTTTCTTTTGATTACTCAAATAAGAAATTAAAAATCGATTATCTCATTATTAAATATTACAATCTTTTTGATAAATATTAAATTTTTTATGTCTCAAATATGCTCCTGCATTAGCTATATTGAGAGTATAGAATTATAAATTATTTTAAACTAATTTTTTTATTTGCCTGTAGCTAAATAAAATTTTTAGCTTTTGATGAAAAATAATCAAACTCGTCCAACTATCTTGAGATTATTCTCTGATATGAATGTGATATATTTTCAATATCATGAACGTGATGATCTTGATAAAAAAGTTGCGGTGAAAAAAAAATTTTCCACCAATTTTGAAATTAAAAGCGCTAAAAAAGATATATATTGACACAACTATCATAATTCTTCATAATCAGAAAATATTTATTGCAGTTAACATTAGCAGAAATTAATGTTAACATGATATCTAGTTCTGCAAATGTGGTTGAAGACTCTAAAAGAGTCCACCTTATATTCTGAATTTGAGCAAAATAATATTTCAATGATGCATTATATTCAAATAGATCCTGAAAAAATCTATTAAGTTTTAAAGAATACGTCACAATAGATATTCTATTGAAACAAAGTGAAAGAGATGTTAAATTTTTATGTATTAACTCTATAAATTTGAACCAAAAGTTCATATTTAAGAAATTTTAAATTTCTTAACTAAATTATACTTTATAAAAAATAAAGATAGTTGAGTTACATTATATGCACCGGAAGTGCATAGATCTCAAAATTTTTATTATTTGGCATGATCATCTTGGTCATCCATATTCAAATATAATGTGATGTATTGTTGAGAATACAAATGGACATCCACAAAAAAAATAAAAAATAATTTTGCTTGATGATTACTTTTATGTTTCTTGTACTCAAGATAAATAAATTATGAGACATTCACTAACTATATTACATTTAGAGTCTCCTGAATTTCTACAAAAAATATATGAAGATATTTGTGACCCTATCCATCAATCTTGTAGACCATTTAGATACTTTATGATTTTAATTAATGCTTCAACTAGATGGTCATATGTTTATTTATTGTCAAATTCTAATATTGCTTTTGCTAAATTTCTTGCTCAAATTATAAAGTTAAGGTCAATAATTCTTGATTATTATATCAAGATAATTTTTATATATAATGCATATGAGTTAACTTGAAAAATATTTTATGATTATATTACCATTGAACATTTTATTACATATGTTTATACTCGATATGGTTTAGTTGAATTATTATTAAGATTTTACAATCAATTATTATTCTTATGCTTATGAAATTAAAACTTTCAATATACGTTTGGATACATGTTATTGTTTATATTGCACCTTTAATTTATATTTGATTATCTACACATCACAAGTTTTTCATTTTACAACTTGTGTTTATCTGAATTAATATGTCTTATTTAGAATTTGCGATATTAAAATTTATTGTTGCAGTGTATATATTCTTATTGCATCTCCTTCAAGAAATAAAATGGATTATCAATATTATTTTGATATCTATATAGGTTTTGATTGTCTACATTAGATATTTTAGACCTTTATCGATAAATTTTCTATAACAAGATTTTTAGTGAGTTGATTTTCACTCCATTAGGAGAAGATAAAAGTAAATGACCAAAAACACAATAGATTTGTTGGAATATACTAACTTTATCCAACCTTGATAGATACACAAATCAATATGAACTAAAAGTTTTAAAACTAATTTATTTGCATAATGTTACAAATCAATTACCAAATATATTTACAAATACTCAGTAGGTGTTTAAATCACATATTTTTTACTGCTAATACTCTTGCTCTATTGATTGTTCCTATAGGACATCTTATTAGTATGGCAGCTAATAGATATAATATACGCCTGAAGCGTAGTAGACTACTTGGTTCAAAAAATTAATTTTTAAGATAAGAAAAAATGAATAATTTCAAAATGACACTCCTGAAGAGGTCAAAAGTAACATAAGTCAATAACCATATATTTCTAAAGAAGTAACACTAGAAGTGGTTTCGGTACTGAAAAATTATGAGATCTCATTAAAATCTAAAAATACGTGAAAAAGATAAAATTATTGTTGATAATATGTTTGCATATGTTGCTATTGAAATTATCAAAATATGCTTGAGCCTAAAAATATTTAAAATTATCGACATCAAAGTGATTGGCCAACATAAAAAAAAATCAAGGCTGAACTAGATTCATTTGCTAAACATACAAATATTTGGACCAGTATTTCAGATACCAGAAGATGTCATACCCATGGGTATTGTATGTAAAAAAAAAGCATATGAGATTATGAAGAAAGTACATTTTCTCTATTATAAATGCAATTATTCTTAAAATTAGTTTTGCAGCCTCTGAAGGGCTCGACATTAAATTATAATAATTTGCTCATATAACTCTTAAGAGAAATGAGTTAAACGAAATTATAATATACAAGGCACAACTTGTGGTATAAAAATTCTCACAAAGTTCTTATTTATATTATTATAAGATATATTCTCTTATCATGGATGTTATTATCTTTAGATTTTTTATTAGTTTGATAGCCTTTGAAAGGTTTGACATATATTTGATGGATGTTGTGATAGTTTAATATAGTTTATTAGATAATGACATATATATGAAAATTTCTGAAAGATTCAAGATGCCCAAAGTATTAAGATGCCTGAAGCATATAATATTTTAATAAATATACTATATTGAGTTTAAAAATTCTGATATAAACTAGGTGGATATGGTATAGTCGCCTATTTGAATGCTTAGAGAAAATGAAATTGAAAATAATTTTATTTGCCCATGAATTTTTATCTAGAAGATAAATATAAAATTTATCATAGTTACAGTTTATGTTAATGATTTAAATATATTGGACTCGAGAAGAGATTTCAATTACTGCAGACTATTAATAAGAAAATTTGAAATGAAAAATTTTGGAAGAATATAATTTTATCTTGGATTTCAAGTTGAATATTTGTCAAATGAAATTCTTGTCCATCAAACATTATATATCAAACTTGAAATAATTTTATATGGATAAATCTTATTCATTAAGTACTCCACTGGTAATGAAGATCTCAGTGCAATGAAAAGATAATGAAGAGATTCTTGGTCCTGAAGTACCATATCTCAGTGCAATAGGGGCGCTCTTATATCTTACTAACAACACAAGACCAAATATTACTTTTGCAGTTAACTTGCTTGCAAGATTTAGTTTTGCACCAACTAGAAGGCATTAGAATGGAGTGAAACATGTTCTTTGCTACCTATGTGGTACATCCGATATGAGTTATATCTTCGCATATAACACTTCACATATAACAATATTACTATTTTATGGCTATATGTGAAGTATACAATCACTGCTATTTCACTACATTATTCAGAGATATTAGTCATTCATAAAGCTAATCGTGAATGTGTATGGTTGATAACCATAATTAAATATATTAGAGAAACTTGTGGATTACCTATAGAAATTAACAAACCAACGATATTGCATGAAGATAATGCATCATGGATTGCACAAATCGAAGAAGGCTACACAAGGGTGACAGAACTAAACATATATCACCAAAGGTCTCTTATACACATGAAAGAATGAAGAAATGAAAAGTCAATATTTGCAAAGTTCGTTCAAGCAAAAATTCAGTAGATTTTGTTCACAAAGACACTGCCGATATCAGTCCTCAAAAGACATGTATATAATATTAGGATGCGTCATTTAAAATATTTTAGTTGAATATATTTTTGAGAGGAAGTCACTTATAGATACTGTACTTTTTTTCTTTGCTAAATTTTTGTCATACTGGATTTTTTTCAGTAAAGTTTTAAAGAGTCATGTTCATGGGGGTAGTCATTTGATGGGTGTCGAATCCACAAAAAATAATAAACCTGCTCTTTCTACAAAAGAAAACTTGTAAATAGGGTGAGAAGGGTCGAACCCAAGGGACTAGCCTTGCCCAAAGCTAACCAGAACTGACACCTGCTGTGAGTGAAAATTAAAAATAAAATGAGGGAAATAGCTTAGGTAAAAAGGGACGAAATTAAATAGCAAAATTAATTAAGAAATAAATTAAAACAGCAGAAAATAATTAAAACTTAAAATCAATGGAAGTGACTCAGTCAAGGACGATTCGCGGTATGAAGTTCTCACGGATTGATCACGGGCTAAAAATAATCTTTTTAATTCATATTCACAGACAAGTTATAGCCTTCAAGCTAGCGTCTCCGACCAATCTTTTCATTCTGAATAGGTTAAGCAAGACATAGCGCTATGAATAACCCCTAACCAATAAACAACCCTAATACTAGCGACAGGATTTAATTTATTGATTGCAATGAACCCTAGAAAGACCTTGCCCTCTACTTAATCCTTTGGGCACTATCAAAGCAATTGAGTCTTCATCATCAATAAACAAATATTTTAAGCGATTCGGCAATCGTTTCAAACCCAATTTTATTGCCTTCTTCTCATTCTCAACCTGCAACTTCTCATCAAACAAAACTTTTTCTTTGAACTTATTAGTACAATCAATATCAGAATTATTGCAAGAAACCACATTTAACTCACTTTTATCATTCAATTGAGAAGAGTTTTCAATACCAGACTCAACATTAGATATAGCATTCACATTTGACACAACACTAACATCCTTAACTTCACTATACATATTAAATTTGACAACTTCACCGTCCAACTCCATGGTAAGAATACCATCAAAAACATCAATTTTAGTCCTAGCTGTCCTAAGAAAAGGTCTTCCTAAAATGATTTTACTAGAATTTGGGGATTTAGCATCCTCCATATCAACCACATAGAAATCAGCAGGAAAAATTAAATCATTAACTTTCACTAACACATCTTCTAGCACCCCTTCCGGGTAGATAACGGACTTGTCTGCCAATTCAATACAAATGCTAGTTTTCTTTAAAGCACCTATATTCAAAGAAGAGAAAATAGACAATGGCATAACATTAATTGAAGCACCTAAATCACACATAGCTTTTTTAATTTGTACATTGCCTATTCTACAAGGGATAGAAAACATACCTTCATCCTTGCATTTTGGTGGGAGTTTTCTTTGCAAAATCGCAGAGACATTCTCCCCCACACTTACCTTCTCAACCTCAGCTTGCTTCTTCTTACTTACACAAAATTCCTTCAAAATCTTTGCATATCGAGGTATTTGCTTAATTAAATCGAGCAAAGGAATATTTACCTCAACCTTGCGAAAGATGTCAAGGATATCTTTCTCTTCTTTCTCCCTCTTACATTGCCTCAACCTTTCGGGAAAGGGAGGCGGTATAACAAACGTCTCGGACTGCCGCTTTTCAACTTGCTTGGGAACCTCCTTTTGCTGAATTTCTACCTCTTTTTTAGCTTCTTTCTTTGACCTACTACTGTCTTTCTTCGGGGCTGTTGTATTTAGCTCTTTTCCACTACGTAAAGTGATGGCACTTACGTTCTCTCTTGGGTTGACAACAGTTTGAGATGGTAGCTTCCCTTGTGTCTCCAATCTACTCAAAGAGGAGGCTAGCTGGCTGATTTGAGTTTTCATATTTTGAATGCTCCTCCTAGTTTCTAGTTGGGGTGCATTAGCATTATTGGTCAACTCATTTATCTCTCTTCTGGCTTCTTGCTGGAAGGTAGCTATGCTCTTAGCAAGGGATCTAACTATGTCTTCCAAAGACATGTTTGAGTTATAAGATTGTTGAGGAAGTGGTCTAGCTTGGTGAAAATTCTGCTGCCTATTCCCATAGTTAAGATTCGGGTGCCTCCTCCAACTATCATCAAAAGTGTTGGAGATGGGAAAGTTGGATCTTTGAGGCTGCCCGGAAAAACCTCCAATAGCGTTGACTTGCTCTTGACCCTCTTGCCAAGATGGACATGCATCGGTTGGGTGTTCATAAGAAGTGCATGCTTCACATGCTCTTTTATGACTATTAAGTCCTGCAGCAAAATTTTTAATCACAAAAGTTAGCTCATTAAGTTTAGCTTCAACGGAAGAATTACTTACCTGATAGAGCTTGCGTGATGGCTCTTCAACTTGTCCAAATTGTTGCGTGTTTGCAGCCATGGTTGATATGATCTCTCTTGCTTGGGCTGGAGTTTTGTTAACAAGAGCTCCCCCACTTGCAGCATCGACCATTTTCCTTTCTATATCCAGCATCCCTTCATAAAAATACTGGAGAAGTGATTGTTCGGACATCCCATGTTGTGGGTAGTTTGCACACAACCTCTTGAATCTCTCCCAGTAATCATGAAGACTTTCTACATCTTTTTGTTTTATCCCACTAATCTCCCTACGAATGGTGGCTGCTCTAGAGGCGGAAAAATACTTATCCAAGAATGCATGAGCCATCTCGGGCCATGTGGTTATAGAACCCGGTGGTAAGTTAAGTAACCATTCTTTGGCAGTATCTTTTAATGAAAACGGGAATGCTCTTAACTTGATTTGCTCTTCCGATACACCATGCGGTTTCATGCTCGAACATATCCCATGGAATTCTTTCAAGTGATTATGTGGGTTTTCATTTTTCATCCCATGGAAGGTAGGGAGCTGGTGAATCAAACCAGATTTCAACTCAAATGGTGCATCCAAGTTTGGAAAAGCAATACACAGGGGCTTCTGGTCTATAGGGGCTGCCTGTAGCTCTCTAACGGTGCGATTATCAGCCATCTGTTCCTCTCTTTCAGATTCTGTTGAGGTTTCTTCTAATTCAGGATCAAATTCAGTTGAAGATTCAACTAAATCAGTAATTATAATTCTGGATCAGCTGTAGAAGCAGTTGCAGCCCTTTTTCGTAGCTTGGTTTCCTTCGTCAATGTACGGGCTGTCTTTTCTATCTCAGGATCAAATTCCAATTGCAAAATTTCAGATTTGGTCATTCAAAGAAGCAATAACAGTAATGTAAACTAGTCCCCGGCAACGGCGCCAAAATTTGATGGTGTCGAATCCATCAAAAATAATAAACCTGCTCTTCCTACAAAAGAAAACTTGTAAATAGGGTGAGAAGGGTCGAACCCAAGGGACTAGCCTTGCCCAAAGCTAACCAGAACTGACACCTGCTGTGAGTGAAAATTAAAAATAAAATGAGGGAAATAGCTTAGGTAAAAAGGGACAAAATTAAATAGCAAAATTAATTAAGAAATAAATTAAAAGAGCAGAAAATAATTAAAACTTAAAATCAATGGAAGTGAACTCAGTCAAGGACGATTCGCGGTATGAAGTTCTCACGGATTGATCACGGGCTAAAAATAATCTTTTTAATTCATATTCACAGACAAGTTATAGCCTTCAAGCTAGCGTCTCCGACCAATCTTTCCGTTCTGAATAGGTTAAGCAAGATATAGCGCTATGAATAACCCCTAACCAATAAACAACCCTAATACTAGCGACAGGATTTAATTTATTGATTGCAATGAACCCTAGAAAGACCTTGCCCTAACCAACAAACCTACTAGCGAGATTCATTTAGATTAGATCATACAATTACTTGATATAACCCAAAAGATTCTACCCAATCAAATTATACCAATCGCCACTTGTATCAACTCGAATAAACAATTACGGATTTAATCTCATTGATTAGCTATATGTATCCTATCAATTAATCAATTGGCCAGATCAATCAACTAATAAAAATACACTAAGGATGGATTTTCCCAATAAGCCACAGTAAAAGTATGAATGCAAAAGAATCAAAAAGAATAATTAGGCACAATCAAACCTCACAATCTTAAGAATTTCAACCTTGAATTAATCCTTGACTGAAATAAAGAGTTTAGCCACACATGGATATGGAAGAAAACATTGTAAAATCTGTCAAAGAAAACTGAAATTCGTATCTCCCCTTACGTAATCAAAAAGTGTCTATTTAAAAACCTAATTTTAACTTAAATACTCCTAAAAGTGGGGCCAAAACATAATATAACAAAAAGGCCCACTAAAAACTACTTAAATCCTATTACAAGTCGGTTTAGAAGTCGTCAAATACCACTAAAACGCGTGGGCCAGTCACTTAATTAAATCAGCCCGTTCAGGTCTGCCTGGCCGTTAGCCTTGGGCAAGGCTAAGGCATCTGCTGCCAATATGATAATCTGTTATAAAGAAAATTCAGCTTCATGTCCTTTGCTCTAATACTTCCAATCCAGCTCCAAATAAGCCTCTTTATTGCAAATCCACCGTTCCTGTCTAGAATAATAAAAACCAAGTAAAAGCTCTTCTTTTCGATGTGAATAACATCAATTAAGCACAAAAACAAAGTAATAAACATGTTGGATTTGCAACCTATCATCATTCAAGAGGAAGTGTTATGAGATATGTGGATAACTACTTAATTAGATTAATCTTATCCTATCAGAATTATGATTAACTTTATCATATTTAGATTAAGATTAACTTCATAGTTTTTTGTTCTTATCAAAAGTCTATTTACACCACTATATATACCCCATTATAGATAATATATTTAATACAATTTATAATAAAGAGATTTCTTAGATTTCTCATTATCTATATATCTTCTTTCTTATTTTATTTACAATAAAAAGAGCTTAGTTTGTTTTCACTCACTCACGATTGAAGAAAGGCACATAGTAATTAGAATTAAGGGATCACTCACTCTTTGGTTTCCTTGTGAATGTAAGCCACTAGATCAAAAAATTATGAAATCTTAACAGTCGGTTCAGTTGTTCCCAAGAGTTAACTATGGTTGCTGAATTGTGAAATTATATATATATACATATATGATAACATATTTCAAAGTACACTTAACATTGATCTCACGCCTTATATCTATTTTAAATTCAAGAATAAATGATAGTTTGGTTTTTTAAAAAATTCATAATAATTATAACATGAAAACAGGAAAAGAAAAAAGGACTTTACTTTGAAATTAATAATTTAATAATGAATATATTATATATAAATAAACATAATAAATAAATAAGTATAATAAATATATAGAAAATATAGCAATAATAGAAAATATAGAAAAATATTAAATATTAATATTCTATTATTAATATAATTTATAGAATATTAAAATATAAATTATTAAAATATAAATTAATATTTAATATAATATAAATTAATATAATATTAAATAAAATTAATATAATATTAAATGAAATTAATATAAATTAATATAATATTAAATAATAATAAATAGATAAAATAAATTATCAATAATAATAATAATAATAATAATAATAATAATAATAATAATAATAATAATAATAATAATAATAATAATAAAAAAGAGAAGAAGACAAAGTCAAAAGATGAAAGAAGATAATTGGTGGGTTGTTAATTAATTAATTAACATATATTATATTATATATATATAGATAATGATGGAATTAAAAAGAAGAGATATATTTCTTCTTCATTCTTCTTCTTCCTCTTTAAACGTGAGATTGAAAGAGAGTGAGGAGAACTTGATTTTATTTATATACATGCCAAATTTATAAGAGTTTTAAGATATTTGAATATGGATATTGAAGGTTTGGCAAAGAATTTAAGTAATTGCCCTTTTCCTTGAGCTTATTTTTATGAATTTTAAGTATATATATATTTAATATGGTTAGTGAGAGAAAGTGATGATTAATTGAATAAGATAATAACTATGATATGTTGGAGTTATATATGCATTGAGTTGATGGATAAATCAAGGGTATGAACTCAAGTGATGAATTAGAGTTTTGGTTGTTGAGCATGGATAGTAAGGGTGATATGGAAAAAAAATAAATATTTTGTAGAAAAAAAGTTGGGAATTGAGTCAATTAATATATGGACGATTGTATGAATAAATTATATGATGATTATTGTTATGATTTTGTGTTTAGGTTAAGTGGAATCAAGTGGAGAAGAGTGAGTTTGAAAGTGGCCATGATTTGTACATATAATCTCTTTATTTTGTACATATGATCTTAAGTTTGTACATATTTGATTTAATATGATTTTCAGTTGCTCATGTGATGTGTATATATTGTATTAATGAAAAAAAATTGATTAAATCGTGAAATAAAATTCCAGTAGAGATGTGCATGACCATCCGCATGGTCATACATATGCCCGTACACATTTCTATCCTTTATAACCTTGAAAATAAATTCTAGCAGTGATGTGCATGATCATGCAATTGCATGTGCAAATTTTTTGCCCTTCAAATTCTAAAAAGATATTTCAGCAGTGATGTGCATGATCATTCACATGGTCATGCGTTTCTCATGTGTATCTCTATCTCCTTGCACGTTCACAAGATAAGGTTAAATGTTGAAAATGAGGTTGGTAAAATGAAGTTTGAATAAGGTAGTAAGTGGTGAATTTAGATCATTTAATGGGATTTTGGTGAGAATTATATGTATAATGGAAATTTAATATACAATGAGTAAGTAAGTAACTTTAAATAGATAATGTTGTTTATTATTGAACTATATATGTGTAGGTTAAAGTGATAAGATGGATGAAGTTTAAGGTTTGACTTGGGAAGAAGAAAGAGGTCAATATGTTTAAAGAGATATCTTGTTATTGATTAATTTAAGCTTGAATCTATAGTAAGTGATAAAGTTGAGATGATTCTAATAGTATTGTCAGCTTAAAGCTTAATTTATGCTTGATTAGAGAAGGAACTCAAAAAGTATTGAGTTATGTATTGTGAGTTGAGAAGAAAGAGATGATTTAAGTTGAATAATTGATATTTGTGGAATGATGATTCCAATAACTTGTGTATCCATATCTTGATTAGGAAATCAAGTTATGAAGAGTTTGAGAAAGAGAAGATTTGAGGAGTTTGAACTTAAATTGACTACTAGATGTAAGTACATGTAAGTAAATATGTAAGTACTTATAAGTACATACCTTGATTGGTATGTTTTATTAATTGAATTAATAAAACATGCTAAGAAAACATTAAAATATTGCATTCATGAGAGATGATATTCTTTATTAACATTTTATTATGAAATATGCGTGTATGAAATGTTGTGCTAAATGAATGAGCCATATAATTATGACAAGTGATAAAGTTATATATAAATTATGAAAACGTGTGATGTGTATTGTGAAATTGAACGAGAATCAAATAAATAGTGTGAAAATCGAGAGTAATTGAATGAATGATGATATGATGACATAATACATTTTAAGTGAATCATACATTTATTTATTTATTATTTATGTGTACCACTAAGCTTTCGAGCTTAGCGCGGTTGTGTGAATCGTACAGTTTAGTAGATTGCTGCTTAAAAGATGAGTTGACTGTTACCACAAGGAGAATTGAAGTAGTATGAAACCAACTTAAACGGTGTTGAATTCATGTATTAATTCGATGATCAGTATTTTGAGAATATATAATATGCAATTAAAAATATGTATAAAGTATAATAATTTTTGATAATGTTATATTTCGTTAAAAATCTTATTTTAATGTATAGATATTATTTTTTATTAACTATTTAACTATTTGATAGTTGAATGAAAAAATTGTTAATTAAATTGCAACATAACATTCTTATAGACTATATACGTGCTGTACGCACTTGAGATACTAGTCATGTTTAAATAAGACTACTCTGTTAATTGGTAAAATTGGATATTCCACTTCAACAGTATCAATTAAGCAACCGTAGAAGTCACATGAAGTCTCACTTTAGCTTGACCCCTAAATGAAAATTTCATTGTTCATTGTAGACATTCCAAAGCAATGTGGTTTTATGTGCAAATTAAATCCATTTATGAAATAGACATCATAGCATTTCACAGTTGGTAATTGACCATTTGCTAGATCTATTTTGCACTTGTTATTTATAACTTCAGCGTCGTCATGTGCCTATGTAATTAATTAATTAGTATAGTTTAGTATAAGTGTATTTACATCTCTAATTATATATAATATATTTATTACACGTTAAATATGAACTCAAACTCACATAATTTTCGAACCATTTTGAGAAATATTTATCAGTCTCTATGTCAATTTGAGAATCAAATATATCTTCATCTCATAGCTATTTGGTGTAAATACTTCAACATATGGAAAAAATAATTAAAAAATAAAAATGATAAATTTAATTAATGGAGATAATTTATATCTATACTTACTTCAAATACAGAGTAACTTCATCGTAATTATACAAAATATATATATGTGAGTTGCTGCATATTTTTTGTGGACCAGTCTTATTATTTTTTGGTTTTTTCATATGATTGAGCAAGATAAGTAAAAACAAATATAAGTCTTTGTTCGTCAACTTCTCCACCATCATTATTTCTATGTGGTAGTCGCCACCTAGTACTCATATGATATTCAAAATATGAGAACAAAAATTGGATGCTTCATCAACTATATTAGCAATGCATATGAAAGCTTCAACTTTAGCTTTATTTTTTACATTCTTTCTTTAAAAATGTTGAAGATACCGTTCAAATGGATATATCCATCGATAATGAATTGGTCCAACTAATTTTGCTTCATAGGGCACGTGCACAAGCAAATGTTCTATTGAATCAAAGAAGACTAAAGGAAAAAATGCTTCAATTTACAAAGTATTATCAGTATATTTTCATAAAAGCACTCCATATCTAATTTTTTAGGGTGTAAACCCTCTAATTTTATACCTAGTTTGAAAAATTAAGAAAACTAAAATTAGAAAATTATTGAGAAAAAGAATACTTTGCATTAAAAAAATTGCATGTTGTGCCACATGATGAGGCTACACCACATGGCATGGTTTCATGCTGATGTTCCTGTTGCGAGTGGCTTGGCCATCCACGTCACGCTCGGCCTAATCCCCTGTCTGGCTTCTATAAATAGAGGTCTTCCTCTCTCATTAAAAAGGATTGAATTATGACGTTCATACTCTACCAAATTGCTTTTTGATTAAAAATTAATTAAAATATTTATTCTTTCAGTCATTACCATTAATTCTCATTGCTATAATTATTTTAATTTCATTTAATTGCATAATCAAGTGGAGTTACGAAGTGATAAAGTTTTTCAACGTTTTGTCAAAAGGAAAAGATCACCCAAGTTATTATTTTCTTTACTTTATCTATTTCCATTTAATAATTAATTAACTAAAATTGGTTAATTCAAGTCCTTGAAAACCAAAGGTACGAACTACTTATTGCTCTGATTCATATTCAAATGGGATAAGTAGACATACTCGGAATATTACTCTGAGTGGTAAGCCCTCACCTAAAACAATCCCAATCGGTTCTTTTATTTAAATTTTCTTTTTGTTATTATTTCATTGCTTCTCCTTTCTTGAAATTTTGGGTCACATTGCAAATTTGATGAGTTTTGCAATTATTGTCACTATTATTATTATTATTATTATTATTATTATTATTATTATTATTATTATTATTATTATTATTATCCTCTTCAATTAATCAGTTAATTGGAGATTTATCTTCGAGCTAGAACCTATAAGGGCTAGAGTCAAAACTCTCCTAAAATTATTATTTTGGTGGAGATATAATAATTATCTTTTGTGCTGCATTTCGTGGATGTTATATTATTATATGTTCATGCACTATTAAGTCATCCATGATTAATTTCAACATAAACCATAAAAATCACTTTTTTTTTAATTAGAAAGTTAAAATCAATCAAAGAGAAAATTATTTTTATTGAAATTTGTTTGAAAATTTAGCTCAAGACCTATCGTGATTGATTTTAGACTAATAACTTTTCTGAGTAAAAATTAATCAAATTTAATAAAGTTAATTAAATGGGTTTTTCCTTAAATTTTCTTAAATAAAATAAATTAAGGTGACGACTATGCGATTCCCGTTTTTTAAAGTAAAAGCCACTTCCTCATTTTTATAAAAAAAAAATGAGAGAATTATTTTATCAAAATAGAAAATTCATCAATCTTTAAACCCATGCTTACCAAATGGAGACCATATACGACTGTGTCGTGTGAAACTAAGCCTAAATGAGCATTTCAACTCTTAATTTTCAAGCAGGCTAGATCAATGCTCAGGTGAGGCCTCATAAAGAGTTGTAGATGTCAAATCTTTAAAAAAATAAACTTAACTCAGTGATTGTTTCCCATAAATTTTGAGGTAATAGTTTCCTAAAAGCAATTGAAACAAGCCTTTATATGAATGTGTGATAATCATGACTTTTCATTCCAAGCGACTTATATTTCCTCATATCAATACATTGACCTGTATTCAATATGTACCCATCTAGAAATTTTAACTGTTTTACTCACTAGCACAACACTTTTTTTTTTTATTGTAGTCTAGTGCATATCTTACTTTAGGATACTTTCCTATTTTTTCTTCTTGTTCCAACTCTTAGCGTCTACATAATATCTTCAAATCTTTCCTAACTTTGGCATTATCTTTTTGTTTTTTTCTAAAACATTCATGATTATATGAAATATGTTATCAAAAATATTTTTCTCAATGTGCATCACATCTAGATTATGGCTAATTAGATTTGAACTCTAATAAGGCAAATCCCATAAAATACTTCTTTTCTTCCAACTGATGTTTATGCATCTTAGACCATTGTTAATTTTTTGGGCATTAAGATCAGTTACCTTTCTTAACCTCGACTCATTTAGTTAATCCAAAATTTATTTCACAGTTGGAGCCGGTAGAGCTTTAGTAAACTCAATGATGTTTTTTTTAAAACATTTTTGTCTCGTTTGAAAGGGTGATCAAGGCTAATAAATTTCTTGTGATTATCAAACCAACAAGGTTTTTCTCTATGAGGAGGTATAAATGCCTAAGTGTGCTCCATATAATATGGGCAAGCTAATCTCCCAACTGTAGTCTATCCAGACAACATGACATAAGCTGAGAAATCTTTGATTGCCGACATAAGTGCATCTCTCATATTGAAATTTTGCTTTAATAAAATATTATAAGTCTACACACCCAATTCTAATAATATTATCAACTCTAAGATTAAAGGCTAAAGATACACATCAATCTTGTGTTTTAAATGGAGCAATTATGGCTAGGAATAAAAACTGTTCTTTTTATACACATCTATGGGGCAAATTATAATGAGTGATTATAACTGGCCAACATGAATATTATTATCCTATTTGGCCTAATGGTTAGAACCTATATGTACACAACCTAAGTTGAACATGCCTAACTTTTGATGTAAATTCTTGGTTTGTTTGATTAAAATGCTTCCGAGCAATAGAATAAGATGGATGACATAATGTTTCCTCTTTTTATTCATACTCACCATGCCATTACATATGTTTTATTGTTGCATCTGAAGCATATAGATGTTGCAGCCTTAATGTCAGTGAAAAAGAACACATTTTTTTAAAATGAAATATTTTGTCTCCATCCACCCCATCTTCTCTTGTATATGGATTTTGAACAAAATTTACACACAGTTATGTTCTGGTTATCAGTCCAACATAACATGCAATAATTTTTTATAGTAATCTATCTTTTCCACTGGCAGCCTAAGTCCTTGAACTAATATTTTTGTATTATAAGAATTATCAACCTTTGTGTTATTCGTCGATATAATTTTATAAATAAATTGCAGGTAATTATTATATTCTCATTTTGACATGTGCTACTCAGAATTCATATTCAAAGAGTGAGCAACTGCCGACAGTTGAGAATGAGTTTTGCATCCAGACCATAATTTAATGTCCAAAGATCCTAACATATTATAAAATTATTGTACATCTGGATTAGGAGGCTCCTCTAAGGAAGCTTGCCTAAAATCTTGACCATATGCCTTAAAATTATAAAAACTCGATCCCGTACATAGTTGTATGACACAAATCCATATTTCACTAGATGAAATCTAACATCATCAATAGTCCAAATTGCTCGATGATGACACTCTATACATAGACATCTAATCTTATCATCCTACCTATCTATATTTTGATTGGATGCAAATCCAATAAATTTCTCTATACTATGCACATAACTCATATTAAGAGTGCAATCATTGTTAAGACGTTTATGCATCCAAGAACGATTTGAACTTATTTTTGCCTAAAAAATTTGGCAACATTAGTTTAATATAAATTATTTTCTTTAATTTATTTTAACATCCTAATTAACCATCTCTTTATAATACCTTTACTAAAAAGGGATAGGAACCTAATCCATTCAGAAATAACATTGTCTACATTACCATATTATATATATATATATACATATGTATATATATATATTAGTAGAAAATCCTGCAATATTTCCCTTTAGCTCTCCAAGTACACAACTCTAACTATCATAAATATGTCATTAATTTATACATATTCATAATATTTGGTATGCACCCAAAGAACATTTTGGGATATATGCTACAACTTCTACTAACATATATAAGATAATTAATTTGTATACAATAATATTTTCAAATCATCAAATTTAGACAATTTAGTGCATTCTCAATAATTTGAGAAGTGCACCGAATGAATACTATGGCTAATATTAACATTAAATTTTTTGAAATATTTTATTTTTTATTCCATTAAATCAGCATTTAATTTAAATATAATTGTGAGGCCTCGACTTGAGTGCCTAGCCCAGATTGTAAAGGATGCAATTTAGTGCATTCTCACTCTTTCTTCGTAGGCTATACTCGGTTCAAGTAAAAATAGTTTAGTTTTGAAAATAGTTTTGAGTTGCGACTTAAATTTATTTGAAAAGGAAAAAATTTAAGAAAAAAATTTCTAAGTTGACTCTAAATATATCCTATGGATAAAATAACTAGCCTTGAACCAAAAGATAGATTTGGGGGCTAGGTTTAAGCTTATTATAAGTGACAAGAGTTTGACCTTAAACTAAATAAGAACTTACAAAATAAATTTTATGTAAATGACAAGAGTAATATGAATGGCATTTATATCACATGAACAATATATAAGCATCCATTCATATTGTAGATAAAAATAAAGTACAAAAGTTAAATTAAAGTTTACAACTTAAAAAATAAAAAACAGAGGATTTCAGCCTTATGAATTCTAGGATGGACACACATTCCCCAAAAGGAAAGCAAATTAAGTGAAGTTCATAAAGGATGAAAAGGAAAATTTAAAGAAAAAGTGGACTTAATACTTGGAGTAAAATTCCAAGTAAGCTTGCATATCTCGTTTGAATGAGAATAAAATCCATGCAATTCTAACCATTTTACAATTGTTGGTTTTGAATTAAGCTCTGTGAGACTAAGTGTAACTTGATTTGGCCTAAATTGGGTAAGTTTAAGTTTTGATTAAATTGGACAGGTTTAACATGGAAGATTAGATAGGCTTTGAGATTTGACTAAACCGGGTAGATTTATGCTTGAAAACTGGGTAGATTTAGAATTGAAAATCAGGTAGGTTTTGAGATTTGACTAAACCATGTAGACTTAGGATTAAAAACCGGGTAGGTTTTGCTAAATTGGGTACATTTAGGATTAAAAACATGGTAGGATTTGATATTTGACTAAACCGTGTAGATTTTGGGATTTTACTAAACTGGATAGGTTTAGGATTGAAAACCAGGTAGGTTTTAAGATTTGGCTAAACCGAGTAGGCTTAAGATTGAAAACCGGGTAGGTTTTGGGATTTTACTAAAACATGTAGGTTTTAGGATTTGACTATAGGTTTAATCTTAATTTTGAATTCAAGCTTCAAAGGACGGGCCTAGAGTCCATGATTAAGTCTAATTTGACAAAAATTGAAAGAACTTGAGTTCGGGTTTTTTTACTTTCCTTAATGACCTTGGCGGCAACGACGGCTTGAGTGTTTGTTTGAATTGGAATTTCACTTTTGTTGGGATTCGGTTGCTAAGGAAGCAACTAGCTCAGATTGGTTTAAGGAAAATACAACCCAAGTTGACCAAGCTCCTGAACTTGTTAAGGAAACAAGTTTTAGATAGTTAGCAACAGGGGATGTCAAAATAAGAAAAAGTCAGATTAGGGAACCGCAACACGAAATCAGTGCCTAACGGTAAATTTTTTTGGCTTCTAGCGGCAGCATATACTATTGTCAGAGTGTCTGCGGCTGCCGCACGGCGGCCCTACTGCAGTTGCAGCCAATGGGCCTGTTGAACTTCCACAATGGGCCCGTTGCTGTGTAGCAAAATTTCGGAGGCCCATTCTTCTTCATTCGATGTTCATTTTAAGTGATTCGAGTTGTAATGCAACCGTAACGGATTAATTTTTAATATAATAGTGAAAAGTTAAGGGTTTACAACAATAAACATTTGATAGGGTTTCACATACATTTAGATCTAATCATTTAAAGTCTAATGTCCCTACAGATGAAAAGCACTTTTAATATATCATCTTTATACTATCCAAACTTCAACATATCAAACGCAAGCACAAATCAAACACTTCAGTTATTTATTACTATACAACAAAAAATATAACATTATTCTAGAAAAATTATTATTTTCTCAACAAATATTATTATTTTTCTAAATTATTAATTCCCAACAACATTATTTATCTCAAAATTTATGTATAAAATATAAAATTATTTATACAAATTATTATTTCATCAATTTTATTCAATATGTAATTCTGTATTTTTCCCAACAATAAATTTTATTCAATATATAATTTTTTCAACAATAATTTATACAAAAACCGAATATAAAAATATAATTCCAGTAATAATAATAATAATTTTCCCAATAAAAAAAATATAATTCTAACAACAATTCATAAAAATACATAAACTAATATATAATAAGCCAAATTAAAACAACATATATATATATATATTAATATCTAACATTTTTAGCATAAAATATACAAGTACAAGCATTGGAAGCTTCAATCAACCCATCAAAAGCTCTTGAAATGCAGAGATTTTAGAGATAATTGTTAGAGATTAGAGAAAGATGAGAAAAAATTGGCAAAAATTAGAGAGAAACACAAGAAGACAAGAGAAAAAGAAGAAGAAAAAGAGAATGTTCGAGCTACTTATGTTTGTCGATTTACCGACAGACACTTAAAACTGTCAGTAAGTAAATATATCAACGGAACAAATATGCAATGGGCAAATCTCCTTGTAGACAAACTTTAACGATAGAAAAGGTACTTTGTTGATAACTCTGGTGTCTAAAAATCCCACCTAAATGAAATCTTAACAACTGAATAAACTATATGTCAGTAAATTTTTTGCCAGGCGCCAAATTTTTCACAAGCAAAATCCATAAACAGTGTAATTTTTCCTTTAGGATGTAGCACTTAGCTTTGTTTCATTAAAGTCCAAACAGCAGCACTGTACGAAAATAAAGCTATGAAATGTCCATTGTGATTTTTCGAAATTCCCCCAATACTTGCTGGGCCAAACTTGCGTAAAGCAAAGCCATTCCAATAAATGGGAGGATAATTTTCCTTAGGTTTGTCCCAATTTCTGATCCCTTCTGTCCCATACATAAATTTCTTCACCGTGTAAGGGATATCTAGGAATAGTGATTTGATCCATATATACAACCAATCTTAGAAATATTAAACACAAAATCATTAAGACAACCAGAGAGACCAAATTGCTTGGAATGGCAATGAAAGACATGAGGGCATACACCAGTAGTGATTCCACAAAGTAAAAAATAAAGTTGTAGACATGCCAGGAAAGTAGGACAGTGAAGAAAGAGGTGGCTAACTGTCTCTTGATGTGACTTACATAATAGACAAACATTACGTCTAATATGTCTGAAACTAAAGTGCTATATATGCTTTATATAGTCTCCTCCACTGCATAAAGATAATTAATATGGGCGTGTGAAGAAATCAAAATTGGTGGCTTGACTTTGGCCTAGCATTATCTTTCTAGTGCCAAATTGCCAACCTACCTCCATAAAACCATGAAAATCCAGGCAAGAGTCAATGCTTGTGTTTAAGTAAACTAGCTTAGATTTTAATTACTCACATGCAACACCAAGGCAAAGCGCTCAACAACGTATATAACGATTGCTCATGGAGGGGTAAGTAATTAATTAATCTTGTTTTAACACAGAGGTTGTATTTTTCTCCTTAATTAGTATTTAATTAAACTTCAAATACAATTAATTAATTGTTATTGTTATTATTATATTTGCAGCAGATTGATGGCGAAATTAATATTCATCTTCTTGATTGTTGCTGGATCATTCTCATATTCTCTTCAACTTAATTCACAAAATGGGAAGAAGGATAAATCCTCGAGCAAATACGACAATTTGCTCTTTGATTCTGAGAAAATTGTTAATGGTCATTTCAAACTAAAACGGTTGCATATTGTAGTGAAGGCAAGGGGACCTGTGCCTCCTAGTACAGGGAGTTCTATTAGTGTTAGTCCTCCTGATAGGCATGGTTGATTGTTGAAGTTTTAGGAAAATGGTATGATTAATGAAATAATGTCTGAAATGGCTATATATATATATATATATATATATATAACATATGTATTTGTATTCGAAGCACTTGAGATGTTATATTAAATAAAGAAATAATTTAATCACCAATATATAATTTGATGGATAAAAATGTGTGTTATTTCCGATTAAGTTTTGGATTCTTCCTCCCTCCATGTAATCAATAAAAAATAAAGAAATAATTAATAATTAATTATATGATATGTGTCAATTTTTATTTATTTATCTTTTTTTACTAAGAGTAGAAGGAATTTGAATTTGGAATATTGTTTAAATTAGCACTTGTATTTACTGTCAGTTAATTTTATCTGATTTTGCGAGCCAATTGCCCTACTTTTACTTTCTATGTTATATATATATATATATATATTTAAATTCTGTACGAGTACATTATTAAGTGAAATAAAAATTCCTATAAAGATTAAATGGCAATAAAAAAAAAATTATACTTGTGGTATTGTTGTTTTTTTTTTGGCAGAGTTGTATGGTTGTTCTTGGCTACAGAAAAGAAGAAAATTGTTCTAAAACAATGCTAGCATAAATTTTTTTGCCCTCAAAGAAATAGTGTAAAATAATTAGTAATTAAGTAACCTATACAAATTTAATAAAAAAATATCATATACAAATAAATGGAAATAATATTATAATATTAGACAATTTCTTAGAGGTGAAACCCACAAAAAAAAAAAAAAGATGTGGGATTTGTGAAAAAATGAAATTTTGGAGGTCAAAAAATACAAGGAAAATTTACATAAATAAACTAAAAAAGAAAATAAATACAAAAATATTACCCTAACAAAAAGTTTATAAAAGTACTACTTCCTTCTTAAATATTTACATTTATACTATCTCTTCTTTTTCTTTTTTCCTTCTCTTCTTTTCTTCTCATTCTCTTTACCAACCATTGTAGAAATTTCAAAACTTATATACTGTTTTCAAATTATTAATTACTTTTATTTGAAAATTAGTTTTAATAAATTTTGTTATTTTAACTTCACTATTATCTTCAATTAATTATAAATATTAATTAATTTTAAACTCGCTCACGTCATGGCCAATTTTTTTTTCTTATTCTCTCTTTTTTGTCTACTCATCAAAGAATATTTTTAAAATTTCAAAAGAAAAGAACATTTTTGACGCTTCAAGATAAAAACATTTATTGTCTTTTACTATTTCTCACATTAATATCTTTTGTTAAATAAAAATTAACTATTAAGATTTAAATTTATAGCTTGTTATGATATAAACTAGGCACTGAATTATATGTGGTTCTCGTACTCAATCACATCTATATAAAAACAAGCCACATTGCACAAAAATAAAAAAATTATTTAAAGATAAAAAAGTAGTAGACACGATAATAGAGTGCATGTTGAGTATAAATTTTATATATTTTATAATTAATTTTTGGATCTCAGATTTGAAAAACAAAAATAATCCAAAAGCCTATAAATCTTGAAAATTTTAGGTATATGTTTAATATATTTTACAGTTGATTTTTTAATTTTAGGTTTGAAAAATAAAGATTACCCTAAAATAAAAAATATGGTATACGTTGAATATATGTTTCTTTTATTTTATAGTTACTTTCAAATGTTAGATATGAAAAGAATATGTAATCTCAAAACTGAGCAATTTAGTATGTTTGGTATATCTATTTTTGATTATCAATATATGTGTGAGAAAAGAGGTAATCTCAAAATTCAAAAATTTGGTATATATTGAGTATATATTTAATGTATATACAATTGATTTTCGAATATCAGATATGAAAATAAAGGTAATTTCAAAATTCAGAAATTTGGTATATATTGAGTTTATGTTTTGTATATTTAATGTTAATTTTCAAATTAAAAATATGATATATATTGAGTATATGTTTGGTATATTTTATAGTTAATTTTTGAATTTCAAATATGAAAACAGAGGTACTCCCAAAAATTAAGAAATCTAGTATATCTTCTTTGAAGCTCAACCATCCAGCTGCAAGTCAGGATATTTTATAGTTAATTTTTGAATTTCAAATATGAAAACAGAGATACTCCCAAAAATTAAGAAATCTAGTATATCTTCTTTCAAGCTCAACCATCCAGCTGCAAGTCAGGACCCCAAATGACCCAGGTACCTGACAGTACCATACTTTTTTTTTTCAAACTCGTTCACTGCAAAAAAGTCCCAATGTTGGAACAGCAATGAAAGACATGAGGGCATACACCAGTAGTGATTCCACCAAGTAAAAAATAAAGTTCTAGACATGCTAAGAAAGTAGGACAGTGGAGAAAGAATGGACAAACATTATGTCTAATCTGTCTAAAACTAAAGTGCTATATATGCTTGTATTATTCCAATCTTCAAAATGCTTTCACCTTCTGATATGTCTAAAACTAAGGTGCTATGCTTGTATTATATGCTTTATATAGTCTCCGCCATAAAAAGATAATATGTGCGTGTGAAGAAATCATAATTGGAGCCTTGAATTGGCCTAGCATTTATGTTTCTAATGCCAACTTGTTTAGAAAATAATTCAAAATTAAAATAAAAATGAGTCAAAATTAGTTCCTATAATTATGTTAGTAATTAATAAAATATTTGCAAAATAATATATGCAGATTTTTTTTATATTATCTTGATTTTGTTATATATAAAGCCTGTAAAAGATTTCATTATTTTATTTTATGGAATGAGAAATACATACAATGCTTGCTTAAATTCTAGCTTTCTTTCTTATATTCATTTAAAAATCAACATTTGGTATTAGAGCTTCAATGATTGTTAAGAGACCTGTGATATCTCTACAATAATACCCATAGCTATATATAATCATATCCATATTCATGGTTATAACCATAACCGCAAATCATGATCACAAATTCATAACCAAATTTCATAAACATAATCATAACCATAATCACAAACACAAAACCAAGACCTATAACAAATATAAATGTAATATGATCAGCATGTTTATAAACTATAATAAAATATAAAAATAATGAAGATCGATATGTTTATAAACTGTAATGCAAAAATGATAAATTGACTGGCAAATCTATAAACTGCAATGAAATGAAAAAACACCGAAGGAATCTAAAACATGTCTTTAAATTGCTGATTTTTTTTATTGAAAGATCAAAATTTAATATTATTAGTGTTAAATGGGAAAAAACATACTTGTGAGGTGTATACTATCCAAAATATTAACAACCCTTACAATGCAACCAAATGAGCACCCCACAGTTATTTGAAAAAATCCCAGAACCTCAGCACGACCGGAATAGAAGAAAAGCTATTAGATAGAAGTAAAATTACATTTGCTGTTACATCTGAAACCCAAATAGGGAGACTTAACCAAGGCTCTAATCCAGAGTGAGGTTAGAAATGGTAAATAAACTGCTGAAATTTTATATTGCAATGCTATGAGCCATGCAATTTTTTTATTTCTTAGAAATAAAAAAATAAAAAAAGTTTTTTTGAATGTTCAAAGAAGAGTATTATTACCAAGGAGGAGTTGAAAAACTAAATTTGATGTCATTAGAGAAAGAGCTTCAAATTTACAGCAAATGATGCAATGATGAGTGTTGTGAATATATTTTAATTTGATATAGAAAGTCAACCAAGATCAAATCAAGAAATTTTAAATTTAAAAAATAAATCCAAATAGTTTTTATTTGATAGTTTATATCATATTTTATGGATTTTGTTTTGATTTTTTTAATTACAAATTTGTATATATAAAGGCTATTTGATAGAAATAAAATTGAGCATTTCCTTAAGCTCCTTTAAAAAACCAACACAACTTACCTCCATAAAACCATGAAAATCCAGTCATGAGTAGATGCTTGTGTTTAAGCTAGCAAGATTCTAATTACTTAGAAGCCACACCAAGGCAGAGCGCTCAATAACGCATAAACAATTGCTCATGGAGAGGTAAAAAATATGAAATCATGTTTTTCTCCTTAATTACTATTTAAACTTTATTCACATTCATATACGCATAAAAAGTGGAATACAATTAATTGTTATTATTATATATGTAGCAGGTTGATGGTGAAATTGCTATTGATCATCTTGATTATTGCTGGATTATTCTCATATTCTCTTGAACTTAATTCACAAAATGGAAAGAAGGATAATTTCGAATTAAAACGGCTGCATATAGTAGTGAAGCCGAAGGGACCAACGCCTCCTATTTCAAAGAGTATTCTGCCTAATGCTAGTGTTAGTTCTCGTGGTAACCATGGTTGATTATTGAGTTGGTAGGGATTTAATACGGTGTGATTAATGAAATAATGCCCGATGAAATTGCTAGAGGTAAGATCCATATGTACGTACTTGAATTTGAAGCTCTTGATATTATTCTAAATAAATTAAGAAATAATTAATTTAATTAAGCATATTACATATATGTGAAATTATTATTTATTTATCATTTTTTTTCCTAGAAAAGAAGGGATTTGAATTTGGAATGTTGCCCTACTAATACTTTGTTTTCTTTTAACTAATACATGATCAATTACGATCGCTTTTCATGATATATGTTGATTAAGATTTTAACATGGCCAGTCCAATTAGATAATAATGGATGGCGAATAAAAAGATATTATATCTTTCCATTGGATAAAAAAAGTGGATAAAAGAGTCTCATTATTTACCAATTTGGTGTAATGAGAAAATACTATGCAGTCTTGGAAAAAAAAAAAAGACTATGCAGTTAGTGCAAGCAATAATTTTTTCAAATCAACAAAGCTATCAAATTATCTTAATTATAAAGCGAAATAAGTAAAATATCTTTTTTTTTATTTTTCTAATTTTGGTATGGATAAATAATTATAGAGATATTGGTAGAACTAGATTTATTTTAAACTTTATATTAGGGTTAGAGCAATAAATTTTATACTTTTGCATTAACAATATCAACCTTTTATTAAAAAATTTCTCGCTTTAGATAACTTTAATAAAGTTATGATAAACTTTATTAGTTTATTTTATAGATAATAATAATTTGCAGCCCTCTAAATTATAATGCAAAACATGATAACAGACTTAATCACAGGCCGAACTTTGAATCTTAGTTAGTAAAAAAAATTGTGGATGGACTAGCTAAATTTTTAAAAAAATTTAATATTTTTCAAGCTCAAATTCGGCACACACACATATATATATCAGCATCTATAAAAAGTTTCAATGTTATATATATTTAATTTCTGTATGAAAAAAAAATTCTTATAAAAATTAAATGGCAATAAAAAAATTATATTTGTGGTATTGTTGTTTTTTCAGAAGAGTTTTATGTTTGTTCTTGGCTACAAAACAGAAGAAAATTGTTGTAAAAAATGCTAGCAAAAATTTCTTTTTTTCCCCAAAGAAATAGTATAATACGTAATTAAATATCATATAAAAATAAATGGAAATAATACTATAGCATTAGACAATTTCTTAGAGGTGAAACCTACTAAAAACGGCGTGGGATTTGTGAGAAAATGAAATTTTGGACGTCAAGAAATACAATGCTGCATCTTTACTGTGTGGCTGCCGCACTGAAGGGCTGCAGCAACTGCGCTTCCTGTTTGAGGTAACAAATTGCTGCCATGGGCTAGCTGTGCGGTCGTTTAACATTGCTTTGCTAGCGATATTCTTTAGTTTTATAATATTAGAGCTTGTCGACATTGCTTTTTGTTGTAGTAAGTATATTTGGAAATACATCTTACTATTTTTAATTTTTTATGAGAAATTTCAGGTTTTTCTTTTAAATTATGTGAAATTGCTAGTTTTTTTTGGAAACTATGTGAAATTGCTAGTTATTAAGCTAATATTAATTGATGTGAAATCAATTTGAGGGATAAATTTTTCTTTAAAAGTGTGTGTATATAATATGCATATCAAATTCAATTTTTCTCACTTTATCTAATAATTACTAATAACATCTGCGTATTAATTAAATGTAAAATATGTGAATGCAATGCTTGGTAGATCACAAGCTTGCCTGGATAGTTGCAATACTTTTCATAAATAATTATGAAGGTATTTTTTTAGTCGTAAAGAAACTTGGTATAGAAATTGGCAAAATATTATACTTTAAATTAATAATCAAAGTGTACGTTTGAAAACATATATGCTGTATGTTTGCTAACGTCTATTAACGAATGATATTCCTTCTTGGTTAGTTTAGAGTGCTTTGGTTCTTTATATTAAAAATTTTCTGAACAGCATTTAAAATGATTAGATTTGTCATATTTATCATAAGGCTGTTAAGTTCACATAAATTAATTAGATGCCCCAGTAATTTAATATTTTAATTTTTATAAAATTTATCCATTTATAATCGTTATAATTAACTAAACTATCCATTAAATTATAAATAATTATTATTAAAATAAAGATAATATTTTGATAAAGTGGGTAATCTTTAAAATAATAAATAATAATTATAAATAATGATTATCACGTTTAGTCTTTTGCTAAACAGTTTTTAGTTATCTTCTTTCATTTATAAAAGAGTACAAAAAACCTTTTTTAAAAGTAGTAAAAATTTTATTAATTAGAGTTTTTAAAATTTTCGTGCATAATTATTAAATAGAGAAAAAAAGATTATTTAGAATTAAAATTTTAAATTAAAGAGATTCTTTAATTTAATAATGGCTGCTCTATCTTTAAAAGATTTGCCAATTATTTTATTATTTTCTTAAAATATTTTAAATTTAATTAAATAAATCATTATATTATTTTTCACGTTAAAATTTTTTATAATTGATATCGAGTCAATTAAATTTAAATATCTTAAAATATTATAATGTGAAAACTGTTAATTTATCACAGTATTTTATTGCTGTGTTACTTTTAATTAATTAATTTCGCTGTAATTAATACTTATAAACTATTAAAAGTTTTGCAATTTTAAATTTGGTTATTTTAAATTGATTAATTGTTGCTGTATATGTTTGACAAACCTGTATCAATGTTATATTATATTTTCCATTGTGATCTTCGATGGGCAATTTTAGTTTTCGAAGCCATCTTATATACTGGACACGTATAAAGTATACTAATAATGTACATTTGCATCCATCTTTATTGAATTTGATGTTTTGGTACTGCAATAGTTACAAAAAAAAATTTGAGAATCACCTTACACATGTTACTGTTACATATTCTAAACCAATTAAAGTATAATACTTGGAAGTTATAAATGACGCTATAAAACCTTATGTTTTAATGATATGTATCAGACCTTTATCATTAAGTGTTAAGATATTGGTACATTTATTTCAATTTCAGTAACCATTACGTCAATATATGTTTCATGCAGTTGTTTATATGATTACATATTTTGTATATCATTACTATAAATGCTAGTACATATAATTGTAGATTAAGGCTGTCATATCCTTAAACAATATCTGTATATATTTAATAACTTAAATTGTTTATATATTTGAAAAAGATATATACATTAGATCATCATTCACATAATTATTATATAAATTTTTTATATAAATTATGTTAAATAATTTTATGATTCAAGATTTACTAACTTAGATTAACAAAGTAATCTAAGTTGACGAGTCTTATAATAGTTAAACTACTTATTTTAAATATTAAATTAATGGTAAAATATTTTAAATATATGATTATATTAGAATAATTTGAGTATAGATGAATGACTTAAATAAAAGAATAAAATATTATTTGATAATTTATAGACATAAAGTTCACTAGTTTAGATAGTTACCATTGTAACCTAAGTTAGTCAACTATATATTTAGATTGTATGAAAGAATTAAGGGAGACTTATAAAGAAATAATATATATTTTAAAGAATATTTATAATCAGAAGATTGAGACTAGTCCAAAGGAGAGTCATATTCTACTAATTATAAAATAATAATTTTATTTTGTGTTACATTACTATTTTATGTTATTCATATATTACCTTTGGGTATCCATATTACCAGTTATCAAAGTCAGGTCAAATTTTTCTGAGTGGTATGAAATGGTTCAATTCTCATTGGGAAGCCATCTGAAGCTACCGATGATAGTACTTCAGAATAGGTGGAACAATTAAAAGCCTAAAAAAAGGTCGATCATACTCAGTCTTATGTTCATGAGAATGACCATTGCCAATAATATTAAGACCTCCCTCCCTCAAACTGAAATTGCGTCGAAATTTCTAAATCTGTTGAGGAGCGCTTTAAACGAGCTGATAAGTCCCTCGCAGGCACGCTGATGGCTAAATTGACCACCATGAAATATGATGGTCAAAAAGGTATTCAATAATATATTCTGAACATGACTGAAAAGGCTATAAAACTGAAAACACTAGGCATGAATATTGATGTGTCCTTCTTAGTGCAGTTTATCCTTAACTCATTTCTATCATAGTTTGCTCCATTTAAGATTCATTATAATACTAACAATGAGCAGTGAAACTTGAATGAACTTATCAGTAAGTGTATTAAGGAAGAAGTGAGATTAAGACATGATAGACATAATTTTGCTCTTGCTGTAACTCATGAAGCCATAAAGAATAAAAGCAAATTCAGAAAAAGAAAGCACAACCCACCAAAGAAAAGTAGACTTGAAAAAGTAGTCAGAGTCATGATGGATAACTCACTGTGAAATGCCACTTTTGTGCCAAGAAGGGATACATGAAAAATGAATGTAACAAGCATAAGACTTGGTTGTAAAAGAGAGATATAAATATTTCTTTTGTATGTTATGAATCAAATCTTGCTGAAATTTCTTCTAATACTTGGTGGATTGATTCTGGAGCCATAACTTATGTTACTAATTTAATACAGGGATTCCTTAGAACTCGAAAACCAAAGGAAAATGAAAAGTTCCTCTATATGGGAAACTGTCTCAAAGTAGAAGTGGTAATTGTTGATACCTATCGCTTGCTTTTAGAGACTGGTCATCTGATGAGTCTTTTAAACACTTTTTATGTACCTTCGCTTCCTAGGAATTTAGTTTTTTTTTATCCAAATTAGATGCGGTTGGATATTCAATTTATTTTGATTGTGGAAAACTAAGTTTGACGTTTAATTCAATGACAATTAGTTCTGGTATTTTATATGATGATTTATATAAAATTTATCTGAATAATAAATTTGCACAAGCTTTAGTTATCTTGCATTCAAATGTTGATTCAAAATGTGGCTTAATTAATGAAAATTTTTCATTCTTGTGGCATAAAAGACTAGGGCATATATTTAGAAAAAGAATAGAGAGATTAGTAAATGATAGAATTTTACAAAATCTTGACTTCATTAATTTTCAAGTATGTTTGGATTGTATAAAAGGAAAGCAAACCAAGCATACAAAGAAAAGTGCCACAAGAAATAATGAGCTTCTTGAGATAATTTATATAGATATTTACGGACCACTCTCTATTCCTTATTTTACAGAAGAGAGATATTTAATCACCTTTATAGATGATCTATCTCGATATGGTTATATATATCTAATGCATGAAAAGTCTCAAGCCATTGACATCTTTGAGATGTATATTACAAAGGTTGAGAGACAATTAGATAAAAAAGGTTAAAATTGTGAGATCAGATCTAGGTGGTGAATACTATGGTAGATATGATGAATTAGAAAAAAATCCTAGTCCTTTTGCTAAATTTCTAGAAAAGCTTGGCATTCATGCTCAATGCTTAATGCCTAGTATGCCACAACAGAATGATATTACTGAAAGGCGTAATCGTACATTAATGAAAATGATTAGGAGTATGATGAGTTACTCTACCATACCTATTTTCTTGTGGGGTGAAGATGTAAAGACCGCAATGTATATTCTAAATAGAGTTCCTGATAAATTGGTTTCAAAAACTCCTCGTGAGTTATGTACTGGTAGGAAACCTAGTTTGAGACATAAACATATAGGGTTGTCCAGCAGAGGCAAGAATCTTCAACCCACATGAAAAAAAGTTATATTCAATAACTATTTCTGGATATTTTATTGGTTATCCAGATAAATCAAAGGGGTATAGATTTTACTCCCCTAACCACAGTATGGGAATTGTTGAAACTGGTAATGCTAAATTCTTAGGAAATGACAAAATTAGTGGGAGTAATGAACCAGGAAAGGTAGACATTAAAGAAATAAGAGTGGATATTCCACTACCCTTTTTATCTCAAGAGAATATTGCTTCTCAACCTATTCATCAAGTTGAGAAAAATGAGCAAAATAATGGAGATGGTTCATTACTTTAAGAAACTGTTGCCATTGAAAATATTATGGAGCTACTACAACTGGCTGCTTTGAGAAGATCTCAAAGGGAAAGAAAATCTGCCATTTCAGATGATTATGTGGTGTATCTATAAGAATCTAATTTTGATATTGGGATAAGGAAAGATCCGGTTTCATTTTCACAGACCATGGAAAGTGATGATTCTAATAAATGGATAGAAGCCATGAAGAAAGAGTTGAAATCTATGGACCATAATAGTGTCTGTGATCTTGTTGATTTGCCTGATAATTATAAACTTGTTGTCTGTAAATGGGTCTTTAAGACCAAGCATGACACCAAAGGCAATATCGAACGATTTAAAGCTAGACTAGTAGCCAAAGATTTCACTCAAAAGGAGGGGATAGATTACAAAGATACTTTATCTACAGTTTCTAAAAAGGATTCACTTAGAATCATCATGACACTTGTAGCTTATTTTGATCTAGAGTTACATCAAATGGATGTGAAAACTATATTTTTGAATGAGAATTCGAATGAAAATATCTGCATGGAGCAACCTAAAGGGTTCGCAAAGAAAGAGAATGAACACCTAGTTTGCAAATTAAAGAAATCCATTTACGATCTTAAACAAGTTTCTAGGCAATGTTATATTAAGTTTAACGATACCAACACATCTTTCAGATTTAAAGAAAATATTGTTGATCAGTGTATATATTTGAAAGTTAGTGGGAGCAAGTTTATATTTTTGATACTGTATATGGATGATATTTTGCTAGCTAGTAGTGATCTTGGTCTATTATGTGAAATCAAGGAATATCTCTCTAAAACACTTTCAAATGGTTGATATGGGTGAGGCAAAATGTGTTATTGGCATAGAGATCTTCAGGGATCGATCTCGCGGACTGCTAGATTTGTCTCAGAAAGGTTATATCAATCGAGTTTTAAAGATGTTTAATATATAGTCATGTTCAACAGGTGTTGCACCTATTTCAAAAAGTAACAAATTAAATAAACAATAGTGCCCTAAAAATAACTTTGGGAGAGAGAAAATGAAGAAATTCCTCATGCATCAGCTGTAGGAAGTTTGATGTATGCTCAAATCTGTGCTAGACTAGATATCAACTATGATGTTACTATGTTGGAAAGGTACCAAAGTGATCTAGGATTCGAACACTATAAGACTGCAAAGAAGGTTATAAGATACCTACAAGGGACAAATGATTATATGCTCACATATAAAATATCAGAACAATTAAAAGTGATTGGGTACTCAGATTCAGATTATGGTGGTTGCCTTAATAGCTTAAAGTCAACTTCAGATTTTGTCTTTATGCTAGCTAATGGGGCAATCTAGTGGAAGAGTATAAAACAATCAATTACTGTCTCATCCACTATGAAAGTTGAATTTGTTGCTTGTTTTAAAGCCTCAAATCATGCTTTATGGTTATAAAATTTTATCTCAGGGCTTGGTGTTGTCGACTCTATTACCAAGCCATTAAGAATATATTATGATAACACCCCAACTGTTTTCTTTTCTAAGACTGATAAATACTCCAGTGGATCAAAACATATATACTTAAAGTACTTCGTTGTTAGAGAAAAAGTCCAGAAACATCATGTGTCAATTGAAAATATTAGTATTACATTTATGATTGCTGATTCATTGACTAAGGGGTTACCTCCAAAGACATATTTGGAACATGTTATAAGAATGAGTCTTTTGAATAATCCATAATATCTGTGATAAAGGATATATTTTAGTGGTTATGCAATTGACATTTTTGTGCATTAAAGTATGTTTCTATTTTTTTTCTTATTTTTCAATTATAGGTGCACATTTTATTATTTGATCAACAAAAAATGTCTTGACAAGATAAATTATAGAGGCTGGTTTAGCTTGACGGACTGAGTTTGCAAGAGTTATTAATATGTAGTACATAGAAGAAAATATGATACTGAAGTCATATGATAGCTATGACTCGCATTTATAATCTAAGCTTATTTCAGTATTATAGTACAGTATTTTGGGTTCGTTGGCTACCTTTATTAAAATTCGTGATCACATATTAAATTCTTTTATTAAGTTCAATAAATGTATTTTGATATAATATATATAATATATTATATTATATTATATAGTTTTCATAATCGGTTTAGTGGATCAAGTGGGAGAATGTTAATTCCACATAAATTAAGTGGATGACCCACTAACTTAGTATTTTAATTTTTATAAAACTTAATCACTTATAATAGTTGTAGCCAACTAAACTACACATTAAGTTACAAATAACTATTATTAAGATAAGATAATGCTTGATTGAATGTGTAATCTTTAAAATAATAGGTAATGGTTATCACGTTTAGTCTTTTGCTAAATAGTTTTTAGCCATGTTCTCTCATCGATAAAAGAGCATAAAAACCTTGTTTAATGATAGTAAAAATTTCATCAATTAGAGTTCTTAAAATTTTCATGTATAATAATTAGATAGAGAGAAAAAAAGTATTTAGAATTAAAAATTTAAATCAAAGAGATTTTTTAATTCAATAATGACTATTTTATTTTTGAATGATATATCAATTAATTTATTATTATTTTTAAATATTTTAAGTTTAATTAAATAAGATATTATGTTATTTTTCACGTTAAAATTTCTTACAAAGGCTAGTTTGACAATTGATTTCTTAGCCACTTACGCTTTTAATTCTCGTAATTTATTTCAGTGGCATGATGCAATTCTTTTTTGGATTAAGTCTGATTTTGCTTTAAGATCTTTTAGGAGCTTCCCTTCCTAGACAAGTCACTATAAAGTGCTTTTTGTTTTCATTTTTTTTTTATTTTATAACTAGGAAATATAAAATATGTGAATTTATACAATAATATTTTTTCGGATTTCAAGCATCTAATACCTTTTTTTTTAGAAGATATTGAACTACACGAACTATAAGTCTAAGGGTACAGAGAAAGCCTATTGGCTGGAGTATAGGTTGTTTTTTTTGGCTTTAGTATTTTTTATTTTGGTTCGTATTAATAAATTTATTTTCAAAAACAAAAATATCTAACGCAGTAACACTCTTCTTTTTATATTACAATTTATCAATGGAAATTAACAAAAAAAATAATGATGATACTTAAAATTTCCTTCTAACAGCTCGACTTCTGCTTCTAGGATAGAAAGTTGGCATCGCATAACTATCATCTTCCATAAACAAACAAGCCCTATGTTCATCAATTCTCCCAATTTTTCCTACTCCTACACTATAACTTCTCTTCAGTATTTCATCATCACCTTGCCTAAAATATTGCAAATCGGCTTCTATTTCGCTTCCTCTCTTTGACAACAACCTGAGAAGTTCTTTAAACTCCTTCTCATTCACTGTCCTTGAAGAATTGACACTGTAACTCTTGCACAATTGAATGGCTTCGCCGCCTATGCTTCCATAACTAATAATCTTACCGTTACTGGCAAAATCCAACATGTTCTTTACATAAAAATCTCTTGCCTTGCATAGAATTTTAATGGGTGCTCGTGTAATTTTCATAAGCTTGTTTACCTTGTTGGCTTTGCTCTTCATAATTGTTGACGTTCAAATAGAAAGACCAAATCGTTCTTTCTTCTCTTTATGGAATCTCCTGATCTCAGTATGAATGATTTTTTTTAAAAAAGTGTTACCACTTATTGATTTTACTTTTATCATAGAAACTGAATAAAATTAAAATAAAGAAAGAAAAAAAATGAGGTGGTGGTTGCAGGCATATAGAGTTAGGCATATAATGGATTGAAGAATTGTGAAATAGTTTTGATAATATAAGGAAGTTCAATTAGTTGAGGTTGTGAGATGGGTTAATGAGTAGGTAATTTGAAGGGTTTATTTATAATTGCAAGTTTGGACTAAAAATGGTTGATTAAGTTCTTTCACAGAAACAACATATATTATGCCATGAATGGAGCTGGCCATATAAAAAATTGCATGTGGAAATGTCAAAATAAATGTAACAAATGAAATAAAAATGTATAATAATAATACTAATTAATTAAGAGGATGGTGTGGATATTCTAAACCATGGCTTGACTTGTTTGCAGTCAATGCTTACCACTACAGTTTTTCTTGCTGTCTTTCTTTAATTTTAATTTTCTTTTTGTCTTTTCTTTTGTTAAATAGTAATTAGAATCTATATGCTATTAGGATATACCATTCTAATTTTAGGTGATTTCAGAGAATTTTAAAATCAAAGTATAAATCATTGTTTGAATTTTTTTTTTTCAAATTGAAAATAATGTGGTCTAATTTGATCTGCAAAACTATTTAAAATAAATTAAATTTAAAAACTTAAAATTTAAAATTTTTAAGAGTGGATAGTTCAATGTACAAACTAAATTTCAACAATTTATTTTACATTTAATGATAGAAAGGAATTGTAGTAACATGATCTATCATATCCATTTGGAAATTTAAATCTGGACTTCAGTAACAGATAGAAGATTAATTTAGACCACATAATTATAAAGAAAGTTCAAATATATTCAAAATTAAATTTGATTTTCAATTTAGCACATGATATTTTTCTATTGAGTAAAAAAAAAATCATTAATTTGAGTAATATAAATTAGTTTCCATACTTTTAAAAAATATAAAAATTTAATCTTAAAATAAAAAAAGAAAAAAAAACTAAACTCAGAATCCTTTAATTTATGCTCTCTCTATCTCTCTCTTTTGGGTCCATATATTTAATTATTGTAATTAAGCACAATCTATTTCTCAAGTCCCTCAATTTTAATATCAAATTGACAAAATTATTTACACAAAAAGTGAAGTACTGTTTTGTTACTCTGGCATTTATCCTAATTTCATGTTTTTTTTTTGTTTTTATTTCGAGAATTAAAGAAATTTCTTTTTCTTTCTTTTCTATAGCAATATTAAAGTTTTTTATAATTTAAAAATACAAAAAAAAAATTTATTATAAAAAATACATATTTGTTATTTTTTTAGCAAAAATTGGACCAAATAAAATAATAAAAAAAACAAGTCTTCTTCATTTGAGACCCAAACTTAATTTTGAGTGTAATGAGAATATTTTCAGGACTACATAGTAAGCCATAGTTTTAGGCCTACAAGAAATTGGTTTTGATTTGTTTTTGTGTCAAAATTAGTTTTAGATCTACAAGAATCAAACTGCAAAATTGGTTTTGAGGTTTGAGGGTCCAGTGGTGAACTTTTCTATAGTAGTTCATGCACTTACGTTCTGTAGGACCTGATGCTATGTAAAATGTGGCCACTTCTAATCCTGTTCTTCATTGAATCTTGCAGTTCATAAAAAAACACATTAGGACTATAGAATGAGTGTTTCATTGAAGATGAAATAATTTTACTCAAGTATATCAAGTTAAAGCTTACATCAATTGAAGGTGAATTCATAAATCATAAGAATATATATGAAAATATTGAGCACATCAAGCAACATACTTTTAAAAGATTAAAATTTAATACTATTAACAATTAATAATAAATACTACTTGATGTATAGTTTAATCAGAAGTCTTCAATAATGTTATAAATATTATTTAGCAGCATTAACAGTGAATTAAATCTAATATATACTTGCATAATGCTTTTTTAATGATGAAGGCAAAGGCCCTCTAAGCCCTATAATTTTATAGGGAAGGACCCCAAATCAAGGCTAAGGCGAAACAAGAAGTGTTGAAAAAGAAGGATCAGAGGTATCAATAGATTACATTTAAAAAATACATTAGTAAAGGTCCATAGAAACTTTTTTCCCGTTTTGTGGAGTCTTTCTATTTGACTACTCTAGGGTTTCTAGGGTGTGTTAGTTGTGTCTTCTTTGTTGGATATCAGGTCTTCATCTCATCCTTGCCTATAAGGTAGAATGAGGCTGAAGGTTTGTACTTGTTTGATTTGGCATGCCTCGCGAGATGGAGGGGTTATGGAAAAAATTTTTGTTGACAGAAAATGAAGAGAAGAAGGTGAAGTTCGAGGAGGAGGGATCGAATGAAGGATCTGAAAGATTGAGATTGTGTCTGGTTGGACAAAAGATTTCTAATAAACCTATAAACCTGAAGGATATCTCCAATGCATTTAATGGGGCATGGAGGTTGGACAAGGGCATCTCCTTGAGTGATGCAGGGAATGGGTTATTCATATGCCAATTTCAATTACTGAAGGATAAGGAGCGCATTCTACGGGGTGATCCTTGGCATTTCGATTGGCAATTGGTCATTCTGGCTGAGATTACTGGACGTGAACAACTGTCAAGTATGAATTTGGTACACTGCTCCTTTTGGGTTCCCATCTGCAACTTGCCTCTCAATAGGCGGGATCATAAATCGATATCTTTTATTGCTGGTAAAATTGGGAGTGTTCAAAATATAAAGAAGGATGTTAATTCTATAGGGAAGTTCATTAGGGTTCAGGTTGCTGTTGACATACATGAATCCTTGGTGAGGGGGCCGGTAGTTAGAAATAGAGGTGAGAGAATATGGGTCTATTTTAGATATGAAAAACTACCTAATTTTTGTTACTGGTGTGGTAAAATTAGGCATAATGAGAAAGATTGCGAGGATAAACCTGATGATGTTGAAATTGTGGATTGCGGTCCTGCTTTGTGGGCAACTCATATTCACAACAAAAACTATATACAGGTACGGTCACAAGGGTCTTCCTATGTAAATTCTAAGAGTAATAAGTTTATAGATGCTATTGACTCTTCTAATCGCCAAGCACGAAGTAAACTGGAATCTCAATTCTACCTCATCGCAATCTATAGCTAGAGAGTTTGAGGCTGATGATGTGGTTAATCAAAGGGATGATATGGTCTGTCTAGACAAGGAGGGTAGAGAGGATGGAATGGTCTTAATTAAGGATAAGGTCTTCGATGCAGATGTAGGGGGGCAAAAGGGATGAAGTGAGAATTGTGTTCGATGATGGGAAGGGTAAAGAAGTCCTTAGTGGTGAGATTTAGGGCTTGAGTAAGGTCTTTTCTTTCACAAGTAGCTTAAAGGAGAAGAAGGTGGCTGAGATTAGAAGGAAGTCAAGCAGTAGATTCAAAACTAGTATTGCAAAAGGCCAGTAGTCTCTTTTGATTCCAGAAGTGATTTTAGTATTAGTTCTGATTCTATAAACAGATGTCCTCTTGATGGAGATGTTATTCGAGATTGGGGATTTAAAAAAGGAAAAGGAAAGCAAGAACTAATTTAGTGGAGTATGATATGCATTGTAGGGCTGATGGAATGGATAAACAAACTCGTGCCCTATCAACTACCAATTGTCCCGTTGTACTAGAGGCGGAGGCTATTGATTAGCCCTGCCTATTTTATTGAAAATCCTTAGTTTGAATGTTCAAGGACTGGGCAATCCTTAGACATTGAAAGCTTTAAAAAATATTGTTAGAGCTAATTGCCTACACATCTTCTTCTTAATGGAAACCAAGCTTAATAGACAAGAGATGGAACGTGTCAAATTTCCTTTGATTCTTTTAACTTTCTCGTGGTGGATGCTATGGGTAAGTCTGGTGGTTTAGCTTTAGGATGTGTAGACCCTTAATTTTTGACCCAGTCTGGTTCAATATTTTTTATAGTCCAAAATAATTTTTGTGATATTTTAACTAAATAATCTTTATTTTAGTATTTATTATTTATAATTTTTAATAAAAATAAAAAGGTAATATTAGTAAAGTTAAAAAATATATAAATAATAAATAAATAAAAATCAACGATGGAAAAATTGGTGAATTGGCTTGGGCCAATTCGCCGCAGGAAATTGGCGCCCGCCCCAGCTTTCACTCGCAATTTTCGTAGCCCGCAGTAGTTTTTTCGCCAGCCCAATTTTTCAGCGCAGTTTTTTCCGAAACCGAATTCTATTTGATTTTGGTTTCTTTTCCTAAATGGTTTTAATTTTCTTAGACAATTAGAAGTAGGTTTTTTATTTTTCCTATAAATACCACATTAAAACACAGAATTAGGGGGAGTGAGACTTTGGACTTCTGACTTGGGAGGAAAAAGAAGACAGAAACCCTAAGAGCAAGAAACAGCAAAAATTATCAACAAGAAGCATTCATCAATCCATCAAAGGCAGCAACATTGCCTTTGTCATTGTTCATCCAGAAGTCAAATGTGGAGGAACCAACGAACGGATGTTTGATTATAAATCTTTGATTTGATTATATTTACAATATTCTTACGTTTAATTCATGAATTGTTTAAGCATACGATGTTATTGCCATATTTTCTTTTAAATATTTCTATAATTTGTTTTAATATTGAGTCAGTAACCTAAATTATTAAACTTAATAGTATGTTTTACAGATCAAATTGTCTATTCATCCAGTAGCCTAAGTCATTGATTAAATTATCAAAAACCCTAAATCATTCTTCTGTTTCCAAAACTTCAAAAACTCTAAAATTGTTCTTTTGTTTCCAAGACTTCAAAAATCCTAAAACTGTCCTTTTGTTTTCAAAACTTTAAAATCCTAAATTATTTTTCCCTAAACTATTTTCTTAATCATCTAAACCCTAACTTATTTGTCTGACACTTCAAAATGTCTTCTTAATTCTCCAAAACCCTAATCTTCTTTACAATTTCTAAAATCTTTAATCATAATTGTTTCTATAAAACTCTAAACTGTTTTCTTAAATCCTAAGATCAAATATGTTTTCCAAAATATTAAAGCCCTAATCCAGTAAACCCTAATTCTTAAAACATCAAAACTTTATGACAAGTTCATCAACACCAAAAGCTCTAATCCAGTGAATCTAAAACTCAATCTAATAAATCTAAATCCTAATTCTTAACTCAAAAACCATAATCCAGTGAACCTAAAACTCAATCTTTTAAAATTATAAACCCTAATGTCTTAAGGTTTCAAAATCCTATTTTCATGATGTTTACTTAAAACCCTAACTAAACCTACTTTTTTAAATCACAGTAACATTATTTTAATAAAAACATCCAAAACTTTAAATCTTTAAAATATCTAGTAGCTATGTTATTACTTTAAAATATTTCTCAACAAATTAAACTAGTATATGCAAAACCCTAGTTATTGAACATAAAACCCTAGAAATCCTAATTAATGCTTGAACCCCTAAAGTTAATATATTTACTGTTTTATTTAAATTAGATAAATGTTTATTATATATTTCGAATGATGTTTGATATCTATGATGAATAATTTATTTATCATGAATGGTTATTTACTTTTATTGATTTATTTTGATTTCCAAATATTGTAAGAGGTATATTTCCATATTTTTGGGTACCTCATGTTGTGAGCATAATGTAATTTATTTTATTTTAAAGTTTTTGGACTAATGTAAAGGTCATGTTTCCACCTTTTGGTGGGTGTCCTATTTAGTTTAGACATGAACGATGTAAGGACATGTTTCCATCATCGGATGGGTGTATATTTATTTGCTTTGTTTTAACATTGCTTTGATTTTAATATAATGATGCTTTATTTTAATTGTTGCATATAATATGGATAATATTATTATATTTAAGAATTTTATAATATTAAGACCTACAAAGGAAGCCGGTTCCAATGAACCGGGCATTGTGGGGATGCTGGGCCATTTCTCACCTTCCCCACACGTACACAACTTTTCGAACCCATTGGGGGGTTGGGGATTCCTTAGGAATCGAGTCATCCACCCCTTTCTTTTTTCTGGCTTGTCCTGGTGGAGACTCTATTTTCTCTAGGCTTAGGCCCGTATTCTCTAAGGCCCCGAGCCTAAACAGTGCCGAAGTCGCAAGAACCATACCACCGGGAGTGGGGACAAAAATCTCCGCTCACAGTGGCTACTCCACTGGGGATAAGAGAAGTTGATTCCGTTGGTCTTTATATTATTCTATTCTTTTTTATCATGATATTATCTATTGCATCATTTAGATTGCATTGTGTGCGTGAGTTAGGACGCCCGTATTACCCGTGTTGTGTTATGTAAGGGATACCATACTTTCACTCAAGGTATGGAGATCAAGTATGACATAACCACTCATAGTCTTGTACCATTTAGTATATACTGGATATGGAAACCTAAGCCTTTTTACCCAAAGACTAAAACTTATGTAATTGGCCTAGTTACTTTTCTTAGGTTTTTACCTCAAATGCTTGTTGTTTGACTATGATTAATTTATCTTGGCTTAAATCATGGCTTATTTGGTTTATTCTTTTTCTAATATGACCCAAGTACATTGTGAGCTCAAATAAATTTTTCTTTAAAGTCCAAAAGACCAAAGCTATTTTGAAAACATTTTAAGATGGTCTTTGGACATAAAAGTTTTTCTAAAAATAAATCAAAAAATTATTTTCTCAAGACTCAAATACAAAGCCTAAAATCCATTTTTTCTAAAATCTTTTTACAATGGGCTTAGAAATAAAGTTATTTTTATCTAACCTTTTCTTACAAAGAGCTTACAAATTATTTAGGTCAATTATAAAATACTAAAAATTAATTGTGAGCCTAGTTTATACTAAGAATAATTAATCATGGGCTTATTTTTGGCATGAATCATTAGTTACTTTTATAAGTGAAAAATCTATTTATAATGAACCTCTTAATTTAGTTTTAATCCAATATAGCATAAAAGCTACTTTAGTTAGTTAAATGGATTAAAACCTAATTAATGTGAATTATCATGAACTGATTTCTATTTTTGAAAATATAACTATTGGTTGAAACGTCCGAGGGGATTATTCGAAAAATGAGATACCCTATGTTGGTATTTTGTTAACCATATTACCTAGGAAAAGAGACTCGTCATTCGTGTGTGGATGTTATAAGGTTAGAATGAACGTCTTATTTATCCTTGTTTGTTTATTGTTTGTGCATACATGCATACATACATTCACATCTCATATCATTGATCCTTTCTGGCTCACAGCCCTAGATTATGACAGCTCAAAAGCTTACGACAATCTGACCTACACCGGAGATGAAGAATCTAGCAACGACTCAATCTCTTTTTCACCAAAAGCAATGGAACCTGAACAAATTTAAAGAATGGTGGATGACGCCCTCAATGCCATGATGGAAGAAATAAAAGAGGCCCTACCTGAGACCATAAAGAACCAATTGGCTACTATTTTAAGAAATAATGTCGAAGCATTTGCTAGCACTAAGAAGCCAAAGGACAAGGGGAAGGCTAAAGTTGGTGAAGTGGCTTTTGATGATGACAAGGTAGTCCTTGATGACGACGACGACTGTGCTTAATACTTCCAAGATCCTCAAGATAAAAAGAATGAGCCAAAGGTTATTAACAAGATGACTTTTGAAAAGATTGAAAATTCTGATGTTGAGAAGATGATTGCCGATTTAGAAAAGAAATTTAAAAAGAAACTGAAAACCGAAGAGATGTCCGAGATCAACAAACTATTTGAACAAGATGAAGAGGTCCCTTATAAGTTTAAGATGTCATCCTTTGCAAAGTTTGATGGAACCGAAAATTCTCACCTCCATGTGAAGTAGTATATCACTGCTATGCAATCTGTCCGAGCTACTAAGGCTCAAATTTTAAGGTACTTTATGCTCTCATTGGACTCTGTTGTCCAAAATTGGTTCAACATCTTAGAGGAAAGTACTCAAAAAGATTCAGACATGTTATACAAGGCTTTCATTCAGCAATATGGGTATAATGTCGAGCTGAAAGTTACCTTAATGGAAGTTGAGTCCATTAGACAAAGGCCAAATGAGAATTTTGTGGACTATGTGAAAAGGTGGAGAAATAAGGTTGCTTTGCTCAAGAAGAGGTCGATGAATCTGATCAAATAAGGATAATTGTGAGAGAGCTGTTGCCTAGTCTTCGTGAAAGGATGTCTCATACACTCATCCATGATTTCAGAGATCTTTTGCAAGCTGGCTTACAAATCGAAGAGTGGGAAAGTAAGAAGAGCCACTTTTCGGCAAGAAGAAATAAGAAAGAAAATTATTAGCCTAGCAATCAAAGTACATAAAAAAGAAGTTGATGTTAATGCCGCTAGTCAAGGAATAATGATGCAGTTTTCATAATTAGGGAAGCCACTGTCTTGGGTTCTCAATAAGCTACAAAAGAAGGGATTCTTACAACCCTTGACTCCTCGTCCTTTACCTAAGCTTCTTCCACCTAACTTTGATACTAATACATTTTGCCAATTCCATCAAAGGCCTAGACACAAAACGGACAATTGTATGAAGTTGAGGCATGAGATCCATAATCTAATCGACAGTGGTAGGCTACCTGAGTTAGACAAGTCCAATACCAAGAACAATCCTTTGCCTAAATTTAGAAGAGTGCCACCACCAGCAACCTTCATGGTAGGAAAAGGATTGGAAGAAGATTTTATTTTATCGTCCTTTCAAGATGGGAATATTGAGATGTGAAAGGAGAAGAAGCTTAACTCAATAAACTTTCCTTAGCTTGAATGTTGCTTTTCAATTTTTCTTTCTTTAATATCTAATTGGAACAATTATGTTTTTCAAATTTAAAATTGCTTGAAATAAATTATTTTTGTCAAAATTTTTATTGGTATTTGTTCATTTTGATGCTCAACTAATGAGGAATCTAGCTTGATATTCATAAATTAATGTATCTAGGCATCATGATTTGAATGACTTTACTAGATGAGGGAATTGCTCTATATCATTGAGTTGTGTATGCTTACTTAGAGAGGGCTACTGCATAAGTACCTTTGTCTAGGTCCTAGTCAGTCTTAGAACATGCTTTGACAAACTTTCGAGGCGAAATTGAACTCTGCTTATTTAAGAGAGAAATGATCAAGGCATTGTTTGGTTAGCTAAAAACTAGTATCCACCCAATTAGATATCAATCCCTAGTTGTCCCTTTGAGCCTTCATAAAATTTTAGCTTTCTTTTCATTGGCTTACAAACCCCAACAACCTACCTGAGCTATTGTGATACTTTTGACAAGTCTTATGATCACTAAGTTGAAGAGGGAAGAAGATCGAAGAATGGAATACATAGCCAAAACTGTAAGGATAGTTGATGTTATCAAGACCATAAGGGTAGTTGAAGTTCTCCTAATATCCCCAATCTATCAAGATAACATCAGAGTAACAAATGATTTATCCTTGTTGAAGGAGATTTATGTCACTCCACTTATCCATTATTAGAAACTCAAGTTGGTATAAACAAGACAACTCTTTAAGAGCTAGAACAAAAAAAAGAGAAAAAGAAAAGAAAAAAAGAAGAAAAAAAGAAAAGAAAAAAAAAAGAAAAAAATGACAAAAGAAAAAAGAAAAAAGAAAAAAAAGAAAGATAAAACCTAAAAAGGCGATTTAGAAAGCTAACTGAGTTATCTTTTACCTAGAGCAGCAAAAGGCTTCCATTAGGATAGTTTGACTTGAATTGGTCCAATCCAACCAAAGATTCAATCAAAATCAGAGACAAAGGAGAAAATTCATCCAGTTTTTGAAAGTTCTATACTTGACATTCCTACAGGAAAGAAGAACAAAATGATAAAATGCTCAGAGAAAGGGAAGAGTAAGAAAAAGAAAGAGAAAGAAAAGGGAAAAGAAAAATGATGATGGGTACCAAACTTTTTGTAAAGCCAAAGATTGTCCCAATCAAGATCCAGATTAATGCCAAGAAGATAGAAGAAATTTAAAGTCTAGCAAGATTACTTCCAACTGCCTAAAATTCAAACAAGAAATTTGTAGTGTGAAGGTTTGTCCATTGTGTCACATCAGCTCCAATCTCAAAATGGCCTTCATTTAACCCATATCCCTTATAGACCCCATTTCAAGCCTATCAAAGACCTGTTGATCTTTCTTGGTAAGTAGAGTCTATTAGTAGAGATAGTTTGAATAAGCATGCATATGAGATAGATAATATTTAAACTCAATGAGATCATTGACCAAGTAATATGTATGTGCCTATCTTAAGTGCAACAGTTCTTGCTCAAATAGAAATAATTCCTGAGTTTAGTACGGTAACTAGGGTTGTCATGTTATAGATATGTTAATTTGAAAATCGAGTCCTGAGGTACATTGACATTAATTTGGCAAAGCCAACATTTGATTTCAAAATCAAAATTCAAAATTGAAAATTCAAAAAAAAAATTACAAAGCCTTCAAGTTAAGAGAAGTTTCTTGAGCAGTCGAACCTCGAAGGACACATTGGGTAAAGAAAATGATTACTAGCAAGGTTATGAAGCTACAAATTGACATACTGAATCATAATTTGAAATGGATGTATCTTTGTTGTTTGAGGCCTCCATTATTCATATTTTCAATATCTCAAAGATAAAAGCCATAAATGCAAAGGCTTTCTGTCATTTTAATGCAAAACCTGAATAGGCATCTGGAAGGAGTTAATGAGAATACTTCTGCTGATCACCTCGGTCTGCGAGTCGATGAAACCACTGTAAGTATTACTCATGCATATCATGCATACATAAGAATATCACATCGCACTCTCTTGTTTTGTATTGTCTATTCTTTGTCAAAGTAAACAACAAATACCCTGTGAAGTGAAGAATCAAAAGAAAATATTGAATCAAGGGGGGCATGGAAAGCCTATTTACTTGAGGAAGCTCCAGTCATTTTGTAGAAGAAGAGATGCATGCTTATGCAAAGAACAAGACAAAATACAAACATCAATCAGAGCCTGCATGAGAAAAATTATTGGTTTGAGCCTACACAGGAGACAAAGTTTCAAACTCACTTACAAATATTTTGCCACGCATGGGGGCAAGGAGAAGATATTCAGACCAACTAAGAATAGCTGAATTTTTGCAAAAGGAAGAACAAAAGAATGGAACAACTAGTTAAGCCAGAATCCTCAACTGATAAAAGGTCAGTGAAATCCAATCCAGTTCCGAGTCCAAGTATCCAATCTCGGGTCTAAGTACCCAAATCCAATTTAATCTCGGGTCCAAGTACCCAGTCACTGGTCCAAGTAGCCAAATCCAATATAGTTTTGGGTCCAAATACCTAATCACGGGTCCAAGTACCCAAATTAAATTCAATCTCGGGTCTAAGTACCAAATCTCGGGTTCAAGTACCCAGTCACGGGTCTACGTACCCAAATCCAATCCAGTTTTGGGTCGAAGTATCCAATCTTGGGTCCAAGTACCCAAATTCAATTCAATCTCAGGTCTAAGTACCCAATCTCGGGTCTAAGTACCCAAATCCAATTTAGTCTCGGGTCCAAGTATCTAGTCTCGAGTCCAAGTACCCAAATTCAATCCAGCCTCGGATCCAAGTACCCAAATCCAATCCAGTTTCGGGTCCAAGTACCCAAATTCAATTCAGTCTTGAGTCCAAGTACCCAGTCACGGGTCTAAATACCCAAATCTAATCTAATTTCGGGTCTAAGTACCCAATCTTAGGTCCAAGTACCCAAATTCAATTCAATCTCAGGTCCAAGTACCCAATCTCGGGTTCAAGTATCCAAATCAAATTCAATTTCAGGCCTAAGTACCCAATCTCGGGTCCAAGTACCCAAATTAAATTCAATCTCGGGTCTAAGTACCCAATCTCGAGTCCAAGTACCCAAATCAAATTCAATCTCGGGTCCAAGTACCCAATCTCAGATCCAAGTACATAAATCAAATTCATTCTCGGGTCCAAGTACCAAATCTCGGGTCCAAGTATCCAAATAAAGTTTAGTCTCGGGTCCAAGTATCCAAATCAAGTTCAGTCTCGGGTCCAAGTACCCAAATCAAATTCAAATACCCATCCTCATAAAAAATTTGTCAAAAATTACATTGTTTTTCACCCTCTTTTGCCGTAGTCTCAGATCGCTCAAGCAAGGGGCAAACTGTAGACCCTTAATTTTTTACCGATTATGGTCCAATATTTTTTATAGTCCAAAATAATTTTTGTGGTATTTTAATTAAATAATCTTTGTTTTAGTATTTATTATTTATAATTTTTAATAAAAATAAAAAAGATAATATTAGTAAAGTTAAAAAATATATAATAAATAAATAAATAAATAAAAATCGACGACAAAAAAATCGGCGACGAAATTTTTCGTCGCCGAAAGTGAATTGGCTTGGGCCATTTTGCCGCAGGAAATTCCAGCGGTGAATTGGCACTCGCCCCAGCTTTTGCTCGCAATTTTCGTAGCCCGCAACAGTTTTTTCGCTAGTGCAATTTTCCAGCACAATGTTTTCCGAAATCAAATTCTATTTGGTTTTAGTTTCTTTTTCTAAATGGTTTTAATTTCCTTAGACAATTAGAAGTAGGTTTTTTATTTTTCCTATAAATATCACATTAAAACACAGAATTAGGGGGAGCGAGACTTTAGACTTCTGACTTGGGAGAAAAAAGAAGACAGAAACCCTAGGAGCAAGAAACGACAAAAATTATCAACAAGAAGCATTCATCAATCCATCAAAGACAGCAACATTGCCTTTGTCATTATTCATCCAGAAGTTAATTGTGGAGGAACCAACGAATTGAGGTTTGATTATAAATTTTTTATTTGATTATATTTACAATATTCTTACATTTAGATTCATGAATTGTTTAAGCATACGATGTTATTGCCATATTTTTTTTAAATGTTTCTATCATTTGTTTTGATATTAAGTCAGTAACCTAAATTATTAAACTTAGTAGTACGTTTTACAAATCAAATTGTCCATTCATCCAGTAGCCTAAGTCATTGATTAAATTATCAAAAACCCTAAATTATTCTTCTGTTTCCAAAACTTCAAAAACTCTAAAACTGTTTTTCTGTTTCCAAAACTTCAAAAACCCTAAAACTATCCTTCTTTAAAACCGTAAATTATTTTTTCCCGAACTATTTTCTTAATCATCTAAACCCTAACTTATTTGTCTGAAACTTCAGAAATATCGATAGATTTTTTCGGAGTTTAAAGAAAAAGAAATATGAAAATGAAAGAAAAAGCAAAGCTACTGTTTCAATTTCACCTATATCGAATTTTAATATCAGAAGGGTTTTTTTATCTACCTGACTTTATTTTCTATCAAATTTTCTATCAATAACATATTAATAACTCAATAACATATTAATAACTCAGTCAAAATACAATTATCTTCAAGAACAAAATGTTTGTTATGCTTAATATTTTTAATTTAATTTGCATCTGTCTTAATTCTGCCCTTTATTTAAGCAATTTTTTCTTCACAAAATTTCCCAAAGCCTACGCCTTTTTAAATTTAAAATGTCTTCTTAATTCTCCAAAACCCTAATCATCTTTACAGTTTCTAAAAACTTTAATCATAATTATTTCTATAAAACTCTAAACTGTTTTCTTAAATCCTAAGATTAAATATGTTTTTCAAAATATCAAAAACCCTAATCCAGTAAACTCTAGTTTTCCTAAACCCTAATTCTTAAAACATTAAAACTTTATGACAAGTTCATCAACACCTAAAGCTCTAATCCAGTGAACCTAAAACCCAATCTAATAAATCTAAATCTTAATTCTTAACTCAGAAACCATAATCCAGTAAACCTAAAACCCAATCTTTTAAAATTATAAGGCCTAATGTCTTAAGGTTCCAAAATCCTAATTTCATGATGTTTGCTTAAAACCCTAACTAAACCTACTTTTTTAAATCACAGTAACATTATTTTCATAAAAACATCCAAAACCTTAAATCTTTTAAACATCCAGTAGCTATGTTATTACTTTAAAATATTTCTCAACAAATTAAACTAGTATATGCAAAACCCTAGTTATTGAATATAAAACCCTAGAAATCCTAATTAATGCATGAACCCCTAAAGTTAATATATTTTGATTGATGTTTGATATCTTTGATGAATGATTTATTTATCATGAATGGTTATTTACTTTTATTGATTTATTTTGATTTTCAAATATTGTAAGAGGTATGTTTTTATATTTTTGGGTACCTCATGTCGTAAGCATAATGTAATTTATTTTATTTTAAAGTTTTTGGACTAATGTAAAGGGCATGTTTCCACCTTTTATGGGTGTCCTATTTAGTTTAGATATGAACGATGTAAGGACATGTTTTCATCCTCGGATGGGTATCAATTTATTTGCTTTGTTTGAACATTGCTTTGATTTTAATATAATGATGTGTTATTTTAATTGTTGCATGTAATATGGATAATATTATTATATTTAAGAATTTTATAATATTAAGACCTGCAAAGAAGGCCGGTTCCAATAAACCGGGCGTTGTGGGGGTGCTGGATCATTTCTCCCATTCCCCATACGTACCCAACTTTTCGAACCCATTATGGGGTTGGGGATTGCTTCGGAATAGAGTCATCCACCCTTTTCTTTTTCTTAGCCTGTCCGAGTGGCGACTCCATTTTCTCCGGGCTTAGGCCTAAATAGTGCCGAAGTCTGAAGAACCATTCCACCGGGAGTGGGGGCAAAAATCCCCGCTCACAATGGCGACTCCACTGGGGATAAGAGAAGTTGATTCCATTGGTCTTTATATTATTCTATTCTTTCTTATCATGATATTATCCATTGCATCATTTAGATTGCATTGTATGCGTTAGTGATGGCAAGAACCTATGCTATTGCAATACCACAAGTGCACGAGTCGCTCAAGTAATAAAGTAGTGAGTGAGTTATCGTTCCACTAGGGACAAGGCCAAGTACTAGCGCAAATTTTAACTGTTGTGTAGCAAATCAATAGTTTTTTGAAGTTTTGTAATTGAAGATAATTAACTTAATAACTGAAAATAAAGAGAAATTGAGTGTTGAATGAATTGATTGATAGTGAGAATACTATCCAGATATTGAATCCCCCTAGCCACAATTATATTTATGAAAATCAATTTAATTAAACCAAATAATAGAGTTGGATTGGTATTCCTCTAAATTAGACTAAAACCTTTCTCAAGTTAATTAATCCCTAATAACTAAGTAGAATGCTGGAATATCTTCTTAAACATAATTAAATAGTTCTTGCATTAAGAATAAGAAATTATAAACCAAAGGATCTTGTAAGTCTATCTCTAGTACTCCAATCAATCCTCAATCCTTATGAGTATTCAATTCATATCAAGCTTTCTCAAGTCAGTAATATTAAAATTGTAACCAATCAATAAGCATGCTATTATCAATTAGAAATAAATTATTAAGCATCATAAGAATAAAATAACTTGATCAAATGATTTAATTAAATAAAATTATTCAATTCATACAATAAAGCTAGGGTTCATCAATATCCAGATAGAGAATGAGTTAGTTCATATTCAAAATCAGAAAACCAGAACAAGAGAAATAAGAAAAAGAATCCAAACAATCCATTGTGAATAATTCATATTTCTTCACTTGAATCCTTGAATCTTGGTTTAGATCTTGTTTAGAATATGTCTTCACCTTCAATCTCTGCTCCAAAACTCTTCTCCTGGCTTTAGAAGTCGGCTCTAGGTTACAAAATATGAAAATCGGATCCTTAATTCGTGTTTCAGGTCCGCTTTTATAGTGCAGATAATTTCGCCTTACACACCTATTGACACACCCATGTCACTGGGCGTGTCATTGCCACTGGAATTTTGAATATAAGGCACGTCCCGTGACATGCCCATGTCACTGGGCGTGTCACAACTACTGTGAATCATTTCAATAGTCACGCTCAGTGACACGCCCATGTCACTGGGCATTTCAATGCTTTTGTATGCAGTATCAAGGGCACGTCCATTGACACGCCCATGTCCATGGGCGTGTCACTTGAAGAATTTTACTTTTTTCTTTTACTTTCATCTGTAATTCCTCCGAAATGATCATACACCTCAAAATATTGAGAATTCCTGAAATTAACCCTATCAAGCACTTGAACAAACAAATTAAACTCAATTAGATAATAATCATATTAAGAAATAGGGGCAAAATATCATCAATTGTGCACTTATCAAATTCTCCCACACTTAAGTTTTTGCTTGTCCTCAAGCAAACTAAATCACTTTAATAAGTAGAAATGACGGACCCTTCTATATTTAAAAAGAAAAGAAAAGTTTGACAATACTCGAATCAGAAAACCCGACGTTCTCAATCCAAAAACTAATTCACAATCATAACAGCTGAATCAAGAAGTTTCAAAACAAAAATTTCACAGACCTAAAATCTAAAAATCCAGAGTTAAAAGATTGAGCATAAAATTTCAGAAAATCCAAAAGCCATGAATAAAGTACAAAAAATGTAAATTTTCTCTTAAGTTTTCTAACCTTTTTTTTTAAATGTATATGCACATATATATACATTTTAAGGAGCTCGACTTATTTGAACTGATACTAACCTTTTGACGCGAAGGTAAACATTTGTGATGCCGACCACCGGTTACTCAGCCGGAATCACCGTTCAAATGGCTACTAGCACTATTCATGATTCCAACTCATTTGTTTTACTTCAAGAGTAAAAATTAGCAGAACAGGGATAAATTTTCAAAGCTCCTTTAATTAGAATTATTTATTTATATTTATATTTATATTTATATTTTATTATTATTTTTTAAACAACTCAAGGGTCAGAAACTTAAGGGTCATACTAAGTCCGACTCGAATTATAACATGCTCTAAAATGTAACTAAGGTTTTAAACTTCAGATGTGTCCAATTTCCATCAATTCACTACCTAATTATAGCTATTACAATCGATCCTCAGCAATTGATCAAGATCGCCAAGTTAACCTCAACAAGAAATTGTCATTTAGGAAATCTCAAATTAATTTAACATATAAAGAGGAACCATCTCAATTCACACTTCTTACAACAATCTAGCTTACTTAAATCCAAAAATAATTTGTAGAAATTAATTAAGACAAATGAATCAAATAGAAAGAATGAAATAATAAAAACTCAATCAAGAAAGTATACCTCTCCCCCACACTTAAGACGCACATTGTCCTCAATGTGTGTGCAACACAAGAAATAATGAAGAGAGAGAGAGAGAAAAACTGCCCATCCATGTTCATGTGTAGACAAATAGGAGTACGATGCCAAGAGTATGGTGAAGGCGAATTTGCTTCAAAACAAAAATCTAAAATGCATAAACAATATTAAGGCATAAATAAATGAAATAAACAAATAAAAGAAACAGTTCGTAAAGAAAATTGCAATTGTCCAAAAGAAATAAAAATAAAGAAACAGAAAAAGAATAGTAAATAAGCAAAGAAATTAAAATAAAATAAAATAAAATGTGGGATGGTCAAAAATCGGCTCATTGCCAGAATCGTCACTGCTGGTCTCATCATCAGAGACATCAACTGGAGGTGCAGGTGCAGGTGGCTGGTATGGTGGAGGTGGTGGTTGCGAAGGGTGAAACCTTTGATACCGCCAGAACTTTAACATGGATTGTTCCAGCTATTGCCTCCTCAAGATCTCGTGATCCAGCTGGGCTTGGAAAGAAGTAGTCTGTTCAAGTATGAATTGCTGCATCTGGTCTTGCTGAGTTAAGATCTTATTCTGATTCAGCTCGATATTCCCTATCTTCCCTTCAATCCTACAAATCTGACGCTCTAAATCTGTGGGTTTCCTGTCATCATCCCACTCAACATTAACTGACTGGCGCCAATCCCGGAATGCAGGAGTCTGGACAAAAGAAGGTCCAGCAGAAGAAGAAGGTGCAGCAGTGGAAGAAGGCCCAGCAGCAGTGGAAGAAGGAGCTGCCTCTGGTATATCTGAATCCATAGGAGATGCCTGCAACCCAGCTACCATCTCCCAGTTCAGTCTCTTTAATGTGTCCATACTCAACAACTTGGGCATACCATCCACCGTCATAAGGAGGCAGCCATCTAACACACCTAGGCGACAAGCGAGTCGTGTGACATACATGCCATCATGTAAAGTACCTGAAGCTCCCTTTTTAGACTGCTCGTAGAAAAAATATGTGATGGCGTGTGCGACATTGCACCAGGTCTTCTGTACCATGCAGTGCAGGAAAAACATATCTCGCAAACTAACCACCCCTGTTCTGCTCAGCCGAGCTATAAGAGTGTGAACTAATAGGTTGTGCACCACTCGACAGGTGAAAGACTCGAAGTTGGATGCCTTAGAAACCTTGGGTTGATATTTATCAGCAGTAGGTGCAAAGGTCCACCAAACCCGAGGAGGAGCAACCTCATACTCAACAAAATCCACCTCGGAGTTCAGATAATCGAAAGTCTGGACCTCCTCTTCAGTATATAACCCGAGATGCACCCCAAGGTCATTAATGCTCATGTTGAATCTCTGCCCTCCCAGTCTGAATTTAATTGTTGGCTCAGTAATTGAAGCATTGGTTTTCTGGAACTGAAAGATGCAGTAAAATTCCAATGTCAGCTCTTGATAGGAAGGCTCATTGATGGAGAATAGTTGGTCCCACCCTGGTTGATTAATCAATTCCCAAATATCTGCTTTAATATTTGCTAGTTCCATTGCATCCCAATCTAAAACACGAGGTGGGGACCATTCTTTGTTACCAAAAAGTTTGAATTGCCTCCTTTCCTTGGCATTCGAAAATCTAAAGTATTTGTGGGTGGCCATGAATTTTGAAGTTGGACGTGTAGCAGGTTAGCTAGAACTGCCTTCCCCTCGTGCACGTTTGGCTGGAAGCTGGGAAGATGATTGCTTGCGAGGGCCCATTGTCGGTTTGTCTGTAAAACAAACAAAAAGATTCCTCAATAACAACAAAAGTATAGCATGATACAAAACACCCATAAAAGACCGACACAAAGTTACCGAAATGCCGGCATTATAACAATGAAGCATAATGTATATCCCAATGAAGGCAATGTTAACAGCCAATATAAAACAAATATAATCGACCTATAGCAACACACTTAATCAACAAAAGTGACAAATCAATTCGAACGGCGGCAATTCCCATAATAACAATACCATTTTCCAAAAATAACGATTAACTAGAACCCAACAAGCGAAAAAATCAATATATAACTCAAACACAAACTAATTCAAAAATAAACAAACGCCGAATCGAAACGGAATAAAAAACAAACAAAAACAAAATTAATCAAATGCTGCAAAAATTACGATAAATAAAAACACAGCAAAATAAAGCGAATGCATCATAAATCTTGCAACTTCAAGGCAAAGACAAGAAAATACAAGGAATTCATATGAAAAATGAAAGAAAAATGAAAGAAATCCAACAAAAATTTCAAAAATTGAGATTTCGTACCTGAAAAATGCGAAAATCGCGTGGAACGAGCCAATTCAATGGAAATCAAACAAATTCATGCAAATAATGCAAGCCGGGAGTGAAAATCTCTCCTAAAGTGAGTGGGTGTGTGAATGCGCCGGTGGGTGTGCAAGAAAGTTGAGAGAAATTGAGAAAGAAAACTGAAATTTGCATGAAAAATGGCTTTGGTTCTATATATAAAGGCATCGGCACGCCCAGTGACACGCCCATGTCACTGTGCATGTCCTATAGTATAAGAGACAGTGCACACGATATGCCTACAGATACGACCGTGTCCATAGGCGTGTCACAGGTACTGGATGAATCGATAAACGACACGCCCACAAACACGGGAGTGTCCATGGGCGTGTCACATGTACTGTGATAACCAAGCAAACGACACGCCCAATAGCTTGGGCGTGTTGGCTCATTTTTCATTCTTTTTTTAAGGCATAATCAATGACACGGGCGTGTCACTAGGCATGTCATAGCTATTGTTTCTCATGCAAAAAGACACGTTCAGAGACACGGGCGTGTTGTAGCTACTGCCTGCAAAAAATAATGACATGCCCAATGACACAGGCGTGTCCTTTAATATGCTCAAATTACTCCTAAAAATCAAATTTCCTCTATAAATTTAAATGAATGTAAAACAAAAAAACCACCACCCAATAATAGAAGGATAAAACTAAAACAAAATGACAACACAAACCAAAAACACAAAAATTTAAGACATAAAAATCAAAGAACGAATAAAATGATGGGTTGTCTCTCACCCAGCACTTCTTTAATGTCGTATTAGTTGGACGGTAGGGTAAATCTTCCTAGTCTTGGAGGTGTAAAACCTCCTTTAAGTCCTGTATTTCCCCCTCCAAGGTATAATTTGAGCCTGTGCCCATTAACTTTAAAATCTCCTTTTTTCGGGTGAGTTATTTTAACCACTCCGTAGGGAAAAACTTCTTTAACAGTAAAAGGACCAGACCATTGAGATTTTAACTTACCTGGAAAGAGTCGAAGCCTTGACCTGTACAATAATACCAGATCTCCCTCTTAAAACTCTTTTTGGTCCTTAATGCGAGCATCATGCCATCTCTTGGTACGCTCCTTATACATTCTGGCATTGTCATAAACTTCCAATATCCACTCATCTAACTCGTTTACCTGTAACTTTCTCCTTTCACCTGCATGAGCTAGATCAAGGTTAATCTGTTTAATAGCTCAATGTGCATTATGTTCAATTTCGACAGGTAAATGACAATCTTTTTCATATGCCAGACTAAACGGCGTAGTGCCCAAAGGAGTTTTAAATGTAGTCCTAAAAGCCCATAGAGCATTGTCCAATTTCTCGGACCAATCCTTTCGGGATCGCTCTACAATTTTTTCCAAAATTCTCTTAATCTCCCTATTCGTGTTCTCAACTTGGCCACTAGTTTGGGGATGGTAAGAGTAGAAAACTTATGTGTAACTCCTAATCATTTGAAAACTTTCTCAAGCTGAACATTACAAAAGTGAGTACCCCTATCACTTATGATTGCTTTCGGTGTACCAAATCGAGAGAACAACTTCTTCAAAAACTTCATCACTACCCTAGCATCATTGGTTGCCAAGGCTTGGGCTTCAGGCCATTTAGTGACGTAATCTATAGCTACAAGAATATATTTGTTACCAAAGGAATTCAGAAACGGTCCCATAAAATCAATACCCCATACATCAAAGACTTCACACACTAAAATTCCATTTTCGGGCATCTCATCACGAGATGAAATGTTTCCAGTCCTTTGGCAACGATCACAACAGTTCACAAATTCGTAGCTATCCCTAAACAAAGTGGGCCAATAAAATCCTGATTCTAGTACCCATATGACCACTAGCTGGTCCAACATGGCATTGACTAAGAATGTTCATTGTTTCGGGCCATGCCACACATTATCGGATTATGTGATCCTTACATAATCTAAACAAAAAGGGATCTTCCCAAAAATAATACTTCAAATCAGAAAAGAATTTCTTCTTTTCTTGATACGTTAAGTCCTTAGGAAGTTCCCTAACAGCTAAATAGTTAGCAAAATCTGCAAACCAATGTATTTCAAAATTTAAATTACTTACCTTACTTACCATGGAGTACAACTACTCATCAGGGAAGTGATCATCAATGTCCCCTTCTTCAAACCTCTCCAAGGTTGGATTCTCTAAGCGAGAAAGGTGATATGCTGCCAGATTTTCAGCTCCCTTCTTGTCTTGAATCGCCAAGTCAAATTCCTGCAACAATAAAACCCAACGGATTAGCCTAGGCTTAGCATCAATTTTCGCAAATAAGTACCTCAAAGCCGAATGGTCTGTATAAACAATCACTTTTGACAAAATAAGATATGATCTAAACTTGTCAAAAGCAAAAATCACAGCTAGCAGCTCTTTCTCTGTAGTTGTGTAATTAGCTTGAGCTGTGTTCAAGGTCTTGCTTGCATAGTAGATGGGTTGGAAGTATTTCTCCTTGCGTTGACCAAACACTACTCCCACTGTAAAGTCACTTGCATCGCACATGAATTCAAATGGTAGATTCCAATTGGGAGCTACCATGATTGAAGCATGGGTCAATTTCTCCTTAAGAGTTGTGAATGCTCTCAAACATTCCTCATCAAAAACAAAATCCACACCCTTTTCAAGGAGTCTTGTAAATGGACGGGCTATCTTAGAAAAGTCTTGTATGAACCTCCGATAAAAGCCCGCATGTCCTAGAAAACTTCTGATGGCCTTCACAGATGTGGGTGGTGGTAACATCTCAATGGTGTCTACCTTAGCCCGATCCACCTCAATGCCCTTGCTTAAAATTTTGTGTCCCAACACGATTCCCTCTTGGACCATGAAATGACACTTTTCCCAATTAAGCACTAAGTTAGTTTTCTCACATATCATCAAGACTCTTTCAAGATTTTCCAAACATCTGTCAAATGAGCTGCCATAGACCGAGAAATCATCCATAAACACCTCCATAAAATCCTCAACAAGTTCATCAAAGATTGCCACCATGCACCTCTGAAAAGTCGCAGGTGCATTGCACAACCCGAATGACATTCTTCGATATGCAAATGTCCCATATGGGCAGGTGAATGTAGTTTTCTCTTGGTCTTTGGGGGTGATAGGGATTTGGAAATAGGCTGAAAGACCATCCAAAAAGCAATAATACTCATGTCCGGATAACCTCTCCAACATTTGATCGATGAAGGGCAAAGGAAAATGGTCCTTCCTAGTTGCATCATTCAATTTCCTGTAGTCTATACAAACCCTTCAATCAGTAACTGTTCTTGTTGGAATCAGCTCATCATTTTCATTAGGGACCACTGTTATCCCTCCTTTCTTTGGTACTACCTGGACTAGGCTCACCCAAGAACTATCCGAGATCGGATATATAATCCCTGCATCAAGTAGTTTTATCACTTCAACCTTCACTACATCTTTCATCTTTGGGTTCAGTCTCCATTGTGGTTGTACTACTGGCTTGAATTCATCCTCCATTAGTATCATGTGAGTGCAATAGGATGGACTGATACTCTTGATGTCTGCTATCTTCCAAGCTATCACTTTCTTATGTTTCTGCAACAATTGGATAAGCTTTTCCTTCTGCTCAGAAGATAGGTGGGAACTCAGAATTATTGGTAATTTCTTCTTCTCCGCCAGAAATCCATACTCAAGGTGATCTGGAAGGGGCTTTAGTTCCAGGTTGGGTGGATATATCACCGATGGTTTTGGCTTTTCTTCCTTTGGCATCTCAATAGTCTCATATGCTCTGCATTTGAACAGTTTGCTTGCTTCAAGAAAAGCAAGCTGCTCCATTGCTTCTTGATCCTCAACATTTTTCTGCAATAAACACAACTCAAGGGGATCCTTGGAAACAATGTTAGTAACATAATTTATGGTCTCATGCTCAATAACATCATTGCATGATTCCGCCTCATCAAGTGAAAGTGAATGTTTCATAGCATCATGTATCCTAAAAATAAATTTCTCACCACCCACTCTCAAAGTTAATGTGTCATCATGAACATCAATAAGGGCACGGGCTGTATTTAAAAATGGCCTACCAAGAATAAGTGAAACATCCGCATCCTCATCGATATCAATGACAACAAAATCATTGGTAAAAATGAAATCTCTTACTTTTACCAACACATCTTCTATAATGCCACGAGGGTAGACTACTGACTTATTAGCAAGTTGGATGGTCATTAGTGTTGGTTTAGGCTTACCAATGCCTAACTCTTTAAACATTTTATAGGGCATAATACTTATGCTAGCCCCCAAATCAGCTAATGCACTTTTAACCTCAAGGTTACCTATCAAACATGGAATGGTAGAACTACCTGGATCTTCAACTTCTTAGGTATCCTCCTTTGCAAAATTGCTGAACTCTTTTCAGATAAATGCACTAAAGACACTTCCTCAAGTTTCCTTTTGTTAGAAAGGATATCTTTAAAAAATTTAGCATATTTAGGCATCTGTGACAAAGCTTCAGCAAATGGAATGTTAATGTGCAACTGTTTAAAAAGTTCAAGAAACTTATCAAACTAAGCATCAATCTTGTCCTTGTTCAACCTCGTTGGATATGGTACTCTAGGTCGGTATTCCTTCATTATAGGGCTGCTGTCTTGTGGCTGCTTCTCTTTTTCACTTTCAAGTGCATCTTTCTCTCCCAAAGTGACAAGAGGATCGTCTTCTTTTTTCTTTTCTTGTACTTCAGCCTTTTCTCTTTTTTCTCATCCACATTACCCTTGATCTCTTTTTCACTCCTTAGTGTAATTGCCTTAAGTTGCTCTTTAGGATTTGCCTCAATGTTGCTAGGAAAACTTCCTTGTGGTCTCTCACTGAGCAACTTGGCAATTTGCCCCAGCTGATTCTCCAAATTATGAATAGAGGCTTGCTGATTTCTTAAGGTGGTTTCAGTTGATTGGAACCTGGTTTCAGAAGCTCCTATAAATTTCTCCATCATATCCTCCAAATTACTCTTTCTTAGAGGAGCAACTTGTTGATGTTGTGGCTGTTGGAATCTAGGGGTGGTAGTGAATTGTTCTGATTATTCCATGAGAAATTAGGATGATTTCTCCACCCCCGAATTATATGTGTTGTTACAGGAGTTATTCTGTTGTTGCCTTGGCATGTTTCCAACATAATCTACTTGTTCTTGCCTAACAAACATGTTGCCACTTTGGCAATCTTGACTTTGATGTCCACCCCCACACCATTCACAGGACATCACCTGCATCACTTTCCCCGAAGAAGAAGAAGCTAAAGAATCAATCTTTTTGTTCATTGCTTCCAACTGTGCTGACAGAGCAACTACGGGATCCAATTGATGTGAACCAGCAACCCTTAATCTTCCTTGTTCCTTTGGGGTTTGCCACTGATAATATGTAAGGGCCATGTCTTCAATCAAATCCCTTGCTTCTTCAGGTGTTTTATTATTTATGGTACCTCCACCGGCTGCATTAATGGACTGCTTATTAGAGTAACTCAATCCATTGTAGAAAGTTTGGATCTGAAGCCACAGCGGAAGCCCATGGTGAGGACATCTTCGCAATAAATCCTTAAATCTTTACTAAGCATCATATAGGGTTTCACCATCTAGCTGGAGAAAAGAGGAAATATCATTCCTCAACTTAGCAGTATTGGACGGTGGAAAATACTTCTCTAAAATTTTTTCTGCTAGTTGGCCCCATGTAGTGAAAACGTTAGGAGGAAAAGACTTCAGCCACTTCTTTGGTCGGTCTCTGAGCGTGAATGGAAACAACCTCAGCCTAATTGTATCTTCAGAGACATTTTGTATCTTGAATGTATCACATATTTTCAGAAAAGTTTCAATGTGTGCATTAGGATCTTCGTCCGGAAATCCATCAAATTGACAGGTCCGCTGCACCATTGGAATGACATTTGTCTTTATCTCGAATTTATTGGCAGCAATCACCGATCTTTGTATACTTGATTCAGCCCCATTAAGAGTAGGCCTAGCAAACTCTTGCATTGTTCTTGGCTAATTTTCTGCCATTTCTTCTTCTCGGACGAGATATTCAATATTCGGTTCCGTCTCTGCCAGAACTATTTCCTCTTCTTCCTTTCGCCATCTTCTCAATGTTCTCTCTAACTCTTGATCTAATTCAAAAATTTGGGAAGAGCTAGCTCGGGTCATAAACAGGAAGAAGTACCTAGAATGGCAGTCAAAAAGCAAGAACTTATGCTAAAATAAAATAAATTAAAAAAAAACTAAATCAACAATCTTAATTATATTACTAATATTAAAAACCGTTGTCCCCGACAGTGGCGCCAAAAACTTGATGGCAAGAACCTATGCTATTGCAATACCGCAAGTGCACGGGTCGATTAAGTAATAAAGTAGTGAGTGAGTTATCGTTCCACTGGGGACAAGGCCAAGTACTAGTGCAAATTTTAACTGTTGTTTAGCAAATCAATAGTTTTGTGAAGTTTTATAATTAAATATAATTAACTTAATAACTGAAAATAAAGAGAAATTGAGTGTTGAATGAATTGATTGATAGTGAGAATACTATCCAGATATTGAATCCTCCTAGCCACAATTATATTTATGAAAATAAATTTAATTAAACCAAATAATAGAGTTGGATTGGTATTCATCTAAATTAGACTAAAACCTTTCTCAAGTGAATTAATCCCTAATCACTAAGTAGAATGCTGGAATCTCTTCTCAAACATAATTAAATAGATCTTTCATTAAGAATAAGGAATTATAAACCAAATGATCTTGTAAGTCTATCTCTAATACTCCAATCAATCCTCAATCCTTATGAGTATTCAATTCATATTAAGCTTTCTCAAATTAGTAATATGAAAATTGCAACCAATCAATAAGCATGCTATTATCAATTGGAAATAAATCATTAAGCATCATAAGAATAAAACAACTCGATCAAATGATTTAATTAAATAAAATTATTCAATTCATACAATAAAGCTAGGGTTCATCAATATCTAAATAGAGAATGAGTTAGTTCATATTCAAAATTAGAAAACCAGAACAAGAGAAATAAGAAAAAGAATCCAAGCAATCCATTGCGAATAATTCGTATTTCTTCACTTGAATCCTTGAATCTTGGTTTAGATCTTGTTTAGAATATGTCTTCACCTTCAATCTCCGCTCCAAAACTCTTCTCCTGGCTTTAGAAGTCGGCTTTAGGTTATAAAATATGAAAATCGGATCCTTAATTCGTGTTTCAAGTCAGCTTTTATAGTGCAAATAATTTTGCCTGACACGCCCATTGACACGCCTATGTCACTGGGCATGTCATTGCCACTGAAATTTTGAATATAAGGCACATCCAGTGACACGCCCATGTCACTGGGCGTGTCACAGCTACTGTGAATCATTTCAATAGGCACGCTCGGTGACACGCTCATGTCACTGGGAGTGTCAATGCTTCTGTATGCAGTATCAAGGGCACGTCCATTGACACGCCCATGTCCATGGGCGTGTCACTTGAAGAATTTTGCTCTTTTCTTGTACTTTCATCCGTAATTTCTCCAAAATGATAAATACACCTCAAAATAGAGAGAATTCCTGAAATTTACCCTAAAAAGCACTTGAACAAACAAATTAAACTCAATTGGATGATAATCATATTAAGAAATAGGGGCAAAATATCATCAATTGTGCACTTATCAGTGAGTTAGGATGCCTGTGTTACCTGTGTTATGTTATGTAAGGGATAACATACAGGGATTTTAATGAGACACTTTATAATTCTAAGAAACAAGAAGGATCCAGGAGGAGTAAATCACAACTGGAGGGTTTTCATTGTTGTATTGACAGTTGTGGGCTTAGGGATATGGTGTTTTCTAGTCTGAAATTTACCTGGGATAATGGGAGACAAATGGATGATAAAATCAGAGAGAGACTAGATCTCTTCCTATGCAACTTGAATTGGGATTTGTTATTTCCAAATGCTCATGTTTGCCACCTAACATGAATTTCTTCAAATCACTCTCCAATCATGATAATCGGTGATGGTATGAAGATGGGCTCAAAAAAGAGGAAAATAATCTTTAGATTTGAGGCTATGTGGACCCAAGATGCTAAGTGTGAAGAAGTGGTGAGAATGGCCTGGGGTACGAGGGTGGCAGGAGGACTATCCAAGACCAAATAGCCAATTGTGCGAAAAACTTAGCTATTTGGAATAAGGACACCTTTGGCAATGTGGGTAATATGATTAAGCAAAAATATCAGCTTGTTGAGGAGCTGGACAAGGGGTGCAATGATTGTGATACTGATAAATAGATTCGGATCATTAATGTTGAAATACATGAACTGTTATGCAGGGAAGAATTTATGTGGAGACAACGATCTAGGGCATTATAGTTAAAAGATGGAGAGAGAAGCACTAATTTTTTTTTTTTATCTTAAAGCCTCTGAATGAAAGAAAAGGAATGTTATAGGAAAACTTAAAAAAAAAAGATGGTGCATGGAGAGAAGGAGATGAGGAGCTAGAAAAATTTATAGTGGATCACTATTCCAAGTTATTTTCAAGCACAAACCCAAGGCCATCTGCTGATATCTTATAGGCTGTTGATAGGTGTCTGCCTCATGAGTCGATCCAATATTTGTTTGCCCCATTCAATAAGGATGAGTTTCTTTCTGCTTTAAAACAAATGTATCCAACCAAAGCTCTAGGTACTGATGGTATGTCCCTATTTTTTTTTATCAATCCTTTTGGCATATTTTAGATAATGATATCTGCAATTTTATTCTTAGCTTTTTTGGAGTATGCTTCTGCGCCTGATATGTTTAATCATACATGGATTACTTTGATTCCTAAATGTAAGGTTCCTGAGAGTTTAAAATATTTACTCCTTATTAGCCTTTGCAATGTTTTGTATAAAATTATTTCAAAAATTCTTACTAATAGGCAGAAAGTTATCCTCCTAAATGTCATTTGTGAATATCAAAGTGCATTTGTCCTTGGTCGATTAATTACTGACAATGCTCTTATTGCCTTTGAAATATTCCATTCTAAGAAAAATAGGCTAAAGGGTAAGAAAAGTTATTTTGCTCTGAAAATGGTTATGAGCAAAATAGAGTTGAGTGGAATTTCTTGGAGAGTATGTTGACTAGAATGAATTTTCCCTCTCATTTTGTTAATCTGATCATGTCTTGTGTTTTATCTTTTTCTTTTTCTTTCTTAATTAATGGGCAAGTTAAAGCTTTCTTAAGCCGAGCAGAGGTCTTCGTCAAGATGATCCTCTATCACCCTATCTATTTTTGATTTGTGCAAAAGGTTTCTCCTCATTGATTAGGAAAGCAGAATCGGAGCACAAGGTTCACAGAATCAAAGCTAGTAGAGAGTGCCCACCAATAACTCATCTATTCTTCATGGATGATAGTATATTATTTGCAAGAGCCTCAGCTTCAGAGTGTAATAGGCTGAAGGATATGATAGTATATTATTTGCAAGAGCCTCAGCTCTAGAGTGTAATAGGCTGAAGGAGATTATTGTATAGTATGAATGGGCTTCATGACAGCAGGTTAACTTTGATAAATCTGAAATTTTCTTTAGCTCAAATGTTCTAAAGGATAGAAGGAATCAACTTTAGCAAATCTTTGGTATGAACGGTGTTGGTTAGTGCACAAAATATTTGAGGCTCGCAACAATTATAGGTCCCTCAAAGAAACAGGATTTTGCCTTCTTGAAGGAGAGACTATTGAAGAAACTTAAAGGATGGAAAAGTAAATGTCTCTCTTTTGCTGGTAAAGAGGTCCTAGTGAAATCTGTGGCCCAAGCCATCCCCAACTACATTATGAGTTGCTTTGCATTACCAGCTACTTTCTGTGTCGATTTAGAGCTGTTGGTTTGTAGATTTTGGTGGGGCAACCAGTCGACTGATAGAAAGATCCATCGGATCTCATGGGAGAAAATGTGTTTGCCAAAGGCCATTGGGGGTTTGGGCTTTAGGAACTTTCAATCCTTCAATAAAGCGATGTTGGCTAAACAATCTTGGAGATTCCTAGTCAACCCAAACTCTCTGTGTGCAACTCTTTTTAAAGCAAAATACTTCCCAAGAGTGTCTATTCTAAGTGCCTCAATTGGTTTCAAGCCTAGCTATATATGGAGAAGTATTATCAGTTCGGTGGATCTGCTTAAAATTGGATCATGTTGGAGGATTGGTGATGGTAGATCAGTGAGGATTTGGGAGGATAACTAGATAACAAGACTGACTACTATAAGACCTTTGATACCCAACAATATCCCTCCTACCCAGTTTGTTAGCTGTTTGATTAATAGAGACATGATATGTTGGGATTCTAGCTTGGTGAAGAGTTATTTTCTCCCATTTGAAACTGAGGCTATTCTTCAAATGCCAATTAGTTATAGACTACTAGTTGACTAGTTTTTCTGGGTACAATCAAAGAATGGGCAATATTATGTTAGAACTGGTTATCACCTTGAAGAACAACGATGTTGTTCAAGTACAGAGGCTGCATCAACCTCTTCGAGTAATACCCAATACTGGAAATGGATATGGCACCTTCAAGTGCCTCCCAAAGTTATACATTTTACTTAGAGATTACTGAAAAACAACCTCCCTTGTTCGACAATGCTGCATAATAGAGGAATTCAAAATGAAGTTAAGTGGGAAATGTGGTTACTGTAATAAAACTCTTTTACATATTTTTAGAGACTGCCCTTGGATAAAGGAAATGTGGAGAGTCGCCCATGTCTCTTGTAGAGTGGATAAACTGATTGCAAATGATGTATTTGATTGGATCCAATCAATGGTGAAAAGCTTGCGTCGAGATGACCTCTGTCCGGTGCTAATCATTTTATGGCCGGTTTGGTTTGACCGTAACCAAGTGCTGCATGGAAAAAACTTGGTAAACCAGTGCTTCGATTGCTTGATAATGCTAGTAGCATGGTAGAAGAACACCAGAGATCCTTGTAAGCGCCATCCCAACAAGTGAGATCGGGTAATGAAGGTTGGTTTCGACCATCTATTGACCATTTCAAATTAAATGTGGATGCAGCTTTTTGAAAAGAGGGTGCAAGCTGTGGTGTGGTGGTGCGAGACCACAATGGCCATATAATTGTATCTGCAGGGAGGAAATTGGATTTCTATGCATCTGTTGAGTGGGCAGAATTGCAAGCAATTCTCCTTGGGTTACAGATTGCAATGGACTCCGGCTTGAAATAACTGGAGGTTGAATCTGATGCTTTCAGCGTAATCAACAGAATCAAGGTGACACTTTCAGCGTATTTGTAGAAGATACACTTAGTATTACTTCTTTTTGTTCTTTTGTTTCTTTTAATTATATTTCCAGGTTAGCAAATTCTCTTGCTCATGGAGTAGCAAGGTGGGCAACATCTATTAAGGATATTGTAGTCTTGAGGGAGGATATCCCTATCTACCCCATTGTTGCTATGGATTGTACTAATTTAGTTTCTGTTTAGCAATAATCTTGTTTTGTTCATAAAAGAACTACATTAAAAAAAAAGCTCTTCCATATGGATTCTATAGTGGCAGGAACTTCTCCAATAGATTACTTCTGTTTAGTTTAATAAAATTCACGTGTCCTTCCATGTAACCAAAATGAAAGCAACCATATGTAATAATATTATTAGTTATAAGAATAGTTTGGTATGAATTATCTCAATTTTTAGCATAGAAAAGAAAAATTTTATAAGTAGCATTCAACAAATTAATAAAAAATATATAACAAACTTAAGACTAAATAGATGTTAAATTTAATATAAATTAATTGTTTTGGAATAAAAAAATTTAATATTTATAAATTTATTTATATACAGGAGCATCAATTGTAATAAAATAAGTGAAAAGCTTATGAGTAGAGATAGATTAATTAAAAAAATAAGAAATAAATGAAATGTGTAATTATATCGTTTTCAAAGAATAATAATAATAAAAAGAATGGATCGATATGTTAAGAATGTTTTGAGAGCAGTCGCCAAAAAAAAAAAAATTAAAGTGTCAATGTTTCAGAACCACAGTTATACATGAATTAAGTATTTTTTTTCTAATTGAGTTTTGTCCATGTTATTAAGTAAAGAAAAATGAAATGTCAAATTTAATACGTAACTCTTCATATAATTAATATTCCACCTAATATATAAAAATATGCTTAATAATTGAGGATAAACATTTTTCTTAAAAGCAAAAAGCAAATAATTAGAGATAAACATGTACACCACTTATTGAACTCTTTGTATTAATTTAAATATAAGTAAGTCTAGCTAACATTATAAACCAAATAATAAAATAAAGAACATAATTTAATGTTTATTGACGCTGGAGAATTGGTAATGATGTTCATGTCCTACCTAGCTAGCCGGTAATAAGGCAGAATCAAGGCTTTTACGCAACTTTAAATTGAACTAAAGTTTCTTTTTCAATAAATTTAGACTACACATACAAGCATTCATAAATTTTTCAAAGGTTAAAATATTTACTTATTTCATATTTTTTATTTTAAGTATTTATATGATAAAATATATAATTTTCGATACCATATTAATTATTATTTAGATTCAAGGTTTAAATCTATTTCATAAGTTGGCTTATAGAAGTTCTCAAACTTTATTACTCTCTTCATTTCAAATTGATAGGTCCATTTTTTATTTCACATAACAAGAATTAAAAAAAATTAGTTATATCAGTTAAAAAGATAAATTTATATATATTTTTTCTATTATAAAAATAATATTAAAAATAAAGAGTAATTACTAAAAATAAAGAATTAATTTTAATAAATAATATTAAATAAATATATGATAAATATTTAATATGCTAATTAACTTATTAAAATGACAAGTGACCTATAATTTAGGTCAAATGAAAAACAAGAAAAATACCTAATAATTTGGGGAGGGAGAGAGAGAGAGAGAGTATTTTTTTTTTAGTGTTGAAGGAAAGGGAGTCAAGTATGCATTATGTACTTGCACCTTAATTTGCAACATATTTCGTTTTCATCTCTAAGTCTTAAGTAAACTATATCTATTTTTTTTCCTACCACATTAAATTATAAGTTTTATAGAAGAAGAAAATTGCCAAATAAATATATATATTTACGCCTTACAAATAATGGACAAGTACTTAATTGGTGCGCTGCTATCATTATATATGGCAAATTATATGCAATACTTGTCTATAATTTTAAGGGCTTAAATTATAATTTTAAGATTTTTTAAAAACAAAAATAATGTCCATTAATTGATAATTAAAATAGGAATGATTTCGAAAATAAGAGAATAATCTAAAAAAAATAAAGATTTCACTTTACATTTTTCATTTTAGTGTATATATTAAAATCAATATATATATATATATATATATATATATAGAGAGAGAGAGAGAGAGAGAGAGAGAGAGACATACACTTTTAGATAAATTTGATTCTAGCTAGTCTAAAACTCGAAATTTTATAAATGTTCAGTGACGACTTCAGTAGTATTAGTAAATTAAGGCAACCTATTCGAAAATCTTTCGTTGAATTAACAATAGACAGCTTCCTTGTAATAGTAACATAGCTTTTACTTCTAGTAAACAAATGTGGTATCCCAAAATTATCATCTTCCCTAAAAGAGCAAGCTCTATCTTCATCAATTCTCCCAATTTTCCCAACTCCAACTCTATAACTCCTCATTTCACTTTCTTTCTTTGAAAACAACCGTAAAAGTTCCCTGAGCTCATCATCATTGGCTACACTTGAAGAATTAACACTAAAAATCTTTGGCAAATGAGTGGCTCCGCCGCCTATAATTCCTCAATGGATTGCCTTATTACCACTGCCAGCAAAATCTAACATTTCACATAAGAATCTCTCGCCTTGCATAGAATTTTAATGAGCTTGTTTGCTTTGCTTTTCATTGTTGTTCTTGATTAAGTTGTTAATTACTTAAGACTTAAGAGGAGATAGGAAAGATAGATTTGTCCTAGTTGTTGAGGATTTGGAATGGAACAATCCATTTATATGTATATAAAGTTTAGATTTAAATAGAAGATGATGCTTTCTTTCTAGGAACCAACATTAATTATAATATACATTAAAATATGTGAAATCATTAAATTATACAAAATTACAAAGTAAAATAAAAAATGGGAGATTTTTATAACCTAGAAAAAGGGTAATTAAATTAATAATAATAAACTAATTAAGAACATAGCCTGTCTTCTACAAAAGTATGCTGACTTGTTTGCATTACTGGTACTTGACAGTCAATATTTTAATTTGCCTTAGAAAAATGGTTACTAAATTAATAATAATAAACTAATTAAGAACATTGCCTGTCTTCTACAAAAATATGCTTTGACTTGTTTGCATTACTGGTACTTGCCATTCAATATTTTAATTTGCCTTAGAAAAATGGTAACTGTATTAAAATAATTATTAAGAGGATGACTTGTCATCTTTGCTATGCTCTGACTTCTCTGTCGTATTGGTTCTAGCGATCATTGTTTACTACTAATATAGTTTTATTTTTTTTAGGGTTAAAGTTTGAATTACCCCTTAACTTTTTTTTATTGCATTTAATTACATCAAAATTAAATTTAGAGTTAAATTAGTTCTTGACATCTAAAAACTATTTTGACCAAACTAAAATTAATTTTAAGGCCAAAGTAATTCCTACAATCTTATTTTTCAAGTCAATCAAATTCAGTTTTTATTAAAAAGAATAAACAATTTTAGTTTTTATATTTTAAATAACAAAAATAGTATGAGATAGAAAATTACTTTTAATAATTATTAAAAATTATTTATATATTAAAATTATAAAAATTTCATAATATTTTTAAACTTTCTCTATTTCCAAACACTTTTTCTCAATTTTCCCATATCCAATAAACAAAATTTTCTTTATTTTTGTCAAAATCATTGACGTCCATATATATTGATCTTAATTTTTAATTTTATAATAATTGTTTTGTAATTTTAGGATTTATGGGTTTTGCTCCTCTTTTGTTAAAAAATTTTTATTCTAAAAAATTTTAAAACCAATTTTTTTTTATTCTTTTAATAAAAAATACGTGTTCAAATTTTTTTTGGAGGTATTATTTTATCTAGTAACAAATGTTTTTGGATTTATTTATTTTAATTAATATCTTAACGCTTTACAAATTATTTTCAATTCAAAAATATTAAAACAATAGTTATGAAAGTATTGATTTATTTTATTTAAATTTTCATTTTAATACTTGTCATTTCTTTTATGAAATGCAATAAATATATGCACTTGTAATAAACTTAGAGTTTTTAATAAGCTCGATTGTTCTTGATTAATTTCTTAATTACTTAATTAAGGTATACATATCATTATAATTTGGATTTAAAATATGCTAAAAAAATAATTTCTTCTGGGAAACAACTCTATTACTCACAAATTAATAAATTTTCAACTTTGAACAAGTTGGACTTGAGGTGGTTCGAATTAAGATATTCTTAAAATTATATAATATTATAATTACGTTTTGTAATAGAGTTGTTTTACCTCAAGTCTATATTAATATGCAAGTTCGAATGTCATTATTTTACCTCTTCCTCATCCTCTAAGCATAGATTTAAATTTTCATTAATTTGTATGCATATAGAAATTTGTATCGGGACAATAGTCAAGTAAATATCCATTAAAGAATATTTTATTTATTAGGCACAATTTTAATAAATAATGAGAAACGAAAATTAATTTTTCAAGTTGAAAATTTTCAAGTTGATGTCCTTATGAATGAGGAACTATTCCGTACGGATGTTATTCATAATTTTTTTCCGGCTCACTGTTTGACTTTTTATAAAAAATATATATATATATAATTTATGCATTGTATTCATTAACTTGTGTGTATATTATACGTTATCCCATTCCCACAGACACTGGCGATATGGACATACATATACATAAAGATATATGCATACATTCATACATACATACATGCATACATATATATATATATATATAATTGAAACAATTAATTTATATATCAATAAAAAATATTTAATATAAGACTATTTGAGTTTAGACAGAACTATTGATGTTTGCGTAAAACTGTTAATGACCAATATAATTGAGAAATATATAATGATAAAGAAAATTGATTTATGCAAACTTATTGATGTTTGCATAAATCACATACTGAATATTGAACAATTGATTAAAGCCTATTTTTAAAAAAAAAAATTAAAATTTCCTTCTAACTGCATGGCTTCTACTTCTAGGAATCCGACCATTATCATCTTCTCTAAAAGAACAAGGTCTATCTTCCTCAATTCTCCCAATTTTCCCACCCCCAACACTGTAACTTCTTCTCATTTCACATTCTTTCCTTGAATACAGACGCACAAGTTGCCTGACTTCCTCAGTATCCAAAACCATCGAAGAATTTACACTGAAACTCTTAGGTAAGTGAGTGGCCGCGGCTCCGCCACCAACTAATCCTCCACGGCCAACCTTACCACTACCAGCAAAATCCGTCATCCCCTTTGATAGAAGACAGAAAAAGGAAAGATAATTTAGAGGAATAGTTTTTCTTATTTCATTCTTCTGTAATGTAAAATTTATACTGTATACATGTATTAGTTTAGGAAACAAAATATTCTGCTCTATTGATTTTAGGCTTAATTTTCTCCTAAACTATTGGTATTTGACTTTCCATATTGTATCACTCCCCCTCAAGTTGATCAGTGGGATTTCCAATGTTCAACTTGCCCAATACTTCATGAAAGGATTGAGTTGTAACTCCCTTCGTCAAAATATCGGCTAACTGGTGTTCAGACCTCACAAATGGAAGCTCAATGATACCTCCTTCAAGTTTCTCCTTGATGAAGTGTCTATCAACCTCTACATGCTTTGTTCTGTCATGCTGGACAGGATTACCAGAAATGCTGATGGCTGCCTTGTTATCACACTTTAGTTTGGCTGGGCCTTGAGGTGGAAAACCCAATTCATCAAGAATTTTTTTAGCCACAATACCTCTTTTACTCCTCTGGCAATTTCTCTAAACTCAGCTTCAGCACTTGAAAGAGCAACCACCTTTTGTTTCTTGCTACGCCAAGTTACCAGATTTCCACCAACCAGAGTGAAGTAACCAGAAGTAGATTTTCTATCATTTGGATTTCCCGCCCAATCAGCATCAGTGTAGGCTTCTATTTCCAAGTATCCATTGTCTCTGAACAAAATTCCATGTCCAGGAGTTCCCTTGAGATACCTCACAATCCTCATCACAGCTTCCATGTGCTCCTTCTGTGGAGAGTGCATAAACTGGCTAACCACCCCGACTGCATATGCTATATCTGGTCTAGTATGAGATAAGTAAATTAATTTCCCAACTAGCCGCTGATACAGTTCTTTGTCGGCAGGCTCTCCTCCTTCCTTCAACACAAGGCCATGATTAACTTGTATAGGAGTGATAATTGGTTTGCAATCAATCATCCCTGTTTTCAGCAAGAAGATCTAAGACATATTTCCTTTGAGAAATGAAAATCCCCATCTTTGATCTTAGGACTTCAATTCCAAGGAAATATTTAAGACCTCCCAAATCTTTCATTTCAAATTCAGCAAACAGACTATCTCGAAGCTTTGTCATTTCTTCCTTGTCACTACCTGTGATGATCATATCATCCACATAGATGATTAGGCATGTGATTAGTTCTCCTCTTCTCTTTAAAAACAAGGTGTGATCAGAATTACTCTGCCGATAGCCATATCTTTTCATTGCTTCGGTGAACCTTCCAAACCATGCCCGTGAAGATTGTTTTAATCCATATAATGCCTTCTGAAGTCGGCAAACTTCATTTTCTTTAAAGTTTTCAGAAAAGCCTGGGGGAATTTCCATATATACCTCTTCCTTCAAGTCCCCATGTAGGAATGCATTTTTCACATCAAACTGGTGCATAGGCCATCTTTTGTTTGCAGCAATGGAAAAAAGAACCCGAATTGTGTCTATCTTTGCAACTGGAGAAAAGGTTTCTGAGTAATCTATGCCATAGGTTTGAGTGTAGCCTTTTGCAACCAGTCTGGCCTTGTATCTTTCAACTGTCCCATCAGCCTTATGTTTAATAGTGAACACCCATCTGCACCCTACAGGTTTCTTCCCATTTGGTAGTTCACATGTTACCCATGTTCCATTCTTTTCCAGAGCTTTCATTTCTTCTTTCATTGCTTCCCACCATTCCTTTTTTTGCTTTGCCTCCTCTACTGATCTTGGAATTATCTCATGAATGGTAAGCGAGAAAGTTTTTACAGCTTCACTGGTCCTCCCCCTCACTAGATTTTCCAAGGGGTATCTAGAACCTCTAGCAACTCTTTCAGGAGAGTACCTTCTTGGTGGAATCCCACGAGTACTTCTTGGAGGAAGATGGTATCTTTCTTCTTGGATCTCCTGTTCAGAGTTAGTATCAATCAAATCATTATTACTAAAAGAGTGTGATTCCTCACTTACCTCTAGTTGGACATCATCAGAAGGAGAGACATTGGGTAGAGATGGCACTTCTTGTGGTACTGAGTGTGTGTCACCTTCTGATTCTTGTCTGATAGATTCATTTGCAAGCTTAGTTGATTCTGGAATAGCACTGTCTGAGATAGCACTGTTGTTCAACCATGCTAGTGGATCACTATTGTTCTCCCCCTGACCACTAGAATGGGCAATATAGTAATATTCAGTCTCGACAAAGTTACAGTCCATAGTCACATAGGTCTTGCGTGTACTTGGACTATAACACCTGTACCCCTTCTGATGAAGTGCATATCCCATAAAAACACACTTGATTGCACAAGGGTCTAGTTTAGTTCTATCCCCTTTTTGAATGTGAACGAAAACAGAGCACCCAAAAATCCTTGGAGGCAAAGATAAAGCTTGGGGAATGTCCACTTGACTACCAAGGACTTGTAAGGGTGTTTTATGATCCAAAATCTTTGTGGGTAACCGGTTCAGAAGGTAGGCTGAAGTAGCAAGGGCTTCTGGCCAAAAGTGTTTCGGAACACGTGACTCGATAAGCATTGCTCGTGTCATTTCCAAAAGGGTTCTATTCCGGCGTTCAGCAACACCAATTTGTTGTGGTGTATAGGGACATGTAGTTTGGTGGATTAGGCCATTTTCAAGGAAGAAGTTTTTCATGGCTCCGTTGACATATTCAGTGCCATTGTCAGAACGGAGAATTTTAATTTTCCGGTGGAATTGAGTTTGAATCATGTGGAAGAATGCAACAAATTTTTCAAACACCTCAGATTTATGCTTTAAAAAATACACCCCAAGTCATGCGAGAAAAATCGTCCACAAATAACACAAAATATTGAAAACCAGTAGAGCATGGAGCAGAACCCCAAACATCAGAGTGAATTAAACTAAATGCCTTATCAAGTCTAGTATTGTTTAATGGAAATGAAACACGGTGACTTTTCGCAAGTATGCAAGTCTCACAATTCAAACAAGAGTCCCTATTTTTAAACAAAGTAGGAAATAAGAACCGTAAATAACTTGCCGACGGATGTCCCAAACTTCTATGCCATAGCCAAATTTGTCTATCCTCAGTTCCATGAGCAAGTAACACAGCCCCTTTTTTTACCACGTCATTGACATAATACAGTCCTTCAAATTCAGTACCACGCCCAATGATCTCCTTCGTATGAATGTCCTGCAAAAAACAAAATTGAGGATACATGAGAACCACACAATTCAGTTCTTTAGTAATATGACTGATTGATAAAAGTTTATGCGAGAGTGAGGGAACATAAAGACAATGCTCCAATTCCATTTTAGAATTGAATTTAGTTTTTCTAGCATTTTCCACTTTTGACAGCATGCCATTTGCACTTTGTATGAAGTTTTTTTTTCGAAATTTCTGAGGTAATAAGATCTGAAACATCCTAAGTGACGGTATGTGAGGCACCCGAGTCAAGAATCCATTTATTTTCTTTTTTCGGACTGGGCTGGATCTGAGTAGAATTTAATTGGGCCGGCTCCACTTGTTCTTCCTTTTTGGTCCGGTTTATTGGCTTTGGTAGTGGGCCGAACAGCATAGACCCTTCTTCTCTTTTGAAATATGGCCTAGTGGGTAGTTTATTTCCCACATCCCCATCTCTTCCATTACTTGAGAGAATTTTAGGGTTCTTACCAAAGCTTCTAGCGCCGCCGCTCGCCATAGCAGTGATCCCCGCTTGGCTTGTTCCTCCGCCACTATTCTCACTGCTCTCAGTTTTGCCAGTAGCCTCTTGGTTGCCCAAAGCTGTATTTGCTTTACCTGTGCCTTTCTTTTTCGTTCGGTTCCCATTCTCCCACCAATCAGGATAACCAATTAGTTCAAAACAACCCTCCTTGGTATGCTTTTTCATACCACAATGAGAGCATTGAAGCTTTGAGCGATCTTCTTGTGATGAGCTTCTACGATCTGAGGAATCTGATCGATTCTTTTGCTGTCCAGACATTCTGCTTCGATTCACTGGTTTTGCGATCAGTCCCGAACTTATGCCACCCGAGGATGTATCATCGTCGCCGGAGGTAGCAGGTTTCAGTACCTGGATCCTTGCGGCCTCTCGACGAACTGAGGCATACGCAGCCTCTACTGAGGGTTTAGGCTCCTGTTTCAAGAGATCCTTCCTGAACGATTCGAACCTCTCATCGATTGCCGTAAAAAACTGGTATAATCGTTGCTCATTAACATATTTATTGAATTCTGCTATATCTTCTGGACATCTCATGGGGTTTGGCTGTCTACGATCAATTGTCTGCCAATACCCCTGTAGTGTGCTCCACAGCCCTTCAAGAGTTCCATCGCCTTGTCTGATGATACTTGCCTTCTTGTGTAAATCGTATGTTTGTAACGAATCTACTCCACTGCCGTATGTTGTGGCTAATCCTTCCCACAAGGTTTTGGCAGTAGGGTAGTTTATCACACTGTTTACCAGACTGGAATCAATATTTTGAATGATCCAGGTAAACACAATTTGGTCCTCTTGATCCCATAATTGAAAGGTAGGATCTGTGTTTGGAGGAGGATTAGAGGACATGTATTTTGTTTTTCCCTTTCCTCCTATTGCTGCTCGCATCAACCGAGCCCAGATAGCATAATTATCTCCTGTTAATTTTGTGGCTATTGTCAAATCTGTTTGAAAAGTTAGTTTTAACAGATTCGCAAATTGGAGGGCTATATCGTCTGGTAACATTGATTTAGTATTACCAGTCGTGTTGGAATTGTTTTCAGAATCACTTTCTGACATTGTTTGGTTTGGCTTTGCAGGATCAATTCAAGGAGGGATTTTGGTAGATGATGATTGCTGGTTCTCTCCTTCTGGATTGAAGAACCTGCTCTGATACCATGATAGAAGACAGAAAAAGGAAGGATAATTTAGAGGAATAGTTTTTCTTATTTCATTCTTCTGTAATGTAAAATTTATACTGTATACATGTATTAGTTTAGGAAATAAAATATTCTGCTCTATTGATTTTAGGCTTAATTTTTTCCTAAACTATTGGTATTTGACTTTCCATATTGTATCACCCTTCACATAAAAATCTCTGGCTTTGCATAAAATTTTGATGATCTTACTTTGCTTGTTTGCTTTGCTTCGCATCATTCTTAATTATATGTATAATCAGTTAATTACTTGATTAAGAAGAGATAATTGAGATAATGGATATTGAAGTTGTGACACTAAGGTAGATTGATTGATTATTGTTCTTAAGGTTTTATTTGGATATGTATAGTTCCTAATCAGCAGCTCTATATATATTTCTATAATTTGGATTTAAAATTGTTTAGTTAAAGTTGTTTCTTAGAAACAACATATATATCAGCCTTTGAATGGACTTGGCCTTAATTAGAAATTAAAATATATGAAAATTGCACATAGAAAATGAAATAAATGTGGGTAATACATGTTATTATGAAATATAAGTAGGTAATACATGTTGTCAAACCCTGGCTTTAGTGGGGACACCAGTCATGACAAAATATATATGAGTAATTATATATTTTTAATTGATTCTAAACTTAATTAAAATAATATTTTACCTATATTCAGAGTTAAAAATTAAAAATTAATGAAAGTCAATTATAAATTCAATTGAGGGCAAAAAAATTTTAAATATTTGAGTTAATTATGGTCTAAAAAAAATATTTATAAGTATAGATAAGAATTATTAATTAGTCTCTGCCCGACCTAATCGATCGAGACCCATCCTATTAGGCGAGTCAATGGAATATATTGAGAGTTATTAATATTAATTTTTTTTTTCAAACATTTCATTATTTTCCATTATTTTGAGCTTGATTTGTGCCAGCCTAATGGGAATTTATTTAATCCACATTTTGAATAAGCCTACATGTTGGTAAAAATAAAAACAAACAAATAATAATAGATTATGTAATGCATTTGAATGTTTAATTTCACTCACCTTGCAAGTTCACTCATGTGGACTTGATCAACACATGGTCCTTATCTATAAGTAATTTTATTAATAAATATAATAGTTATATATTAATCATATAATTTATTTACAATGACAATTTATAATATCTTTATATCCTATAATTATATAAGGCTAAATAATTATAAAATTTCTGAAATTTTATATATTATACTAGTCAGTTTCTGTATTTTTAAAATCTAATTTTTACATCCATCTGTTTTCAAAAATTAAACTGTTTAGTTATTCTGTTAATATTTTGATTCTAAAAATATTAGTCAACTATTTTAATATTATAAAATAATTTATTTGCCCTTACTTTATATATATATTTTTATTATTTGTTAAATCATGCTTATTTTTAATTTTATTTATATTTCTTATAAATAATTTATTTTAATTTTATAAATATTATTAAAAACTAATTTTAAATAATACAAATAATATTTTTTATTGTTTGGCAGAGAATCCATATATATTATTTATTTTAATTTTATAGATATTACTAAAAAATAATTTCAAATAATACGAATAATATCTTTTATTATTTTGCAGATTATCTATATATAAAATAAAATTAAAGATAAAATAAACTTAATAAATAATAAAGATAAATATATACAAAGAAAAAATAAATAAGTTATTTTATAATATCAAAGTAGTTGACTAATGATTTTAAGATAAAAATATTAACAAAAAGCTAAACAATTTAATTTTTAAAAACACAGATATACAAAAATTAGATGTTGAAAATATAAGGACTGACTAGTATAATATATAAAACCTAATAGACTTTATAATTATTTAGCCATTATAATACATATATCTCGTTTATGTAAAGTACAATATAAAATATAAGAATGCTATAATAAATACCAATAGAAAATTCTTATATTTAATTACAGGGATAAACATTTTTATTAAATGATAAATTTAATAAATAAATCCACATATACTTAGTAATTCAATAATTATATTTATATAAAATAAAAATTCTATGGAAAAAATTTGCCAAAATTTTATCTGTATTTTTAATAAATTTCAAAATCAATAAAAATGCAACCTACATTGAAAACATACTGATAAAATAAAATTTCTTGAATTCTATCATTTCTTCATTAGATACTCAAATATTTAAACACATATACATATAATACAACACATAAATACACGTTAGCAACACTCTTTGAGTTGGTGTTATGGCACACTTAATCCCCAAGCTCCAATTACAGTTCTGATCATACTTGTCTATACTTTTAATACCTGTGCGACATATTATACCACACTAAGCTTAAAAGCTTAGCGATACATACTAATAATATAGCCAACATATGTTCTACCATGACACACAATGTCTCATTTCTTTATTACATTTCTCAATACATTTCAAACACTTATATGATATATTCCATCCTGCCGATGTTACAAGTATCACTCATAAACTTAAACAACACCAGTGTAATGTCATCTCATTATTTAATTTCATAAAATTCATCCACATATTACACTCATTAGCACAACACACATATTATAAACAATTTCCATTTAAGTTTTACTCATTTGTCAATATTCAACATTTAGACTTTATAAACAAGTCATAAACATTCTCCATCAAACAATTCTTATAGTCTTAATATTATAGTATATGTTTCCAAGAATTTTATCCAAATACCACAATCACATGTATTTGGCCCAAATAATTCTATATAATATTTAAATTTCAGAGATATTGCTTTGGACTAATTTTTTATACTTAGTGTCTAACCCGAAGATAAATAATATTGACACTCAGCGTCTGGCCTGAAGGTAATATATAATATTAAAGCTCAGCGCCTGGCCCAAAGGCAATCATCAGCATGCCATATAACACTAAACACAATACTCTGAAAATTGATATTATATAAGGTTGCACACATTACATAAACAATTTCACACTTTTTTTCCATACTTTGGCAATCATGCCAAATTTCATTATTTTTGCACTTTCCCATCTTCCCTCATTATTTCTATACATCTTCATCAATTTCCTAGCCATCTTTCCATTATGGTCAAATTATGCCATATAATTGGCATAATTGCATTTTACTACAAACATAACCCATAATGTCAATAACCATATTAAAATGATTTAAATGTTCACAAATTATACTTTTCATACCTTTTAACACTTGCTTATGCACTTTGCATGTGAATTCACACATCAAAGTGACATGGTCCTAATATCAAACAATAATGTAGTATGCCAAAGAAATGCATTTTAACATATTTTGTACCAAAGTATGACTAACCTTTTTCTTTTCCTTAAACATGCTTAATATCCTTTTTTTTTTTAACATGACTAATCACATTTTTCTAATATATGTCACATTTGCAAATCACCCACTTTCCATTACTCACATTTGTAAAGTGTGTGACCTCATTACTCACACACTTTGGACACTTTCCATTCTTTTTTACAAATCACCCATATTAATATTTTTAGCCATTTATAATGGCTTAACATAATGAAATTAATGCATTTTAAATATTTTCTTACAAATCTCAATACTCTTACATACAAGACACTACATCATATTAGCCTAGCATATTCATAACATCAAAATGTGCTAGGCCAATTAAATGCAAATGCAACATACAAAATTAAAGTATGTACTTACCTATAAATATGCCAAAATCCAAATCAATTCTCCTCCCAAATCCAACTTTTATCAATGTCCTTCACTTCTTTAATTATGCAAGTCCACTCTACTCAAAGCCTAATCAAATCATGAGTTAACACAAATCCATTAGAAATATAATTCTTCACATTTTAACTACTCAAACTTTAAATTTCACAATTCTATCAAATTTTCAATTTTTGCCCTAATATACTTTAATTTAGAAAACTATGCTAATCAATTCCAAATTGAGTTTTAAGCTCATTTCTATCATTATAATATTATTATAACATAATTTAAGCAATTAAATTCAACTAACATCAATTCTTTACAATTTACCCCGTATTCAATTACTTTCATAAATTATTCCATAGACAATTACTTCCATTAACCACTTCATAATCAATTATTACAACAAACTAACACATAATCAATTATTTTTACAAATTAATCTATAATCAATTAAAATCATAAGTTATCCATAACTAAATATTTCTACAATTTAGTCCATAATTATTTATTATAAAAAAACTCCTATATTTCTACAATTTAGTCCATAATTATTTATTATCAAAAACTCTTATCCATCATCTTTTTCTCCACATCCTTTGATTTTTTTTAGTGATTTCCTTAAAGAATCCCTCATTACAAAGAAGCTTTGGTTTTAAAATTAATTTAAAAGAAATAGAAGAAAAAAGAAGATGGAAAATAGTGGTGGTGGTGGCTATGGGTTGAAGAAGAAGAAAATGATGGAAAAGTCAAATTTGGCTTTAATATATTTTAACAAAATTCCCCCGCCTTTTTATATAATTAAAAAAATGTGAAAATATTAAAATATTAAAGATTTTTCTCTTTCTTCTTATCCTTAATTTAATTTAATTTAATTTAATTTTTATTTATTTATTAATTCTTTTACTTGTTATTTTTTTACCTTTTGACTTTCGCTATTTATTTTTTGTATTTTATGAAAAAATATTTATTATGTTTATGTTAGGTATATATTATATATACACTAGGTATATACCTTGCATATCCTTCATACAATACTTTATTTACCCTCCATATACTTTGTTTAATTAATTTTAATGAGACCACGCGTGTAATTCTCTCTCCCTTAGATAATTTTGTCTTCGAAATTACTTACTGAAGTAATCAAACTCCGCTAAAATTAAATACCAATTTTCACGTCCAGCATAACTAAGCACCAAATTATTGCCACAACTTATCATCATTTTTAATCAAATAATACCTACTCTCTCCCTTTATCAATATACTTAGTCATCCGTTGAAATTTTAATTCGTTCTTATTCACTTATTTTATACAATTAAATAATACTAAATTAACTTATAATTATATCGGCATAATACCATCTTTGTAATCCTTACATTAACACTTAAGATTCTTAACTCCAATAGTATCAACTTAAAAATAAAAATAAAAAATCCATTTCAAATAAATTTATCATCTTATACATAAGCAATCACATCAAACAAAAAGGATTTATCATTTTTCACACTCAAAATTTTCTAATTCCTCAATACCACAAAAGAAAACAAAATCATTTATAAAGTTCTAGTCTTTTCTTATTTGTTCACTTGTACAAACTTTTTTCTATGACCCAAATAATTGTATTGTCTTAAAATTTAAGAATCTTAAATTACATCTTTAATATCGAGTGCTAACTCATCAAAGTTACCTCAAAATTTGAATCTCTATTTAATTATTTTTATTTTACTATTACAAATAAATACTTAAAATGTTACCAAATAATAATAACTTCAATCACCAATCAATCAATCTTAAATATGCATTTCCTTTAAGTTATTATAAGCTAATTATCATCTTTAAACATACCATCTAGTTTCTTCTTTAATCATTCATCATCAATATAGTTTAATTTATTTCACACTTCTATGCTCACTCAATGGATTATTTTAAATTTTCATTCAAATACTTCCATATATAATTTATTAACTAACTTAAATCACCACCTAATGTTGCTATTAAGTATACCATACATATATAATATGCATGTGTATATATATACTATTTCTATCAATTATCCTTCTTTAATTACATACTCAATTGATTATACAAAGTAATATATCAATATTTCTTTATATTTTCCCATCTTCTAAGCTTATCCCTTAATAATTTGTTCTCATTCCAACCTTTAAAACAATATATTAGTAGCTACAAGTATTCCCAACATTCACTCAATGTGTCTTGATCAATTTCTTCCATTTTAACTAAATAAATACTATCTAACACTTCATGAATGTGATCAATTTCAAGTTTAATCTTCCATAAACAAATCAACAAAATTATATCAATATATATTTATATTAAATTTTATCCAATCACATACCAATCTTTCATACTCAAGCTAATCTTTTCCATTTTAAATCCTATTTGATAACATTTATATGTTTCTTCAATAATATCTTAACATTTACTAATTATATCCACTTATCATCTATCCACACACTAATTACACACTCAATTTGATTTCTTACTTACATTTATCAATAATTTTCTCAAGTTTCTTTTTTTTTTAAAAAAAAAATTTCATCACCCTATAAAATAACCCTTTTTCATTAAACATTGGTTATTCAATCGTAATTTTCATTTACTTGTTCTAGTATTTTTTTTTCTCATTCTTTCCTCACTTTATAGACTCCTTTTATTGAATCAACTTCACCTCAATTCATAAGCAATCAACCATTAATTTTAAATATTTCCATGATTAAATCAACATTTTACTATTAACCTCATTTACTTAAAATCCAATAGATAACTTTTAGTTCTCCATAAACACAACTCAATTTTTAAGTCTACACTTCTACAAATTAATAAATTACAAATTCATACACTTATTTTAATCATCAATATACATACATCAAACTCTCCTCATATAACTCTTACTTTTCAGTCTCATCTAATAAATTGGTCTCATTTTTAGTTCTCCATAAACACAACTCAATTTTTAAGTCTACACTTCTATAAATTAATAAATTACAAATTCATACACTTATTTTAATCATCAATATACATACGTCAAACGCTCCTCATATAACTCTTACTTTTCAATCTCATCTAATAAATTTGTTTCATTTCTATCTTTAACAATTTGATATCAATTTCAATTACTCACAAGCTTAAATTAACAATCCACCACTAAATTCACTTATTAAATCAAATAAATAAATAATATCAAACTCATAAAGAACACATTCAATTCATGCTACAATATCATACATTGATACTTCCATTTTTTTTTCCTTTTGTAATTACTATTATAGAATTCAACAATAAATATTACTTCCTCATTTAACGTAATAAACTATTTATGCAAATTCACATTTTAATTACTTATACTCATTTATAACTTAGAAAATAATCAATATTGATAATTACTTATTATAAGGAATATCATTTAATTTTTTATTTACTTATAGTAAATCTTAACTTAACCAAAGTTATAAGTCACTTTAATAAACCCTCAATATACTTCCATAGTAAATAAAATTATTTTTATAAATTAATTTTTCCATTTATTTTAATTATGAACCATTAGTTCTAATAATTTTTTTTAGAAAAAAAGAGCTCCATATTCATTCTTTATTCATCCACAAATTCGTATGTAAATTTTTATAATTTTCTTCATTCATTTGTTATATAAATGTTTAATTTATTATTCAATTTCACAAATTTGCATGACTTCCTAACTTCATATTAATCTCATATTTTAACTTTTCATTCATCACTAATCTTCACAGGAGATTATAAACTTTTACTCATGAGCATTAGATATATATATGAACTTATATTTAAAATTTTAGATTTTTCTAACTTGATTTACTATATTTAAAAATTAAATCTTCCAAACCCACAGATTTAATCTCTTTAATAATTTATCTGGCAGTACCTATTTATCACACATGGATAGAAATTGATGAAATTTTAACCATATGTCCAAGAAATACATAAAATATTTTATATAAATTTTCATATTTTTATGGGTTTATTTGATATAGTTTTTAATAAATTTCTCAACTTCTACAGATTATGAATTGTTAGGATAGCTCTAGCAGTCTGTTTTCTTTTATTTTTCTTAAATAGTAAATCATCTTTAAAACTTTTAAAATTTCATAGATCAAATACTAACACATGGATAAACTTTCAAATAAAATTTTAAGCTCATTTAATATTTCTAGATTAGTCTAAAATTTGGGCAAATTCACTTAGCAGAATATAAATAAAAATTTTAGCAACTATCATACTCATATCTCAGGTTTTTATTATTTTTATTATATTTTAAATCAATTCTTTATTTTCACTTATTTATTAATTAAATCAAATATAAATCTTATCTTTCAAGTGAGTATTCCAAAGATCCTTAATTTAAAATCTCTAGAACGACGCTTTCGCTGCACCACTCTGATTTACACATCCCAAGTGCCACCTTAACTTATATTCATTCAATACCCTAATATTGCTACCTTAGAGACCAACACAGGTGCCAATGCATATGCATGCATTAAAATTTAAATCATAATTTTAGAATTTTCTCTTTTCTCTTTTTTGTTCTTTCAAAACCTACCTAAGTCGAGAATCTCAAACCTAGGCTCTGATACCAAAATAAATATAATACCCTTATACCCTATATTTATACAATACATATATCTTGTATATGTAAAGCACACATGTAAAATACAAGAATGCTATAATAATTACTAGTAAAAAATTCCTATATTTAATCCCAGGAATAAACATTTTTGTTAAATGAAAAATTTAATAAATAAATCCGCATATACTTAGTAATTCAATAATTATATTTATATAAAATAAAAATTCTATGGGAGAAATTTATCAAAATTTTATCTGTATTTTCAATAAATTTCAAAATCAATAAAAATGTAATCTACATTGAAAACATACTAACAGAATAAAATTTCTCGAATTCTATCATTTCTTCATTAGATACTCAAATATTTAAACACATATACATATAATACAACACATAAAATTTTTCTCAAAACTTATTTAATATACATATGATATGTTTAAAATATAGAAAACAAAAGTTCATAATCTCAAAATTTTATACACGTAAGCAACACCCTTTGAGTTGGTGTTATGGCACACTTAATCCCCAAGCTCCAATTACAGTTCTGATCATACCGGTCTACACTTTTAATACCTGCGTGATATATAATACCACGCTAAACTCAAAAGCTTAGTGATACATACTAATAATATAACCAACATATGTTCTATCATGACACACAATGCCTCATTTCTTTATTACAATTCTCAATACATTTCAAATACTTATATGATATATCCCATCATGCCAATGTTACAAGTATCACTCATAAACTTAAACAACACCAATGTAATGCCATACTCACTCTATCATTATTTAATTTCATAAAATTCATCCACATATTACACTCATTAGCACAACACACATATTACAAACAATTTCTATTTAAGTTTTACCCATTTATCAATATCCACATTTAGACTTTATAAACACGTCATAAACGTTCTCCATCAAACAATTCTCATAGTCTTAATACGATAGTATATGTTTCCAAGAATTTTATCAAAATACCATAATCACATCATTGGGTCGAAATAACTCTATATAATATTTAAATTTCAGATATATTATTTTGGACTAATTTTTGACACCTAGTGTCTGGCCCAAAGGTAAATAATAGCGATGCCTAATGTCTGGCTCGAAGGCAATATATAATATTAACACCCAACGTCTGGCCCGAAAATAATTATCGGCATGTCAGATAATACCAAACGCAGTACTCTTGAAATTGATATTATAAAAAGTTACACACATTACATAAATAATTTCACACTTTTTTTCATGCTTTGGCAATCATGCCAAATTTCATTTTTTTTCACTTTTCCATCTTTTCTTTTTATTTTAATATATCTTCATCAATTTCCTTGCCACCTTCCTATTATGGCAGAATTATGCCATATAATTGGCGTAATTGTGTTTTATCACAAACATAGTCGATAATGTTAATAGCCATATTAAAATGGCTTTAATGTTCACATATTATCCTTTCCATGCCTTTTAACATATGTCTATGCACTTTGCATGTGAATTCACAAATCAAAGTGACATAGGCCAAATATCAAACAATAATGTAGCATGCCAAATAAATGCATTTTAACATATTTTCTACTAAAGTATGACTAACCTTTTTCTTTTTCTTAAACATGCTTAATATCCTTTTTTTTTCAACATAACTAATCACATTTTTATAATATATGTCACATTTACAATGTGACCTCATTACTCACTCACTTTGGGCACTTTCCATTCTTTTTCACAAATCACCCATATTAATATTTTTAGCCATTTATAATGGCTTAATATAATGAAATTAATGCTTTTTACATATTTTCTTACAAATCCTAATACTCTTATACACAAGACACTACATCATATTAGCCTAGCACATTCATAACATCAAAATGTTTAGGCCAATTAAATGCAAATGCAACATATAAAATTAAAGTATGTACTTATGTAACACCCCTATAACCCATATACGCACACTACATGCAACCACATCTGTAATATACGTATATCAGATACAGGAGTGTCACGGTTTATATTAAACAACCAATTTTTCCTTTTAGCAATAATATGAGAAAACTTAAAATATTTAAGTTATAATAGATAAAACATTTGTTTATTAAGTAGCGGAAAATGTAGCGGTATTTTTATATATATACATCAAAATCAATATTTATAAAACATAAAGTTTATACATGTTTGGCAGTTCGTCTCTGATCTTGAAGTCCACAATCAACACTTCACAAGCCTAGACTCGACTCGGTCTAGCTGAACTCTTTGGTTCAACCGGATCTAATCTGTCACCTGCGCGATGAACCACAATCGCGCTAAGCCAACGGCTTAGTGGTACAAACCATGATAATAATATGCTTTAATGTAATGCAAATGTCATACTTTCAAATATTATAAACAATCCACAAGAATATCATATTTCAAAACCTTACATTAAATTATATTATTCATTTGTTTCATCATTCATGATTCACATTTAAACAAAGACAAGCATAGGCCCAAAAGAAACTAATATGTCATTCAAATTCCAGAGTTAATTTTTTGGTTCAATAATCACATTTATCAAGCCCGTAGGCGATTCATTATCACAATGAGAAATATCTCATATGTAACATCCCAACTAGGCTTCAAGGACTAGGCCCAACCAAGATTCAAGGGGTGTTAAGCATGCTAAACTTCAACCCAAATTGGCTTCAAGGACCAAGCCCAGCCCAGCTTCAAGGGATTGTTATTTTTAGGCATGCCACCAACAACAAAACTCTGAAAATTGAATAACATACTAGGCACACAATTCTTTCATTATTTCATTATCAATTTCATTCTCATTTTCTCATAATCATCTAGGCAACCATGCTCCAATTATTTCATTTGCATCATTATAGCCAACAACAATGGCTTCACATCTCATCATTAGGGTATGCATAACCAATTGCATTGTACATACATTTTGAATGATCATTATATATATTTCACATATGCAAATCATAGCATTTATCAAATGGATCAACAATGTAATAGATTACTTAACACATTTACAATCAAATGTGTTAAGTCCCAAATTCATGTAAATGTATGCAATAATGTAGGTTTGTACTTATCTCAAGAGCAACTCACACCAATCTAACCACTTCCTCTTCCAAGAATCTTTCAACACTTGGATTAGGGCAACTCAATCTCTTCAAAACCTAATCCAAAGGTGATTATACACACTCATTTAGAGATACACATGAGATAATGTGGATAAGAACCAACTAGGACAAACTCTACACATGACACGCTCAACAACACAGGCGTGTCCCTGACCGTGCCCTAAACCCACAACATAAAAGCTTTGACAAGCTCAGTGACATGGGTGTGTCACTGGCCGTGTCAATCCTCCCTCAACACAGTGGCTATGATACGTCAGTGACATGGGCGTGTCACTGGACGTGTCAATCCTCCCTCAACACAGTGGCTATGACACGCTCAGTGACATAGGCGTGTCACTGGTCGTGTCAATACTACTCCAACACAGAAGTTGTGACACGCTCAGTGACATGGGGGTGTCACTGGTCGTATCACCCATCTAGAAAACAGAACCATTGACACGCTCAAAGACTTGGCCGTGCTCATGGGCGTGTCAGGCCAAAAATCTTAATTCCGACACCAACAACACCACATCAAACAAACCTCTTTCTTTTACCATCTTCCACTCCTAACAAACTTAACCAAACACATCAATAAACCATAATAAACTTGAAAAACACCAAAACAACTCAATACATGCATCAAAACACAAATCACAACAATAATCATAACTCAACCCACACAATCCACAACACTTACTTTCCATCACCAAACTTAACCTTTCCTTCAAACCAACCCCAAAATCAATACCAATAAGACCAAACACTCTCAAATACACCACAATTATACATACATATATCATCAACAATCAAACACCCAACTCAAAACACAAACTTAAAAGAAAACCAAGGAATCAAGTGAAAACTTACCAAAAGTGACGAAAACCCTTAGAATTCCAACTTGATCACTTGAAACACCCTTCAATCTTGAGTTAGGAAGAGAAAAATCTCTCTTTCCTCTCTTGCTATGGTGATAGCCGGCCAAAACAAAGAAAGAAGAAGATGATGATAGAAAAAACAAAGTCAACTTCTCTTAACCACAAAATCTCTCTTTAGATATCCACCAAGCAATTAAATAATAAAATATTATAAATATTCTCTTCCACTAAATTTAATTTCCCTTTTTAATTAATCCAAATATAATTAAATATCTTATTTGACCAAATCAAACCATTGACTTGTATATGTTGTATATATCTCTATATATACAACATATACACTCTTCTCTTTTCCTCACTTACCACTTAAACATACATATGTACTTTATATCATTTAATCCAATTTTAACAATAATCATTCCAAAAATTTTAGGGTATAGTTTGGGATATTACAATTCTCTCCCTCTAAAAATAAATTTCGTCCTCGAAATTACCTGATCTCAAGTCTGAAACAGTTGGGGATACTGATCTCGCATCACCTGCTCACTCTCCCAAGTTGCCTCTTCCTTCGCATGATTTTTCCAAAGAACCTTCACAACTGGCACTTTCTTATTTCTCAACTCTTTCACTTCATATGCCAAGATAGCCACTGGTTCTTCCTCAAAAGTCAGCTCCGGACTCACCTCAATAGATTCAACTGACAGAACATGAGATGGGTCTGATCTGTACCTCCGCAGCATAGAGACATGAAAGACATTATGAATTCTATCTAATTCAGGCGGAAAGCAAGACGATAAGCAACTGGTCCAACTCTCTCTAAAATCTCATAAGGTCCAATAAAACGAGGACTTAGTTTCCCTTTGCGGCCAAATCTCAAAATCTTCTTCCAATGAGACACTTTCAAAAAAACTCTATCTCCTACATTAAGCTCTATGTCTCTCCTCTTCAAATCAGAATAAGATTTCTGCCGATCTGAAGCTACTTTCAACCGATCCCTAATTATCTTCATTTTCTCTTCCGTTTCTTTAATCAAATCGGGACCAATCAATTTACCTTTTTCAACTTCATTCCAACATAGAGGCGCCCTGCATCTTCTACCATACAATGCCTAATAAGGTGCCATTCTAATACTGGACTGATGACTGTTGTTGTAAGCAAATTCCATCAATAGTAAAAATTTGACCCAACTTCCAGAGAAATCAATGATACAGCTTCTCAACATATCCTCTAAAATCTGTATCACTCTCTCTGACTACCCATCTGTCTGCGGATAAAACGCAGTGCTAAAGTGCAATCGAGAACCTAAAGCAGCATGCAAACTCTTCAAAAACCTTGAAGTGAACCGGAGATCTCGATCAGACACTAAAGAAATTGGGACTCCATGCAATCTCACTATCTCACTAATATATAGCTCAACCAACTTCTCCAGAGAATAGTCCATTCTAACTGGAAGAAAATAAGTTGTCTTTGTCAATCGATCAACAATCAACCATATGGCATCATGCTTCTTTTGAGTTAATGGCAAACCAGTCACAAAATCCATTGTCACACACTTCCATTTCCATTCTGGTACTAATAAAGGTTGGAGCAACCCTGTTAGAACTTGGTGTTTGACTTTCACTCTCTGACAAGTGAGACATTTAGATACAAATTCTGCTATGTCATCTTAGTATTCCCAGGGTGCATAGCAAAAACCGACTGATGTGCTTCCTCCAAAATAATCTTTCTCAATCTTGCATCATTAGGAACACACAATCTATCTTTGTACCAAAGGCTGCTATTATCTCTCACATTGAAATCTCGGCTCTCCTCCTTTTGGCAATCCGACACAACTTTCTGAATTTTCTCATCAACCAACTGAGCCTCTTTAATCTGATCCACCAACACCGATCTCAATTGCAAATGAGCTAATAAAGCGCCATCATCACATGATTCAAAACTAGCATGCAACGCTCTCAATTCAACAAGCAACGAGAGCGAATAAGCAGTCAAACCTGCCAAAAACTTCCGACTCAAGGCATCTACTACAACATTCGCCTTACCAGGATGATAGTCAATCAAACAGTCGTAGTCTTTAATCAATTCTAACCACCGTCTCTGCCGAAGATTCAGCTCTCTCTGAACAGCCAAGTATTTCAAACTTTTGTGACCTGTATAGATGAAACACTTCTCCCCATAAAGTTAATGTCGTCAACTCTTCAAAGTAAAAACTATGGCTGCCAACTCCAAATCATGTGTCGGATAATTAAGCTCATGCGGCTTCAACTGCCAAGAAGCATAAGCTATGACTCTACCCTCCTGCATCAAAACACAACCTAAACCACTATGTGAAGCATCACTGTAAATCACATATGGTTTATCTTCCACAGGCAAGGTAAGAACAGGAGCTTGAGTCAACATCTCTTTCAACTGCTCAAAACTTGCTTGACACTGATCTGTCCACACAAATCTAACTCCCTTTCGAAGTAATCTGGTGAGTGGAGTAGCTATCAAAGAAAAACCCTTCACAAGCCGTCGATAATAGCCTGCCAAACCCAGAAAACTTCTAACTTCAGTCACTGACTTCGGTGGACTCCAATTCAAAATGGCCTCAACTTTACTTAGATCAACTCTTATACCATCCGCTGAAACTACATAACCGAGAAATGTCACTTGATCAAGCCAAAACTTAGACTTAGACAGCTTAGCATACAATTGCTTCTTTCTCAAAGTCTGCAATACAATCTGCAAATGCTTATCATGCTCCCCTTTATTATGCGAATACACCAAAATATCATCAATAAAGACCACCACAAACTAATCTAGATAGGGTCTAAACACCCTATTCATCAAATCCATAAAAGCTGCTGGTGCATTCGTCAACCCAAAAGGCATCACCAAGAACTCATAATGCCCATACCTTGGGCGAAAAGATGTCTTAGGTACATCTTCAGCTCTGACTCTCAACTGATGGTATCCTGATCTCAAATCAATCTTGGAAAACACTGCTGCTCCCTTCAACTGATCGAAGAGATCATCTATCCTAGGCAATGGATAGTTATTCTTGATAGTCACCTTATTCAATTGTCTATAATCAATACACAACCTCAAAGCACCATCCTTCTTCTTTACAAACAAAACAGGTGCTTCCTATGAAGACACACTAGGGTGAACAAACCCTTTATCTAACAACTCCTGCAACTGCACCTTCAACTCTCTCAACTCAGCAGGTGCCATTCGATAGGGAGTAATAGAGATAGGAGTGGTACCAGGCAACAAATCGATACCAAACTCAACTTCTCTCTCAGGGGGTAACCCTAGCAACTCCTTAGGAAATACATCTGGGAATTCAGCAACTGTGGGTATACTATCAAGTTGAGAACCCACTACTTTGGTATCTACAACATGAGCAAGATAAGCATCACACCCTTTTCGAATCAACTTCCTAGTTGCAACAGCTGAAACAAATATGGATGTAATATGTCTCTATTCACAAGCTACCATCATTGGTTCTCAGGGTAACACACTTCTTTTGACAGTCTATCATAGCTCCATGCTTAGATAACCAATCAATGCCTAAGATCAAATCATACTCCTTAAAAGGCATTTCAATCAAATCACTAAGAAACTCTTCATCATGCACCACAACTGAACTATCTCGGTGCAGTTTGCTAACTACCACACTATGCCCTAAAGGATTTGTCACCAACACATCAAATCCTAGGGACTCGGAATGCAATTCAGACACAGGCAAAATAGATACACTTATGTATGAATGAGTAGATCCTGGATCAATCAAAGTAAGAACTGAAATACCAAATAAAGAAAATGTACCCACAATAACTATTGAAGCATCCGGCTGCCTCTGCATCACATACACTCGCTGAGATGATCCAGCCTCATCTAGCCTACTACCTCCGGATGTAGAGCCTCCTCTCTGACTGATCCCAGGTCGACCACCTCTACTGAAACCTCTGCCCCCCTTGACCTCCTCTGCTAACACTAGGTAGAGAAGCTACAGTATCAGTCTGTCTATCTTCGAGTAGCTCAGGGCAATCTTTAATGAAATGAGCTGGTGACCTACATCTAAAACATACCCCTGATCCACCTGTCTTCCAGCAAGCACCCCCATGTGCCCTACCACAATTAACACATATAGGTGGAATAGATCTCTGAACCAATGGAGTCGGAGCACTAGCTACAGAAACTGTAGGTCTCGGACTCTGCCTCTGATACTGAACTGACCCACTAGACTGCCTCTGGTTCCTACTGACTCTTGGAATAAAACTTCCCCTGCCTCTCTTCATAGATGAAGACCCTGCCTCAAACTAGGGTCTCCTAACTCTAGTCTCCTCCTCAGTAGCATCTGCTGCAATACCCTGTGCTCTCTCAACACTTCTGGCTGCTGCAACCAACTGAAAAAAATCTTGGTACCAAGAACCAACAACAATACACATAATAGAGGGCCTCAATCCCTCCTCAAATATCCTGCACCGGTCTATCTCATCAGAAATAATTCCACCTGCATAATGACTCAACCGGATAAACTCTATCTCATACTCTGTCACTGTCCGGCTATCTTATCTCAGATTCAAAAACTCCATCTTCTTAGCATCCTTATACTCCCTCAGAGTATACTTATACTCAAACTCCCGCAGAAAATCATTATAAGACAAGGTCGGTGGATCATCCATGGCATGTGGAACCGTCTTCCACCAATCATAAGCATCTCTTTGCAGAAGTGATCTAGCATAATCAAATTTCTCTTCAGAAGTGGATTGCAACTTAATAAATATCCTCTGCACTCTATCCAACCATTGCTCAGCTACTGTAAGATCTATGGTACCAAAGAAATCCTCAGCCCCAAACTTTCTCAATTTATCATAATGCCTCACCTGTACTTGTGTTTGTGGTTGCGGTGGTGGCTGCTGCACTGGAGCTTGCCTCAACAATTCTACCACATGCCGTAACCAAACCGGTGGAATCTCATTAGTAGCTAGTCTCTCTGGCATAGGTGCAGGTCCCTCTCCAGCTCTCTCAATCCTAGCTCCATCTCTACCCTCCTCAGGAGCTACACTCTCAGCACTACCTTCTATGGACTGACGTGACTGAGACGCCATCACTACCTATATCTGCAAACACAGCAGAATATGCCTCATCAAAGATCATAAACTGCCAGTGCCAAAGCATGTATCTTATTCAAAAACTATATTTTAAAATCAAAATTTTCTTTTTCTTATAATTCACCTAGGTTGAGAACCTCAAACCTAGGCTCTGATACCAAAACAGTTGTAACACCCCCTATAACTCATATACGCACACTACATGCAACCACATCTGTAATATACGTATATCGGATACAGTAGTGTCACGGTTTATATTAAACAATCAATCTTTCCTTTTAGCAATAATATGAGAAAACTTAAAACATTTAAGTTATATTATAAAACATAATAGATAAAACATTTGTTTATTAAGCAGCGAAAAATGTAGCGGTATTTACATATATATATACATCAAAATCAATATTTACAAAACATAAAGTTTACACATGTTTGGTAGTTCGTCTCTGATCTTGAAGTCCACAATCAATACTTCGCAAGCCTAGACTCGACTCAGTCTAGCTGAACTCTCCGGTTCAACCGGATCTACCCTGTCACCTACGCGATGAACCACAATAGCACTAAGCCAACGGCTTAGTGGTACAAACCATGATAAAAATATGCTTTAATGTAATGCAAATGTCATACTTTCAAATATTATAAATAATCCATAAGAATATCATATTTCAAAACCTTACATTAAATTATATTATTCATTTGTTTCATCATTTATGATTCACATTTAAACAAAGACAAGCATGAGCCCAAAAGAAACAAATATGTCATTCAAATTCCAGAGTTAATGTTTTGGTTCAATAATCACATTTATCAAGCCCGTAGGCGATTCATTATCACAATGAGAAACATCTCATATGTAACATCCCAACTAGGCTTCAAAGACTAGGCCCAACCAAGCTTTAAGGGGGTGTTAAGCATGCTAAACTTCAACCCAACTTGGCTTCAAGGACCAAGCCCAACCCAGCTTCAAGGGATTGTTACTTTTAGGCATGCAACCAACAACAAAACTCTGAAAATTGAATAACATACTAGGAACACAATTCTTTCATTATTTTATTATCAATTCCATTCTCATTTTCTCATAATCATCTAGGCAACCATGCCCCAATTATTTCATTTGAATCATTATAGCCAACAATAATGGCTTCACATCTCATCATTAGGGTATGTATAATCATTTGCATTGTACATACATTTTGAATGATCATTATATATATTTCACATATGCAAATCATAGCATTTATCAAATGTATCAATAATGTAATAGATTACTTAACACATTTACAATCAAATATGTTAAGTCTCAAAGTCATGTAAATGTATGCAATAATGTAGGGTTTGTACTTACCTCAAGAGCAACTCACACCAATCTAACCACTTCCTCTTCTAAGAATCTTTCAACACTTGGATTAGGGCAACTCAATCTCTTCAAAACCTAATCCAAAGGTGATTATACACACTCACTTAGAGATACACATGAGATAATGTGGATAAGAACCAACTAGGGAAACTCTACGCATGACACGTTCAACAACACGAGCGTGTCCCTGACCGTACCCTAAACCCACAACACAAAAGCTTTGACAAGCTCAGTGACATGGGCGTGTCATTGGCCGTGTCAATCCTCCCTCAACACAGTGGCTATGACACGCTCAGTGACATGGGCGTGTCACTGGACGTGTCAATCCTCCCTCAACACAGTGGCTATGACACGCTCAGTGACATAGGCGTGTCACTGGTCGTGTCAATACTACTCCAACACAGAAGTTGTGACACGCTCAGTGACATGGGGGTATCACTGGTCGTGTCACCCATCTAGAAAACAGAACCATTAACACGCTCAAAGACTTGGTCGTGCTCATGGGCGTGTCAGGCCAAAAATCTTAATTCCGACACCAACAACACCACATCCAACAAACCTCTTTCTTTTACCATCTTCCACTCCCAACAAACTTAACCAAGCACATCAATAAACCATAATAAACTTGAAAAACACCAAAACAACTCAATACATACATCAAAACACAAATCACAACCATAATCACAACTCAACCCACACAATCCACAACACTTACTTTCCATCACCAAACTTAACCTTTCCTTCAAACCAACCCCAAAATCAACACCAATAAGACCAAACACTCTCAAATACACCACAATTATACATACATATATCATCAACAATCAAACACCCAACTCAAAACACAAACATAAAAGAAAACCAAGGAATCAAGTGAAAATTTACCAAAAGTGATGAAAATCCTTAGAATTCCAACTTGATCACTTGAAACACCCTTTAATCTTGAGTTAGAAAGAGAAAAATCTTTCTTTCCTCTCTTGCTATGGTGATAGCCGGCCAAAACAAAGAAACAAGAAGAAGAAGAAGATGATAGAAAAAACAAAGTCAACTTCTCTTAACCACAAAACCTCTCTTTAGATATCCACCAAGCAATTAAATAATAAAATATTATAAATATCCTCTTTCACTAAATTTAATTTCCCTTTTTAATTAATCCAAATATAATTAAATATCTTATTTGACCAAATCAAACCATTGACTTGTATATTTTGTATATATCTCTATATATACAACATATACACTCTTCTCTTTTCCTCACTTACCACTTAAACATACATATATACTTTGTATCATTTAATCCAATTTCTACAATAATCATTCCAAAAATTTTAAGGTATAGTTTGGGATATTACAACTTACCTATAAATATGCCAAAATCCAAATCAATTCTCTTCCCAACTCCAACTTCACTCTACTCAATGCCTAATCAAATTATGAGTTAATGCAATCCATTAGAAACATAATTCTTTACATTTTAGCTACCCAAACTTCAAATTCCATAATTCTATCAAATTTTTAATTTTTGCCCTAATACACTTTAATTTTAGAAAACTAATCTAATCAATTCCAAATTTAGTTTTAAATTCATTTCTACCATTAGAATTATATTATAACATAATTTAAGTAATTAAATTCAACTAACATCAATTCTTTACAATTTACCCCATATTCAATTACTTTCACAAATTATTCCATAGACAATTACTTTCACTAACCACTTCATAATCAATTATTACTGTAAACTAATTCATAATCAATTATTTTTACAAATTAATCTATAATCAATTACAATCCATAACTAAACATTTCTACAATTTAGTCCATAATTATTTATTATCACAAACTAATTCATTTAATCAATTTATAATCTTCCATAAGCAATTTAAATCAATAATAATCCATTTAATAACAAATATATATATATATATACACACAAGCACATACCACTTTCCAAAAATTCCTATCCATCATCTTTTTCTCCGCATCCTTTATTTTTTTTAGTGATTTCTTTGAAGAATCCTTCATAATCTAGCTATTTTTTTCTTAAAACTCTAAATTATTTACAAAGAAACTTTGGTTTTAAATTTAATTTGAAAGAAATAGAAGGAAAATAATGGTGGTGGTGGCTACGTGTTGAAGAAGAAGAAAATGATGAAAAAGTCAAATTTGGTTTTAATATATTTTCACTTTTCCAAAATGCCTCTGCCTTTTTACATAATTACAAAAATATTAAAATATTAAAAAAATTTCTCTTTCTTCCTATCCTTAATTTAATTTAATTTTTATTTTTATTTATTTATCTTTTTTGCTTTTTATTTTTTTACCTTTTTACTTTTTGACTTTCACTATTTATTTTTGTCTTTTATGAAAATATATATATTATGTATATGTTAGATATATATCATATATACACTAAATATATAACTTGCATATCCTTCATATAATACTATATTTACCCTTCATACACTTTGTTTAATTAATTTAATGAGACTACGGGTGTTACATAATTAATTTTAATTAAATTAATAATTCTGAATTAAATTAAATTTGTAGCATTACTTCTACTTACTTTAAAGGAAACTATGGAATTGCTAGTATATGTAGAAAACAAGCTTAGAGGGAGAAGATATGAAATGGGTGCTCGAGTTTAAATAATTATAAATTTTGATCACCTGAAATATCAGATTTCACTTTGGGTGGATTTAGATATTGAAAATAAATTGAGTTTTATATTGGATTATAAAAGTTCAATTTAAATTTGAGTTTTAGATTTATAAAAATTTAAGTCAAAGTCAAGAATATGAATTAAATCATTTGTAAGATTAGCGTTTTCAAGGAAACAAATTGTTATTATAAAGAATATTCACATGTAAATTTTTTCAAATTAAATGAAATAATACAACAAGAGAAATATAAGACTAGAAATAAACTTAAATCCATTATGGCTGTGTGTAATATATATATATATATATATATATGTATATATATAAATTATCAGTGCAATTATTCAAAGATAATAATTTTCCTTTTTATCTTGAATTAATCACATGAGAATTTTTCGCCGGCAATAGAAATTTATTTATTTAATTTTTTGTGTGTATATTATCATTTTGAAGTCGAGTTAGGTAAGATCGTAATAGTTATATGTCCAAAGACTCAACATCGAGACCTCTACTTTTTTTTGATAAAAGATTTAAATTTTATTATTATTATAGATGGAAAAAACATGTTTCGGAGATGCTATCTACCCATACCAAAGGTCTATCCTCAAACCCCCACAACTAATGCATCCCAACTCATGAGAAAAAAAAACCCCAAAGCTCAAGTACATTGCAACAACTAGCCGAACGAACACATGATTAAAGGAGCACATAATATAAATATATCTAAAGCTTATTTCTTCTCAATTTAAAGAACAAATGGAAGTTGTGAAATGCTAAGAGTATGTCATATTCTTCTTGTGCTGAACATATGATCATAAAGCATCCACCAACCGAAGATTGCAGCCAATGTAAGAGTAACCCATTGGCAGCAACAGGAATTGGGCTAAATAAACATATTGGGACTTCACATTTATGGGAAGCAACCCGAATCTAACAAAGAAATCATCTTCCTCTTGGCATACTCTCTTCACAAGATTTGAAGAAAGCATTTAGACTACCCTTCACCGAAGTTGATCATGATCTCTAACTCTAGGACTTCCATGTAAATACCCAATGGAAGCATGCTCCCAGAGATGAGCTAGCGATTACCACTATAAACACAACCAAACTGCCAAAATGGATACTCAATTCCAGATTGAGCTGTAAGAGACCCAGGCCCTAGGAACCTAAGAATCGCAAGTGGACCCATCAGATATTTCTTTCCTGATGATGTCGCTCAATCCTTGGCAAATTTTGTCTTTATCGTTTGCCTCAAATAAACCAACATTGATCCAATTTCCTAAGTTTTTCGTAACCTCCATGCCCTCTATGTTTGGATAAGCTGGCTGAGCAGTACCAACATCATTAACCTCAATAGATGGCAACGTATTCTCAAGATCCATCCGAAGAGGACTGCCCAAAAATTTACTGCCATTAATCAGATTCATATTTTTTATGTTGGAATAAGAAATGGAGTTTTTAAGAGCAAGGATCGATGATGGAGACCCGTGTTGTGAACCTGCCTGCTTGTCCTCCTTGTTCTTCCGCCGATTCTCTTCTTCCAAGATAGCAGATGCTATATCATCAAAGACCAGAGAATCAGGCTGAACATTATTTGTCAAGTTGATGACGAGTTGATTATATGAATCAGGTAGACTTTGGAGTAGAAGTTCTGCACGTTCTTGTGACTCTATTTTATGATCCAAAGATGTAAGCTAAGAAAATAGAGTATTCAAGATATTAAGGTGCTCCGTCACTGAAGTAGATTCTGACATCCTCAAGGTGTAAAGTTTCCTCTTAAGGAAAATTTTGTTATGTAATGACTTGGCCTCGTACAGTTTGATGAGGTGATTCCATATCTCCTTTGCCGTTTTTTTTCTGCTAAGCTGGACAAGATCTCATCTGCAAGTGCTAGATGAAGGTTTGCAATAGCATTCCCATCCATCTCGTTCCATTTAGTATCATCTGGGAATCCCTGCGGCATTTTACTGATTGCCGCTAGACAACCATCTTTTCTCAAGATAGCTTTTATCTTTAATTTTCACAGTGAGAAATTTCTCCCGTTGAATTTTTCAATCTCAAATTTTGCCGCCATCGCTTTTATCTTCAAAAATTAGCTCCCACTATTTCACATGAACAGTACCTCTGTTACAGTGATCTGCTACAGTACCTCCGCTACAGATCTGTTATAGTATATGCAGTTACTATTTAAAAAAACCACGTGAATAGTATTTTACTATTTACTATTCACAAATTTCGCATTTTTATGCCCGTTTTTAAAATGGATCACACCAAAAAACTCCATGTAATTTTCTCTTCCTCGTGGTATATTTTGTTTTTCAAAATACCACAGCTCTGATACCACTTATTGTAAAAGCGGACCAGATAAAACAAGAACACAGCTAAAATTTTGAGAAAAATAAAGATAAAATAGACACAGAATTTACGTGGAAAAATCTTAAACGAATTAAGGTAAAAACCACGGACAATGATAGAAGAATTTTATTAGAAGAAAATAATAGGAATTACAATATAACTCTCAATTTTTCCTCACTGCCTCTCTCTTTTGGGATACCTCATATGCTTAACATCCCTTGCCTATTTATAAGCAAGGGAAAACGCGTAGCAGAGGAGAATTTCATTTTACCTTTCTTTTTTTTTTAAAAAATTTTAGTTGTGTTCTTGCTTTATCTGGTGTGCTTTTACAACAAGTGGTATCAGAGCTGTGGTATTTTGAAAAACAAAATATACCACGAGGAAGAGAAAATTACGTGGAGTTTTTTTGTGACAGTCAGAGTGCCTTGCATCTTGCAAGGAATCCAGCTTTTCATTCTAAATCAAAACACATACGAGTCCAGTATTACTTCATTCGTGAGAAAGTGGAAGAGGGCATTGTGGATATGCAGAAAATTCATACAAAAGACAACCTAGCAGATTTTTTGACAAAAGCAGTTAACACTGACAAGTTTATTTGGTGTCGATCCTCTAGTGGCCTGACGGAAGCATAAGCAGCATGGAAAGACAAGGAAAAAAGAATGGTGTGAAGACATGATTGATCCTCAATCAAATCTTTAAGTGGGAGATTGTGGGCGCCAACAAACTTTGACCAATGAGGCGCCGAAATTTTTGAAGGTGCAGCAATTGAAGAATTTTGTTGGAGGCGCCGAAATTTTTGAAAGTTTGAAGGTGCCCACAATCTCCCACTATGGCAAAAAAGGTCACCTGAAGAAGGATTGTTGGAGTCTGAAGAATTCCAATTCTCAAGGGAACGTGGCAAGCACTTCAGAAGATGGAAATGTGTTGTGTTGTGAAGCAGCAATATCAACGGAGAGCAAGAAGAAATTTGCGGATGTGTGGCTTCTTGACTCAGGAGCAACTTATCGTATGACCTCTCGAAGAGAATGGTTCCATCATTATGAACCTATCTTAGGAGGATCTGTATATAGTTGTGAAGATAATGCCTTAAAGATCATAGGCATTGGATCCATCAAATTGAAGATGTATGACGGTACAGTTCGCACTATTCAAGGAGTGCGAAGGTCTGAAGAAGAATTTATTATCTGTGGGAGAGTTCGATGATCTTTATTGTACTATCAAAGTTCGAAAAGGAATCATGAGGATTAGCCGAGGAGCGCTTGTAATTATGAAAGGAAAAAAGATTGCTGCAAAGTTATATATGCTTTTGGGAAAGACTGTGCAAGAAGCAGAAGCATCTGTTGCTTCAAACAGTTCAAGTGAAAGATCTGCAATGGTGTGGCATCAAAAGCTTGGACATATGTCTGAACAATGTATGAAAATTCTTGCTGAGAAAAAGTTACTTCCAAGCCTTACAAAGGTGTCATTACCCTTTTGTGAGCATTGCACAACAAGCAAGCAGCATCAACTAAAGTTCAGCATATCCAATTCTAGAAGCACGAATATTCTTGAATTGGTCCACTCTGATGTATGGCAAGCACCAGTTTCGTCACTAGGAGGAGCGAAGTACTTTGTGTCCTTCATCGATGATTACTCCAGAAGATGTTGGGTGTATCCTATCAAGAGCAAGGGAGATGTATTTGCAACTTTCAAAATATACAAAGCACGGGTTGAACTTGATTCAAGCAGTAAGATCAAGTGTTTAAGGTCAGATAATGGAGGAGAATATACTGGGAATGAATTTGATAGCTTTTGTAAACAAGAAGGCATCAAAAGGCATTTCACTACGGCGTACACTCCACAACAAAATGGAGTAGCAGAGCGGATGAACAAAACTCTATTAGAAAGAACAAGAGCAATGTTGGGAGCTGCAGGTCTTGATAAGGCATTTTGGGCAGAAGCAGTCAACACTGCCTGTTATGTGATTAACCAGTCTCCATCTACAGCAATTGATCTAAAGACTCCAATGGAGATGTGGACAGGGAAGCCAGTGGATTATTCAAACCTCCATATATTTGAAAGTCCTGTATATGTGATGTACAATGCCCAAGAAACTACGAAGTTGGATCCAAAATTCAGGAAATGTTTGTTCTTGGGATATGTTGATGGAGTAAAGGGGTATCGCTTATAGGAGCCCACTGCCCACAAGGTTATAGTTAGCAGGGATGTTATCTTTTTAGAAGATGAATTGAAAAAAGGTGATAGCACTTTGAAAGAAAATTCAGAGACTACAATGGTACAAGTAGAAAAGAAGTCCACAGAAGAAGATTCTTCTGAAGCAGAACCAGAGCACGAGGAGGAGGAAGAGCAAACTGAGTCTGAAGAGTCGGAACTTGGAAAGGGAAAGCACACAAAATGTACACCAGTCTGGCAAGAGGATTATGTTATGGGCAGTAATGTTGCTTATTGTCTTCTAACTGAGGAAGGAGAACCATCAACTCTCCAGAAAGCAATGAGTAGTTCAGATGCGTCTCAGTGGATGGCAGCAATGCAAGAGGAAATTGAAGCCCTGCATAAGAACAAGACTTGGGAGCTTATGCCATTACCGCAAGGAAGAAAAGCTATTGGCAATAAATGGGTCTATAAGATGAAAAGAAATAGTGATGATCAAGTGGAGCGGTATCGTGCAAGATTGGTGGTAAAAGGGTATGCTCAGAAAGAAGGGATTGACTTCAACGAAATATTTTCTCCTGTAGTTCGATTGTCAACAGTTCGTGTAGTCTTGGCAATGTGTGCTACACTTGATTTACATTTAGAACAGCTAGATGTGAAAACAGTTTTTCTTCATGGAGATCTTGAGGAAGAAATCTATATGCTCCAGCCAGAAGGTTTTGAAGAAAAAGGAAAGCGAAACTTGGTTTGTAGGTTGAACAAATCTCTATACGGTCTAAAACAGGCGCCGAGGTGTTGGTATAAGAGATTTGATTCCTTCATCATGAGCCTTGGATACAACAGACTTATTGCAGACCCTTGTGCATACTTCAAGAGGTTTGATAAAAGTGATTTCATTATTTTGCTGTTGTATGTAGATGACATGTTGGTAGTAGGCCCCAACAAAGATCATATTCAAGATTTGAAGGCACAGTTGGCTAAGAAATTTGAAATGAAGGACTTGGAACCAGCAAACAAGATTCTAGGGATGCAAATTCACCGAGACAGAAACAATAGGAAGATTTGGCTTTCTCAGAAGAATTACTTAAAGAAGGTCTTACGATGCTTCAATATGCAATATTGTAAGTCAATTTCTACCCCACTTCCTATTAGTTGCAAATTATCCTCCAGTATGTGTCCTAGCAATGAAGAAGGAAGGATGGAAATGTCTCGAGTACCGTATGCATCAGCAGTGAGGAGTTTGATGTTCGCAATGATTTGTACACGACCAGACATTGCACATGCAGTGGGAGTTGTAAGTCGGTACATGGCGAATCCTGGTAGAGAGCATTGGAGTACTGTAAAGAGGATCCTAAGATATATTAAAGGAACCTCAGATGTTGCATTATGTTATGGAGGATCAGATTTTATTGTCAGAGGATATGTTGACTCAGATTATGCAGGTGATCTTGATAAAAGTAAGTCTACCACAGGGTATGTGTTCATTCTTACTGGTGGAGCAGTAAGTTGGGTATCAAAACTGCAGTCAGTTGTGGCAACTTCAACAACAGAAGCAGAATATGTTGCAACTAATCAAGCTAGTAAGGAAGCAGTCTGGTTGAAACTAATCATGGAGGAACTCGGGCATGAACAAGAGAAAATTTCTCTATTTTGTGACAGTCAGAGTGCCTTGCATCTTGCAAGGAATCCAGCTTTTCATTCTAAATCAAAACACATACGAGTCCAGTATCACTTCGTTCGTGAGAAAGTGGAAGAGGGCATTGTGGATATGCAGAAAATTCATACAAAAGACAGCCTAGCAGATTTTTTGACAAAAGCAGTTAACACTGACAAGTTTATTTGGTGTCGATCCTCTAGTGGCCTGACGAAAGCATAAGCAGCATGGAAAGACAAGGAAGAAAGAATGGTGTGAAGATATGATTGATCCTCAATCAAATCTTCAAGTGGGAGATTGTGGGAGCCCACAAACTTTGACCAATGAGGCGCTGAAATTTTTGAAGATGCAGCAATTGAAGAATTTTGTTGGAGGCGCCGAAATTTTTGAAAAAAAAAAAGAAAGACAAAATGAAATTCTCCTCTGCTACGCGTTTTCCCTTGCTTAGAAATAGGCAAGGGATGTTAAGCATATGAGGTATCCCAAAAGAGAGAGGCAGTGAGGAAAAATTGAGAGTTATATTGTAATTCCTATTATTTTCTTCTAATAAAATTCTTCTATCCTTGTCTGTGGTTTTTATCTTAATTCGTTTAAGGTTTTTCCACGTAAATTCTGTGTCTATTTTATCTTTATTTTTCTCAAAATTTTAGCTGTGTTCTTGCTTTATCTGGTCCATTTTTATAACAACCCGGACCTCTTGCCTTTATTGGTCTTTCTCTTACTAGAAACAATAAGACTTCCTTTCACCAAAGATTTGTATTTGGTTTTAGTCGTCTTTGTCTATTTATATTTAGCAATGAGATCGAGGTTTGGTTCATCCACTGAAATTTCTTCTTCTTAGTCCTCTAAAGCAGCTGAAGTGTTGCTTTTATTATACATTCTAGAGAGCATCGAAGAGATGTGGCTTGAGGATTGGGCAAAGGATTGTGTATGGGCAAGATTTATAGCAAAACCCTTGATTAATCAATCCAAATTCATTTTGTCAAGCTCCACAGTAGATTCGAAGCTAAAGCTCCACAGCAGATAATGATCCCACATCGATAAGGAAGCCAAAGCTCCAGTCACATATAAGACTGGGCAATCCTCATACTGTCAACTCGGGTTTTCAGTGTGAGTTAGGCCCAACTCTAATATGGTATCAGAGCATTCATGCCCAAACAGGCTAGATCCTGGGCTGAACCCCCACAAGACCGAAGCTGATGGATTGATGCCAGCCGGTCCGCCTAACGTGGTAAATGGGCTCGTGGTAGCAAGTGTCAATCAGGGGGATGTTGGAGATAATGATCCCACATCGGTAAGGAAGCCAAAGCTCCAGTCACATATAAGGCTGGGCAATTCTCATATTGTCAACTCGAGTTTTCAGTGTGAGTTAGGCCCAACTCTAATACACAGCAGATTCGAAGCTATGCTTGATAATTCTTACAGGCGCTACTGGATCAGTGGAACAACTTGTGGCAAGAGGCTGTACCTGACTGGGTGTATCAAATGGTAGTTGGTTAGTGTGGCCATAAAGGTATAATCCCAGGTGGCGCAGCAGGCTCCTTTGGAATGACAGCAAAAGCATATGGCTCTTGCTGACAATGGGGAACAACTTCTAGTGGGGCAGAAGACTTGTCTGCCACTAGGGAGGGTGAAACTTGGTGGAGGAGTGAGGGAACATCTTCTAGTGAAGATGGGAATGTGTTTTCCACTACAGAAGGTGTCAGATGTGATGAGCCAAAAAGACAGAGGTTCTTCGGTCTAGGGGACTCTTGGGTGTTGGAAATGGACTGAGAAATTCCAGATAATGGGTTCCACTTGTCAGGAATATTTTGTGCATGCTCATTATTCTAAACTATCGTAAGTGGAATTTGGTGTTGTTCACTTGCCACGCCGGACGTCGGAGGCTTGGACAGAAATAGATTAGCAGTTGCGACTTTGACCTGCTTCGCTGCTGTAATGTTGGCCACTGGACCTTGCTCCTCAGAAACCTTGATGTGAAATAAAGCCCATCGATCAAGACAGGAATTGTTTATGCAACTCAAGACCTCTAATTAAGTTAGAAAAATCTCTTATCAATGATTTATGTGTTAGATATATATTTAATTTTTTAATAACACTATTAAGAAACTGATTTCTAATTGGTATCTAACTATTCTAGGTGACATTGTTTGGTTAGTGAGCAAGTGAGGCAAAACAAAAAACCATATTGGCAATCAAGAATTGGCTGCAGAAACTTACAGATGCAGCTCACAAATTAATTAGATGATATCTTGGATGAGTGTTCAACAGAAGCATCTAGTGTAACTTTTAAGGTAAACTAGTAGCATATCCGCATGATGCACAAATGTGATTTTTTATCGTGATATAAAAATTTTATTATACATATAATATTTTATATTTATATATTAATAATTTATTAAATATATGATATTTTATATTTATATATTAATAGTTTTAGTAAAAAGCTTTTAATTTAATATATTTAGCAATCATTATTAGTATAGTTGTAGAAAATAAAATTAAAATTTAATATGACTTTTTATTTTTATATATTAATAGGTTTATATAATAAATTATGAGACACAAATAACATAAAAAGAGATAGATAACTATGACGCATGATATTTTTATATTATATATATATTACATAATAATCTACTTTTTATTCATATTTCAATTTTGATCAATAAATTTCTTATATATAAGACATTTTATTATCATATATTAATAATTTATTAAATACGTGATCTTTTATTTTCACATATATTAATAGTTTTAGTGAATAATTTATCAATAACTATTAATTTATTAATAACTTATTAAATATATGATTTTTTATCTTCATATAATAATAGTTTCAGTTAAAATATCTATTAATAGTTTATTAAATTTATTAAATATGTGACATTTGATATTTATATATTAATATTTTCAGATATTACATTTATATTAATAATTTATTAAATATATTACTTTTATCTTTATAAATTAATAATTTAAGTTAAAAATATTATTAATAATTTATTAAACATATGACCTTTTTATATTCATATATTGATAAATTATTTTACTAAATGGAATAAATAATATATATATATATATTCATATTATGTATATATGTATTTTATAGTACAATATATTGTGCACTTTCATTTTTCTTTATATATATATATATTAGGATTGTCAAAGATCATATATTTTATTATTTAATTTTTAAATTTCTAAAATATATAAATAAATTATTTAATTTATAATTAATTTATTATTAATATTAAGAGTTATATATTTTTAGCTTTTTAACTTTCTAAAAAATGAAATATATTATTAAACTATATTAATGTGTAATTAATTTATAAAAGATTAAAAGTCACAAATATAATTTTTAAATTTTAAATTTTATATAAATTATTAAAATTAAATAAAAACTAATTTAAAAAAAGGAGAAATAACAATTTATGATGATGTGGAAGCCTCACAGTAATTCTTATTCCTTGGCTTTTATATATAGATATCGATTCTTCTAGTTTTTTCTAGAGGTAGGCGTAAGTTAGTTTGATTAACCGATTATCCAAAAATTGGTCGGTTCAGTTATATATATATTAAGAATTTTTTGTTATCGGTTCGATTAATGGGTAACCAAATTCGACTGGTCGGTTAACCATTAAAAGGTTTTCTAAACACCACACATCATTTTATAACCTTTAATCTTTTATTATTAAAACGTTAACCTAATACACAGTATACACTCTCCTCTCTCATTTCTCAACACTAGTACCGCCACCCACCACCATCTTATTTTCCTCTCTTCTCTCATTAATTTCCCTTGCCTATATTGGAGCATTGTCTGTCACCAGCAACTAGTAGCAACCTTGTCAGTTGTCATTGATCGCCAGTGCCTCACACAGCAACTCGCAACCGCAAATCGATTTACTTTGGGCTTGGGTTAGTTGTTTTGCTTATTTTACTTGAAAGTTGAAATTTCTCTTTTTAATTTTTAATTGCATTGGTTAATCTAGATTCTGAAATATAAAATGTTATCGACCAGCAGAAAATGAGAACTTGGGTAATTAACATTTGCTATGACTAATAAGTTTTTTTGCAAATTCTCATTTCATCCTCTTTTTTTTTTTTTTTACTATTTTGACAGTTAAATTCTATTTGAGAAGTAAATCTATTTCTAGAGACAATAACTATACTGCTGCTACTAAATTATAGTCTTTTTTTCTCTTTTTTTAGAATATAGTATATTTGTATATATATAAATATAATATATGATTTTATATTAATTGTTAGTTCTAAATTCTAGTTGAGATTTTTGAAGTGTAAAGTAGGAGAGAATCTCTCTCTTTGATCTTTGTCTCACTTAGTTTAGGAAATTTTGGCCGATTTAATTTCCTAAATGTTATTGTTATTAATTAGATGAATTAGAATTTAGAAATGATTGCAAAATCTTGGTATATTTTGTATTTTGTTTGATGATGACAAATTATTCTGTGTTATTATCATCATCATCATCATTTTGGCTTTGTGTTTTAAGTTTTGTATATGGTCAATTGGCTTTAAAATCCATCCATATTATCTGTACTATCATCAGTTGATGATATTGGCCACCTAATAGTATAAGAAAAATATTGAAAACCTAAATGGAGAGGAAAGTTTGTCTTTAGCTTTTGCTATAATTGCTTTGCTTATAATTAACCCAAATTCTAAATAATTTCTTGGACCTGGAATATTTAATTCATTAATTGGATTATCTGAATTCAGGATTATCTGAAGTAATTAGAGTAAACATATTATAAAATTTAGTAGGTATGCAAAACCTAAATGAAAATTTTTTATTTTTGGCTGTAAAATGGACAATAAAAGTCAGTTTCTATTCTAATAAGTCTAAACAGTTATTATCATTAATTAATTGTAGCATCCAATTTTAAAATATGAACTTGTGTGATATTTGGTATAATATATAAAACACACACACACACATATATATATCTCAATATATAATATTTTTTTAATTCAAGATTTATTTTAAAAAAATCATAAAAATTTATATAAATTATCTCATCAATTTTTTAACGTCATGGTGCTTTTTAAGATATACCCATTAAAATTTATATAAATTAATATATTAAAAAGTATATATTTTTTAGTTGGTCTATATATAGTAAATTTAACCTACTTTAAACTACTCCGACTTTAATCTCAAGCTCTAAAATTGAATAAGTGAAAGACACAATTTCAACTTCCTTATAAATGAGAATTTCAACTTCTATATAATTTTTCTTTTGGTGAAGAATTAATTAAGTTTGATCTCAAATTCTCAATATGTTCTTAAGTTGAAATTTGTTTTGTGAAATATAGGTGCCCTTATTTTCTTGTGAATATGTTACTTAATTTGTTTGCCCTTTATGTTTCTATGTGTCATTTTTAGGAAGTCTTTGAAAATGTTATTTTAGCTTATTATTTAGGCTACTGGGGTTTTTTTTTAAATTTTATTTACACAAAATTTTTTTAGTTGATACTTGATAATCCTTCACCATTCACTATTTAATCAAGATCTTTTTTTGTTATATTGTAATGCAGATTGCGAGTGATCATGATGAAGAAGTTGAATGTGCCCTTCAGTCAAGCACAGGGACACACACTGCTGCCTCTTCCAAAAAGAAGAAAGCAAGGGATAGATCGCAAATTTGACAACACTTTAGTGAAAAGTTTGAGGATGAAAATGGTCAAACTAAGGTGCAATGTAAGTATTACGATAGATAGTTTTTTTGTGATACGAAAAAGAAAAGGGAGTAGTGCATTAAAATATCATGTGGGTCAATGCAAAAATAATCCAATGAATGGAAGAGATGCAAAATAAATGAAATTGAATGTTCAATTAGGGGGTACTGGAGATACATGCATAACTAATTGGAAATTTGATCAACTGGCTTGTAGAAAGGCATTAGCAATATTAGTAATTGAGTATGAATTAGCTTTGAAATTTGTTAAGCTTCCTGGGTTTAGAAAATTTAGCCGAATAAATTAAATGTCCTGAATTTATTATTCACTCTAGAAGAACTATGACTAAAGATCTATTTGAATTGTTTACTGAAGAGAAAAAAAAATTAAAGAAGGTATTGAACACTGATTGTTCTAGAGTGTGTCTCACCACTGATACTTAGACTTCAGTGCAAAGAATAAATTATATGTGTCTCACTGCGCATTTTATTGATAAGAATTGAAACTTGTACAAAAAAAAGTAATTAATTTTTATCCAATTACAAGTCATAAGGGTGATGATTTGAGTCAGGGTGTGGAGAAATGTTTGCTTGATTAGGGAATTGATATACTTATGACCGTGACAGTAGATAATGATTCATCCAATAACACTGCAATATTAAGTTTGAAAAAAAAAATCTAAATGGGGTCCAACTATCTTAGGGGGTAGATATTTACATATGAGGTGCGTGGCTCATATTGTGAACTTGATAGTTGTGGAGGGGTTGAGTGATATTTCTCAGTCTGTAGTTAAGGTATGATGTGTTATTAAATATAACAGAGCATCACCAGCTAGACTAACCAAATTTAAGGAGTATGTTGCAATAGAAAGGATTCAGTGTAAGACATTGTTGGCCTTAGATGTCCCCACTAGATGAAATTCCACATATCTTATGCTAGACAGGGTTGAAAAATTTGAGAGAGCATTTAAGAGGTATGATGAGCAAGATAGATCATTCAAGTATGATATAATGAAAGATGACAAAATTGATGATAAATTTATGGAGATAGATGGTAGGCCTAACTTAGATGATTAGGCATGTGTTAGGCGATTTTGCAAGTTTTTACAAAAAATTTACAAGATAACTTTAAGAGTGTTGGGCTCCAAATATTCTACTTGCAACTCTTTTTTTCATGATGTGATAAAGATTCATGTTTTGTTGAAAGAATTAGAAAATAGTGATGATTATCTAGAGTTGTCCATCGTGGCTATTAAGATGAGAAATAAATATAATAAATACTGGGGCAATCCAGATGAAATCAATATGTTAATTTATATTGCTGTTGTTATTGATTCTAGATACAAAACTGATTTCATGGAGTATGCTCTTAAGTAGCTAGTTGTATGGTGCACAAACGGGTATTAATTTTTTTAAGAAGTTAAAGCAAGCCACTTTTGAGCTCTTTAATGAGTACAAAAACAAGACAAGTGGCTATCAACGCCAAAGTGCTTCTAGTGTTGGTGTTGTAAGTGGGAGTAAAAAACAAGCTAATATTACCCAAGATATGGATGAGCCAATATTGTTTAGGAGGTTTAAAAACTAAAAGGCAAGTGGAGATCATAAGACTGAATTGGATAGATATTTAACTGAAGATTGTCAAGATATTCCTAACTTGGATATCTTGAGTTGGTGGAAAATTTATTTCCCTAGATTTCCGATTTTATCATTAATGGCACGTGAGATATTGGCTGTCCCTATTTCTACTATAGCTTCAGAGTCTGCTTTCAGTACATGCGGTCGAGTGCTCAATCCATATAGAAGTTCTTTGAGTCCTAAATTAGTGGAGTTACTTATGTGTTGTGGAGATTAGCTTCAGATTTCGCAAGAGTTAATGACATTTGAGGAAATGCCTGAAGACATTGAAATGCTCGAAGATGGTAAGACTACATTTCTTGTTATATTATGGTTGTCATTTTGTGTTTAATTTAATTAGTTTGTTTCTTTAATTTTTTATTAACTCAATTCATTTTATATTTTTTTCAGCGATGGTTATAGTTGCATTTGAACATGAATCAACAAATGTTGTTACACAATCAACTGATATGGATGTAGATGAAGATTAATGCCGATGTTTGTAGTTTTTTTAAAAAAGTTTGTGGTGATTTTTAATGTTTGTGTTGTTGTTACATTTAATGATTATTGTGTGTTGCAATCTATAGGACTATGTTGAATGGTTATTTTGTTTTGTCAATTTGTAATTTTATAGTTTTTTTTTTGTGTTGTGATTTGGACACAAGATAGTTGCTTCTTGTGATGGACTTAATTTCTTTAAATACTTGAATTATCTAGTATGTTATGATTTATTGTTCTTACCATGGGATGATGCATATGTTAACAGGTTAACAACACCATGGCTTGTTAGGTCCAGCTTCTTCTTTATTTCCAATATTTATTCACTTTGTTTTACATATTTATTATTTCACCTTTTTCTTTCAAAAATCAAACAAGAAAGAGAGGAAGAAATTAATCTTATTTTAACTATTATATGATATAAGCAAACTTTTATAAATGCTCACTGCTCTATGTCTCTATAAACTCATTCCATTAAATTAAATGGGCAATAAATGAGGAAATACAAATTCTATAAAAAAAATAAATTAATATTTTTATATAAAATTTGTATTAATATTGTTTTTTTTTTTACTTTTTAGTTATGTACAATGGATGAATGGACCAATAGTCTTGGACTTTTGTATTAATATTACCATCAATTAAATAATATTATAGGAATCCTAATTCTCAAATTTATGCCATTTATCAAATAATGTTTGTCTATAAAATTTATGATGGTTTACTGGTCTTAAAATCGAGTCTAAAGAAATTTTTTTTCCTTCATCAATAGTAATACACTGAAAATTTTAACTTTACCACAAAAAAAAAAATAGCCAACTGAACTGACCGAATTCAACATTCTGTCGGTTCGGGCAAAATTTTATGCCGTGGAAATATTCGATTAAAATACTGTTTGGTCAGTCAATCAATCGATTGACTGAACGTCCATGCTTAATAATCTTTATTGTTCGGAATAGTAAAATTCAATTGAATTTGACTTTTAATAAAATGTCAGTCTCATCTTTTAATAAAATGGTCTTTAACTAATGCCTAGAGCCCAATACATATGACAGATTTACTCTGCAAGCTTTTTTTTATTCTTTAACACTTTACATGCTTTTGAGTTTTAATAATCAAAATATTGGTAAAAATCATAAAACCTTTATTTCTTAAAAAAGACAAAAGGCATGATAATTAATGAGACAACTCATTAATGTGATGATTATTTTTAAAAAAATAAATTTCCAGAAAATCAATAATTAAAATAAAAGTGTTGTCTTTTTTTTTTTTGTTAAATGATATTTTTACTCCTGCTAAAATATGAATTCACAACTTTAATTATAATTTGAAAGAAGATTCTAAAATTATTAAATTAGAATTCATTAATTTGTTTATTTACTTTTAATAACCCTCATTTTAAAAATAATTTCAAAATAACTGTACTTATTTTTATAATTTATTTGTAGTATAAAAATAAAGTTATTTTAAAAATGTAGTTACTATGATTAAATTAATAAAATTTGCTCATATTTTTCTAACATTATATTTCATTAGTATTAGATATATCATATGATTTTAGTGACACTAAATAATTTATATTAATAAAATTGTACATCAAAGAAGAATATTTTAGAAAATTAAGAAATTAACTATTATTTCGAAATAAGTCTCTTTTTGTGGTATTATTATTATTATTATTATTATTATTATTATTATTATTTGTGCTATGAATTTAAGAAAAGACCTAGAAATTATGAATTACATATATTTTTAGTATATCTCTCACAACACATATGTATCTTTTTTTTTTATTTTGCAAAGAAAAATTTTCTTATATTTTATTTTAACTGCTATTTATTTTTGCATTTGTTTTTATTTTATAATTATGCTTGAAATAAACTAATTACTATTTTAAAGTAATATATAGAGTTATGAGAAAAACAATAATTTTTAAATAATTTTGAGATTATGTGTCTTTTGCATCCATATAAATATGGTATACATTTTTTTTTGGAAAAATTATTTAACTTTTGAAATTAAAATAAATAAAAATATAAAAATATAAAATTATTTTTGCATAACATATGGGTTTAAAACTAACTCTTTTGCAATTAGCTTTCTAATCTTACAATATATTATATTTTTTTAAATATATTTTCTTAAGTATTAAATAAAAATAATACATTTAAATATTTAAAAATTAAGATATTAAATATAATAAATTTATATTAATCATCTATTATGTTTATTTTGGCTCTATTTGCTCTATGATATTTTTTTATTGAACAGAAAAATAATACTTACATAAGTTCATCATTACTTTTTTTTTTCTATTTGTTAGTAATATTCAATTTATTTAATATTTAATATTTCATAGTTTCAGATGTCTTTTTTATTTTATTATGTATCTCAATTTTTAAAATTTTAAATTAAATTATTATTTATTATATTTTATATATTTATTTGGAGAATTTAAATATAATATAAATTTGTATATTGATAATAATTATATTTATTTAGAGAGTTCAAATATAATTATGATATCTTATTTGATATTGATAATAATTAATTGTTTATATACTATATAAAAAACATAAAAAAAAAACTATAACAACTAAACCAATATTTTTTTCACAATACTGTTTAATTTTAAAATTGTAACACTATTTTTTATCTCACGTATTGGTAATATATCATATTTTTTATATTTTTATTTTTTATCTATTATAGTTTTTTTATTTTATTTGATTTACTATTTATTTTTTCATAATTTTTGTTTATTTATTATTGATAATGGTTAGTTGTCTATATATTATATAAAAACACATAAAAAATATTATACTAACATTTTTTCTCCTACAACACTATACTTAGTTTTAAAACTATAACACTATTTTTTTTCTCATATGCAGATAATGTATCATATTTTTATATTTTTACTTTTTTTAATAATAATTTTTTTCTATATTTCATTTAGTATACTATTTAATTTTTATTTATTTTATTTATTTGATATTGATAATATTAGTTATCTATATATTATATAAAAAATCATTACTACTACATTAATATCTAAAAATTTTTCTCTGTCTCTCTTTCTTGTTCTATTGTAAGCAGAGGAAGAGAAAGAAAGTTGAGAATATCTTTTTTTTTTTTGCCCTCTTATGAGTTGATTATTTTAAAAAAAAAAAATTTAAGTTTTATTTAGTGAGTTTATTGAGTGCAAATAGATTAGAGTTTGATCATAGTTTTGAGATGTGTATATCCATTTTATATCTCTATATCTAATATTTATATCATTGATTAAAAAATTTTTAATCACAAATAATATTTTTGATATAAAAAATAATATACAATTTTAAAATAAAATATATAAAATAAATAAATAAATTTTCCGACAATAATCGAGTAATAGGCTAGCATATATATACAAGGCTTATTGCTTATGAACAGTAAAATCCAATTTGATTTTGACTTTTGTCAAAAGTTAGTCTCTTAGCCCTTAGATTTATTCATTTTTATGGATTCAATTGCGTTATTTTTATAAGGGTTTTTCAGTCTTTATATACTGGGTGGGTCCGCTTACAGTGAAAGCAAATGAAATTACTGTTGTATTTTTTTTTTAGAATTTATAGTGAAAACTATGACGTTCAGGGTTATTTTGGTGATTTAATTTTTAAAAGGGTTTTCTTTTTTGAAATGACCAGAGTTTATGTTTAATGTTTTTGAGCCCCATGCATGTTCACTGACGATTTTCATTCCAACACGCCTTTTTCTTCTCACCCACCATTGAATTGCAACAAATACACAATATCTTTCTTTCTATGTTTCTCTTTGTTAAAAAAAAACTGTCTCTATACAATATTTTCTTCTTCTTCACCAAGTTTTGAGTTTTATAATTTTGTTATTCAAAACTCCTATTCCGATCTCCTCCCACCTTTTGCAGATTATAGCACACGAGACAACAGAGAACCGGTGAAATATAAATTTAATTTGGCTTTTTGTTGGTTTTGATTTAATTTTATTATTTTTCATACGTGTTATAAGTAGCCACCAATCAATTATAAGATTTAATTGGATATTTAATATTGGTCTGCATTTCTAAATTATGAGGTTGATTACGTGCAGAAAAAAAATCGCACTTCAGCTTCCAAAAATTAATACTATAATTATATTGATATTTTATTATCTATATTTTTATTTGCAAAAGGAATTATATGTACTGTCTAAATATAAATTCTAATTATATTTTTTATCTTTTAATTATTTAAATTTTTGTATCTACTACTTCGACATAAATATACTTTAATAAATTTTATCATTTTATTTTATTATTCTTGTGAACACGTATTTATTTATTAGTTGATAACTTAATACTTATATTCAATACATGAATATTTTAATACTATTAAATAGCTTAATATTAAATTTATTGTAATTATTTTTAAATGATGTCCACTCTCTAGACATGACTATTTTAGTTCTGTATTTTTATTAAATATTTTTATATATTTTTATTTTTATAATTTGTTAATATATTTAAAAAAATACTTTTATTTTTTAAAGTGAACTTATATTTAAAACTTAATTTCGATTACCTATGTATCTGCTTGGCAGAATTAGAGTCTCCGTAATTTAAATATTTTTTATTGTTATTATTGTTATTGGGGTTATTGTTATTATCACCATTATTAGATCCACTTCCTGGACATAACTTATTATTATTTATTTATTTATTTATTGTCATTATTTTATTTGATCCACGGTTGCTTTAAATTTACTATTTATTTTATAAAATTATTTATTATTATTGTTATAATCGCATCCAAAATATAATTATTAAATTTTATTATTTCTATGTTCTATTTTTGTAAGTTTAATTTTTAAATTTATGCATACCCATTATCTAAATATGATGATTTTATTAATTTTATTTTTTATTTCATCGGTCCCTAGTAAAATGTCTTTAATGGTCAAGAAAATAAAATTTAGAGCGATGGAATGAATAGAAATTTCAAAAAAAAAAAAAAAAAAAAGCTCATCGTTTTTTAAAGTAATGACAATCCATCTATTCTATTTTACTTTAACATTTATTTTTATCATTGTATATAAAAAAAATAAATAAATAAATAAATTAATACATCATACTGATCTTCTTTTATGAGATAATAATAATAATAATAATAATAATAATAAATTCTCAATAATAATAATAAATTCTCAATCTGATGGACCTAAAGGTAAGTAAGACTTTATTGGATAATGAAACGTTGAACGCATCATTTTCATAAATTATTTTTTATTTTATTTTTAATAATAAATAAAATATTATACATCAGTCCTAAAATCATTCAAGAAATTCTCCTTTATATTTTTGCTATTCATTTACTTTCTTTTCCATTTCTTTTTGCCGTTTCTCATACTTGCACCCTGCTTTTTTTTTTTTTACTTTCACTTTCTCTCATTTTTTTATCTACAGAATGATTCTTCTAAAATTTAATATTCACCATCAATGCCTATATTTAACGATCTCATCATACACCGATAAGCATCTAAAGTAAAAAATGAAAATTTCTTTTATGTTTTCTTTAATTTGATGTTTTTTATGCTTATATATATATATATATTACCACAATAACTCACTTTTGCTATTTACATATTAGCAACCATCTTGGTTCTAGATTTTTTTTATATTTTTTTGTATTTTTATTTTTTTATATTTTTTGTGTATTTTTATTCTTGATATTATAATTTTTTTTAAGTAATGGGTGCTTTTAGATTTAAAGATATACTTATCTTTTTAAATACTTATTTTTATTCTTATTGTTTTGATTTATTACTACGGCTTCTATGTGTATGATAAGTCTTTAATACTACTTTAATCTGGATATTTATTTGTTATTTTACGTATATTTAATACTAGACCCCCTTTTTTGAGATTTAGTATATTTTAATTCAAAGAATTCTAGAGAAAACTAAAAATATATTTCCTTTCTATTTTGCTTTTGTTGGGTTTCTACCAAATTTACTTTTTATAGTCTATTATATATTTTTATTCATCAAAATCTCTTTGCCAATTATAATTAATCTTGTATATATGTGTTTTCTGTTGATTTCAAATCTATTGATGAATGTTGTAGATTTGAGAATTTTTTTTTGTGTTTGTGCTCGTATTGGTATTTATTACGCAACTCTAAAATTTATTCTAACAATATAGTCACTTCCAAAGAGTCTTAAAAATTACATGCATTTTAAAAATCATAGAAATAAAAAAATTTAATATTTGAACTTGCAACACAAAGTATAAAGTTCATATAAATTTACCCGATTGTATGCCTTAATTGTTGATAATTGTTAGACTTGTTTATTCTTAAAATTTGCTCTTGCTAATTTTTCACTTTCTAATTCTATTTTTTTTTCAACCTCTCTATTCTTGTGTTTGTTTTTTTTTTTTGTTGTATTTTTCGTAAATTTCTCTTGAATTTCCCCCCCTTTCTTTGCTATGTACTCCTTTCTCTTATACTAGATTTTAACTAATTCTTTTTTTTTTGTTGTATTTCTCCCTTAATTATTGTAAGAAACATGGCAGAAAAGCAGGAGTTGCTTTTCCTTGTTTTATTATTTTTTGTTTTTATGTATTTGGTATAATATTTTGTTAATAATTTTCTTTATTTATTTTTAATTACTATTTCAATGTTATTATTATTATTTAAAAAAAAAGTAGATTACTACAGTTGCCCCTCTTTTGCATGCTTTAATTAATTAAAGTTGTATAAAAAGTTAATAATAGATTATTTTCTAAGATTATACCCTAAAAAAATTATAACTTGAGACTTGATCTCAATAACTCTTTTGGTAAAAAAAAATGAACAAAGATAAATGATTCGAGGCTTGACCTTAAGAGTATCTAAAATTTGACTTTAGAAATTTCAGTAAATTAAGGAAAAAGTGAAACCTGCCCTACAAAGTTCTTAAGACTTAATAATAATAATAATAATAATAAGGAAATTAAGGCTAGATCTTATGATTAGCAAAAGCTTGATTTTAGGAACTTTTTTTAGAGAATGAAGGAATTGAAACTGAGGCTCAACCTTAGTAATGCCTAAAGCTTAATTTTAAAGACCTTTTTTTTTTAGAAAAGATTAAAGGAGCATAAAGCTTAAGGTTTGCAAAAGAGAGAGAGAGAGAAAAGAAAACCTAAGGCTTGACTCTATGAGTGTCTGATGTTTGTCATTAGGGACTTTTTAGAAAACAAAAGAAAAACTAAGGTTTGATCTTAGGAGTACCTAATGCTCAACATTAGGCATCTCCTTTTTTATGTATAGAAAACAAAAAGAAAACTAAGGCTTGATTCTAGGAGTGCTTAATGCTTGACACTTAGAACTTTTAGAAAAAGAAAAAGGAAACTTAAGGCTTGACCCTATGAGTGTCTAATGCTCAACACCATAAACTCTTTTTTAGAAAAATAAAAGGGGAGGCTCACCCTTAGAATTACCTAAAGCTCAATTTTAGGAATTTTTAAAAAATGAAAAGAAAACCTAAGGCTTGACCCTAGGTATATCCAATATTTGACATTAGAAACTCTTTTTTTTTTTTTTTGAAAAAGAAAGAGAAATTCAAGGCTTGACTCTAAGATTACTTGAAAAAGCTATTATTATATGTGTAGACCCTTAATTTTGACCCCAATTTGGTACGATCCTAATTTAAGAATGCCAAAATAAGTTCGATCAGACTTTAAAAATTTAAACACAGTTTATGATTTTTAAATAAGTCGGTTCGGGTTAAAAAGGCATAAATTCAATTGCAAAACCCTAAATCAAGTTGGTTAGGCCCAAATTAAGAGTTTACGGTCCAAAAATTAAAAAAATACAACACTGATTCAAGTTGGGGGTAGCCCAAGGACATGGAGCTAAGGCTCATGTCGACATGGAAGGGCCCAGGTCGACATGAGCAAGGCCTCATATCAACCTGGCACTCTAGATCGGCATGAGGCTAGGTTTTTTCTTTTAATTTTGCCGCTTGATTCCTACTTAAACTAGGATTCAATGTTAAACACGGGGAATTAGGTTTAGGGTTAAATTGCATATAAATACAAGTTTAAAAGGTAAACAAGGGATCAACAATTGTGAATTAAGAAGCAGAAGGCAACAAGCAACAAACAATCATCCAGTAACAACCAAAGACATTGATCAAACAAACAATCCATAAAAGACAGTACACATGTCTTTGTTATTGTCCAACTAGAATCAAATTGTGGTGGAATCAACAATGTAGGTTTGAGTTTTTAACTGGTTCATATTCACAGTAGATTCATTATTTAATTTGATCAATTTTTTTAAGCATGCAATATCCGGATTTTCTTTTTCTTCAAGCACTTTGATTAATTTAATACCTTAATTAATATCTTGATCAGTTTAAGTTTATGAAATCTTAAAACCCAAATTTGTTTCACTATTTACAAAGCCCTAAACTATTTTCTTAATCATCAAAACCCTAACTTATTTTCCAAAACTTTAAATTGTCTTCTTAATTTCCCAAACTCTAATCTTCTTTGCAGCTTCTAAAAATCCTAATCTTAATTGTTTCCATAATATTAAAAACTCTAAACTATCTTCTTAAATCCTAAAGATCAAATCTGTTTTCCAAAATATTAAAAATCCTAAACTATTTTATTAATTCTCAAAACCCTAACTCCAGTGTCTTAATTCCTTAATTTTTCTAAACTCTAATTTTCTTAGAACTAAATACAGTAAACCCTAGTTTTCCTAAACCCTAAAAAAGAAACTCGCCATTCGTGTGTGGAAGTTATAATGTTGGAAGGTCCATTCCTACTATATTGAGTTGATTTGTTTGGTTTGTTTATTACCTGTGCATACATGCATTTGCATCTCATATCATTAATCCTTTTTGGCTCACAGATCTGGAGTACAACAGTTCAAGAGCTTATGATAATCTGACCTACATTAGTGACTCAAAGTTCAGTGAGAATTCAGTCCATTTCACATCAAAAGCAATGGAACCTGAACAGATTTAAAAGATGGTGGATGATGCAATCAACTCCAAGATGGAAGAACTAAAGGAGGTCCTAGCTGAGACCATGAAGAGCCAAGTGGCTACAATATTTGATAACACTGCTGAAGCATCTGCTAGTACCAAGAAGGACAAGGGAAAGGTAAAGGTTGGTGAAGTAGCCTTTGATGATGACAAGATGGTTATGGATGGTGATGAGTATTGGATTCAGTACTTTCAAAATCCTCAAGATAAGAAGAAGGAGCCAAAGGTCATTAAGAAATCAACTGTTGAAAAGACCGAGACTTCTGATATGGAGAAGATGATTGCAAACTTGGAGAAGAAGTTTGAGAAGAAGCTGAAAATAGAAGAGTTGTCGAAGGTGGATAAGTTGTTTGAAGAAGATGAGGAAGTCCCTTACAAATTCAAGATGCCTTCCTTTGCTAAGTACAATGGTATAGAAAATCCTCACTTGCATGTTAAGTAGTACATCATTGCCATGCAGTCTGCTCGAGCTACTAAAGCCTAAACTTTGAGGTATTTTATGCTTTCTTTGGACCCTGTTGTGCGAAACTGATTTAATACTTTGGATGAAAGTACCCAAAAAGATTGGAATATATTGTATAAGGCCTTCATTCAATAATACGAGTATAATACTGAATTGGAGGTCTCTTTGATGGAAGTTAAGTCGATAAGGCAGAAATCGAATGAAAACTTTGTTGACTATGTGAAGAGGTGGAGAACAAGGCTACCTTACTCAAGAAGAGGCCTGATGAATCTGATCAAATTAGGATGATCGTAAGAGGGGTGCTACCTAATCTTAGTGAAAGGATGTCTCATACTTTGATTAGAGATTTCAAAGATCTTCTCCAAGCTGGCTTGCAAATAGAAGAATGGGAAAGGGAGAAGAACCGTTTTTATGGGAGAAGGAATGAGAAGGGAAACTACCAATCTGGCAATCAGAGTGCACAAAAAGAAATGGATGTCAATGCAACTTCTGGCCAAGGGAATAAGAGGCAATTTCAGAGTTGGGGAGACCTTTATCTTCGGTTTTTAATAAATTACAAAAGCAAGGGCTATTACAGCCATTGGCTCCTCGACAACTACATGATCCTCTTCCATCAAACTTTGATGCTAAGGTTTTCTATCAATTCCATCAAATGCAAGGGCATGATACTAATAAATGTGCTCGATTAAGGCACGAGATTTAAGATTTAATTGACAGTGGCAAGCTGCCCGAGCCCAATAAATCCAATACTAAAAGTAATCCATTGCCTAAGTTTGAAAGAGTGCCGCCACCAATGACCTTCATGATAAAAGGAGGATTGATAGAAAGTTTTGTCATGTTATATTTTCAAGATGTGGGTGGAGGAGCTATGGATGAGGAGTTGATGAACATTGCCCCTGACATGTCCAAGTAGATTCAACATACTTCCTTAGGCTTGAGTGCTACCTATTTTATTTATTTTTTCTTTAATATTTCTGGAACAATTATGTTTTTTGAATTAATATTGTTTGAATAAATTATTTTCTATTAAATTTGTGTTGGTATTTTTTTTATTTTGGTGTTCAACCGATAACGAATCTACCTTGACATTCATGAATTAATGTATCTATGCATCATGATTTGAATGACTTTACTAGGTAAGGGAATTGTTCTATAGCATTGAGTTGTGTATGCTTACTTAGAGGGGGTTTCTGCATAATTATGAGTGTCTAGGTCCTAGTCGATCTTAGAATATGTTTTGATGAACTTTCGAGGTAAAATTAAATTCTGCTTATTTAAGGGAGAAATAATCTAGGCATTGTTTGGTTAGCCAATAACTAGTATCCACCCATGATAACATCAATCCTTAGTTTTTCCCCTTGAGCCTTCATTATATTTTAGCTTGCTCTTTGTTGACTTGTAAAGCCCAATAACCTATCCTGAACTATTGTACTTAGGGCAAGTCTAATGATTTTTAAGGTACCAAAGACTAAAGAAGATCAAGGGAGAGGGTATAGTCAAGATCATAAAGATAGTTAAAGTTTACCTGAATTGGACTTAATATCTCAGACCTATCAAGGCACCGAAGGGTTCGTCCTCAATAAAATAGGCTCACTCTAAACAAACTCACTCCAATCCACTCATCCATAGTTAGAAGCATAGAATGTTACAAACAAGACAACTCTCTTGGAGCTAGAAAAATAAAAAAATAGTAAAAAAAGAGAAAAAAGAAAATAAAACCCCAAAAGAGCTATTTAGAAAGCCAACCAAGTTCTTCTTACCTAAAGTAAGCAGAAGATTCCCACTTAGTTTATGAGAGTAGATAAACTTGAATTGGTCCAATCTAGCTAGAGATTTAACCAAAATTAGAGAAAGATCATCTAGTTCATGAGACCCATCACATCTCCTAGTCAGTAATCTTGAAAGCCCTATACTTGACAATCTTACAGAGAAAAAAGATAAAATGCTAAAAAAGAATAAGAAAAAGAAAAAAAAGAAGAAAAGGGAAAGGAATGAGGGTCTCAAATTTTTTTACAAAGGCAAAGACTGTCCGAATCAAGATCCAGAATAATGCTAATGGAAGTATGTTCAAAGCTCTATCTTATCATCCTCCCAACTGCCTAAGGTTCCAACAAGAAGTTTATAGTGTGTGAGGGTTTATCCATAGTATCACATCGGCTTCAATTTGAAAGTAGCCTTCATTTAACCCATGTCCCTTATAGACCCCATTTCAAGCCTATTAAAGACCTATTGATCTCTCTTGATAGGTAGAATCTATTAGTGGAGATTGTTTAAATAAGCATGCATATGAAGTAGACAAATATTTAAACTCAATGAAACTTTTGACTAAAGTAATATGTATGTGCCTATCTGAAGTGCAACAGTTCTTGCTTAAATAGAAATGATTTATGAATTTATTATGGTAACTAGAGTTTGATGCTGTAGATATGTTAATTTGGAAAAATCAAGTCCTGAGATATATTGACACTAATTTGACAAAGCCAAAATATAATTTTAAGATTTAAAAAAATATTTAGTCACACAAAGCCTTCAAGTTCAGGGAAGTATGTTGCACCGTCGAATCTCAAAGGACACATCAGGTAAAATAAATAATCATTGACAAGGTTATGAGGAAGCTACCGACTGATGTGCTTAATCATAGTTTGAAATGAATGGATGAGGAATCTACCAAGATTATGAGGAAGCTACCAGCTTTGAAGCCATAAATGTAAAGTCTTCTGCCATTTTAATGCAAGACATGAACGAGCATCTGGAAGGAATCCATGGAGACACTTCAACTGGTCACCTCGGTCTGTGAGTCAATAGAATCACTGTAAGTATTATTCATACATATCATGCATACATGAGCATATCATACTGCATTGTCTATTCCTTGTTAAAATGAACAACAAATACTCTATGAAGCAAACTTGAAGTAGATATGGAATCGAGGGGCATAGAAGGCCCATTGCTTGATGAAGATCCAGTCAGCTTACAGGAATGAAGATGCATACCTGTGTAAGGAATCAAACAAAAGACAAACATTAATCAAAGCCTACATGGGAATAAGATCATTGGTTTGAATCTATATAGGGGACAAAACTTCTTTTCAATTTTTAATTTTATGGGTGTACAAATTATTTTTAGACTCACTTTTAATATTTTGCCACGCAGGGGGCAAAGAAAAGATATGAGGGCTAGCTAAAAAATAGTTGATTTTTTTTTTTTGCAAAAGGAAGAACAAAATAAGAAAGACAAAATCCTCAGAAGATCAATCAAGCTAGAAGAGCTATTTGGTTTTCCTTGAATCTTTTGAAAAACCAATTTCGGGTCGAGAACCCTAATCCAATCTTGGGTTGAGCGCCCTAATCCAGTTTTGGGTCGAGCACCCTAATCCAGTTTCAGGTAGAGAATCCTAATCTAGTTTTGGATTAAGCACCCTAATCTGGTATCTAGTCGAGCAGCCGAATCAAAATTCAATATTGGGTCGAGCACACTAATCCAGTCTCGGGTCGAGCACCCTAATCTAATCTTGGGTTGAGCATCGTAATCCAGTTCCGGATCGAGCACGCTAATCTAGTCTTGGGTCGAGCACTCTAATCCAGTTTTTGATCGAGCACCCTAAGCTAGTCTTGGGTTGAGAATCCTAATCTAGTCCTAGGTTGAGAATCCTAATCCAGTTTTGGGTCAAGCACCCTAATCCAGTTTTTGATCGAGAACCTTAATCAAGTTTTGGGTCGAGAATCCTAATTCAGTCTTGGGTCAAGCACCCTAATCCAATTTTGGATCGAGAACCCTAATCCAATTTTAGGTTGAGAACCCTAATCCATTTTTGGGTCGAGAACCCTAATCCAGTCTTTGGTCGAGAATCTAAACCACCTCGGGTCCAGAATCTAAATTATTTTTTAGTCCAGAACTCAAATCAGGTCCAGAATACAAACCATCTCGGGTCCAAAATCCAAGTCTTTTCTAAGTCCTGAACTTGAACTGGGTCCAAAACCCAAACCACTTAGGGTCCAGAAACCAAGTCTTTTTCGAGTTCAGAACTCAAGCTGGGTCCAAAACCCAAACCATTTTGAGTCTAGAACTTAAAATGGGTTTAGAATCCATCTTGGTCAAAATTAATGTTGCTTTTCACGTTCTGAATCAATTCCAGATCGTTCAAGCAGGGGGTAAACTGTAGACCCTTAATTTTGATCCCAATTTGGTACGATCCTAATTTAAGAATGCCAAAATAAGTTCGATCCGACTTTAAAAGATTTAAATCTAGTTTATAATTTTTAAATAAGTCAGTTCGGGTTAAAAAGGCATAAATTCAATTGCAAAACCCTAAATCAAGTTGGTTAGGCCTAAATTAAGAGTTTACGATAAAAAAATTAAAAAATACGACACTGATTCGAGTCTAGGGCAGCCTAAGGACATAGAGCTAAGGCTCATGTCGACCTGGCACTCCTGATCGACATGAGGCTAGGTTTTTTCTTTTAGTTTTTGCCACTTGATTCATACTTAAACTAGGATTCGTTATTAAACATGGGGAATTAGGTTTAAGGTTAAATTGCCTATAAATATAAGTTTAAAGGAAAACAAGGGATGAACAATTGTGAATTAAGAAGCGGAAGGAAAAAAGCAACAAACAATCAACTAGTAACAACCAAAGACGTTGATCAAACAAACAATCCATAAAAGGCAGCACACACTATCTTTGCTATTGTCCAACCAGAATCAAATTGTGATAGAATCAACAATGGAGGTTTGAGTTTTTTAACTTGTTCATATTCACAGTAGATTCATTATTTCACTTGATCAATTTGTTTTAAGCATGCAATATCCGAGTTTTCTTTTTCTTTGATCACTTTGATTAATTTAGTACTTTAATTAATATCTTGATCAATTTAAGTTTATGAAATCTTAAAACCCAAATTTGTTTCACCATTTACAGAGCCCTAAACTATTTTCTTAATCATCAAAACCCTAACTTATTTTTTGAAACTTTAAACTGTCTTCCTAATTTACCAAGCCCTAATCTTCTTTACAGCTTCTAAAAATCCTAATCTTAACTGTTTCCATAATATTAAAAACTCTAAACTATCTTCTTAAATCCTAAAGATCAAATTTCTTTTCCAAAATATTAAAAACCCTAAATTTTTTTTATTAATTCTCAAAACCCTAACTCCAATGTCTTAATTCCTTAATTTTCATAAACCCTAATTTTTTTAGAATCTAATCCAGTAAACCCTAATCCTGTAAACCCTAATTTTCCTAAACTTTAATTCCTAAAACCTAATCCAGTAAACCCTAGTTTTCCTAAGCCCTAATTCTTAAAACATCAAAACCTTAAGACCAGTTCATCAACATCCTAAAGCCCTAATCTAGTGAACCTAAAACCCTAATCTAGTAAATTTAAAATCCTAATTCCTAACTCAGTAACCATAATCCTTATAACCTAAAATCTTAAACTCCAAATCTCAAGCCCTAATTTTATTTACTTAGTGAATTAAATTCCAGTTTTAATTATTTTTTTGGTTTGCTATTTGTTATATGATGAATGATTTATTTTACTTATAATAGATGTTTTATTTTAATTATAGCACTTGAATGATTTAATTTTGCTTAATTATTTATTTGATTTATTGAATTGTAAAAGGCACGTTTCCACTTTGTGAGTGCCTCATTTTTTAATCATATAATTTAATTTATTTCAAGTTTTGGGACTAATATAAAAGATACATTTTTACCTTTTATTGGGTGTCTTATTTAGTTTTAGATATTGGATGATGTAAGGATATGTTTTCATCCTCGGATGGGTGTCAATTTATTTGCTTTGTTTGAATATTATTTTGATTATTAATACAATGATGCTTTTATTTTAATTATCGCATGTAGTATGGATTTTATTATAATAATTAAGAATTCTATAATATTTAGGCCTGAAAAGGAGGCTGGTTCCAATAAACTGGGCATTGTGGGGATGTTGGGTCATTCTCACCTTCCCCACATGTACCCAACTTTCCGAACCCATTAAGAGGTTGGGGATTCCTTAGAAATTGAGTCATCCATTCCTTTCTTTTTTTCGGCCCGTACAGGTGGCGAATCCATTTTTCTCTGGGTTTAGGCCCTTGTTCTCTAAGGCCTTGAGCCTAACAGTATCGAAGTCGCAAGAACCATTCCACCGAAAGTGTAGAAAAAAATCCCCCTCACAATATTCAGACTCTTTTGATTGTATTCAAAAATTTGAAAATCTCTTTTTTTTAAGAAAAAAATGGTTAAAACTTGTATGCCATGTTTGTTTGTTGTATTTAAATGCTCAGACAAAGTGTTAATTGACTTTTAAAATCTTCCTTTTATGTTAAGAATTTTTCTTTTTTGAAAAGAAATATATATATATATATATATAACATCGGAGCTATAAAGATCCCTGAATCTAGAATAAATCTGGTACTTTAGTTATGTGATCCTCAAAATATCTTTTTGGGTTCTATTTAAGCAACAACTCTGGATCTTGCAACAATATCGTCCATCATTGCCTCTATAAGTATCTTGTTAGCATTTCTTTCACCATCAAGGCGTACCCTTTTCATTCCAAATTTATAATTTTTTCGTTTCACATGCAAATCTGCTAAGCATAGTTTTTACCATCTTTGAGCATTATGCCCCCCTTTTCAAGTATTTCAAAAGTAATTTTTTAATAAAATATGTGCTTTTAAGGCATAAATTAGACATTCAATTGTGGTTTGCTAAATTTTTGGCAGTTATTTTTTATGGTTATTTATTTTTTGAAAGGTACAAATATATAAGAAAAAAAGAAAATTTATTAGGAAAAGCCAATAAATCATACAAATCTAATGATCATAAACCCTAACTATGCTTTTTACATCTTCTTTTTTTCTTTTCCTTGCAATTTTAAGCATAATACCTTTTCACTGTATCTGAGTTACTGATTTTGCAAATCTTCTCCATCCATATTTGTTAAATTGAGAGCTCCTTCAGAGAATATTTTCTTTACAACATATAGACCTTCATATTTAGGAGTCCATTTTCCTCAAGGGTCTTGATGCCTAAGAATAATCTTTTTGAGTACAAAATCTCCTTCTTGAAACTCTCTTGCCTTCATCTTCTTTGCATGGGCTTTGATTAGTCATTTCTGATATAGTTGACCATGACATAAGGCTATCAATCTTTTTTCTTCAATAAAGTTTAACTGATCATAATGACTCTACACCCATTTGACATCATTAAGCTTAGCTTCTATAATAATTCTGAGAGAAGGGATCTGAACTTCAATAGGTAACACTGTCTATATGCCTTATACTAAAAAAAATGGTGTTGCCCTAGTAGATGTCCTGACTATAGTCCTGTATCCATGGAAAGCATAAAGAAGCATCTCATGCCAATCATTGTATGCTATTGCCATTTTCTAAATTATTTTTTTATTATTCTTATTGGCTGCTTCAATTGCACCATTCATCTTTGGACAGTATGGGGAGGAATTATGGTGCCTAATTTTAAATTTTGAGCACATCTCTATCATATTCTTATTCTTGAAATTCTTTGCATTATTGGTGATAATATGCTTAGGAAGACCATATCAATATATGATATTTTGCTTAAAGAATTTTAAGACTACATTCTTTGTCACATTGGCATAAGAGGTTACCTCTACCCATTTGATAAAATAATCAATTATTACTAGAATGAATCGATGTTCAGAAGCATTAGGTTCTATTAGATCAATCACATCCATTCCCCATATTGAAAAAGGCCACGGAAAAATCATCACATGTAAGGGAGCTAAAGGAGCATTGATATCACCAGCATATATTTGATACTTATGACATTTTTTAACATAGTTAATGCAATTAGATTCCATTTGCAGCTAGAAATAACCCATTCTAAGAATGAGCCAATACATGCCCACTCGAATGTGTACCACAGAATTCTTTGAAAACTTCGTCTATCAATCTTTGAGCTTCTCTTTCCTCCACACATCTAATCAATATTATATTATAGTTTCTTTTGTATAGGACATCTCCACTAAAAAAAATCATTGCTAGTCGTCAAATTATTCTTTTATTAGTGTCGGAGGCTTCTGAAGTGTATATCTTATTTTTAAGATACTACTTGATATCATGAAATTATGGCTTGTCATGATGTTCTTTTTCGAGGTTTGTACAGTAAACATTGACCCCTCTGGTTTCAATTTTGATGGGAGCCATCTTTTCATAAATATCCAGTTAAAACATTTTAGCTAATGTAGTTAATGCATCTGCAAATTTGATTTTTGATTTGAGAAACATGATCGAAACTTATGAATTCAAAGCTCTAAGCTGAATCAAGAATATATTCTTGATAGGGCGTTAATTTCAGATCTCTAGTTTCCCATTCTCCTCTCAACTGGTTGATTATCAATGTTGAATCACTATACACTTCTAACCTTTTAATCTTCATATCAATATCGGCTTGTATTCTGAAAGCACAAGCTTCATATTCAGCTATGTTATTAGTGCATTTGAAACACAATTTGGTTATCATAGGAAAATATTTTTTTTTCTCTAGGGAGATTAGAATCACTCCTATCCACTTCCTAAGGCATTTTAAGCTTCATCAAATTTCACAATCCAATTTCTTTTTTAGCCTTGATCTTCTTTGGGAAACTCATAACTTATTAGTTGATAGTCTTTAATAGCTCGATATGCTAAATATTCAATTATAATGCTCCCTTTTTTATGCCTTTTAGGTGATATATATTATCTCATACTTAGTTAATAAAAACTATCATCGAGCACTTCTCCTAGTTAGAGCCGGCTTTTCAAAAATATACTTAATGGGATCCATTCAAGATATCAAAAAGGTGTTATAGTATAGCATATTATGCCTTAATCGATGAGTAGCCCATGCTAATGTAGAATAAGTTCTTTCCAACATAAAATATTTTACTTCGTAATTGGTGAACTTTTTACTTATATAGTATATGACTTGCTCTTTTCTTTCTGAATCATCATGCTACCCAAGAACACCACCCATTGAGCTCTCAAAAACTATCAAGTACAAGAGAAGAGGACGACCAAGTATAAACGATTGCAAAATTGAAGGAGTCCACAAATAATGCTTGATTTTACCAAAGGCCATTTGGCAATCCTCATTCTATTTTCTTGGATTATTCTTCCTCAAAAGCTTGAAGATAGGCTCACACATAGATGTCAATTTTGATATGAATAGAGCTATATAATTAAGCCTTCCCAAAAAGCTTCAAACCTCCTTTTCAGTTTTAGGGGCTAGCATTTCTACTATAGCCCTAATCTTATCAGGATCAATCTTAATTCCCCTCTTGGTAACTATAAACCCTAACAATTTCCCTGATGAAACTCTAAATATGCATTTTGTGAAATTTAATCGGAGCTGATATCTCCTTAATCGCTTAAACAACCTTCTCAAAACTGTAACATGATCTTCATCATGTTGAGATTTTTCTATCATGTTATCAACATACACCTCTATTTTTTTAATGCATCATATTATGAAATAGGATAATCATTGCTTTCTGGTAAGTTGCCCCCGCATTCTTTAGTCCAAAAGGCATCACTTTATAACAAAATGTTCCCCAAAGAGTAATAAAAGTTATTTTTTCCTTATCACTAAGATTCATTTTAATTTGATTGTACCATGAGAATCCATCCATTAATGAGAACATATGGAATCGAGCGGTATTATCTACTAGTACATTCATGTACTGTAGAGGAAAATCATCTTTTCAACTTGCTCGATTAAGATCCCGATAATCAATATACATTTTGACTTTTCCATCTTTCTTAGGGACAAGAACAATGTTAGCCATCTATTTCTGATACTTTGCCACTTCTAGAAAACCCGCCTCAAACTATTTTTTAACTTCCTCTTTTATTTTCAATAAAACATCTAGTTTCATTTTTCTTAACTTTTGTTTTACGGGTTTACATTTTGACTTCAATGGTAAACAATGCACAACTATGTACATACTCAGCCCTGACATATCCTGGTATGACCATGCAAAGACATCGACAAACTCTTTTAGCAATTTTACAATCCTTTTTTTGAGTTCCAGAGGCAAGGATGCACTAATTATTATTTTCTCACTATAAGAAACAGGGTATATGCCAATGCAAAAAATTTATTTATCGACACAAAAGAACGTCAGTATATTGTTTACCCACACAAAATATGTGTCGCAAAAAGCGTCTTTAAATGCAGCGTCATCCCTTAAATGATAATGCAAAAAATTGCATAGCTAAATTTTTCTCGACGCTTTTCATTGTGTCAGGAAATTGTATTTTTTGCAACTCAATGTTCAAGCATAATAAAGCATTGGTAAAATTATCCTGCCAATGCTTTTAGTTTGCATCTAGAATTTTTAGTAGCAGAAAATAAACGTTAATAAATTACATTATCGACGCTATTATTTGCATTGGAAATTGTTATTTGACAACGTAAATTTAAAGCATTGGTAAGTACGTATACACATTGAAAGCATTGGTAAATAAAATTATTAACGACACTAATAAAAGCTTTAGCATATATAATTTAGCAATGCAAATAAATGCGTTATTGATTTAATGGTGCAATGAAAGCATTGGTAAATTATTAACAACACATTTTAAAACGTTGAGTTGCAATTGCACATTTTTCATATAATTAATTGTATAGCTATATTTTGAATTCCATCAACATTTATTTTAGGTTACCATGTTCTCCATATTTCAAATCATAATATTACTGTAATTTTTTCTTTTATGCATAATCATAATAAATAAAATTATAGATTTTATGAATATACAATAATTATAATATCAATTCATTAGAAAGTATACATTTATTATCTCAAATTATGAAATTGTCAAATAAAATTCATTTAAATAGTGCAAATAAATTAAAAAAAATAAAGATATCACATAAACATCAACTAAAAAAATATCTTATATTCCTTTACTTAATCTAAGTAACTTCAAATTTTATTGTCCAATGCAATATCTATAAAGCTCCAACAACCTACAAAAAAGAAAATAAAATATAAAATGTTAGCTTAAAGAAATCATGCCTAAAAAAATCATAATTTAAGTAAAAGAAACAACTTATGGTAATTCAACTAAAAAACATATAAAAATAACCAAGCAAGAACATTAATATAATAACTTATATTTTATGGTAGTCTTCATTCATAAGGTAGATTTATTGTTATGAAACTAGACTCACTCATTTGATGATGCTTTTCTTTTAGAAGTACGAGCTGAAATTTGTCAACATGTGTAGGATGAAGAATTATGTAAAAAGATCAGAATTTTATTCAAATAAAAATATAGTGAAATAAATAACATAACATTATAGTTATTCAAATTGCATTCAAAATTAATAATGAATAGTTATTCAAATTGCGTTCAAAATTAATAATGAAATAGTATAAAAGATTTTGACTAATAAGCTATTATAAAAAATAACAACAACCTACTTTAGCCATGCCCATGTAAAAATCTAAAATGTTTATGAACTTTTTCATAACAATTTTACTAACACAAACATTTTAATACAAGAAGAAAACCACAAATTTTAATATTTTATAAGGGCAAATTCATAACAAACTTCACATATTTTATTAAAAATGTGTTGCATCACTAACAAGACTAGAGATTGATTTAAATGCATACCTGAGATGTGGATAAGCTAGAGTTTTGTATAAAGAAACAGAATTCCCCACTTTTGTCAATTCTACTATTTGAGCTGAAACCAGCCTCTCCAATATTTAAGTGATATTACTTATTTTTTTCAAGTTAGAAATATATTGAGCCATCATATCATTATCTTTCTTAATATCTTCATTATCTTTCTTCAAGATTTCATATCTCTCCTAATGATCTTTCTTGAAGCGTTCATGTTCTTTTTGCATATCATCAAGTTTCCCCTTCAATAATTCAACTTCCTCTCTATCACTTGATCCCACATTAGACTGAGACTTAGAAAGTTTCTTTGATGTCACCCCAAGTCCATAAACCCTTAATCTACCATACTTATCTAATCCCAAAATTTCATTATACACTTCTTGCTCAACTTCTACAGTATTTGAAGATTCTGAAGTAACCCTACATTCAAAAACACGAGCTATTGTGGAATCCTACAAACATAATACTAAAATATAGAATTTAATATTCAAAAATAAAAGTAATTATACACAAAACTAGTGATTGCAGCGCATAATAAAATACAAACCACAAGTTGTTGTGAGGCATCATTAACAAAAGTCTCATCCTTGTGCTTATGTGTAATAAAAGAACTCGATTAGCCTAAGCTCTTTTCCATGTTCCTCTTCCTATCATTGTAAATTATAAATCATCCTTTTATGAAGTGTCTTTAAAGCATAACTAGTAATCATATGAAATAAATATAAAATAAAAAAAATATTAGCTTACATATTCATCTCTACTTATTGCAAAACTTTTTGACCCTGATGCATGTGGAGTATGCTGATGAGATCTTGCAACCTTTTCTCATTCAGAACGAATCTACATATGTAACAATCATATTACATATTATAATATTTCAGTTAGAAACTTAACAATTTAACATTTTTTATACCTTGTACTCATCGGTGAACCAAAAATTTACAAGTGCTTTCCATTGTGCACTTGATCTAATTTCAGGAGGAGTATTTTGTATTATCTCTTCTACTGTGCATCCGGACAAAAAGGTATTTGCATTTTAGACCGTGTTTGTACTCTTTTCACTTTTTTGCAGATTGAATCTAGGACCTATTTCTTGATTCTAGGATCATCTGAAAATACAAATTTGTTTTACACAAACATTATCACAAAATTCATTATAAAGGATTGTATCAAGTATATTCATTTCTCAATTAAAAAGCATAATGTTTTTATTTTATTTCAGTCATAGTTCTTAGATACTTAGATAAGTTGTTTCCAAAATGCTTAACTTTAAAATTTAAATTTCAGGTACTTTTCTCTAATCAAAATAATTGATTGGGCATAACTCCTTTTTTCTAGCTAGTGTACCAAAAAATACACCTAGTATTCCTCCTTATTTCTTTATTGGTTGAGCCATTTTATTAAAGTAGATTATGATTTTATGACCTTCTGGCAAACTCCACACATCTTTAGCATGTGTTGAATGTCTTTTCTTTGATACATTGCCTTGGTTATCTAAAAAAAGCATCAAATAGATCAAAAATAAAGGCAACAATTTTATACAATGTATAATTAAAAAAAGAAGAGTTTCTCATAAGGATAAGTTAAAAATTAGTTACCTAGTACATCCAAATCACCATGGAATACATCTTCTTCGAGGTTTTCTATTGGGACTTCGGGTTCTTCATTATTAAAGAGACCTTCCTCAATGAAGTTTGGTGATAAATCTTCCTCATTAGAGTTTGGTGACTAGAGGATAGAATGAGATGGTGGCAACTCTGATTGAATTGGTGACTGATATATGGTGTGGATATTAGGCTAAACAGGTGACTGATTTATGGTGTGGATATCAGGCTGAACCAGTGACTTCTCTATGGTGTGGATATCAAGGTAAACTATTGACTTATCTATGGTGTGGATATTAGACTGAATTGATGGCTTCACTATAGGGGCATGTATATCAAAATTAGCCTCTCTTGAGGCTGGTAAGCAAGCAATAATTATTTGCTGTTGAGCTAACAAAGATCAAATGTTGACTGATTTATGCGTGGTATTCTTCATTGTTTGGAGTGCAGCTCATGATATATACTTAGGTCTAGGCTTTCCCAATACGGCTTGAGTTGTAGATTTGTCACCTTGTGTCCTTACATTTCCATCTACAAGTGTATATTGTAGCTCGCTATTACTTTGAGTACTAAATTCTAACTTTTTTAAAACACTTTGATAGATTCATTGCAAATCTTGCACAAAACATATTGAAAAATAAAATTTTATTAAAATGTTAGTGTTACTATCTAACAATAGTATGAAGTTGTTCCTCACACATTAGTTATCAAGCATGACTTCCATTTTTTTCTTTCTTTTTCTTTAAAACAAAAAATTTTAACTTCTTTTTTTTTGTTTCCATATGGTCACAACACATTAATTAACATACTTATAGGTTCACTCATTTATCCTATCACAAAATATCAATAGTAGAACGATAGTCTATTCACACACATATAGCCTCCTAACAATCATAAAATGCTTATTCAAAAATAATATAGGGGTAACCTGCCAACAAGTTTGCTTACTTATGCACATGCAGTCCTTAATTATGTAGTTCCCTACCAACAAATACAACACATCAAATTAAATATACAGACTAGAATATAGCCTTAATCTCAAAATATTTGATGCATTCAGCTTATAGTTCCATTCTTTTTTTTTTTTATGCGAGTTTCATTCTTTGTTTTACTTCAATTTAAATGGACAAATTAACCCCTCTCGACCAAGGGTTTGCTTTCAAGTATGGTAATACTGCTTACGTAATAATACCCCTATTTTCTCTAAATGAGCATAAAAAATATCTATATATAAATATCACTTACATATTGCACCTCAGTTACTCAATCCATGCATGTACAACAAAAACCAATTAAACATTAACTTATGCAATGCTATTTTTCTTCTCTTTATTTTTATTGTTGATTGTTTGGTGCCTTTCAAAGTTGTTGTTCGGTGCCTTGTAGCGTCAAGTAGACCATTTTAAAAAAATTGAACCAAACCACAACTTTGAGTTATAGTTTGGTGCTAGATAAAGAGACTCAGGCTAACAAGACTCGTCAGCCATACCACTGGCTGAGTCCGTGCCTCAACCTTTTTTTTTTTAAATTTACTATTTACTACTCTAAAACCTAATACCACTTAATATATATCCCATTTCACTTTCATTTTCTATCTTCTAAATCATTCTACATAATTTTCATCTTCCCTTCAAATTTTCTCTACATAAATTCCCTCCAAACAATCTATCAATATAAACTCTTATTTTTCAATCTTCTATTCATTTCATCCTAACTATTAAAATACTTTCTATACAAAATATCATACATTCTCTAAATTAAATTTGTATCTAATCACTACCAAAAACAAATATTATCTATATTCTCTTAAGGTAAATACTACATTAACTTTTATATTTTTTTATTTTTTTTATAAAAGTTTTATTAATTTTGTTGCATGTTTTAATTATTTATTTTTTGCAGAAATTTTCAATCAATTTTGGAATTGTTTTCATCATTTTTTGGAAGCTTATAGAGGTACTTATAATATTAAATAATTTTTATATTTACATGTTATGGTTTATATATTATTTGTACACATGTTTTTTTGTATTGTATTGCAATTTGGGTATGAATTTTTAATTTTTTGATAAATTTATAATTATTCTTTAGGTTTATGGATGAATGTTAAAAAATATAAATTTAATTTGTTAATTGATAATTTATTTTTTTAATTTTTTCATAAACTTATAATTGAATTTTGTAGGTTTTTTTTTTATTTTTTCAAAATCATAATTTTTTTTAGGTCTTAGGGATAACATTAAAACTATCCCTAAAACCTTATTTTTTTAATTTTTTTTTAATTTTTTCATAAACTTATATAGAATTTATTTAGGGTATAGGGATAAAATTAAAATTTTCATGTTAATTTTTCAATTTTTATTAGAAATTTATAATTAATTTTTTTAGGATTTTGTGATAACAATAAAATATTATTAATTATAAAATAAATTATTTATAATTTATTAAAATATTATTTGTTATAAAAATTTTATTGCTATAATTGAAAAAAATTATAAAATTATTTATTTATTTTTTTTGTAAAATTCATTAATGTATATAGGTTAATTTAATTGAAAACTATTTAAAAAAACATTTGGAAAATTTGTTTTTGTATTTGAAAATAATGCATTTGATTTGGTCACTCAAAAAAAAAACTAAAATTCTATTAGGTTTTTCAATAAAACCAAAACTAATAGTTTCGGTTTCAATAAAATTTATTTGGTTATATGTTAGGGTTTCAATCAAACAGAAATTATAAATTTCGAATTAAACCAAACCGACACTTATAGTTTCGGTGTGATTCAAAACCTAATTTGGGTTTTTTGGTTCTAATTATTTAATTTATTATAAAATTTTGATTTTGTCTTTTCAAAAATTTTTATATCAAAATCTAAAAAAATATATAATTTTTGTAATGTATAATATTTTTGTATTTATATTTATATATTTATACAATTTATTTAGGTTAATTATGTAAAAATTAGTTTTTTTAATAAATTTTGGATAAAAATTTAATTTTTTAAAACTCATTTGGTGGTATTTTAGAGACAAAATTTGAGTGTTTGATAATTAGTGATATAAATTAATTTTTTAGGAGAAAATTAAAATTTTTATTAGTTGATAGAAATTAATTTTTAGGAGAAAATTAGAATTTTTTATTTTTAGTTCAGGTAATTTATTTTTAACTAATCTATCAATATTTTAAGTAAAAATTAGAGTGTTTTGTTAATTTGGGTTAAATTTTCATTTTTTTTTATATGTTAGAGTATAATTAGATTTTTTAATAATTTATGTCAAATTTTTAATTTTTTAATTAAGTTAGTGTTACATTATATAAAAATTTTATTTTTTGATAGTACGGTAAAAATTTAAAATTTTTAATTAATATAGTAGTATTGTAGTTAAAATTTAAATTTTTTGATAAATATATAAAAAAATTATATTGTAATTCATACAATGGTATTTTAGTTAGACATTAGATTTTTTTGATAATTAGGCAAAACATTTAATATTGTAATTAATAAAGTGATATTTTACATCAAAATTAGATTATGAATATAATTATTAAATTTACTATAGGTGTGTGTTTCTTTCTATCAAAATAAAATTCATCTGATTTGATTATGAATATAATTGTTACATATAATATTTGTAGATAGAGTGAGGATAGAGTAGTGGCCAATATTCTGACTTATATAGTTACTCATATCCATTATTTATCACATGAAAGATGATCAGGTATATTTTATTAATAAATTATTTATGGTAATGTCTTTTTCATATAGTTTTACTGTTAAAATTTTTCAACACTTTGTATATTATTTTGAGGCCATACATCACTGATATTTTCAATTATTTCTAATTATTGTACACAAGTGCAACAAATATGTTGAGCTATTGTTCCACTTATTTGCATTTATATCGTAGTGGAACTAGCCCGATAGAGTGTTGCTGCAATTTATACTTAAACAACCTATCCCTCACGCTCCCAAGCAAATTGAAAGTCTTCATGTGACATCATTGCGAATGAATGAGGATTGGACAATGTACCATGAAAGATGGGTTGAGATCTAGAATAATAGAAATGCTCACATCGTATTAGGTGTACCAGCAGCTGGTCCACTTCATTATCATTCTTATTTTTTAGAATGGAATAGGCGAGTTACTCGACATTGGATTTCCCATATTGGTAATTTTGTTTGAGCAGTGGTATATATTACCAACACATTAACCTCTTTTGATTATTATCAATTTTACAATGCATCATTAAAATAATTATAATATTAATTTAAATAACATTGTAGGCTGATGACATTGAGTTATTAGCATTGGACGACAATGTCCCTAAAAATGTAACTCGCATTACGCGATTCATGATGCGAGCATTAATTAAGAGAGTCAATTCATCATAAATCAAGTGCCTAATCCAGAACCACTAGCATATCAGCAGCCTAATGATGGGGAGAATGTTGAATATGAAAATGCCATGGATCATCATCAACAAAGAAGGATATCAGAATGAAGTATTAGAGTAAATGTGCCTCCGCGTGGTATGCCAACCTCTCAGATGGTACCACTACCTATCCCATTTCATGAACAACATCATGGTCGTTTTAGTCCTGAGATTGCTAGGCCATAAACTAAAGCTCCATCTATACATGATAATGCAGATGTTGGCACTTCTGTACAGTCAGGATTTGCGTAGTGGAGTTCATTCTCGACTAGTTTATCCTCATCACTATACAAAACTTAGAGGTTTTCCATGTAGCACACCAGAACCATCATCATCATTTTCCCCATGGCAATTAGTGGCAGATCGTATGAGACAATCACACTCCACATTTTACCTAATACATGTCTCTGAAGCTCAACATATACATACACCATCAGAGATGATGTTCTAGCCATTTTTTCATCAGTCACCACATGTGGCCAGTTCTATGTTCTCTTATCACACCTCATTTACTGACCTTCTCCATAGTGGATATGCCGAGGGTTCATTAAGTGTTGTTCCATCTATTCCTAAACAAGTACCTGATTCTGAGGATGATGAAGACCTTTGTACTTAAGAACAACTTTTGCCTGAAGAACAAATTTTGTCTCGAGAACAACAACTGCAAGGAACTGCATTTAGAGATAAATGGCCCTAGCGCAATCGAAAGCCTCGCTAATGTGGACCTTAAATGGAAGTTATCCTTTTATCATTGTATTTTATATGAATTTGAATTTATTTCATATACTTATTTGGATTTGAAGAATGTTATTTTTTGTGTTCTATATCAAGAGTCGATATTGCATGCATTTAGAGACTGACATTCTACAAACTATATTTGGACTAATGTGGCGATAAATTGATTGGTCCCTTCACAATTATTTTTTTAAAAAACAATTATGTTATATGATAAACAAATTTCAAGGTTTAATTTCAAATTTTTTGATAACTATTATTTTTAAACAATTTAAAGCTAATAAATTTAAAATTTATATTGAGTAAAATAAGTTATTAAATTTATGCTGTGCAATTCTATTATAATTTATAAAGTAACAAACAATATTGATGCATCATTGTTGGAAAGAGAAGATTAAATTTATAATAAATTAATTAATTAGCTTTGTTTTGTTTATATTACTAGATGTCGCTTATAGTAAAGGAAATGCATCCGATTCCTAAATGATTTTTTTAATGAAGCGATGAATTATCGATGGAGAAGTTGTATTCGCCTGCATGTTATGTTCTGCAAATATTAATTAGTTTATACATATTTCAATTTATTTCACATTTAAACACAAATGTTAGACTGGAACACAAAAAAAAATTCTAATAAAAAATGCATATTAACTACAATTACACATCATCCTCTTCACTTAAGTCAATATCTAAGAGACATTCATCAGAATTGGCTAATTGTTTGAATATTATGGCTTGTCATTCATTACCTTGATCTTGAAGCTCTTTGGCACGTATTATAAAAAATATTTGATTTAATCTGATTTGTATGCAGTTGTTCTCCACACCAATACGATATAATGTTGTCTGTAATTCATTGACATCTGAATGTGGCATATAGACTGCATGTGCTCGTAGAACTGGCATGTGTACTTCACATACTTCTTCACAAAGTACCCTCGACTGTTGAGCATAGAAAGTCCATTCATTCCTCAGTTAATTGTAAACAAATTCAAAATAATGTAAGTTGGGATCTAAAGGATACACAAAATTATCATCTAATTCCCAATGACATCCGATAAATTAAAAAATATCACTAGGAGTGTAGCTTCTAGATATTGAACCTATTAGACAACGAATTCTTACAGAAAATAATATGTTATTTATAGTACAATGTTTCACAACATTCAATTATAACTTGTTACATTTCATCCAAATTTTTGGTCAACAACATTTTGGCAAGCAAAATAGCAAATATTTAACAAAATCATTATCCTCTATGTCGTTGTAATCAAATATATCATCCTCATATGTTCCACTAATTCCTATTAATGACTCCATAACTAAAGAGGATGTATACGAGTCATTTTTTGCATGAAATTTATATAGACGATGATGCATTACGTTGATCTCTAACGATAACCATTGTTTCACTGTTTGCACCTCTTCAACTGATACCCTTAGTAAATTAATAGAACGAGCCTTTTGAATTTGTATGTCATGGTATCTACAATATGCTTTCATTTCACATCTTACTTCCTATAATCTTCCCCATTCCGACATAGTGTTAACAATTGCATTACAAATTACCTCAAAAATATTTTTTGAATGTGTGCCAATGAAAATATGGTTCACATGACCTTTATCAAGGCAAGAAAATATAGAAGCCATATTAAATGGCCTTTTTCAGCCATACCAGATATTTACCTTATTTATTAGTGAGCTGGCCTTTATCTCTATTTTTCTCTGAACAATATGAACTGATCAAATAAATTAATATACGATAAAATTATTTACAAAATTTCAACTTAATACATGGTATTTTTTATTGTGTATATTATTTAAGAAGCAAACTTAATATGTTTATGTTAGATTTGGGGCATATCACATAATCCTAACATGCTTAGAAAAAATTATGAATTTACAATCCTAAATATGGATATACTTCTCTTTAGTATACAATAGAAATTTAAATATACAAAATTTGAAATTAAAAACAATTTCTTATAAAATTTGGACTTAATACAAATTATGTTGAACATTGGTTAGTGTTATGTCCTATTTGACCACATTTCCTACAACATATATTTCTTATTTGTGCATTTTTTCCAATTCATCTCATTATGTTTTCGAGATGTTCTTAGTAGACCCTTTTTATGCATCCAATCTGGATTAGGCATTAAAGGATCTTTAGGTGCGGTTGGCCAAGAATCGCGATCTAGAAGTAGGTGGCGTTTAGGTGCCTAACATTTACATGTTTCGACAATAGTATAAATTAGTAAAATGTAACCAGTGTGATCTAATCCACTAGAAAGACAACCAGCAATGGCATGAGAGCATGAAATCTTACTATTTTAAAACTTTTCGCAGGTACAAGATTTCTCAAATAGTTTAACTGTATGTACTCTACCTTCTTTTCTTCTTGAGTTGTCACGAGTTGTCTTTATCAAGAAAATGCCATTATTATGGTCAAAATTTGTGACCTCTTGTTGATTTGCCTTTCTCATATGCTTTTTGCAATATAAACATGCAATTCTGAGTGTACTTGTATCCATCACTCATTTCTTTAGCATATTGAGTTCGATGTTGATCAAACATGTCCACCAATTTAAAAAATAACATTTTGACTAGGGTGGTAATGGGCATCCCTTTGATTTTTAGGTACAATGCATTCATAGATTCTGTCATATTAGTTGTCATGTGCTCATATCAATGGCCCCTATCATGGCACAATGCCCACTTCCACTTTGGAATTTTTTCCAACCATTCATATAATTTCGGATCAACTTTTTTAATTTTTTTTCATATATCTGTCAAACTTGCGAATTATTTTTCTCTAGTTGCAATGAAAAGGCATCAACATGTAGTTTAGAACAATGATTATAGACAATAATAAAATATAATTTCACTTTAGTTTATCTAGCATACTGACTTTTTCTATGAGATGTTTCATATTGGTGTTCTTGAATATGGTATTGTAGTTCCTGACAACATGACGAATGCATTATCTATGCTTTAAGTGCCACCATCTTGGATTGCTCATTGTATGTTTAATTCCAACATGCCTATCAGATATAACACAAACATCATTTCGATTTGGACAGATATAGTGTCATATACATTGCATGAAGAATGTCTAGTTGCTCCTACTTTTCTTCTCAACAATTGCATATGCAATTGGAAATATACTGCCATCACCATCGAATGATGTGCAATAAGAAGAACACACTTATATTTTCCTTGTAAGAAAGTCCCTTCAACTACAAACACTGGAGCATAATATGCAAATCCTTCAATACATGGCTTAAACACCTAAAACATATGCTCAAATTGCTTCATACCTAACACAACTCTATTATTCTTCACAACAACATCATCTTCAATTTCATATATTAAACTTGGGTTACAATGATGTGCAACCAACATCCATTGCCTGAGCAACTTGTAAAATTCATTCCACCTCCCATACAACCTTGCAAGTGTCTTTTGTTTAGTAATCCATGCTTTCTTATAAGACACAGTGATATGAAATCTTTCCTTCTTGAGTGTAATGATAAGTGCGATCTTTATCCCAAAATTTGATCTAACGACTTCCTCTATACAACTCGATATGAAATCAGAATCTAAATTTTTGTGATCTTGCGACTCAATAGGAAAGCTGCATGTGTGAGGGCCATTATAGATAATTAACTACCAATATTGTTTATTCTTTTTTTTTAGTCTGGTGCAATCTCTATCTGCACCCACCCTTATTATGCTTATATATTAATGTAAGGGAATTGCTTCTTGACTTTTCTATTTCAAATTGATGATTATGTCTAATGGAATAGTCCTTAAAAGTTGTCTTCATGTCATTCTTTGAATTAAAAATCACGCCCTTACAAAATTCTTTCAAAATATCCCATAACATATTCTGATAAATGGAATCATCAAAATTCACCCGTAAAAGAAGCAATATCAACGTTCATATATTCAAATGTTTGATGGAAAAAATTGGGAACAAATTGTTGATTTGATGATGTTGGTGAAATCAAATCAATAGGTGTTATCGCACCTATGTTATTGTCATCATCATCCAAACTAAAGCCAAATGCATACTTATCGTCATCATCATCATCGTTGCCATTGCAATCTTTCGATATGGACTCATTGTCCTCATCGTGGTCTTCCAAATCAGCTACTTCAAAATCACGCACATCATCATTACCTACTTCATAATCCACTTAAATTTTTGGACCATCATCAATAGTTTTTTTGTTGTAAAGTCCTCAAAATACTTACTATACAATTCAATACCTAGCAACCTATAAACTTGACTAGCTTTGTAAAGCACTGAAATTTAATCATCATCATTTATAATTTCACTACATCCATATCTTAATCCTCCGTACACTTGAAAAGGGTTGTATTTTACTAATGAATTGATTTTCATTCAACCTCATGGTGAGCCATATATTACACATAAGTGAGTTGAAATCAAATTCAATGTTACTAGGCATTTGCATCCAATTATTGTATCCAAGTTTGTAATTAACACCTAATGCAGTTTCAACTACCCAACTATCCCAGTGGATTATTATTGTGTATGGTACCGTTATTTTTACTAAGGTAAATAATAAAAATAAAGTCATTAATATAAATAAATATCTGGATATAATTATGCCAACATAGTATTATTAAATTAAATATAACCAAATAACATATATGTTGTATGATTACAAGTCTCATATAATAGTTAAATTCGCTATATTTTTTAATGAACAATAAAAATATATCATTATATCCAAATATATAGATAACTAATAAAATAAAAACTCTAAATTACAATTACAATTTTACTTAAGAGTTTTTATTTAGCTTTTCATATATGAAAAACTAAATCCCATATTATGTGCAAAAATAAAATTTTAAATAACGAGTTTTGATAATAAATTTATTAGATTTTTAACTATAAAAAATTGTATACGGTAAATAAAATATTAAAAATTACACTTTTCATCATAATTTCTAAAAACCTCCGAAATAACTTATTTTTATTAAAAATATAAAATTATATACATGTACTTTTATCTTCCTTTATGCATTGTTAGTATCGATTGGCAAAGTAAAATATACAAAGAATTATTTACATACTTTATTCTTGATTATGCTTTTGGACATAATGGTATGGCATTTATAAATATACATATTGTTGGCATTTTAAGTATATGTAAAATTTTATATTAAGAAATAAATCTTGTAAAAAAATATTAATAGAAAGTATTCTTATATAATTTTATATCGGTCTAATAAAAGATTGTTGAAATATGGTATTTTATCAATAAAAAAAATGTTAATTAATTTTTGTTAATTAATTTCTGAAACTATTTTGTTAACATGTGATATATTGGATAAAAATAATGTCAACAAAATAAAATATTAATGCATATGTGCCATACGTATGCTTTCATATTACTATATTATATAGATTCAAATAAATATTTTTTAATATGTGTTAGAAAGAATTGATGTGAAAAAATTAATTATATTGTTTAATTGATACAAAATTTGAATTTTAATTTAAGTAATAAACTGGGTAAAAATTTTAAACTTTTTTTACCTTTTTCTAGCACAAAAAAATAAATAAATTACTTTGTAAAATTTTAGACCTTTTATAAGGACCAAAATCAAAATTTTTCCAAACAAAATTACCAAGTGTTTTTTTTAAATTAATTTTCAATTACATTTGACCTAAATCCCTAAACCCTAAAGTCAATATAAAAAAATAATTTTATATGATTAATCTAATAAAATTTTTATAACAAATAAAATTATAATTAATTATAAATAATTTATTTTACAATTAATAATATTTTTATAGCAAATAAAATTATGAATTATTTTTTCACATAGTTAACTAATTATCCCTTAACCCTAAAATATTTGTATAATTTTATGAAAAAATTAAAAAATTAACATAATATTTTTAATGTTATACCTAAATCCTAAAAAAAAAATTATAAATTTATAAAAAAATAAAAAAATTAACAAATATAATTTTAATGTTATTCGTACACCCTAAATAAATTAACTTTAAGTTTTTAAAAATTAGAAAATAAAAAGAGATAATTTTTAATGTTACCGCTAAAATAAAAAAAAAAAGTAATCAAAAGTTTATGATAAAAACCTATAAAATTTAATTATAAGTTTATTAAACAATAAAAAAACAATTTAACAATTAGCAAAATAATTTAATCTTTTTTAACATCCATCTCTAAACCTAAAAAGATTAATTATATGTTTATAAAAAAAATAAAACATAAAAGATAACAATCGCCTTATAAAATTTTAGACTTTTTTAAAAGACCAAACTAGAATTTTTCAAAAAAAAAAAAATACCAGGTGTTTTTTTTAAAATTAATTTTCAATTAAATTTGACCTGAATCCCTAAACCCTCAAGTCAATATAAAAAAATAATTTTTTTTATCAATAATTTAATAAAATTTTTATAACAAATAAAATTATAATTAATTATAAATAATTTATTTTACAATTAATAATATTTTTATAGCAAATAAAATTATGAATTATTTTTTCACATAGTTAACTAATTATTCTTTAACCCTAAAATATTATAAGTTTATGAAAAAAATTAAAACATTAACAACATATTTTTAATGTTATCCTAAAACCCTAAAAAAATAATTAACTATAAATTTTTGGAAAACTTAAAAAATAAAATGAATAATTTTAATGTTATCGCTAAAACCTAAAAAAAAAAGTAATCATAAGTTTATGAGAAAAAATCTTATAAATTTTAATTATAAATTTATGAAAAAATAAAAAAAATAACAATTAATAAATTTAATTTTTTAACATCAATCCCTAAACCTAAAAAAATTAATTATATATTTATCAAAAAATTAAAAAATTCAGAAACAAATTAGAACACATAACAAAAATATATATATATATATATATATTTGTACAAATAATATACAAATCATAATAAATAAATATAAAAATTATGCTTTCCAAAAATAATGAAAAAAATTTAAAATGATAAAAAATTTCTGCCAATAAATTTACAACATGCACCAAATTTAATTGTAAACTTATGAAAAAAAAATAAAAATATAAGACAAAAATTAATTTTGGGTCCCAATTCTCGACTTGGTTCAAACAAAACCCAATTTTTGGATTGGTTCAAAATCCTAAACCTCACCGAATTTCATTTTTTTTTTTAGTTACCAAACCTAAATTTTTTCGAGCACAATTTTTTTTTCAATTAAATCAACCTAAATCCATTAATGAAAAATTTTAAAAAAAAAATTTAATCTCACATCTATGATAGCAATAAAATTTTATAATAAATAAAATTATAATTAATCATAAATAATTTATTTTATAATTAATAATATTTTTATAACAAATTAAATTATGAATTAATTTTCACATATTTAACTAATTATCCCTTAACACTAAAAAATTTGTTATAAATTTATTGAAACAATTAAAAAATTACTAATATAATTTTATTGTTAACCCTAAACCCTTAAAAAATTTAATTATAATTTTATGACAAAAATTAAAAAATTAACAATATAATTTTAATATTTGCCCTAACCCTAAACAAATACATTTTAAGTTTATGACGAAAAATAAAAAAAAAAATTTAACAACATAATGTTAATGTTATCCCTAAACCCTAAAAAAATTAATTATAAATTTATGGAAAATATTAAAAAATTAACAATATAATTTTAATGTTATCCCTAAATCCTAAACAAATTAGTTATAAGTTTATGAAAAATATTAAAAAATTAACAACATAATTTTGATATTATCCACATACCCTAAACAAATTAATTATAAGTTGATGAAAAAATAGAAACCCTACAAAAATTAATTATAAGTTTATAAAAATAAGAAAAAACAAAATTAGCAATTAGCAAATTAAATTTTCATTTTTTAACATCCATCCCCAAACCTAAAAAATTTATTTTAAGTTTATGAATAAAGTGAAAAATTACCAAGATAATTTTATTGTTTCCATAAACTCTAAAAAATTTAATTATAAGTTTATGACAAAAATTAAAAAATTAACATGATAATTTTAAATTTTATCCTTAACTCCTAAATAAATTATATATAAGTTTATGAAAAAATTAAAAAATAAAAAGGATAATTTTAATATTATCCCTAAAATAAAAAAATTATAATTTTATGAAAAATTAAAACAATCCTACAAAATTTAATTTTAAGTTTATGAAAAAATTTAAAAAATATTAACAATTAACAAATTGAATTTACATTTTTTAATATCCATCCCTAAACCTAAAAAATAATTATAATTTTATCCAAAAATTAAAAAATTAATACCCAAATTGCAATACAACAAATATATATATATATATATGTATAAATAATATATAAATCATAACAAATAAATATAAAAATTATTTAATATTATAAACGCCTCTGTAAGCTTCCTAAAAATGATGAAAAAACTTTCAAAATTGATTGAAAATTTCTGCCAACAAAATTAAAACGTGCAACAAAATTAATAAAAAATTGATGCACAATTTTTAAAAAATATAAACGTTATTATAGTATTTACCTTAAGAGAGTAGAGATGATATTTATTTTTGGTAGTAATTATAGTAGGATTTGATCTAGAGAGTATAATATTTTGTTGAGAAAGTATTTTAATAGTTGGGATGAAATGAATAGAAGATGGAAAAATAAGAGTTTATATTGAGAGATTGTTTAGAGAGAATTTGTGTTGAGAAAATTTAAAGGGAAGATGAAAATTATGTAAAATAATTTAGAAGATAGAAAATGAAAGTGAAAGGGAATATATATTAAATGGTATTAGGTTTTAGGATAGTAAATAATAAAATTAAAAAAAAGAAAGAAAAAAAAAGGTTGAGGCACGGAGGAGAATTTATTCTCATCTCTGGCTGAGGCAGTGCTCTGGCTGATAAGACTCGTCAGCCAGCACTAAACCGTAATTCAAAGTTGCTGTTTGATTCATTTTTTTTAAATAGTCTGCTTGACGAGACAAGGCACCAAACCACAACTTTTAAGTAGCGTTTTGGTACAAAAATGTGTATATGTATATATATTTTGATCGTCTGAAACTTTGAGTTTCGATTTTAATGAAACTGAAACTCAAAGTTTCAGACAACATGTAGAAAATAAATAAAAAAAAATAAAGAGTCAAACCGAAATTATGACTTTCAGTTTGACTCTCTAACTCCCACAATCTTGTAATATTTGAGAGAAATTTCATATTTCATTAATTTTTTGGAACTTCTCTTTTATTTCAGTAATTATCACTAAGATAATAAGGTAGCAGCAAGGACGCTTCATCAATTAAAGAAAATACATCAATCTCATAGCCGATGATGGGCTTACAAATGCCAAACATACTCTAACTCCCATTACCAAAGGCACATTTTTAACAACAAATGTAGAAGCCTTACTTCTTAATCTTCAGCCTTATAGGCAATTAATTGGTAGGCTCTTATATGTCGGTTTCACACTATAGGATGTCACTTACGCAATCTATCAACTTAGCCAATTTGTCCAAGCTAGCTCCAAGAGACACTTACTGGACTTGTGCTCTTCAACTCTTGCAATACTTAAAAGAAAATCCCAGTCAAGGATTGTTTTATCAAAGCTTGAATTCCCTCAAACTTCAGGCATATGATGGTGCTAACTGGGCTATTTGTTAGGATATAAAGCAATCTATAATTGGGTATTGCATTTTATCGATGCATGGCAAGTACTATGTGTGAAATTTAGTGTTTGTTTTTCTTGCTTTGAGAGTTTCACACCCACATTCAAATCTAATCCTTTTATGATGTAATAATATTACATATCATAGAAGGAAGAAGGGAAAAAGGGTGAATTAACTTTAGAATGAGTTGTGCAGGTGGTTTGGGTAGTTAAGAATAGAAAAAATGGGAGAATGTATGCACTGATTGAGAAAATGATTTTGGTGGCTGAGGTCACATTTTGTTTGATAGCTAATTTTATTATTAATAGGATGTAAATATTCTATTAAGGTATCTATGAAAAATGATCTAAATTATTCTATTCTCTCTAATTTCTTCTTCTTTCTTTACTATATTCTCTCTTTTTTTCTTTCCTCTCCTTTTCTATCCTGTTAACTTTGTAGATTGTGTTTATGAATGGTTTGTGCCATTACAAATTGGTATAAGAGCCTGTAGAGACTCGGATAACCTTTGAACCATGAGAAAATCTAGCGAGAAACCTGTAAACCCTTAATTTTGGCCCTAAGTTTGTACAGTCTTAATTAAAGAATGCTAAAATAAATTTAATCCGATTTACAACTTCTAATAAGTTGATCCGATTGTAAAAGTCACAAACTCAACTACAAAACCCTAAATCAAGTTTTTTTAGACGGTCCGGTCTAAAAAAATTAAAAATACAAAATTAGTTCAAGTTGGGAGGGCCCAGGTGATATGAGCCTTGGCTCATGTTGACCTGGATTCCCCAGGTTGACATGAGTCAAAGGCCATGTTGACCTGGGTGCCACAGGTCAACATGACTTTGGTCCATGTCAATTTGGATGCCCCAGGTCGACATGACTTTGGTCCATGTCAATCTGGTTGCCCAGATCAAATCGACATGGTTTCAATTGTTTTTTTGAAATTAGTTTTCGAATTGAGTTAAAATTTGTTTTAAGGACGGATTAATATTAGGGTTAGGGATTCTGAGTGAGGTTTTTGCCTATAAATAATAATGTTTTAGACTTTAATAAGGGCCGGCAATTAACATTAAGGGAGATTTAAACAACAAAGCAGAAACAGCAAAATAAAGCAGCAATAAATAGCACTCATCAATCATCAATCCATTAAAGGCAGCAACGCTGTCTTTGTTCTTGTTCAGCCAGAGTCAACTATAGTGGAATCAATGCGATGCAGGTTTGATTATAAATCTTTGATTTGTTTATATTTACATCATTCTTATGTTTTGATTTATGAATTGTTTAAGCATACGATAGTATTGCCATATTTTCTTTTAAGTATTTCTATTATCTGTTTTGATATTGAGTCTTTCAGTAACCTAAATTATTAATTATTAAACTCCAATTGCATGTTTTATAAATCAGATTTTGCATTCATCCAGTAGCCTAAGTCATTGTCAAAAACCCTAAATTATTCTTCTGTTTCCAAAACTCTAAACCCTAAATTATTCCATTAAAGTCTCGAAACACTAATTGTTTTCCAAAATCTTAATTTATTTTCCAAATCAATATTTCTTCTAAAATGATAAATCAAAAACCTTAATTTTTCAAACCCTCATCTAGTAAACCTACAAACCCTTAAAATCCCAAAACCCTATTTTCTAAATCCTAAACCTTAAAATCTTAATTTTGAACACCAAAACCTACAACCCTAAAAGCCAGTTTCTAAAATTTTATAGAGTGTTGCCCCTGACCGCCGCATAGGCTCGTCGAAGGGGTTAATGTTCATTTGTGTATTATGAGTCCGTATATTTAACTTTTCTTTTTCCAAAGCCCTAATTTAGTAATTAAAATTCTAAAACCCTATTTTAAGATGCGAACCCTAAATTTATATATTTATTGCTTTATTTAATTTTAGATTAGATTATGTAGTTTATTATATGTTTTGATGGTTGATTTATTTAATTTCAATGCTTGATTTATTTAATTTATCATGGATGGATATTTTCTTTATTATTATGATTATTATTTGTTTGTTTTGGTATTAAAATTGTAAGAGGTATGTTTTCACTTTGTGGGTACCTTATTAGTTAAATTTTATGTAATTTAAATTGCTTTTATATTTTGGACCAATGTAAAGGACATGTTTTCACCTTTAGGTGGGTGTCTTATTTAGTTTTAGACATGGAAAATGTAAGCACATGTTTCCATCCTTGGATGGGTGTCCATTTATTTATTTTGTTTGGACATTACTTTGATTTTAAGATAATGATGCTTTATTTTAATTGTTGCATGTAGTATGGATAATATTGTTGTATTTAAGAATTTTATAATATTAAGACTTGCAAAGGAGGCCGGTTCCAATGAACCAGGCGTTGTGGGGGTGCTGGGTCATTTCTACCTTCCCCACGCGTACCCAACTTTTCAAACCCATTAGGAGATTGGGGATTCCTTAGGAATCGAGTCATCCACCCCTTTCTTTTTTTTGGTTTGTCTGGGTGGAGACTCCATTTTCTTCGGGCTTAGGCCCGTGTTCTCTAAGGCCCTGAGCCTAAACAGTGTCAAAGTCGCAAGAACCATTCCACCGGGAGTGGGGGCGAAAATTCTCGCTAAAAAAACCTAGAAACCCAAACCTCCCTAATCCACTAGAAGATATCAAAGAAATAGAGGAACAAGATCGCATTACCTCACTGTAGTGTGAGATGAACCTCTGATTTGAATCCATCCAAAAGGAACAACACAGTAACTATGATCAACTAAGAGGAGAGCCATTCAAGCTCGAAACCCAAATGTGTCAGATGATACAACTACTCTAAAACCTACAAGACTTGGGTAAAGACCCATTACCGGAGGATTCTCAATCATCAGGTAGAGGGCTTTTACAAAATCCGCAAACTAAAATCCACTTACTTAGAGAAACTCAAGCATTTCCTAAAACCCACAACACAAAAGCTCTTTTTGTTGGTCAGACTCATGTAAAAGGGAGTGACAGAGGCTATTATAATAGGCTCCTTCCCAAGATGGATTTGCCCATCTTTGAAGGAACTCAACCAAATCATGGTTGTGGAAATGTGCCAAATATTTCAAAATCTATGAAGTACTAAAGAAGCACAAGTTAGAGTTGGACAACATGTATCTAAATGATGTGGCTGAGCATTGGTTTTGGGGCTGGATAAACTCCAATGAAGGAGCCGAGTGGGATGCGTTCTCATAAGCTCTTCTGAAATGATTCAGAGAATCGTCGATTGAAGATGTGGTGGCAGAATTTCATAAGCTCCTACAAAAAGGTACCGTGAAGAGCTACCAGGAGGAATTTGAGGAAATTAAAGCCAAGGTCGAACGGGTAAACCCTAACCTTAGTGAATCTTACTATTTATCCAATTTTCTAGGGGGATTAAAAGAAGAGATTGGAGCCATGGTGGTAATTCTCCAACCAAAATCTCTGAATTGAGCTTTCGAACAAGCTTAGCTCTAAAAAATCATTTTTGAAGCTCCACACAAATCCTACAGAACTCATACTACGTTGTTTCAATGACAGACCCAAAATAACCCTCCTTTATCGGCCCAAACCACCTCAAAAACCAAGCCCACTAACTAAACAACCAACTCAACCATACCAAATCCAAAATCGATCACCTCACTACCACCCAAATCCTAGCAAAACACCTCCAGCCCTTTAATGCCATACAACCCAAATTGAAAGGATTGAACACCTATTTCTAGTGTGGTGAACAATATTTTCCTAGTCATCGGTGTTCGACTAAGACATTAATGACTCCTTAAGGCACTGAAGAGGAAGAAGAAAATTTCCCTAAGGGTGGCAAGAGATTCACAAGGAAGAAGAGGTGGGATCCATCAGTTATCTTTACATGTGATTGATGGAAGTTTGACTGACAATACCATGAAGTTAAAGGGACAAGTCAAGAACAAGCAAATACTCATCCTTATTGATAGTGGGTTGACTCATAACTTCATCGACTCCAAATTAGCGAATGACTTGAGACTCCCCACAGTTCATGTGCCTCCCATAATAGTGACAGTAATCGATGGGCAAAAAATTATGGTTAGGAAGAAATGTTTTGAATGCTCTTGGATAATGCAAGGTTTGAAATTTAAGTTTGATGTAAGGGTACTGGAGTTAGGGGATTGTGACATAGTTTTGGGGGTTGGTTGGATGCATTCATACACTCCAATCACCTTTGTCTTTGAGAATTATAAACTGTTGTTTAAAAAAGATGAAAAAATGGTGGAATTAAAAGGAACCACAGAGGTAGCTTCTATAAAAATGATGAGTGGTAAAGAGCTCAGCAAGTTGGTGCAGTCCAAATGGAGTGGTATCTCATCTCTTTTTTTCTCTATCCAGCTGACCACAATTCATCCAGCCACACCCAACAACCTTGACCCAAAATTTCAGACACAACTATAACTGCTTCTAGATAGGTACGAATCCATCTTTCAATAACCGACTACCCTTCCTCCCTTTAGAGAGATTAACCACTCCATAAACCTTAAACCAAATTCTAATCCAATCAATGTAAGACCTTACCGGTATCCACACTTCTAAAAGACAAAAATAGAAAAAATCACCCGAGAGATACTAGACAATTCAGTAATACAAACTAGCCAAAGCCCATTCTCATCACCTGCCTTTTTAGTAAAAAGAAAAGATGGCAGTTGGAGATTTTGCATAGACTATCACCAATTAAATGAATTAACCATAAAAAAAATAAATACCGCATACCCATTATAGAAGATTTGCTGGATGAGTTACACGGGGCTGAAATATTTTTCAAGATTGACTTACGGGCAGGATATCACTAGATTAGAATGCACCCTAATAATATAGCAAAAACAACCTTTAAGACCCATATTGGACACTTCGAATTTAAGGTGATGTCGTTCAGAATGACCATCGCTTTTGCCACCTTCCATGTAATATCCGTGGTTTTAGTTAAATTAAATAAGGATTTGATGATTAATTAAAGTGTGGATAGAAGTATATGTGATAGTGTGCTTAATGTTTATATAAAAGATATATTATATATATAAAGTATATATCTAACATATACCTATTGTATATGTTGAATACATATTATACACCTAATATATACGAGATATACATATACACATAATATACATATAAAATATACTTTGCCAATGTATTAGTTATATAAAGTATATGTAGAACATAAATAACATATACATATACATAAGATATACCATACATATATATCTAGTATATAATTGTGGTGGAACAAGTAATAATAATAATAATAATAATAATAATAATAATAATAATAATAATAATAATAATAATAATAATAAGGAAAGAAAGAAAGTCAAAGAAGGAAGAAAGTTGAATGGTGAGAATCATATAATTAATTATTATATATGTATAATTATGAATGGGAAGTTGTTAAATAAGTAAATAAATAAATCAAAATTAAAATAATTTTTGGATAGTGAAAAATGATTGAAAAATTTAGAAATTAATTAAATAACTTAAAACTAAATTAATTTTGAGTGGAAGAAGGAAATTAGAATTTTTAATTAAATAATAATATACATGTGGTTAGTAAAATAAGAGGAAAAATGAAAACATATTTCATCTTCTTCTTCCTCCTTTCTTCTTCTCCAAAAATGTTACTCTCTATGGATGTCTAAGAAAATTTTGACTTCTTCAAAACAATTAGAATTTTACAAGAATTTCAAAGTAACCAAGTAGATTTTGAAGGGAAATCAAGAAAATCAAGTAAGTACATCTCCTAAAGCTTTTATTTTTGAGCTTTTCAGTTTATGTATGGAATGTCTAGAGAGAGAAAGTGTGATTTAATTGTTTAAGTTGATAATCATTAAATTAAAGTGATGGATGAGTGATGATTTGATGAGTAATTAGTGAAGATGAGCTTAAATGATTAAAATAAGATTATGTAGTGAAGATGTATAAATTAGGGTTTTGGATGGGATGACTACAATTGTTGCCATGGAGTAATTAAATGTTATTTTAATATATATGGTATGATTGTTTGGTTAGAATTTTGATATGGATGAGTTTAGGTAAGTTTAGGATTATGGAAAGAATATGTATAATTAAGGTTTCCAACATAGGTAATTTTAATTATTGAAATGAAATGAATTAGTGTTGTTATAATGTAAATGTTATGAATTTATGAGTGGAAAAGTGATATGAGTGGATTTTGTTAAAGTTGATATTTATATTTATAATATGTGAAATTAGGGTTTTGGAAGGAGGATGTTATAATTGTTGTAACAAGATAAATTAGTGTTGTTTTAATGTAAGTAATATGATTTTAAGGATTGAAATGTGATTTGGATAAGTTTTGATAAAGTATATATTAATGGTTGTATTATGTGAAAATTGGATTTTTGAAAGAGATTTCCATAATTATTAAGGTGAATTATTTTGATGTTATATTAATGTATAAATAATGTTTTTAAGGATACATGTTGAAAATGAGATTTGTAGGTTGAAGTTTAAACAAAGTGGTAAATGGTGGAATTGGAGTAATAATGAGATTTTGATAAGAATTGAATAAATAATGATAATTTAATAATTGGTGAGCATGTAAGTAACTCTAAATGAGTAATGTTGTTTATTATTGAGTTATGTATGTATAGGTTAAAGAGATAAAGGAAGTGGAATTGAGAGTTTGGCTTGGGGAAGGAGAAGGGAAGTTAGTATATATTTATTTAAATGATTGAGATTCTATAAAATGTGATTTTATCATAATGTCTATGATTGTTTTGCAATATGGGTATTCATATAATCTATGCAAGGTGGCATAGTTATGTGATGTGTATCACATTGGTCATTTGCCCAATATGAGATTAATATTTATACATAAGATTAATATTTAATGTTTCGTAGTAAGGTTTACTCAATGGATAAGTTTATAGAAAGTGATAATATGTGGAATGAGTCACATTGCGATGTGACTCATGGTTATACATTGTAAATGTGCTTCAATGTGTAATGTTTGTGAAATGTGGAGAATGAGCCATATTGTGATGTGACTCATGGCTATGTATATTGTAATGTGCATGTGAGGTATGTTTGAATGTGTAAGATGAAAATGGTCATAAAAGATTTATGTTGGCACTGTAGAGTCAGTTTGCCAATGGTATGTCATGATATTTATTATGCTTACAGGTGAGACACATTTGCGTCGAATATCTTTGTGCTGAGAAGACAGCCTTGGACGATGATAGACATTTTGTCTCCGGTGTCGAGAGAGGGCAGTCTATGGGTGATTTAAGTGACACTTGCTCTCGGTGTCAATAGAGGCGGCCTACGAGTGATGATATGACACTAGCCTCGGTGTCCATAAGAGTGGCCTTTGGGTGATTGCTGTGACACTTACCCCTGTATCGAAATGAATTAAATTGGTTTTATGTAGAAACTGGTTGGGCCCAACGTGTATATGTGTATGATAATGTGTGCATGTATAAGCTGTTGAGCTGTTTTCTATTAGGGTTTAAGAAATCTTAAGTATCTTTTGGAAAAATGTGATGGATTGTGTAATGGTCTTTATGTGTTGATAAGTATTTATTTTCATATTTTTAATTGTTTATTGTTATTAAAATACATACTACTAAGCAAAATTGCTTAGTGCGATTGAATATATCACGAGACCAACACTGCCAGGTTTAGCATAGATGTATTACTTACAATATTGTGTATTTTAGTAAATACATTATATATATTTTAAACATATGTTGGGAAATTATATGTATATATGTGTGTATATATATTAAATATAATGCTTTGGTTAAATTGTTGAGACTATTGGAATATTGTTGCTAGATGGAGGTTTTGTGAAAGTATTATTATATTTCAGAAGTGAAATTTCATACAAGTTGTGTAATTAAATTTTTGGAGTTTTTGAATTACAGACAAAACTCTAGTGAATTTTTTTCAGAGATTTTTCATTAAACTATGCATTTTTTATATTTAATCTACTAATGAATATTTTATTTAATTATTAAAGTACATTATAAGATTTAAAATATTTTCTTATAAACATGATAAATTTTAAATGACGGGTAATAATGACACTTTTGTATTCTATATACATATTTTACACATACGGAGTGCATTGTACGTATAAGGGATATAATGATATTACATTCCATGCTATTATGAACACAATATTTCAATCATATTCAAGGAGATTTGTATTGGTCTTCTTTAATGACATATTGGTTTACAGTAAGTCAGCTGCAGCTCACCTTCAGCATTTGGAAGTTGCTTTTCAAGTCTTACTTGATCAACAACTTTATGCAAAATGAGAAAAATGTGTATTTGGCAGCAGCAGCATAGAGTAACTTGGACACATAATCTTTAAAGAAAGAGTGTCTGCATATCATTCCAAGGTCCAAGCAATGGTAGATTGGCCTCTTCCAAAAACCTTGAAACAATTATGGGTTTCCTGGGTCTTATTGGCTATTACAGGAGATTTATTAAAAATTATGGGGCTATCAATAGACCTTTGATAGATCTATTAACAAAGATCTCCTTCTGTTGGCATTATGAGGCATAACTAGCTTTTGACAATATGAAGAAAGCAATGACAAGTGCACTAGTGTTGACATTACCTAACTTTAGCCAGCCCTTCACCTTAGAATGAGATGCTAGTGGAACAGGACTAGGTGCAGTGTTGATGCAAGGTGGAAGACCTATAGCATTCTTATCTAAACATCTTAGTCTAAGAAATCAGTCTCTGTTAGCCTATGAGAGAGAGTTGCTGGCCATAATATTTGTAGTTACAAAATGGCAGCATTACTTGGAACCAGGTAGGTTTATAATCAAAATTGATCACCAAAGTATAAAGCATTTACTTGAACAAGATTGCACATATATGTATAACAGAAGGGCATTACCAAGTTACTGGGATTGGATTACATCATTCTCTATAAGAAGGCCAAAGAAAATAGAGTGGCATATGCCCTTTCTAGACAATATGATGAAGTAGAAGAAGGGCAGTTGCTGAGTTCAGTGGTTATTCCCACTTGGGTTATAGAGGTGACAAGAACTTATCAAGATGATGTACATGCCCAAGAATTATTAACAGTAATAGCTCTGCAAACTAGTCAACACTCTAATTTGTCTCTTCAAAATGGTATAATAAGTTACAAGAACATGTTATATATTCGGAAGTCAACAGATATGAGAAGGAAATTAATAGCTCAATTTTATGATAGTCCACTGGGAGGGCATTCTGGAATTCAGGGCACCCATGAGAGGTTGAGGCAACATTTTTATTGGCCTGATATGAAGAAGACAATTCTTAAATGGGTAATGTAGTGTGATACACACAGTAAATGCAAGTCAAAAAGTTGTAAATATCCTGGACTCGTCTAGCCTCTTCCAATACCATCCTCTACATGGTGTACAATCAGTCTAGACTTCATTGAGCAACTTTCCAAATCATAAGGGTATGACACCTTATTGGTTGTTATAGATAGCTTCACTAAAGTGGGCCACTTCATCCCTCTCTTCCATCCATTTTTCAGCATCAAATGTGGCTAAAGAATTTTTGAATCAAGTGGCAAAACTTCATGGGCTTTCGAAGGTGATAATTTCAAACAGAGACAAGCTTTTCACTAGCTTGTTTTGGATAGAACTCTTCAAGTTGTTGGGGGTCAAGCTGCATATGAGCACAACCTATTTCCCTAGACTAATGGACAAATGAAGAGATTGAACAAGACCCTAGAGACCTACTTATGATGCATAGCACACATTCACCCAAAAAGATGGGCTGATTGGGTATCCTTGGCTGAGTGGTGGTACAACTCTTCCACCACTCCTCTATTAAAAAGACCCATTTTACAACTTTTTATAGGTATAATCCTCCACTGCCCGTTCTTTTAAACTGTTACTCTCATGTGGCTGTCGTAGAAGACTTGTTGAAGGAAAGAGAAAGGGTAAAAGTTATATTAAGAGAGAATTTATCTTTGGCACAACAACAAATGAAGAAATATGCAGATCAACATAGGTCTGAGAGGGAATTCCAGGTGGGAGATCAGGTTTATTTGAAGCTCCAATTTACAGGCAGATTTCCATTACTCTAAGAAGGAACCTAAAGTTGGTAGCAAGATATTTTGGACCCTTCATAGTAATGAAAAGGGTTGGGACAATGGCTTACAAGCTCCAATTACCACCTCACTCAATGATTCACCCTGTTTTTCATGTATCACTCTTAAAGAAGAAGATAGGATCCAACCTAGTGCCTACTGATGACCTGCCTATCTTCCAGCAGGATCAGTTTGAGGTTGGACTTGAAAAATATCTCAATTCTAGACTCATTCTAAGGGACAATCAACACATTCAGCAAGTGTTGATCAAATGGCTTCACCTACCAGCCTTGGACACAACTTAGGAGGATTTGAGTTTCATTACAAAGAAATTCCCTGATCAAATGCATTCTTGGGGACAAGAATGGCTTAGAAGGGGGAGGAATTGTTACATATCGTAGAAGGAAGAAGGGCAAAAGAGTGCATTAACTTTAGAATGAGCTGTGCAGGTGGTTTGGGTAGTTAAGAATAGGACAAATGGGAGAATGTATGTACTGATTGAGAAAATGATTTTGGTGGCTGAGGTTAATTTTTATTTGATAGCTAATTCTGTTATTAATAGGCTGTAAATATTCTATTGAGGTATCAATGAAAAACTATGAGCATTCTTCTATTCTCTCTAATTTCTTCTTCTTTCCTTACTATCTTCTCTCTTCTCTTCTTTCCTCTCCTTTTCTGTCCTGTTAATTGTGCCTGTGAATGGTTTGTGCCATTACAAATAATTAGGCTGCACTACATATTTCAATTAATATGGTGTTTCATGAATACATGAAACACCTAGATATAGACTGCCATATTATGAGAGAAGTACAAAAACGGATAATTCTTCCTCAACATGCAGTCGTCTTTACAATAATTAGAAGACATTCACGAAGGCATTTGCTGCTCCTAGCTTTGATCGACTATGTTTCAAGTTGGGCTTGTTGAAAGGAGCATCAAAGTTCAAAAGCTTGAGCTTAAGTTATTCAGTTAGTTACTTTAGAGTTATTTAGAAAATTAGTTTCAAACATTTTTCTATTATGTTAGATTACACACTTCTAGAAACAACAGATGTAGAAAAACAACTTTCTGTAACTAATTTCGCTTGTGTACGATCATCTTCTTCATTTCTGAGTCTTCTCTGCAAGAACTCTCTTGTCAAAATGAATTAGTAAAATTAGACGGTTAATTGTTACAATTTAAAGAGTATATTTATCTATATGAGAAATAACTCACAGTAATTTCAAATATTTTTAAGATTTAGTAATCTCAACAATTTTTGAGACTTCTTACAACATACTTCTCATTTATCTATTAATATTTTAATTTGATTTTTTTTTAAAAAAATGATTCGTTAAAACGAATTTTATGTTTAATTTTTTTGAAACACATTATTGTTTTTTCCTTTTATTTCAAGAATTATTATTAGGTTGAATGGATATATACATTTATATATAAACAAAACTTACTCAATTATTAAAAGTTGATAAATAATTTAGGTAAAATCATGAAAAATTATACACTCAACGATTATACATTATTTAATGGCTCAAAATACCAAAATTTCGGAATTCTTTTTTCCTTTTGAAAAAGGAAGGGACAGATTACATATGAAAAATAAATTCTATTTTTAACAAACAAATTAAAGAAAAATAAAAAATAGATATTACTTTTTAGTTTGAAATATTTTTCATTTATAAAATTAGAAATTGATTTTCTATATTTAGTAGATAATAGTAAAGTTTTAGAAAACTACTTTTAATTGTTTTCTAAATAGAAAATATGGAGTTCTAATAAATATTAGCATTTGTTTCTCACCTAAATTTGAACTTTTTATTTTTATATTTTGATTTTATGATAATTTAAATTTTTTATTTTATTTAAAAATATCATTTAACTATAATTTTATTTTAAAATTACAAAATATATAAATATTTAGATTATGAAATTGTTTATGTAATTATATTTTTACATAAAATTTTTTAAATATTATATAAAAATAAAAATATATAAATTAGAAAATAAGATTAAGTAAACATTTTTTTTCATATTTTTAATGTTTTATTTTAAAAAATAATTAAAAATATAAAAATCTAGAAAATAAAAAAATATAAAAGAAAAATAAAAATGAAAATAAAAATATAAAATATTGTCTACAAGTAAAAAGCGGTTGAGGTTGTCTATATATTTCAGCTAGTGATCAGTGAGGTATTCCTATATTTCCTCTTTTACAAATATGAAGCCTACCAGAGATTCCTCCAATACTTCAGAAACCAACATTTCTCGAGCAGACCATAAAAGATATAAAGAGATAATTTCATCCCTTCCTCAAAACAATAGTTGGCTACAGTCTGAACCATTCTGTAACTACCAAGGTTTTTGGGCCTTTTCATCTGTCTTAGAAGGCGTTATGTATGCTCAAGAACACTTCATAGCTAAATCTTCTGATATTATTATTTGTAGCCTTCCAAAATCTGGCACAACTTGGCTTAAATCCTTGTGTTTTTCCATTTTCACAAGAAACCAATTCAATGATTCATCAAAAAATAATCCTTTGCTCACAGAATTTCCACATCATATTGTGCAGATTATTGAGTTTCGTGACCCTAAAAATTTAGACCCTTATGAACTTCCACTTTGGACCACACACATTCCTTACAATTGCTTGCCCAAATCCATTTTAGAATCCAATTGTAAAATTATTTACATTTGTAGGGATCCTAAGGATGTGCTTATTTCATTGTGGCACTTTGTTCGTAAAGTTAATGGTGCAAATGAGGTATCTTTGGAAGATGCCTTTGACCGGTTTTGTGAAGGTGTTTCTGATTATGGACCTTATTGGGATCATGTTTTAGGGTATTGGAAAGCTAGCCTTCAATTTCCTGAGAAAATACTCGTCATTAAATATGAAGATTTGCAAAATGATACCTTTCCCTATGTAAAGAGATTAGCTGAGTTCATGGGCTGCCCTTTTTCTAAGGAAGAAGAGAGACAAGAAATGTTACAAAAAATTATCAGTTTATGTAGCTTCCAGAATCTTAGCAGTTTGGAGGTGAATAAGGGTAAAGAAGATTTATCTAGAACCGCTTTTAAGATTCCGCGTGATGCATTTTTTAGGAAAGGTAAAACTGGAGATTGGAAAAATTATTTGACAACTGAAATGGCATCTCAAATTGACGAAATAACACATCACGAGTTCAGTGGTTCTGGCTTAGCTTTTCGTGTTGCCAAAAAGAAACCATAATTTAATTTATCATTCTCCGCTTCTTTTCTTCTAAGTATCTTGTTCTTTAGCGATTTCCTTTTAATTTTCAATAATGGTTTTTCTGATCCGCAAACTAAAGTTGGATCTTATATGATGTATGTAATCTACTTTGTTTAAGAGTAAGAAATAAATATTTTATATAGTGTAATGCTTGAAAAAATTAATTATTTTGTATTTGTCAAAATGCAATATTGATTTTTTTAATTATGCTTATTTAAATTGTTAATTATATAGAAATCAATGAGGTAAAATAAAAAAAGAAAAAGGGGGGGGGGGGGGGGGGGGGGGGGGGGGGTTTGTAGATATTAAAATCCTCAACTAATTACCTAATAAGCATTAATTCTATCATAATTCTATCTGAAAGCTTGGGTAAGGATCCTCCACCGGCGATAGGTCAACAAAAAAGGCTCGGGTTAGGCAAGAGGGGGAGTCAAGTGCTAGTCAGTGTTTGTCTTTCAAAGACACCCTAATGAAAGAACAAACAAAGATGGAAGAAGAGCTTTTTGACAAGGATGATATGTGGAATGGTGAGAGGATGATGTGAAAGTGCTCCTAGACGTTCCTATCCCTTCCATATTTTTTTTTCTCAAAGAGTCCATGATAAACTAGTCGGACCTTGGAAGAGTGCAATTATAATTGAATAAATATATCGATGGTGTCTAAAATTTTTTGTTTTTGCTATTTTGGTGTATGAACTTTTTTTTATTCACTTTGGTGCCTGAACTCTTATTATTAGAAATTAGTTGGATGTTCCAACCGATCAACAAATAACAAATCGGTTGGAAAAAATTGGTCGAAACAACTAAATTATTTCTAATAATAAAAGTTCAGACATCAAAGTGAATAAAAAAAATTTTCATAGGCAAAATAGCAAAAATGAAAAAGTTCAGACACCATTGATATTTTTTCCATTTATAATCAGACTTTTAGGAAGGAAAATTGGCTATAAAGCCTTAAGTACTCGGCTGGAATTGATGTGAGGCTTTACTTCTAGATTCACTATCATTGATCTGGAAAACGACTTTTATCCAATCAGATTCAAAACAAAAAGAGGAGGCTATCAAAGTGCTAACAGGTGGTCCTTGGATGGTCCAAGGGCATTATCTAATGGCCTAAGCATGGAACCCAAATTTTAGTTGTACCGATGGAGCTATCAATTTAGATGAAGCTTAGGCAAGACTTCCAGGGATGCTTCTTCACTACTATCAAAAGAAAGCTTTAAGACTTATTGGAAATCTTATAGGTAAGGTCGTTTGTGTTGACTATAATACAGAGTCAGTAGCAAAAGGGAAAAATGTGGAATTGAATCTAAACAATCCTATAGTTTCACAAATCATTTTGGATGGTAGAATTCATAAAGTAGAATATAAGGGTCTTCCCTAGATTTGTTATTGTTGTGGGAGGGTAGGGCATGAAGCCATGGTGTGTCCGACAGATCCTAACAGAAAAGTTGATAAGCAACCTATATCAAATGAAGCTAGAACAAAAGCTAATACATAGAAGAATACACCAGCGATGGAGAATTCAGGGAGGTACGGGCCATAGATGACAGTAGCCAGAAAAGGAAGGCTAAAGTTATGGAGAGATGAAGGGCACAATTTAGAGAAATAATCATTGGAAAATTAACAAAATCTCTAAGGATCGCAGTTAGAAATTTTAGGAGATGCCAATGTGGAAAGTGAAGATTTAAGGTCTAATAATAAGAAGCATCAGGCAATGGCTAGGGAAACAAATAGGAATTATCTGGGGATTAACAAAGGAAAAAAGCACATATCTTTTAAAGGAAAAGAGAGGGGATTAAGTAGGCTAGGCCTAATCAATGAGATTGGGGTAGGTTTGCACATAGAGGAAAAAATTAAGGTCATACAAGAATCTTCAAGAATAAGCAAAGGAAATCAAAGTGTTACATTAGAAACTAGATCATTAGAAGATAACACATAAGCCTATAAGCCCATAACCTAAATAGCTCTACTATTATTCTAGCTCAAACCAGTTTGGACCCAAATAAGCATAGGGTCGTGAACATCTCACAATCTTCCCTTTAGTTTGATGGGATTGGATTGAGAAACATGACGAAAAAATCACCAAATGATAATGCAGTTAATAATGCCGACTTTTCAAGCTCTGGTGAGGATGAAGAGATGGAAGGTAGCGGTACTGATGTGGGAATTGAAAGTGACTTCGAAAGCATTGCTAATGATGGAATGGAAATTGGGGAGGATGATGTACTCTTGTGATGGGTGTCAAATCCACCAAAAATAAAAATCCTATTCTTGGACAAAATTAAAATTGTAATAGCGGTGAATAGGGTGTCGAATCCTCAGAGAATTGATTACTTAAATTAATTTTTTTCAAAAACCTAAAGTAAAACTTAACTGACATAAATTGGGGGAGTTTAAAATTGAAAAATTAAAAATAAATTGAGATCTGAAATTGAAAACTAAATAAATAAATAACATCAAATTAAATTTGAAAATTAACAATGTTGTCAATTTCAGTCAAAGGGAATAATCTTAGTTTTAATCCATAGATTTGATCATTGATATAAAAATAATTATCTTTAATTTTTCAGTAAATTAATTCTAGCAAACCGAGACGCTCCCATTAGCCAATTCTTCCTTAGATGGTAAAATTAGTTAAGAGATGCTCTATAACTAACCCTTATTATTGAATAACCCTATAGGAATGCCATTCTAAGATTTAACTCACTAACATCTTTAAGATTTAGAAAAACCTAATTTTAATCAATAAATTCTACTGCAGAATTCATTTAAATTAGATTATGCATCTTCTTAGAACTATACCTAATTGCGACATGTATCAAAAGCTAAAGAACAATTATATATTCTTAGTTTTGAATGGCGATATATTATTCTACCAATTAATCAATGGACCCTTATTGTTTAACTAGCAAAATACTAAATTTAAAGAAAATAAGAGAAGAATTGATTAGATCCTACAAATCTTTAACGGATTGATAACTTTGATTATCCCTTTAATTGAATAGAATTTAGTTACACATACTTGATGAAAAGAAAACTTAAAAATAAATCTATGGTTGTTATCAAAATCGTCCACAGTAACCACCCGAGAAAAAGGAAGATGAATCCCCCTAGGGGCTGCCAAAAGGTTGGCTTAAATATCTCATTAATTTCCTACCCTAATTAGAAAAATAAAAAAAATACAAATAAAATAGAATTTAACACCTAATAAAATTCCTCATTAATGTCTACTGAATAAGAAAATAAATAAGTTCCAATATCTCTGGAATTCTGCTTAAAAATCGTATCTCAAAAGTCCAAAACAGATTAGGATTCACAGTTGACTCATAAAATCTTCAAGTATCAGATACCCTTAGGCATAAGCCTTGCCCAAGAGTTACGCCCGAGGCTTTTTCCAACTCTTTTTCAACAGCTTCTTATAATTTTCTTCAACTTGGCTTTTGTTCCTCCTTTAGCTGTAACATGTGCAAAAATGCCTCAAAATCAGTAAAATCATATAACATCAAGCTAAATTATTCATGCAAATATTAGCTAATTTTGCACATTATCAAATTTTCTCACACTTAAACTGTGTTTTCCCTCAAGCACTTTACAATTTGAAATCATCATACCCACATTCATCCAATCATAACTCAATCTATAATATTTCAAAACTCAAATTGAAAGCAACCAGAAACTAACAACTCATAGCATAGTTTTTCAAAATTTCACAAGAATGAATGATCAATTTGATAAATATTATAAACAAAAAATAGAAAAATAGTTTTGCATAAAATAGTTAATGTACATTTTAGTTTTCACTTGGAAGTCAATCAATACATAGCAAAACAATACCCAATCCATTAAGATATATACATTTCATATGTTAGACTTATGCCAAGAACTAAGAAATTTCAATTTAGTTTACTTGAGCACTTTTAAGGCTTGCCTGAAATGTCAAAAACCTTTTGACGCGATGACAAATATTTGTGATGCCAGTACCCAATTACTCAATTGGTCACAGTTTCAAGTGGCTACTAGCTCTACTCATAGTCTTTTGACTAGTGGAGTAAATTATTCATTTTTGAAAATTTTTTTGTGCTCTTATTTATTATTATTTATTTAGTTCTCAACATGTCTTTTAAAATTTAAGCACAAATAAAAATAAATCAAGTGAAGCCTAACTATGCAATGACAACTATTTAATGTTGATTAGTTAGGTTAGTTAGAGTAAAACTCAAAATATTTTATATAAATAATACCTATCAAAAATAATCATTTATAACAAGTGGAAAAAGTGAAAATCAATCTAGAAAAACTAGTTAAGAGTTGTCATAACAATTATTTTTTAAAGCATTATAGTTTGAATTATTTCAAAGACAAAATGAGACTTTTGATTAACAATTATAAAGTAACAGAGAGGGCAGTAGCAAGACCTTAACAACTTTTGAAAATTTTTTACAAAATATTCAAGAAACCTCAAAAATTTCAAAACTGCCCACACGTAAATCTTGCATTGTCCTCAATGTAAGAATAAATATAAATAAAAATAAAGAACATACGACTCCCTTGAAATTTTATTTGGAGAAAGGGTGGCGTGAGAGGATGTCAGTGTTGCTAGAAAAGTCAAATTTATAAGCTTTATACTATACTGATTAGTATTTGCTCCATCTTAATGAGTTGTGCCGCCATTTAGATGTTATTATCTTCTAATCTGCTGATCCTTTCTTTTAGTTATTGATATTGCAATTGGAGAACAACAGAAGAATGTCTAACATCATAGTAGGTAAAACGGCAAGGGTGACATTTCTATAGCTACTCTTTGATTTCTTAGCACAACTGGACCTATTAAAATTATGCCAAAAATACCATTTTCCTTGCACAATAAATCCATCTCATAAAAAAAATTCAAATTCAAAGATGCAAGAGTGTAAATCATCATTATTAAATCAACAAACTTACTCATGAACAACCAAATCCTAAATTATGCCACTAATCAAATCCTAAATTAATTTTCTTTTCTGACTAATACATCATATGAAAAAAATTTCATTTTAAACACAATATCAGATGTATCTTTCCTACTTGAAAAAAAAAGAAGATAAAAATCCATGAATATTTTTAAAACTTGGCTCTTTAAAATATAGGTCTTTAGCTTGGATCATATGGAGCAGGTATATTTTCACAAAATTCAATATAAACATCAGCGGCTTGAAAATGATTTTAAAAAAATGACAGCATGTTGCCTTTTCTTTAAAACCCAAAGCCTTATTAAATTCAATCAAGGAAAAACTAAACTTCTGACCCATCAAATGGAAATTAACCAAATTTAGAGTATTTAAATTAAACTGATCAGATCTGACAAAACCAAATATTGTATAGAATTCTCCAACTAACTTCACATAAATTAAATTATCCATCACAAAAAATAAATCATACCCAATTTCTCTAATCAAATCAACACATTCAGGCATAATATTCAAAGAACCAAGGGTTGAAAATGAGCATGCTTACCTGGGGTGATGAAAAACTCAAAATGTTTTCCATACCAGTGCTGCTCCTCTAAAGTATCAAACTCTAAATGTGGATTCTGACTTGTCTCTGCATCTTGAGCCATAAATTTTTCTTTTTAACGCACAAATAACTTCGTATGGGTTTGGTAGAGCATGATTCGGGTTTATGGTGGTGGAGTCAAGAATTGGGTATTATTATGTGAGGAAGATGGCTACCAAAAAAGAGAAGGAGAAGAAAAGAAAAGACAACTAAAGGAAAGAAAGAAAGAGTTTTTAGGTTTAAAGTAAAGTAAAAGGGTATTTAAGTAAAAATAGTGACTTTTTTTAAACCCAATTAAAAACACATATTTGATTGCTCCCCTTCATTTAACCAAGATAAAATATGGAATGAGTAAGTTACTGACATCAGTTACTCCATTATTGTACATTAAATAAATCATTCTTTTCTTTTTTTAAAAAAATTCAGCTCCCATTTTTATATTAATAAAACAAAGTTACTCAGCCACTTGAATTAAAGCCACCATTACCACTCCATAGCTCATTCAATGTAAACCTGCAATAAAAAAAATAAACAAACATCAGTGGCTTCCCAATGAAGGAGAAGATAAACAGTAAATATTACTTTTTTATTAATATATTTTTTCATTTTTTAATTTAAAAATAAAAGTAAAGAAAAAAAAAGTAACTATAAAGCTAAAATAAAATCAAAATAAGTTAAAATAAAAATGAAATAGATCAAAACTAAAGAAAGAGTAGGCAGATGAAATAAAGAAGAAAAGAAACAAAATGTAGAAAAGGGAAAGAAATATATGTTGCCTCCCATTAGCGCCTTTATTTAGAGACTTTGGCTAGATGTTGCCCTTGTGCTCTAGTAAACATCCCAAATCAGTGTTTTTGATGTTGGGCACAGAAGATCCTTCATAATTGTTATACTAGTGTCTATTACTTCCCATTTTGGTGCCTCAACTTTATAAAAATATTCTGAAATTTCTTTCTCATCTTTTTCCTTCTTAAGCTGGAAAAATATTTGAGGAAAAAGGGGTTGAATCAACAATGACAAGGGCTAATTAGATTTTGTTGGATAATAATTTCAGATTCTGCCCTTTTGCTTAAGCTCTGCCCAGGGGTATGCATCTGGGGTGTACTATCCAGCAGCTTTTCTTCATTCTTCAAGGTAATTTTACCTAAATTTTGCTCTAGATTAACCACCGTTTGAGAACGCAAATTGACTTAAGACCCTAACTTACTGATTGATGATGCTAGTTGGCTAATTTGGCTCTCCAAATTATGAATAGATGTTCTTGTCTCCTGTTGAAATTGCTGAGTGTTAGTCATAAATAATTCAAATATCTCTTCAAGAGACATACCTGGTGTGAATGGTGGTGGCTGCTGTTGCTGAGGTAGCCATGACTGAAATAGTTGATAATTTGTCAACTCCACTCCATAGTTGAAATTTGAATGATCTTTTCATTCAGAGTTGTAAACTTTAAAGTATGGATCATAAATCCATTGTGGTTGATCATCTTCTTGAACTGTAGGATAACTCATATGTGCACAACTTTCATAGACTCTAGTTTGTTGCACATTACCTGCAAATATTTTATGCACCTAAGTAGATAGATCAGAAATCTTGGATTCAAGAAAAGATAGATTTATCTCGTTTTAAATTTCTTTGTGGTATCCAAATTGATACAAATCAGTAGCCATAAAAGACTTGGTAATCAAAAGAAATAAAATGAGTTAATATCAATTTTTCGGCAACGACATCAAAATTTGATGGGTGTCGAATCCACCAAAAATAAAAATTCTATTCTCAGATAAGAAACGCTCTCATCACTTGAACACACTCAAGAGTTGTAAACTTTTATCTAACCGAAATGCTCTCATTATCCAATTCTTCCTTAGATTGTAAAATGATTTAAGAGACTATCTATAACTAACCCATGTTATTGAATAACCCTATAGGAACACCCTTCTAGAATTTAACTCATTAACAGCTTTATGATTTAGAAGAACATAATTCTAATCAACAAATTCTACCTCGGAATTCATTTAAATTAGATTATGCAACTTCTTAGAACTACGCCTAATTGCCACAAGTATCAAAAACTAAAGAACAATTATGAATTTTTAGTTTTGAATTGCAATATATTATTTTACCAATTAATCAATGGGTTCTTATAGTTTAACTAACAAAATAATAATACTAATAAGCCACAGAAGAAATATAAATATTGAATTTAAAGAAAACAAGAGAAGAATTGATTAGATCTCACATATCTTTGGCGGATTGATAACCTTGATTACCCCTTTAACTGAAAAGAATTTAGTTACATATGCTTGATAAAAAGAAAACTCAAAAATAAATCTATGAATGCTGTCAAAATCATCCACAGTAACCACCCGAGGAAAAGGAAGATGAATCCCCCTTGGGGCTGCCAAAAGATTGGCTTAAATATCTTCTTAATTTCCTACCCTAATTAAAAAAATAAAAATAAAAGAAATTACAAATAAGATAGAATTTAACACCTAATAAAATTTCTCATTAATGTCTAGTGAATAAGAAAATAAATAAGTCCTAATATCTCTGGAATTCTGCTCAAAAATCATATCTCAAAAGTCCAAAACAGATTAGGATTCGCAGCTGACTCATAAAATCTTCAAGTATCAGATACCCTTGGGCACAATCCTTGCCCAAGGATTACACTCGAGGCTTTTTTCAGCTCTTTTCTAGCAGTTTCTTGTAATTTTCTTCAACTTGGCTTTTGTTCCTCCTTTAGTTGTAACCTGTGCAAAAATGCCTCAAAATTAATAAAATCATATAACATCAGGCTAAATTATTCCTGCAAATATTAGCTAATTATGCACGTTATCATCTTGCTGTATGTTTTGTTTTATCCTTTTCTTTTTCCTATCTTTTTTTATGGATATTAAAATTATTGCTTGGAACATGCAAGGGGCTACTTTTAGAAAATCCTTTCATAATCTTTTATTGAATTACTCTCCTCATATAATAACTGTGTTTGAGCCCAGAATTAGCAATTTGAAGGTTGAAAAATTCATCAAATACAGTGGTTTTGATTATTCTTTTAGAGAGGAAGCCATTGGTTTTTCTGGTGGCATTTGGATCTTATGGAAGGATGGTATTAGTCTTGATGTTTTAACTTGTGATAAGCAATTTGTCCATCTTGCAGTGTTTATGAATGATGTTAATATATTGTTGACTTGTGTTTATGCTAGCTCTAGGATCAATTTATGTATGAATCTTTGGAGTTAGCTTGATCTCCTTCAGGTTGATAGTAGGTTTCCTTGGATGTTATGTAGTGACTTTAGTGCTATTCTTTGCTCCTTTAATGAAAAATGTGATTTGCAAAATGATCATAGGGGATGCCAATATTTTTCAAATTGGTTTTTCTCGAATGAGGTTCATGACTTAGGCTTTAATGGTCCAAGATTTACTTGGAAAAGAGGGCACCATGTTTAAAAGAATTTATAGGGCAGTTTGCAGTCAATGTTGGTTTGATTCCTTTCCAGAAGCGAAGGTTAACCACCCTTCTAGGATTGGTTCTGACCATTATCCTATTTTGATTCAATTCATACAAACTTTATCTTAACTAATACTTATAATTCTAAGCCTTTTGGGATGCTGATAGCCTGGTTTCTTCACATGATTTATCAAACCTAGTGAACTAGACTTGGAAAATCAGACATTTCTTTCACCTAGAGTAGGGATAATTTTGTTGCGCAAGCTGTTATTTGGAATAAAGAAGTTTTTTGCCACATATTCTAGAAAAAGAAAAGGCTTCTTGCTAGACTTAATGGTATTCAAGTAGCACTTGAGAATAAGAACTCTAATTTTCTTTGTAACCTTAAAGAGAGACTTCAGAAGGAGTTGGATGAGGTTTTATTGCAAGAAAATGTTTTATCGATATTGAAGTCTAGAATGGAATGGCTTGTTAGTAGGGATAAAAATATAGCCTTTTACCATAGGAGGACCATTTCGAGACGAAAATAGAATTAAATCCTTTCTTTACGTCTTAGGGATGGTTCTTGGTGTTCTGATCAATAAAAGCTTGAGGACATTGCTGTTAAATATTTTGTATCTCCGTACTCTTTAAATAGTCAGCATATTTCTTTTCCTAGAGTATTGGAAATTTTTTATAATTTACATGACGTGGCCTAGTATGATTTCAATAGACATGTATCTTTAAATGAAGTTAAGGATGTTATTTCTCATATGGGTCCTCTTAAGGCTTCCGGTCTTGATGGATGGCCTGTCTTATTCTTTTAAAAATAGTGGGACAATGTTAAAAATTCTATTTTTAGTCTTGTTAAAAATGTTTTTGCTAGTGAAAAGATTCTGGAAAACCTAAATGACACTTTAGTAGCCCTCATCCCTAAAAAAAGAACCCTAAAAACATTTCTCAGTTTCGCCCATCGGTCTATGCAATGTGAGCTACAAGATCATTACAAAAGTTATTATCAATATAATTAAAGTAGTGCTTCCCAATATCATAAACCTTACTCAGACTAGTTATGCTCCTGGGAGAATAGCACCGACAATATTATTGTTACACAGGAGGTTATCCATTCTAGGAGGAATAAAGTGGGCAAAAATGGTTTCAGGTTTATCAAAGTGAACTTGGAAAAGATTTATGATCGTATGAATTGGGATTTTATTTTAGGAACTCTTACAGCTGTGGGTTTTTCATCTAGATCATTGGTGTTATTAAAGAATGTATTACCACTCTATCAATGCAGATTTTGTGGAATGGCACTCATTAAAAAAATTCCTCCTTTGTCATGGACTTAGACAAGAGGATCCATTGTCTCCCTATCATTTTGTCCATTATATAGAACATTTATCCCAGCTTATTGAAAGCGAGGTAAATAAAAGGAGTTGGAATCCGATTTTCCTCAATAGGGGTGACCCTCTTTATCTTATCTTTTTTTTTTGCCGATGACCTCCGTCTCATGGCGGAGGCTGGTCTCGATCAAGCTAAAGTGATTAAAACTTTTTTAAATTTTTTTATGCATGTTTAGGTCAGATTATTAATGAGACCAAACGTAATTGTATTTCTCTAAGAATGTTAAAGGATCAGTGATTGGAAAAATTATAAGGGAATTGGGTTATTCTTTCAATTTAAATTTAGGCATATATATTGGGACACTATTACTACATAAGAGAGTCACAAAGATAGCCTACAAGGAAGTTTTAGAGAGAGTGTTGGGTCGTCTTAACAATTGGTCACCTAAGGCGCTTTTTTTAGCAGGGAGAGCTACACTCATCTAGGCCACTCTTCAAACTATTCCGTTCTATACTATGCAGTCGACCCTTGTCCCCATTAGTCTATGTCAGGATATCGATAAGGCATGCAGGATGTTCCTCTAGAGAATGGAAGATAGAAAGAACAATTTAGCGCTAGTTAAATGGGAGAGATATATAGACCCAAGGTGTGTGGGGGGGCAGGGTTTTAGGAGCCTTTAGGTTATTAATCGAGTGCTTCTTTCAAAGCTTGCCTGGGACTTATTACTTGACAAGGATAAGTTATGGATTAAAGTGTTGAGATCTAAATAAAAGACCTGCCTGGACAAGGATTCTTAGCTTAACAAATTGAAAGGATGGCCGTCTTTGTGGAGAGCCATGACTACTATTTGGGCTGATGTAAAGAGCAGTTGCAGATGGGTTATTAGAAATGGCATGAGAGTGAAATTTTGGATGGATATATGGGCAACGAAGGATGAACCCTTGATCAATTTTATATCCACCCCAGTACCTGTGGACATGATTGACCTGACTGTGGATCATTTTGCTTCATCGGATGGACAATGGAAATGGGAATTATGTTCAAACTACTTGCCTAACTTTGTTTTATTTTCTCTTGCCTTTTTTCTAGGTCTGCAAGCATACAAGGAAGATGATAAGAAGTTCTGGGCTCATTTCTAGAATGAGAAGTTTACTATGAAGTCATCTTTCCTTAATCTTACGAAGAACTAGAATGGTCATGAGAATCGAGTCTGGAAAATTGTGTGGCAATGGCCAGGACCTCAATGAATCCTCACCTTCCTCTAGCTTGTTTTTAAAGGAAAATTATTAATGAATGTGGAGCATGTGAGAAGAAATTTATCTTCTTCAGATGCTTACCCTCGTTGTGATGGATATAATGAATCTTTGAGCCATGTCTCATGTGATTGTCCTTAAGCAAGGTTAATTTGGAATAATTTTTTACATCCTGAAGAGAGGCAGACATTTTTCTCTATGGATTTTAAGATGTGGTTATTAAATAACCTTGGTGTGAACCTCGGTTTTCCGCCCGAAAAGGATCCAGGCGAAAGTTCACTTGTTGTCGGGAGTCGCCACTCAGTTTATTTTGTTCGAAGGGAAAAACTAAGAAAACCCTTGTTTGACTCCAATAATGCATCCAATGTAAAGGCTTCTAGTCTGCGAACCCAAGGAGGATTCGGGGACTATGTCATGCATTTGACTAACTTGCAAAAAGAACAAATCTAAAAGGAATGAAGAAAAGAAGAGACAGATTGTTAGTAAATTGTGGACTTGCTATTTGGGGTGAATCCCAAATATGCCTACATACTCCCGTTTGAATGGGAGATCAAAGCCCATGTAGTTCGGAAAAGCCTATTTAAAGGCGATGAAATTTATGCTTCATGCATGTGTGTGTGTATGCTTCGTGCATTTTTCAGGCATTTTGCCAAAGTTGTGAGTTTTAGCACTTAGTGCTAAATGGTGAAATTTAGGTACTTTGTACCAAAAGAGTGCAATTTAGGCTTCATGCCAAATGTGAGATTTTGAGCACTTAGTGCTTCGTGCTGGTGTCGGGCTTCATGCCAAGTATTGATCGGGCTTTTTGCCAAATTTGTGAAATTTAGCACTTAGTGCTAAATGGTGCAATTTTAGGTACTTAGTACCAAAAGGATGTAAATTTTGGGCCTTTGGCCTGCATTGTCGGGCTTCATGCCAAAATGGTGAGTTTTAGCACTTAGTGCTAAATGTGAAATTTAGGTACTTGGTACCGAAAAAGGTGCGATTTAGGCTCCGTGCCAAAAAGTTGATTTTAATTGTGAAATTTAGGTACTTTGTACCGGCAAGATGTAATTTGGGCTTTGTGCCAACAGATTGATTAATTAGTCCATTAGGCCTTAGACCTAAAAGGATTAGGTCTTTGACCAAGAAGAAATTGAGAAGAAGATGGAATGCTTATGAAATGTTTAAATTGACAAAGAATTGATTAGAATATTACCTTGCTTAGGATTTTTCCACTTCGAAGTTCCAGATCTCGTTTTCTTGGACCTTGGATTATGGTTCTTGATTACGGATTAAATTCGACAGCATGAGGCCCGGAGTCTCCAAAAGCCAACCGCTTTTTCTGAACACTTGAAGGCAATTTATAGTCAAAATCGGGCTGGACGGCGGCCGAACCGCCGGTCTCGGCGGCCGGGCCGCCGGTTTCGGCGGCTAAGCCGCCGTGGATGTGACAAGCCGAAAAGACGGAAAATTTTGGCGGCTGAGCCGCCGGGGTCACGACGGCTGGGCCGCCGGTTTTGTCCGGTTTTCGCTCAAACTGATTTTTCGGGAGCTAGAGACCTCCAAAAAAATATTCCGGGACCATATCCGTGATCCTCACGTCGTCCCGGACATTTCAAGTACCATATCGACATATTTCCGGTGAACTTTACCGCGGACCTTCAGTCCGGCTCGGTTGTCCGCAGTCTGAGAAAATTGGCTTCCCGAGCCTCAAAATTCGAGTGTTCACACTTGGAAACTCTTTATGTTTGCAGGTGGAGAGTGATTGGAGAATCTTATTTGGAGTTTCCTTGTGGTCTTTATGGAAACATAGGAATGATGATATCTTCAACCCATCATTTGGAAGGTGAGCGAGTCACATTGTTGAGATTAGGAGAAGAGTGCAAGAAATCATCTTAGCTAGGTCAATGGAGAGAGGCCTATGTCAAATGCAGATCAAGTATGAAGAAGTGGTGATATTCTGGACTGCTCGTCCAAGGGGGGGGTCCTTTGAAAATAAATACAGATGGCTCTTAGAGAAGGAATACTAGGCAAGCAACAGTGGGAGGTGTTATTAGAGACTCAATTAGTAGATGGCAGGCGGTTTTCATCATGAACATTAGAAAATGTCCCATTAATTGAGCGGTGCTCTGGTGAATTATTCAAGAATTACGCCTTGCATGGGAGTTAGGAGTTGTAAACATCATTCCCGAGACTAACATCAAATGTGCATATGAGTTGATTATGGATATAAGAAAACACGCCCATGCCCATCATGATTTGATATATGATCATGGATCTGGTCTTATGGGAATGGATGGTGGAATTTTGCCATATTTTTAGGGAAGCCAACTATGTTGTTGATGCCTTAGCAAAGCAGGCTTATTAGAGTCCTCGTAGAGTCTACGAGTTGTCTTCTCCAATCCCATAAGTTATCCACTGGCTCCAGCATGAATTCTGCTTATACGTTCTTGTTACGAAGGCCTGAGCGTATCTTCCTCATTAACAAAAAGAAAAGTATTCAATTAGTTAGTAAAATTTATTAATTTTTAACTAAAATTATGTTTATATATAAAAAAATAAATAATTACATATAACTAAGGGCCAAATTATCATTAAAAATAGGGAAAAAAAGAAAAGAAAAGAGAACTAGTCTTAAAAAGTTATAAGCAGTCGGGCAAATTATCATTTTTTTTCTTGAATTTTGAACTTATTAATTAATTTATTTCAATTTTCGAGAGACTTATTAATTCCTGAAATTTAATTTCGTCAAAAAATTAGCCATTATTATATTTTTCTATTAAAAATCTGTATAAATACTAAAATGCACATAGTTTATAGTCGAATTTTTTCTATAAGTTATTCAATTTTTATTTAAAAAAAAAAAAAGAGAATCTGTACAACTATTTACAACGAAATCAACAAATTCGGCAGAAAGAAAATTAAGCATATATACAAACCACAACTCCTTAGTAACAACAAAACTCACTTAGCAAAGTATTAATGTACCTCCCTCAAGTTTATAATTTTCTTTTATATTAAAAAGTAAGAATTGACAAATGAGAAAACGCAATGGCAATATAGATGCGTTTTTTTTGGTACAACAGTGGTTATATTTTTTAAAGTATGAAGATTAATAATTTAATTATTATTATTATATTGCATTTAGATATAATTGTTTACACAGTCAAATAATGTAATTTAAAATTTAAAATAATTCCAATTCCATTGCCTGTTTGATTTTAGCTTAATAAATATATTGCAGTAAATTATTTTCGAAAAACAAATATATTGCAGTAAATTGATAATACAGTTAATTTATTTTTAAAATAAGTTCAATGAAAAAAAATTATGACCATAATTAGAGCACTCATTGATAAATGCCACAATAATTATTGATCTTTTTACCTCATCACTCAAAAGAAGTCTAGAATTTTTAGGAAAAATTATATCAATAGTGTCTAAATATTTTTTCATTTTTTCTATTTTGGTGTCTGTATAATTTTTTTTTGTCGGTTTAGTGTATGAACTTCATTAAATGGTTATATTTTAGTGGCTCAAAGGGATGAGAGAAAGGGAAAATAAGAGAGAGTAATGAAAGAAAAGAGAGAGAGCACAAAGATTGTGAGTACAAAGAGTGAGAAAAAGCAAGTAGATAGAGAGAGAAAATAAGTTATATTTCCACCGATTTTGTTGCTACTACTTTCTTTACACATCGATCATATCATATATATAAATATCCCTTCAACAAAAACTATGTCATGGAAAGGATCACAAAAGATTTACTGACATATGAAACTCATGATATTTCCTAAAATGGATTTCTATCTTAAGAGTGCACCATTACATGAATAAGCTCATGCTAACCCATTAATTTGGGATCCAATTTGGCATTTTCTGTATACTTTCCTTATCATAGAGCAAAGAGATTGAGGGATGGTGAAAAGAAAAGGGTTATACCCTGACATGACTGAAAATTTCCTTGGTACTTTTGTTATATCTCTCATTATTTAATGATGACAATTAAATGAGCTTTGCAACAAGGATAAAATTAGTAAGAGATTAGCAACTAAACTTCCTTACTTAAACCTCATTGCTTTTGCATCAGACATAATCCACTAAAATTGGGATTAGACAAAGATTTTGTGAGAATATCATCTATAGCTGGGAACGAGTGGAAATATACATAGACTGAGTCACACAACTCTTGATTTTTCCCTCACCAATTAGTAGTCAATCTCTAGATGTTTGGTGCTTAAAAATACTGACTAAGTTGATGAACTGAATAAGTGATATCAAGTATGGTGAAATTGAGATAAAGCAATCGTCCAACCAGTTTTATCTATAAAGATGGATCATTTAGTAGTTCACCTTGATTTGCTACAAGTGTCAAGCCCTTTAGGAGTGGCATTGTAATCTTATTTAATAAATCCAATTTGTAGTTCTTTTGGCTAATGTATACACCTTTTGTGGATCTTGCAATCTCCAAACCAAGAAAGTACTTAGCCAAGCCTAGGTCTTTAATGGTGAATGTTGAATGTAGAGAAGATTTTACCTCCTCTGTTAAAGAGATCAAAGTCTTTATAATGTGTATATCATCAATGTACACAATTAGCTCCAACAATTTAAAATTATTAATGTAGGTAAATAAATAATGATCTAATGTGGATTGAATGAATCCTAGCACATCTACATGTGAAGTGAATTCTACATTCCATTTATGAGATGTATGTTTCAAGCCATAAAGAGACTTAACACTAATTGAAAAACTTGGCCTGGTTTCTTTATGAAGTAGCCATCAAGAAACCCATATAAATATCTTCATCAAGGTGACCATACATGAAGGTGTTGTTGATATCTAATTGAAATAAAGGGCGAGACTTTGAGCCTACCAAAGAAAGGAAAACCATTATTGTTACATTCTTGGCTACAGGGGAGAAGCAATTCATATAATCGATTTCTTCAATATGATTGTAGCCTTTTGATATAAGCCTCGCTTTGAAATGATCAATAGTACCACCGAGTTTTAATTTCATTTTTATATAACCATCTTGAGCTAATGGGTCGTTTACCTTTAGGAAGGTTTGTAATTACCCATGTTTTCTTCTTTTTTAAAGTAGACAACTCTGTATTTATAACCTTGATTCACTACCAGAAGAGCTTTTCTTCATGATAATCTTTAGGTTCTCAAATGCACTCTTAATTGTTCATAAAGATTAGATGTGAAGGAGAAAAGTAGTTTGGGTTAGTAAAAGAGTAGGCTATTGTAAGATATGAATTGAATGAAGAGCAAGGATAAGATTTGTTAGGGTTCACTATTTTTGGGATGGTATTCAACACAATATCAGATATCCAAGTAGGGGTTTTTCTTAATCTAATGCTCTGCCTACATTGTGGATTGTTCAATTGAGAGAGGGAAGTAAAGAAGTGAGTGACCATTTGATTTAGAGGCCTATTAGAAGTCGTGCTTCCTTGCTTATATTCATATGCAGAGAAATAGTAATGAGCCACCGATGAACCCTTATCAATAAAGGAAGATTGGCTAGTTGATTTCTCTACAAATAAGGAATGGAGATTATGTTGTGATAAGACAAAGTGCATAGGATGAAGTTAGAAGTAAATAACTTGGTAGAGTTTTGTCAGTATCCATCACATCAATTGGGGTTTTAAGGGTACTCTTAACTTTAGTCTTTAATGGAATTATGTTGGCATGCCTAGCATTAGGGATGGTAAGAGGTTCACTTTTGACTTTGGCTTTCTTAGGGCTAGTCTTAGACACTTTAGAAGGAGTTACTGGTGCAAGTAGGCATTTGGTTAGTTTAAGGCTTGCCATGACTAGATTTATAAGCAAATGATAAAAGAATTAGAATTCTAAAAAGAAAGGAAATAAAAGGGAAAAATGAACATTTCACCTGTAGAAATGTGAAAAAGGTTGGTTGGATGAAAACCACTAAGCATTGAATGCGGCTGCATATGACCTAGTTATAGAGACAATATTATAACGAGTTATTTGTCTCTCCACTATTTGCTCAATGACTTGAGAAGTGAGAGTACCATGGACCTTGGGAAATCCTAATGAAGCTTCTAATATGGTTAGGGAAAGGCCAAACTGTAAAATTGACAAGCCTACAGGGGAATAATACTCTCTTAAGATTGGAAAAGCAATGGGGTGAGGTTTAAATGCATATGCTCCACCCACAAAGTGAAGTCTAGGAGAAGTAAAAACATAGAACGAACATTTTTGAATTTCTCCAAAGTTGGAGGAATTTGCAGCAAAAGACCTGAGCCACCATGACATGTCAACTTTATCATGGCAATCTCTTGATGAAGCAACTCAAGGTGAAAAAAAGATTTTCAAGGTCTTGGAGGCAGAAAGAATGACTTCACAAATAGCTAGTTTCGCACCTAAACAAAGCTTTAAGTTTGTGGAAACCAAAATTGAAGTATCCACATGCAACCGCTCAATTTGCCTAAAGAAATAAATTTTCTAATGTTGAAGAAAAGGATCCTATGAAAATGGTACCTAGAGCAAAGTGCTGGCCAGAAGCTAATGCCCTTGCAAAAACCAGATACTTCATTCTTGGTTTGCCTCATGTGGGACAAAAGAGGTATCTGTAGAGGAGAACACGTATAAACTCAGCCTACACCAAGCACTTATTAGGTTACTAAAAGATGATTGGCTCATAGAGGTAGCGTCTACCTTAAGGTAATGGGACTGATACAAATGGCATCTTCACCAAGGACTGAAAGCCTAATGAGTTGATATCTTTCAATGTTATGGATGAAGGTCCTGAGGAAACTTGAAAAGAATTTAAGTGAGGACCCTAAAGCAAACAGTTGTACTAACTACTTCGATATACAATTGCATAAAGGTAAGTGTTGCGCTCAATTAATTACTACTACAAGCGACACTCGCAAGTATACAAGGTTATTGTAGCAATGGTGATTGCCCCAAGGTCGTCTCACAAGGAAGAAATTATTCCTCTATAGTTTTATTTAAACAAAATAAATAAAATCGAATGTGTGTTGTTGAATTGGTGAGTTGTAATTAAAATTTGAAAGTAAAAACAAGTGGTATTTGTGTAAGATCAATTCAATTCTAGGAATGGTGCCTAGGGTTGTTGGTCAATTTAATCAAAGCTTAATTCTCCAATTATCCATTAATATAACCTTATATTTTAATTTTTTCCTTGAGTTAAATTAACAATTACCAATTCATTAGTTTTCACATTCATGAACTAATAACAACCAATTGTTTTGAAATTGCAAATTAATAAACCCTAGAACTTATATTTCAAATTCATTCTTAGGGTGGTTGATTACATAGTTCTAATATCGAATTTTAACTCTCGGTCCATCGTTCAATATTAAGTGATTAATAGGTGGCCAATCTATCAAACTAACTTTAAGTCCAATACAATCAACGAACAACAAGGTATACTAATGAAATTATCAAATCAAGTCATCTAATCAAATCTACTACAACCCAAGGCATGAGTAAATTAGTTCATCATCAATTTAAAATAAATATCCATCTCAATATTCATCAAATCAAAATTATACATTATAATATTAATGTTCATAATAAAACAACAATAATATAGAAATGAATTAAAAGAGAGAATATGAAAAACCCCTTGTAGATGCCAAGAGTTGAACTACTTGTCTTCATCCTAGCTTCCACCTTGATGTATGATGAACAACTTCCAAGCCCTCTTCAATCAATGGCTCTCCTCTTAAAAGATGGAATGGTAACTCTCTCAAGCTTACAACTCCAATCCAGCTTTCTTCGAATCCTAATCTTTTAAGGACCTTGCTCACTCAATTTAATCTCCAAACTTCATTAAATCTTGTCTATGGAAGAAATGAAGGATGAATGGAAAATGAAGATGAAGAGAGAATGGTGTCTCTCCTCTCCCAAAATCAAGAACAAAAACTAAGAGCCCTCTTGAAAACCAGCCAACGTGTATATACTCCCCCCACTACCATCTCCTTTCAATTTTTTTTAAGAAACCAACCATCTCTTGCCAACTCACACACCACACTTTGTCTCCCTCTTTTTCTTTGTTTTATATTTCTTCCCATAAATTAGGCAACTTTTTTGTTCTTTTATTATTTCTTTTTAAAAGATATCACTTGTTGTTCCCCATTTTATCCCCCATTTCATGTAAAATGATTGAAAGAATTCTCACAAGACACGGCCAAGTCATGAGTGACTTGGTCGTGTCACTCATTTTCTTATGGACACGGCCAAGTCATGTGGCCGTTGGCCGTGTCCATGGCTGTCTCAATATCTTCTTCCTTTTCCAAGTGAGACACGGCCAAGGCCCTGGCCATGTCATGTGACATGGCCAGTGGATTGGCCATGTCTCTTGAGTATGTTCTCCATTGTTTCTATCCTTGCTTTTCTTTTTAGATGGGACATGGCCAAGGCCTTGGCTGTGTCATGTGACATAGCCAATGGCTTGGCTGTGTCTCTTAGATGTGTTCACTTCTGCCTTTGCTTCTTTGGTTTTGCTCTTTGGCTTCATCAAGTGAGACACAACCATCGGCTTGGCTGTGTCTTCTCCCAGTGTTTGCCTCTGCCAAATTGTTATGAAGGACACGGCCAGTGGCTTATTAACTCAGCCCATGTCATGTGAGCGGTTACCTTGGATGCGGGACATAGCCAAGCCTTAAAGTGTCTTGGTTGTGTCTCATTTTTTTGACCATTTTGATCCTTCAATCCATTCTTTTGCGCTTCCATCTGAATCAAACACTTCAAGCAAACTTTAAACACAAATTAAAAGAAAAATTGACTTAAAGTCAATAAAATTAACCGAAACATGTATACATATTTAATTAAAATAACTACCCCACACTTACTCCTTTGCTTGTCCCCAAGCAAAGTTAAAATCAAAATAACTAAATAAGAAAATTTAGCCAAGTTCAAGAGTTATAAGAATATATCAAGACTTTCAATTTCTTAAATCCGCAATCAATATCAAACTAAATAAAACCAATACTCATGTAATTTAGTGGTTTTGCATGCATAATCAATATTGACACTCCCTCGCCAACTCTTTGAAGTGTTTAAATAGGTAGTGTTTTCACTCATCACATTCAATGAAAGATTATCACCATAAGCTTGCTTATCAATCAAACTTCAACCACTAAATTTCAATCAATCATTAATCATAAGGTCTTTCATTTGGTAGTAATGGGGCTAAGGTAAAGGTATGCCATTTAAGAATGTGAGTTTATTCACTAAGTTTAAGAATACTTCAAGAATAAAGTAAACGATGTGATACAACTGAACAATCCCAACGTACCTCCCAATCACTTAGCACTGGACATTAAACAACTTTTTAGGAACTCCTCTCATTAAATTTGCAAAGATCATTCCCAAACTCAATTCAACCCTTCCAACAAGAACAATAATTATTATTATTTTTATTATTTTATTATTTTTTTACTATTATTTTTTTCTCTTTTTTTTTAAATTATGATTTGCAACTAAAGAACAAAATAGTTTGCAATCTTAAACCTACTAAATTTAACTCCACACTTTATTCAATACAACACTCAATCATAAACACTCTTAAAATGCTCTTGACCTAATAGAAGGGTAAGAGACAAAATAGCATGGTTCAAAGCTAGTAGTTTTGTGAAAAAGAAAGAAAAGGGGAAACGAAATAGGCTCAAAATTGGCTAACTAAGGTTGAATATAAGGTTGGTCTTTTTAAGCCAAAATGAGTTCACCTAATTGCCTTAATCATATTGATGCCTAATTGAAATTTTTATGTAGTCTTAACATGCATGTCAAAGCAAGTTCTAGCAATTCATCAATCAAAGATGTTCACACACAATAAAGAATAATAACTTGATATTCAACTTAATAGGCTCAATTCCTCACAAGTCTTAAAAAGGCAATGTAAGGAATATCCACCAAATCAACAATAAGTACCAATTTTATTCAATTCCCCAATTCATGCTTCAAAAATTAAAAGGTTATCAATCAAGAAACTTATAATAATTGAACTTAAATATATATATATATATATATACTCAAAATAATATGTAAATTAAGGCAAAACACTTAACAAAAATGACTAAAATAAAGATTTAAAAATAACAACTAAACTACGAAAAATAAAGGCTTGTATTTATGAGCAAAAAAAAAAAACTTAGCACCCCACACTTTAAGATTGACATTATCCTCAATGGAAACTAGGATAATTTAAAAGAAGTATGAGTTAAAGTACAACCTGATTTCCATCATTTTCGTTGTGAGGCAAGTGCTACCTTTCATCCACAAACATTAATTGTTAAAGATTAAAAAGCAATAAATATAAAATAACTAAAATAAAACATAAAGTTTTGATAACCAATAGCGGTATGAAAAATAACAACTAAAATATTCAACAACTGAAAATAGAAACATAAGAAGTGTTCTCAAAAGGCAGAAGCTAATATGATCTATAGCGGTGGAGGATGTGACGATGAGGCTACTGAAGAGTGGAGGCTAAGAATCTTCGCAAGGTTGCCATTGATTTGTTCCAACTGGGAGAGGACTTCAGCATGATTACGATCTATCTTGCTTTTCAATGCTTCAATCCTACTAATAATCTCCTGATTATCCGGCGCCGGAGCATCTTGATCCAAACTGAGTGAATCCAAGTCGGACTTCTCATCAACTCGTGGTCTCTTTTGCCGATCCTCTAGTGTAACTTGCTCATCTGAACGCATCACATAAGCCCCTCTTCTTTTTGTAACCATGTGCATCTTTTCAAGGGTGGTAAGATCTAATGAATCACTCCCGAAAATTCTAATCATATGACAAGTGCTCGGGTCAAAACCATCAATAAGTGCCAAAGCTAAGGTGGTCACCAATCTACCTATGCAAATTGCACCTTTTTTTCTATTTGCTACGCAATCAAACACATCGGCTAACCAATAGCCGGTACTTACGGGTATAGCATTGCTAGCACAATCTACGAAAAATAGCTTGCTTAGTTCCACCATACCCGTACTTTCTTTCCGTGCAAAGAACCCACAAGACATAAACCGATGTAAATACCTCAAGGCGGGATTTAACAATTTTGTTGCCTTGGCCGATTTGGCCACATACATACCACCCGAGCCTATTGCTTCCCATATGAATTGTTGTCTAAAACCTTTAGGCACACATTTTTCCCCCTCTTGGCGGAAACCAAAAATAGCATTCAAATGCTCAATATCAAGAACACATGGTTTTTCAAGCGATTTAAAGCTAAACCTAGTGTAAATCTTCATTTCATTTTTTTCAACCTTAAGAGAGGTTAAAAATTCTATGGTAAGTTATTGGAATTGCAAAGGTTTAAGGGAAACTAATTTCTTTCATCCAAGGTTTTGAACATATTTAGTAAAATTTTCTCTAATTTGGAGAATATCAAGGGATTCGTCACTCACATACCTCGTTGGAAAGAAATCCCGTGCTAAAAGAGTCAATCTATTTGAAGATGATGAAGAGGATGATGGACGTTGCCTCCTCTTATGGTGGGACACCATTTTTGTTCTAGGCATCTTGATCCTTTGGTGAAAAGTGAAGATTTAATGGATTTTATGGAATTTTGATTAGAAAATTGGAAGATTGAGAGAATTTAATTGAGTTTTGGGTAAAAGGAATGGAATATTTGGTGAAATCTTGAGGTTTTTAGGGATGGGAATGGAGGTTTTATGTAACACCCTTATACCCTATATACGTATAATACATATTTCCAGCATATGTAAAATATGCATATACGGTACAAAAATGTCACAGACCGGTTTAATAAATTTTTTTTTCACATTTTCAATTTAAAAATTTAAATTCTAAATATATAAAAATTAAATAGCATATAAATATTATTTACTTATTATAAGAACCCAAAATAGATAATATATACAAAAATCTTTGGGAAAAATTCGCCAGAGTTTTGTCTGTATTTTGGACATCCCAAAATTTAGCAATTACTCAACCTGCAAAAAGAAAACACTCCCAAATAATTTCCAACCACCATCTCAACCATACTTCTCAATTTCACCAAGTTTCTCAAAGATTTATACATATAAATATATATAATTTAAAACACACTTACTCTCCCATTTCAAATACATTGACCCAAACATTCTTTATAATATACAATACGTAAAATTCAAAACATAATATATTATGCATAAAACTCAAAATGTATAATAACATAAAAATATATACATGCTGATGGCAGTATTTCTGATCTTGATAGTAACTCAATAAGCTCAACTACGAGTCTAGACCCGACCTGGTCTAGAAGAACTCTCTGGCTCAACTGGGTTTACCCTATCACCTGCGCGATGGAAACAATCGCGCTAAGCCGAAGCCTAGTGGTACAAACTTTGATAATAACAATATAACTCAATGCAATACCAAATGCACAATGCATATAGATGTCACATCAATCCACTTTCTTATATATTTCAAATAATTCATAAGCACAACTCATAACATTATATTACTCAATTGTATCATAATTCATAATTCACAGTAAAACAAAGACAAGCATAGGCCCAAAAAGGATCTAATATGCTATTCAAATTTCAGAGTTACTGCTTTGATCCATAATGACACCATGTGTCTAGCCCCTTAGGTAATATATATATCCATGGATAATGTAACAGCCCCAGTATCTTGGTCCTCAACCCGGCTAGACTGCTACAGTTTTTGAGGCTTAAGACCCAGTCTTTTCACCCCAAAAACATCATATTTATCAGTTGGCCTGGCTTATGACCCAGTCTTTTCACCATTCCAGCGTATAGCCCGTAGGCAATTATAGGCATGCCGCCAAACCCAGAACTCTGAAAATTGAATAACATACTAGGCACATAATTTATTCATATTTCTCATTATTAATCTCTTTCTCATTTTCACATATTCAATTTAGACACATTGCCTTATTTTCACATTTTTTTCTCACTTTTCTCATTTTTCACATCTTTCTCATTTTTCTCACTTTTCTCACTTTTCACATTTTTATCAATATCAATTCATTTCATTATTACACATATCTCATTTTTGCATTCACAACACATTACCCAATTACTTTGGGTATTTTCACATAATATGCATATTTCACATGTTACACAAATTAGCCATTATCAATGGCTTTTCACAATGCATTTAACACATATATGACATTACAAATGTCATAGCATATTATTCATACACAATCAATGAACCAAAAAGCTTAACACATTTTTCAACCAAAATGTGTTAAGTCCAAATGTTATGCAAATATAAACATTATATTCAAAGTTTGTACATACCTCCACTAGCAACCCAAAGCAAGATAAAAACAACCTTCAATCCAATCTTTCCAACTTGCCCTTCACCACTTGGATGAAGAAAATCAACCTCCCTCAATGCCTAAACCAAATGTGATAGCAAATAATCATTTAGTATCACATTTAATGGCATTTCCAACATTAAACCATAATTACACACCACTCCTACAAATTTCCAAAAATTTAGCCTTTCCTTACTTCAACATTAGAATTCCATTCTACTACAATTAAATTAGTGTTTTAAGTTTATTTATATTATTAAAAATATATTTTAATACATTTAAATCATTTCCATTATAAAAATACACTATTATATATAAAATCTCAAAAATGGTATAACCTTCCCCCATTGAAGGTTTTCCATTCCAACACAATCCATTACTCATTCTAAGCTTATATTCATCACTTTTAACACTAAACAACATGCTTAAACAAATAAAATCACACAATTCAACCACATTGGAAAATCACTTTTCCAAAACCCTAAATCTCCACTTCCATTCTCAAACTCCAACCCAACACCACCAAATCTAATATTTGACTTTAAAATACTTGTTTATGAATCAAAAAAACTCATTTAGAACCAATTTGCACAATTAAAGTTCATGTTTTCAAAACCCCAAAAATCCATAACCCTAAATTCTCTCTCTTCACCATTCTTTAATCAAACTCCATCATCTCTTCAATCTAACCTTAGAATCATTGTTAACTACCCAAAATAACATCATACACACCAATCCCAACAATTATAACATCCTACATAAAAATCCAAATTCTCACATAATCTAAATTTCTAAGGAATTCAAAGAAAAGAGATGGAAACTTACTAATTTTGGTGGAAATCATCAAAAATCCACTTGAAACTTGTTAATTCCTTCAATTTATGGAGTATGGAAGAAGCAAAATCCTTAGCCTTCAAACATCCATGGAAGCCACGTTCTTGAGAAGAAGAAGAAGAAGAAGAAGACTTTTAATATTCTTTCCTTTTCATCTTTTTTTTACCCACATATATATATTAAAATAATTTAATATTTAATTATTTAATTATTTTTTAATAAATTAAATGTCCTAATTTTTCTCTTCCATTCAAAAATAATTTATTTTTGAATTATTTTATTAATTTTGAATTTATAAGATTTAATTACCAAAATACCCTTTTCTTTTAAAAAGTGTTGACTTTTATATGTTATGTATATTTTGCATATATATCATATATATATTCTACTTTTTCATTTAAAATCTCTTCATTTTTTATTTAAAACCATTAATTTAATTTATTCTTTTAAATTATAATTTATTTTATCAAATTTTCCAAAAATTAGAAATTTTTAAAAAATTTTGGATGTTACAATTCTCTCCCCCTAAAATAAATTTGGTCCCCGAAATTACCTGTTCTCAAGTCTGGAACAAATGGGGAAACTGATTCTGCATCGCCTGGTCACTTTCCCATGTCGCCTCCTCAGTGGCATGATTCCTCCAAAGGACTTTCACAAGTGGCACCTTCTTATTCCTCAATTATTTAACCTCTCGTGCCAAAATCGTCACTGGTTCTTCCTTGTAAGTCAGATCTGGACTCACCTCAATGGACTCCACTGACAAAATATGAGATGGGTCATACCTGTATCTCCAAAGCATCGAGACATGAAAAATATTATGTATTTGATCCAACTCAGGCGGCAAAGCTAGTCTATAAGCCACTGGACCAACTCTTTCCAACACCTTATATGGTCCTATGAAACGAGGACTCAACTTCCCTTTGCGGCTAAATCTCAAAATCTTCTTCCATGGAGACACCTTCAGAAACACTTTATCTCCCACACTGAACTCTATGTCTCTTCTCTTTAAATCTGAATAAGATTTCTGTCGGTCTGAAGCTGCTTTCAAACGACCCCGAATCACCTTCACTTTCTCCTCTGTTTCCTTAATCAAATCGGGACCAACCAGTTTACCTTCTCCAACTTCATCCCAACACAAAGGTGTCCTGCATCTCCTGCCATATAAAGCCTCATAAGGAGTCATCCCAATACTCGACTGATGACTATTGTTATAAGCAAATTCAATTAATGGCAAAAATCTATCCCAATTCTCGGCAAAATCAATGATACAGCTCCTCAACATATCCTCCAGAATTTGTATCGCTCTCTCTGACTGTCCATCTGTCTGAGGATGGAAAGCAATACTAAAATGCAATCAAGAACCCAGAGCATTATGCAAACTCTTCCAAAACCTCGAAGTAAACCGGGGATCTCGATCCGACACCAAAGAAACTGGGACTCCATGTAACCTGACTATCTCATTGATATACAGCTCAGCCAATCTCTCAAGAGAATAATCCATCCGAACTGGAAGAAAATGAGCTGTCTTCATCATCCGATCAACTATCACCTAGATTGCATCATGCTTCTTCTGAGTCAAAGGTAGTCCAGTCACAAAATCCATTGTCACTCGCTCCCATGTCGCTTCAAGTCTTGATACATCTTGGTACTCCAAGGGTGTATAGCAAAAAGTGACTGATGTGCTTCCTCTAATATCATTCTTTTCAATTTTGCATCATCAAGAATACACAATCTATCTCTATACCATAGAATGTCATCATCCCTCACATAAAAGTCTCGACTTTCCCCTTTCTGACAAACCAACACAATTTTCTGAATTCTCTCATCTACTAATTGAGCCTCCCTAATATGATCCAACAAGACTGGCCTCAACTGCAACTGAGCCATCAAAGCACCATCATCAGAAGACTCAAATCTAGCATGCAATGCTCTCAACTCAATAAGCAACGAGAGCGAATAAGCAGTCAAACCTGCCAAAGATTTTCAACTCAAGGCATCAGCAACAACATTTGCCTTACCAGGATGATAATCAATCAAACAGTCATAGTCTTTAATCAACTCTAACCACCGTCTTTGCCAAAGATTTAGCTCTCTCTGAACACCCAGGTATTTCAAACTCTTGTGATCTGTATAAATGAAACACTTTTCCCCATACAAATAATGCCACCAAATCTTTAAGACAAAGACAATCGCTGCTAATTCCAAATCATGCGTTGGATAATTCAGCTCATGCGGTTTCAACTGTCGAGAGGCATAAGCAATGACTCTACCCTCCTGCATCAAAACACAACCTAAACCATTATGTGAAGCATCACTATATATCACATATGGTTTACCTTCCACAGACAGAGTAAGGACAGGAGCTTGAGTCAACATCTCCCTCAGCTACTCAAAACTCGTCTGACACTAATCTGTCCACACAAATTTAACTCCTTTCCGAAGTATTCTGGTGAGTGGTGTAGCTATTATAGAAAAACCCTTCACAAACAGACGATAATAGCCTGCCAATCCCAGAAAACTTCTAACCTCTGTCACAGTCTTCGGTGGACTCCAATTCAAGATAGCCTTAATTTTACTCGAATGAACTCTAATACCCTCTGCTGAAACCACATGACCAAGAAAAGCTACCTGATCAAGCCAGAACTCACACTTAGACAGTTTAGCATACAACTGCTTTTCTCTCAGAGTCTGCAATACGATTCGCAAATGCCTATCATGATCCTCCTCATTACGTGAATACACCAAGATGTCATCAATGAAGACCACAATAAATTGATCTAAATATGGTCTGAATACCCTGTTCATCAAATCCATAAAAGCTGCTGGTGCATTCGTCAATCCAAAGGGCATTACCAGAAACTCATAATACCCATACCTCGTACGAAAAGCTGTCTTGGGTACATCCACATCTCTGACTCTCAACCGATGGTACCCTGATCTCAGATCAATCTTAGAGAATACTGCTGCTCCGTTCAACTGATCAAAGAGATCATCTATCCGAGACAAAGGATACTTGTTATTCATGGTCACCTTATTCAACTGCCTATAATCAATACACAATCTCATGGTGCCATCCTTCTTCTTCACAAACAACACAGGCGCTCCCCACGGGGACACACTAGGGCGGATAAAATCTTTATCCAATAACTCCTGCAACTGCACCTTCAACTCTCTCAACTCAGTAGGTGCCATCCGATAAGGGGTAATAGAGATAGGAGTGGTACCAGGCAAAAAATCGATACCAAACTCCACTTCTCTCTTAGGAAGTACCCATGGCAACTCATCAGGGAAAACATCTGGAAACTCGGTAACTATGTGTATACTTTCAAGCAGGGATCCCACTACTCTAGTATCTACAACATGAGCAAGATAAGCCTCACATCCCTTCCGAATCATCCTCCCAGCTGAAACAAACATAGATGAAAGATACCTTTGCTCACTAGATACTATAACATCCCTACCATCCCGTGTTCTCAAAGTAACACATTTCTTCTGACAGTCTACCACAGCCCCATGCTTGGATAACTAATCCATGCCCAAAATCATATCATATTCCCTGAAAGGCATCTCAATCAGGTCACAGAGAAACTCCTCATCCTGAACAACAACTGGACTATCTCGGTGCACCCTGCTCACCATAACACTATGCCCTAAAGGATTTGTCACCAAGACATCAAATCTTACGACTCAAAATGCAATTCAGACACAGGCAAGATGGATGCACTTATGTATGAATGCGTAGATCCAGGATCTAATAGAGCAAGGACTGAAATACCAAATAAAGAAAATGTACCCGTAATGACTGCTGAAGCATCTGGCTGCCTCTGCATCACATAAATCCGCTGAGATGGCCCAACCTCATCTGGCCTACTGCATTTAGATGTAGAGCCTCCTCTCTGACTAAACCCAGGGCGACCACCTCTACTAAAACCTCTGCCACCACGACCCCCTCTGACACTGGGCGGAGAAGATGCAGTATCTGCCTGCCTAACCTCTGGTGGCTCGGGACAATCTCTGATAAAATGGTCTGATGATCCACATCTAAATCACACTCCCGAAGCACTTTCCACCAGCAGACACCTCCATGTACTCTACCACAATGAACGCAAGTAGGTGGAGTAGGTCTCTGAGCCACTGGAGTCGGAGCACTAGCCACTGAAACTGCAGGTCTCTGTCTCTGTCTCTGCTGCTGTACTGACCTGCCCCTGACTCGTACTAAACCTCTGAAAATGTCCCCCTTGGCCTCTCTTCACTAATGAAGACCCTGCCTCACTCTAGAGTCTCCTAACTCTGGTCTCCTCAACCCTAGTAGTTGCTGCAAGACTCTGTGCCCTCTCAACACTCCTGGCAGCTGCAACTAACTGGAAAAAATCCTGATACCGAGAGCCTGCAATGATGCATATGATAGAGGGTCTCAGTCCCTCCTCAAACCTCCTGCACCTGTCAAACTCGTCAGAAATGATCCCACCAGCATAGTGACTCAACCGGATAAACTAGATCTCATACTCGATCACTGTCCTGGTATCCTGTCTTAGACTCAGGAACTCCATCTTCTTTGCATCTTTATACTCTCTCGGAGTATACTTCTGCTCAAAATCCCACAGGAAATCATCATAGGTCAGGACTGGTGGATCATCCAGAGCATGTGGAACCATCTTCCACCAATCATATGCATCTCTTTGCAGAAGAGATCTGGCATAATCAAACTTCTCTTCTGGACTAGCCTGTAACTGAATAAATATCCTCTGAACCCGGCCTAGCCACTGCTCTGCTACAGCAAGATCTATAGTACCAACAAAGTCCTCAACCCCATACTTTCTCAATTTATCATACTACCTCACCGGCAACTACGGCTGTGACTATAGCTGTGGCGGCTGCGGAACTGGAGCCTGCCTCAACAACTCTACCATATGACATACCCAGCCAAGCGGAACCTCATCAGCTGCTAGTCTCACAGGCACAGAAACAGATACCTCACCAGTAGATACAACTCTAGCTCCATCTCTACCCTCATCTAGAGCCACATTCTCTGCACTACCCTCAGCAGCCTGATGCGGTCGAGACGCCATAACTACCTATATCTGCAAACAAAGCAGAAAATACTATATCAGATATCAGAAACTGCCAGTGCCAATGCATGTATTATAATTAAAAACTATTTTTCAAATCTCTCATTTTCTCTCTCTATCATCCCACCTAGGTCTGATACCAAAACAAATGTAACACCCTTATACCCTATATACGTATAATATATATTTTCAACATATGTAAAATACACATATACGGTACAAAAATGTCACAGACCGGTTTAAAATTTTTTTTTCACATTTTCAATTTTAAATTTTAAATTTTAAATATATAAAAATTAAATAGCATATAAATATTCTTTACTTATTATAAGAACCCAAAATAAATAATATATACAAAAATCTCTAGGAAAAATTCGCCAAAGCTTTGTCTGTATTTTGGACATCCTAAAATTTAGCAATTACTCAACCTGCAAAAAGAAAACACTCCCAAATAATTTTCAACCACCATCTCAACCATACTTCTCAATTTCACCAAGTTTCTCAAACATTTATACATATAGATATATATAATTTAAAACACACTTACTCTCCCATTTCAAATACATTGACCCAAACATTCTTTATAATATACAATACATAAAATTCAAAACATAATATATTATGCATAAAACTCAAAATGTATAATAACATAAAAATATATACATGCTGCTGGCAGTGTTTCTGATCTCGATAGTAACTCAACAAGCTCAACTACGAGTCTAGACCCGACCTGGTCTAGAAGAACTCTCTGGCTCAACTGGGTCTACCCTGTCACCTGCGCGATGGAAACAATCGCGCTAAGTCGAAGTCTAGTGGTACAAACTTTGATAATAACAATATAACTCAATGCAATACCAAATGCACAATGCATATAAATGTCACATCAATCCACTTTCTTATATTTTTCAAATAATTCATAAGCACAACTCATAACATTATATTACTCAATTGTATCATAATTCATAATTCACAGTAAAACAAAGACAAGCATGGGCCCAAAAAGGATCTAATATGCTATTCAAATTTCAAATTTACTGCTTTGGTCCATAATGACACCATGTGTCTAGCCCCGTAGGCAATATATATATATCCATGGATAATGTAACAGGCCCAGTCTCTTAGACCTCAACCCGGCTAGACCCTTAGGCCCTAATATCTTGGTCCTCAACCCGGCTAGACTGCTACAGTTTTTGAGGCTTACGACCCAGTCTTTTCACCCCAAAAACATCATATATTATCAGTTGGCCTGGCTTACGACCCATTCTTTTCACCATTCCAGCGTATAGCCCGTAGGCAATTATAAGCATGCCGCCAAACCCAGAACTCTGAAAATTGAATAACATACTAGGCACACAATTTATTCATATTTCTCATTATTAATCTCTTTCTCATTTTCACATATTCAATTTAGGCACATTGCCTTATTTTCACTTTTTTTTTCTCAATTATCTCTTTTTTCACATCTTTCTCATTTTTCTCACTTTTCTCACTTTTCTCATTTTTATCAATATCAATTCATTTCATTATTACACATATCTCATTTTTGCATTCACAAACACATTACCAAATTACTTTGGGTATTTTCACATAATATGCATATTTCACATGTTACACAAATTAGCCATTATCAATGGCTTTTCACAATACATTTAACACATATATGACATTACAAATGTCATAGCATATTATTCATACACAATCAATGAACCAAATAGCTTAACACATTTTTCAACCAAAATGTGTTAAGTCCAAATGTTATGCAAATATAAACATTATATTCAAAGTTTGTACATACCTCCACTAGCAACCCAAAGCAAGATAAAAACAACCTTCAATCCAATCTTTCCAACTTGCCCTTCACCACTTGGATGAAGCAAATCAACCTCCCTCAATGCCTAAACCAAATGTTATAGCAAATAATCATTTAGTATCACATTTAATGGCATTTCCAACATTAAACCATAATTACACATCACTCCTACAAATTTTCAAAAATTTAGCCTTTCCTTACTTCAACATTAGAATTCCATTCTACTACAATTAAATTAGTGTTTTAAGTTTATTTATATTATTAAAAATATATTTTAATACATTTAAATCATTTCCATTATAAAAATACACTATTATATATAAAATCTCAAAAATGGTATAACCTTCCCCCATTGAAGGTTTTCCATTCCAACACAATCCATTACTCATTCTAAGCTTATATTCATCACTTTTAACACTAAAAAACATGCTTAAATAAATAAAATCACACAATTCAACCACATTGGAAAATCACTTTTCTAAAACCCTAGATCTCCACTTTCATTCTCAAACTCTAACCCAACACCACCAAATCCAATATTTGACTTTAAAATACTTGTTTATGAATCAAAACAACTCATTTAGAACCAATTTTCACAATTAAAGTTCATGTTTTCAAAACCCCAAAAATCCATAACCCTAAACTTTCTCTCTTCACCATTCTTTAACCAAACTCCATCATCTCTTCAATCTAACCTTAGAATCATTATTAACTACCCAAAATAACATCATACACACTAATTCCAACAATTATAACATCCTACATAAAAATTCAAATTCTCACATAATCTAAATTTCCAAGGAATTCAAAGAAAAGAGATGGAAACTTACTAATTTTGGTGGAAATCATCAAAAATCCACTTGAAACTTGTTAATTCCTTCAATTTATGGAGTATGGAAGAAGCAAAATCCTTGGCCTTCAAACATCCATGGAAGCCACGTTCTTGAGAAGAAGAAGAAGAAGAAGAAGACTTTTAATATTCTTTCATTTTCATCTTTTTTTTTACCCACATATATATATATTAAAATAATTTAATATTTAATTATTTAATTATTTTTTTAATATATTAAAAGTCCTAGTTTCCTTCTTCCATTCAAAAATAATTTATTTTTGAATTATTTTATTAATTTTGAATTTATAAGATTTAATTACCAAAATACCCTTTTCTTTTAAAAACTGTTGACTTTTATATGTTATGTATATTTTGCATATATATCATATATATATATTCTACTTTTTCATTTAAAATCTATTCATTTTTCATTTAAAACCATTAATTTAATTTATCCTTTTAAATTATAATTTATTTTATCAAATTTTTCAAAAATTAGAAATTTTTAAAAAATTTTGATGTTACATATTAGAGAGAGAGACGAGAGAAAGAAGAGGGGAAAACGAAGGCTAGAGCTGTATAAAATGACGTGATCAGGAAAATTTTGGGTTTTAAAAAGGGTGACACGGCCAAGCTGGAAATGGATTGGCTGTGTTTGGGCTTTTAGGAGGGACACGGCCAGTGGCTTGGCCATGTCCCATGAGCGTGGCCACTTCTGCATGTTGATGGCCAGGTAAGGAAATGGGGAAATGGGCTGGCACTTGGTCATGTCTGGGTGACACGGCCAAGCCTTCTGGCCGTGTCCAAGCCTGGGGTTTTTGGGTTTGCTTAACACGGCAAGTGGCTTGGCCATGTTAAGTGGTCGTGTCCTTCGCTGCCAACTTTTTTTTAATCAAATGTGTCACCTAAGTCTAATATATGCACTTTTCTTCCTGGCTTCACCCTGAAACTCCATCAAAAATAAAAATCGATCAAAGCACCAATTCTATTCTCTTAAAACAAAATAAATTTTAAATTGCTAATCACGAAATTTTAACTATGAAAAGAAATATGAACTGATGGGTTGCCTCCCATTGAGCGCTTTTTTAGTGTCGTGTAGCTGGACATTGCTGTATCATTTTTCTATAAACACCAAACATTCAATAGTTTTTGCAACATCCATTTCTTCAAGGTAGGGCTTTACCCTTTGTCCATTTACCTTAAATGTCTCGTTGGTTTTCAAATTGAGTAACTCAACAACTTCATATGGGAATGTTTGAATTACTAAAAATGGTCCGCTCCAACGGGACTTCAATTTCCCTGGGAACAATCGCATTTTGGAATTGAATAAGATGACTTTCATTCCAGGTTTGAAAGTTCTTCGAAGAATCATCCTATCATGCATAGATTTTGTCTTTTCCTTATAGATTCTTGAACTCTCATAGGCCTCATTCCTAAGCTCATCAAGCTCAGAAATTTGCAACATTCTTAGCTCCCTTGCTCCTTCTAAGTTCATATTCGTGGTCTTTATTGCCCAATAAGCCTTATACTCCAATTCCACCGGTAGGTGGCAAGCCTTGCCAAAGACCAACCTATATTGACTCATTCCCAATGGTGTTTTGAAAGCAATTCTATAAGTCCATAAGTTGGATTGACCAATCCTTTCTCGTTGTGTTGCTTACCGTCTTTTCCAAGATCCCTTTAATTTGCTTGTTGAAAATCTCGGCTTGTCTGGATGTTTGAGGGTGGTATGGAGTTACCACTTTATGTCGGATGCCCATCTTGGACATTAACTTCTCAAACCATTTGTTGCAAAAGTGGCCTCATCCATCACTAACTATTGCCTTTGGGGTTCCGAACATGCTCAAAATATTCTCCATCAAAATTTTTAAAATAACAGTAGCATCATTATTCCTAGTGGGGATAGCCTCCACCTACTTAGACACATAATCCACTGCAAGAAGAATATATTCAAAACCAAATGACTTGGGAAATGGCCTTATGAAGTCTATTCCCCATACATCAAAAATTTCAACCACAATAAAAATTTTGAGAGGCATTTTATTCCTTTTGCTAATGTTTCCTACTCTTTGGCATTTATCACATCTTGTACAAAAATTAAAGATCCTTAAAAAGAGTAGGCTAATACAAACCGTGTTGAAGAACTTTCTCGGCGGTTTTCTTTCCTCCAAAATATCCTCCACAATACATGTTGTGGCAAAATTGCAGCACTTATTTTTGTTCTTCCTCCGGTACACATCTTCTTATGATTTCATCCCTGCAAATTCTAAACAAATATGGCTCATCCCAAAATAGTACTTACGTGAATACAGGAACCTCTTCTTTGCCTGAAAATTCAAATTCTTTCTCATAACACCACAAGAGAGATAGTTAGCAATATCTGCATACCAAGGTGCTTGAGTTAAAGAAAACAAGTATTCATCCGAAAATTTTTCAAAAGCATTTTCACAAGAAATTTCTACATCATTATCGTGAGAGTTCAATTTAGAAAGACGGTCGGCTACTCCATTCTCACTTCCCTTCTGATCTTTGATTTCAACATCTAATTCTGACAATATCAATACTCACCTAATGAGCCTAGGTTTAGCTTGTGATTTGGTCAATAGGTATTTCAAGGCCGTATGGTCCAAAAATACTATGACTTTAGAACCTATCAAGTAAGATCTAAATTTGTCCAGTGCGAACACCACAACTAACATTTCCCTTTCAATGGTTGTGTAATTCACTTGTGCATCATTTAAAGATAAACTTGCATAATAAATTACACACATCAATTTATTCACACTTTGGCCCAAAACAGCTCCAATGGCATAATTCGATGCATCACACATGATTTTAAATGGCAAATTCCAATTTGGGACAACAATTATAGGAGCAGAAGTTAATTTTTCTTTTAAAATTTTAAAAGCTTCTAAGCACTTATCATCAAGAATAAATGGAACATCTTTTCCTAGAAAATGACACAAAGAACGTGAAATTTTTAAAAAATCTTTCATAAACCTCCTATAAAATCCAGCATGTCCCAAAAAGCTTCTAATCCCCTTAACAGATGTGGGTGGAGGTAGATTCATGATTAATTCAACCTTAGCCTTGTCTACCCCAATCCCTTTGTGAGAAATGACATGACCCAAAATAATCCATGATCAACTATGAAATGACTCTTTTTCCAACTCAAGGTAAGATTACATTCAATACATCTTTCAAGCACAAGAGTCAGTTTTTGCAAACAATCATCAAATGAATTACCAAAAATAGAGAAATCATCCATAAATACCTCAATGCATTTTTCCAACATATTAAAAAAAAATCGAAAGCATACATCTTTGAAATGTACCTAGTACATTGCAAAGTCCGAATGGCATCCTCCGAAAGGCAAATGTCCCAAAGGGACAAGTAAAGGTTGTCTTTGGTTGATCTTCTAGTGTTATCGGAACTTGGTAGTAACCTGAAAGATAATAAAAAAATAGTAAAAAGTGTTTCCAGATAACCTATCAAGTATTTGATCAATAAATGGTAAAGGAAAGTGATCTTTCTTCGTGATATTATTTAATTTCTTATAATCTATGCCATTCATCACCCGGTTTGTGTTTGTGTAGGTACCAACTCTCCTTTCTCATTCAAGACCACAGTCAAACCTACTTTCTTTGGCACGACATGAATGAGACTAACACATTCACTATCAGTAATGGGGTAGATTAGCCCTTCATCAAACAATTTAAGAACCTCCTTTTTCACTACTTCGCTCATATTAGGGTTAAGCCTCCTTTGAGCCTCTTTCACCGATTTAGCCCCTTCCTCTAGACCTATCTTGTACATGCATATAGAGGGACTAATACCCTTAATATCATCAACCCCCAACCAATAGCTCTCTTGAATTTTTTCAACGTCCTCACAAGTTTATCTTCCTTCTCCCTACTAAGAGTAGCAGAAATTATCACTGGTTATGAGTTGTTTTTCCCAAGAAAAATATGCTTTAAGTGCTTTAAAAGTTCTTTAAGTTCAACCCCCTTTGGTTGAATTTCCTCATTTGAACCCTCAACTTCTTCCTCCAAATTTAGAGCCCTTTTTAATTTGTCTTCACCACTATCTTGCAAGAAAACTTCTTCAACAACATTATCAGTAAAATCAATGAAAGAGCAGTCCTCATATAAAGCAATAGTGGGAATAAGAAAAGTGTTAAAAATTGAAAATTCTACAGTTTTACCTAAAACAGTCATGGTCAATTTTTTATTTTTAACATCAATTAATGTGTTAGTTGTGGCCATAAAAGGTCTCCCTAACAAAATTATATGTTCGGAATCTCTAAAAATTTCTTCCCCCATATCTAAGACAATGAAATCAACGGGTACAATTAAACCACCTACCTTAACTTGAACATCTTCTACGATTCCCTTAGGGTATCTAAGAGTTATATCCATAAGTTGCAAAATTATTTTAGTTGGTTTGAGTTCCTCTAACTCTAATTTCAAGTAAACAGAGTATGGCATCAAATTTATACTTGCTCCTAAATCACACATACCAATAGTTTCTTTCCCATTCCCCATAGAGATACTAACTATAAAGCTTCCAGGATCTTTTAGTTTTGAAGGTAACATGTATTGTAAAATAACACTTGTTACTTTCGAGACTATCACCTTCTCATTCAACTCATACTTTTTTCTTTTTTGTGTTAAGCTCCTTAAAAAATTTGGCATATGATGACATATTTTTAATCACCTCAAGTAAGGGGAGGTTAATACTTATCTTTGAGAGCATATTATGAATTTTAGCAAATTACTTATCACGCTTCTCATTTTTTAACCTGCTTGAAAAAGAATTTGGTGGTCTGTATGAATTTAGAGATTTATGCAGCTTTGGTGCCACTGATGCCTCCTCACTAACTACCTTCGGCTCAATTGGTTGAGCTTTGCCTTCTTGTATTTTCTTGCCATCTTCTTCCAATGTTCTTGCATCCAAAGAATTATTAATGTTATTATCATCGATTTTGTTATCAAGTACCTTACCACATCTTAGGATTGTGATTACTTTGGCTTACTCCAGTTAGCTTGAAATTTTTTCTTTTTGATTAGCTTGCAGTTGATTAGTTAATTGACCCACATGAGTTTCAACCTTCTTAAGTGAGGATTCCAAAGAGTCGAATCGTTTGTTGTTCACCTTTTGATTTTGAGTGCTTATTTGAATAAAAGCATTCAAATTGTCTTCAAGTGAAGGTTTCTTGACTTGCTCATGATTTGAACCTTGCCCTTGAAATTTGGATCCCATTTGATACTGTTGGAATGAATGTTGAGGTGAAACTTGTTGTTGGTCCATGCAAAATTAGGGTGATTTCTCCAACCAGGATTATAAGAATTTGAGTACGGGTCATTCCTTCCCCTTTGTTGGAACCCTTCAAAAGCAAAAGCTTGTTCTTTTCCTTCTTGAAATTGGTCAAAGTTTAAAGGACATACATTTTCATTGTGGCCTACCACACCACATAGTGCACATGATTCTTGGCTTGGCCTCTGCAAGTTTCCTCTAGCATTCAACAATTTAACTTGCCTTGTCAACTCGGTAATTTGTCTTGCTATTTCTGAGTTCGCATTCAGCTCATATGCTTCTCTTCTCCTTTTCCTAATGATCTTTTATTGAGAATTTGCTCCTAATATTTTAAATAATGCAACCATTTCAATAGCTATTTTCTCACCCATTGCTCCTCCTGCAGCATTATCCACTGTGTTTTGACATTGTTGAGTTAGCATATCATAGAAGAATTGATTGAGCAATTGTTGTGGATAATAATGATGGGGGCATTGAAACAATAGAGATTTAAAGCGATCTCACATCTCATGAAATGGTTCCCCATTAAATTGGGTGAAAGTTGCAATACTCCCCCTAAGCTCCTTCGTCCTTTGGTATGAATAAAATTTTTTCATAAATTTATTGTACACTTCGGTCCAAGTGGTCAAATAATTTTTTGGTATGGTCATCAACCATGCTTTTTCCCTATCTTTCAAACTATATTAAAGTATGCAATGTTGTATAAAAATCTCGAATGAAGTTGAGAGGATCTTCATTCGGTAATCCATAGAAGGATGGCAGCATACTATAATGAGTGTTTTTTAGTTCATAATTCTTTGCTGCATTTCTCAACCGAATACATGATGTGGTTACTCAAATGATCAGTCGGGCAAACTCCTTTATAGGTAGTTCCTCTACATCACCTATTTCTACTTCAGTGTCCTCCTAAAATTACTCTTCGGTTTCTTCTCCTTCTTGTCCCAAGGGATTGACTCTTTTAGTTCTTGGGAGTCTATGAATATTGTAACACCCCGATACCCCATATAAGTACTATACATATACCCGGTATGTATACAGTAAGTATATAAAGTATAAGGATGTCACTTTTTTTTTTTGCAATTTAAAAAAAAAACCTTAACAACATTCAAACCACAACACATTCATTTTCAAAGAACATTTACAAAATCATTATATTTTTACAAATCTTACATACATATAACAATCTTATCTTTATTAAATCCCCATGTATACATATGAATATATAAATCAGAAATACATCATAAATAAAAGTTATACATGTATGCATCCCCCTCTAGTTGGTCTCGACAAACTCTTACTTTTCTCGTGGCATAACAAAAGACTTCATATCTTCCACCTAGTTACCTGCGCAAGTACACATCCGCGCTAAGCCCGAGAGCTTAGTAGTACAAATATAAAATATAAACTTATATTATAAACATTCTAACATATAATGATATATCAATTTCATGTACCATTAGTTTCTTATCACATTTTCCCTTTTTGATTACACCTTTTATATATCTTGACTAATTTCATATAATATATGCATATATACACATTTATCTCACTAACCATAATCCATTACTAATTCTTACAATCACTATATCAATACACACATGATATATTATATCTCATGACATTATTTTATTCACAATTCACCAATCATGATTCATCATTTATACTCACAATCGATATTGCTATACACACAATACATATCATACTAATCATGAATCACATTCCAATGAAGATAATCATTATCATCAATCACAATTCATTTACATATTATACTTCATATCATTATTTCAATATTTATATCATCATCTATTATACACATTTAAAGTTTCTCAATATAGCCAACAACTATAACATCATATACGAACTTTCCCCCAACCAGGTCGGTTGCCCACTGGGCCTCAGGCCACTGCCAATCCCAGGGGTCCGCAGGAGGCAGATAAGTACGTATAAAACTACCAAATACGATCCTTTCCCCAACCAGGTAGGTGGTCCAAGTTCGGTTGCTCACTCACAGGGTCCGCATGGTTCCGCAGGAGGCAGATAGGAACGTATAAGACTATCAGTAATGTACCTTTCCCCAACCAGGTCGGTAGTCCAAGTTCGGTTGCCCAACCACAGGGTCCGCATGGTTCCGCAGGAGGCAAAGAGGTACATATAATACTGACTGTACTGAACCTTCCCCCAACCAGGTCGGTAGTCCAAGATCGGTTGCCCAGCTCTCTTGGTCTGCATGGTTCCGCAGGAGGCAGATAGGTTCACTCATTTATATCTTTTAACATTACTTTCTCAACCCATTTCTATCATTATCAAATAGGCAAACATACCTCAACAATCTTATTTGTATAATCATAGCCATTCACAATAGCTTCTCATCACATTATATCTCAAATCACATTTTACACTTTATCATTCAAGCATACATAATCAATTTCATTACACATGTATTTTAAATTCATTATCATATAAACCATATGTCCATTTATTTCATTTTCATCATTTCTCAAGACACATTAATACCATTCTGTATTAAAACATTTATCACAACCAATTGCATTGCATATACCTTAAGAATGATCATCATTTCTTTCTATCTTATATGATAGCAATTTCATCATTTATAAATATATATAGCAATTTACCTTACTCATTTACATCCATCATATAATAGATTATTTAACACATTCATCCAAATGTGTTAAGGTTCAAAGACATATAGAGATATACAATCAAATAAGGATTATGCGTACCTTTTTAATGATCTTCATATCCTTAACATCATTTAATCATCATCTTAATCAAATTATATTAACAATATAATAAACCACTTAACACATTTGCAAACATATGTGTTAAGTCTCAAGTCATGTAAATAAATACAATCATATAAATTGGTACTTACCTCAAAAAACTACTCCCATCAATCTCTACATTTCCTTTTTCCAAGAATTCTCCACATTAAGTTAATGCAACACAATTTCTTCAAAACCTAATCCAAAGATAGTTATTCCCATAAGAACATAAGAATGATAATTAATTAGAGCAACCTTAACACAAGACACTCCCACCAACACCTTCACCAACACGGGCGTGTTCATCAATCACTTTTCTCACAGTAGCTAACACACTCAAGGGACACGGCCAAGCTTGTGGCCGTGTCTCCCAACACATGCTCCAACACGGCCAAGACTCCCCTAGCTTGGCCATGTCTCTCAACCAAAAGAGGCAGTGACAGACACAGTCAAAGGACACGGCCAAGCCAGTGGCCGTGTCTCTCAACACCAAAAATCCAGTAGCAGACACGGGCAAGTGACACGGCCGAGACAGTGGCCGTGTCTCTCCAAAATGATCCAACATGGCCGTGTCTCCCATCATCCTGGCCGTGTCTCACAAAAGGTAAAGATTTCAAACACGGCACACATCATGTATTTTATGCATTTCAACTTCAATAAACACAAACATACATCAATCAATCAATTCTCCATCTCATATATATAAAATCTTTACTAACCAATTTCAATAATCCATCATCAACCTCACAATTAACCTTATTAACATCATCTAACTATCAATTCAACATATCTATAATCTTAATCTTTCATTAACATCACCATCACCCCAACCATATCAAATCCAACTCAAACAATAGAAATCAAGACAAAGAATTGAATACTTACTTGAATATCTTGTCAAATCTTCAATCTCTACCTTCAATTCTCTTAAAACCCCAAGATTTTGATGAAGATCATCACATCTCTCTATCTCTCTCTCTCTCTCTCTCGTGCAAAACCAAAAGAAGAAGAAGAAGAAAGAAAATATCTTTTTCCTCTTCTCACGTTCACCACATATATATATAATAATAATAATAATAATAATAATAATAATAATAATAATAATAATAATAATAATAATAATTTCCAAAAATCCTCCACCACACCTCATTCTTCTCTTGACTTTCTTTTGACCAATTTATATGTTATCTATATTAACATATATACAACATATACATTCCATTAACACAATCATTTCCTTTGCAACAACATATATGTATATTTAATTCAAATCAAACAACAATTGTATTAAACTTCTAGGGCATACATTGGGATATTACAAATATCGTCTATATATGAATCAAGTTCATTTCCTTGAGACCTTCGTCCTTGCATAAATCACCTAGGCTATTCAAAAAGTAACACTTTAAACAATAAAATAATTAAAATAAAAAAATCAAACTACAAATAACAATTGCCTTCTCCGGCAGCGGAGCCAAAAACTTGTTGTGCTCAATTAATTACTACTACAAGTGACACTCGCAAGTATACGAGGTTATTGCAGCAATGGTGATCACCCCAAGATTGTCTCACAAGGAAGGAATTATTCCTCTATAGTTTGATTTAAATGAAATAAATAAAATCAAATGTGTGTTGTTGAATTGGTGAGTTGTAATTAAAATTTGAAAGTAAAAACAAGTGGTATTTGTGTAAGATCAATTTAATTCTAGGAATGGTGCCCAGGGTTGTAGGTCAATTTAATCAAAACTTAATTCTCTAATTATCCATTAATATAACCTTGTATTTTAATTTGTTCCTTGAGTTAAATTAGCAATTACCAATTCATTTGTTTTCACATTCATAAACTAATAACAACCAATTATTTTGAAATTATAAATTAATAAACCCTAGAACTTATATTTCTAATTCATTCTTAGGGTGGTTGATTACATAGTTCTAATATCGAATTTTAACTCTCGGTCCATCGTTCAATATTAAGTGATTAATAGGTGGCCAATCTATCAAACTAACTTTAAGTCCAATACAATCAACGAACAACAAGGTATACTAATGAAATTATCAAATCAAGTCATCTAATCAAATCTACTACAACCCAAGGCATGAGTAAATTAGTTCATCATCAATTTAAAATAAATATCCATCTCAATATTCATCAAATCAAAATTATACATTATAATATTAATGTTCATAATAAAACAACAATAATATAGAAATGAATTAAAAGAGAGAATATGAAAAACCCCTTGTAGATGCCAAGAGTTGAACTACTTGTCTTCATCCTAGCTTCCACCTTGATGTATGATGAACAACTTCCAAGCCCTCTTCAATCAATGGCTCTCCTCTTAAAAGATGGAATGGTAACTCTCTCAAGCTTACAACTCCAATCCAGCTTTCTTCGAATCCTAATCTTTTAAGGACCTTGCTCACTCAATTTAATCTCCAAACTTCATTAAATCTTGTCTATGGAAGAAATGAAGGATGAATGGAAAATGAAGATGAAGAGAGAATGGTGTCTCTCCTCTCCCAAAATCAAGAACAAAAACTAAGAGCCCTCTTGAAAACCAGCCAATGTGTATATACTCCCCCCACTACCATCTCCTTTCAATTTTTTTTAAGAAACCAACCATCTCTTGCAAACTCACACACCATACTTTGTCTCCCTCTTTTTCTTTGTTTTATAATTCTTCCCATAAATTAATCAACTTTTTTGTTCTTTTATTATTTCTTTTTAAAAGATATCACTTGTTTTCCCCCATTTTATCCCCTATTTCATGTAAAATGATTGAAAGAATTCTCACAAGACACGGCCAAGTCATGAGTGACTTGGCCGTGTCACTCATTTTCTTATGGACATGGCCAAACCATGTGGCCGTGTCCATGGTTGCCTCAATATCTTCTTCCTTTTCTAAGTGAGACACGGCCAAGGCCCTGGCCGTGTCATGTGACATGGCCAGTGGCTTGGCCTTGTCTTTTAAGTGTGTTCTCCACTGTCTCTATCCTTGCTTTGCTTTTTATATGGGACACAGCCAATGGCTTGGTCGTGTCTCTTGGGTGTGTTCACTTCTGCCTTTGCTTCTTTGGTTTTTCTCTTTGGCTTTATCAAGCGAGACACAACCAGTGGCTGGGCCGTGTCTTCTCCTAGTGTCTCCCTCAGCCAAATTATTCTGAAGAACACGGCTAATGGCTTGTTAACTCAGCCCATGTCACGTGAGTGGTTGCCTTGGATGGGGGACACGGCCAAGCCTTAAAGTGTCTTGGTCGTGTCTCGTGTTTTTCCACCATTTTGATCCTTAAATCCATTCTTTTGCGCTTCTCATCTGAATCAAACACTTCAAGCAAATTTTAAACACAAATTAAAAGAAAAATTGACTTAAAGCCAATAAAATTAACCTAAACATGTATACATATTATTCAAAATAGTAAGACTTCTCGAGATAAGCTGGAATCCCTACTATAAGGAAGAAGATTAGCACTTATTCCAAGGAAATGAAAGAGGAAATATCAGTATAAGAGAAACTTACTCAAAAGAGAGGTATGAAAACAAATCCTCCACTGAAAAATTCTTGAGGAATTGAAACCTCATCTTTTCTACATGAGAAGAACCCGAGGTGCTACTACAACCCATTCTTGAAAGTTGAAAGTAACAATTGAGGAATGAAGAAGGAAGGTGTTGTATGATTTAAGGAGAAAACCCTAGGAAGTGAAGACAAATATAAAGGAGTTTTTTGAGATGAAAAAGGGGCAAAATAGTTAAAAGTTTAAAAAATTAAAAAAGAAATAATTATTAGATAAGTGAAGAGACATATGTCATAAAGTAGGCCTAGACTTGCTTTCGATAGCCTATTCTCTAAAACGGCTTGAAATCAACAAGGATCATTGTTAATGAGTACTTTTTGGCTTTTATAAGCCAGAAGCATGTGGGGGGTATTTGTTTGCATAAAAATAAATAGGCCCACCCAAAGAGGAGCCAATTTTGGAAAGACCCAGCAGGGGTTTTATCAGCTTTCTACTCCACAACAACTAATTTCTATTTCTTAGGAATTTTGATCCCGTGATCCTATGAACAAAGCAACTAACTTAGTGGCTTTATGGAGCTTGAGAGTAAAGGACCATTATCAAAAAAGGGATTTAAAAGAAGCAAAAGAAGAAAGATGGAGACACTGATCATCTGCCAAAGACAACCTACTTTGAGAAAAAAATCAATTCTTTGCTTTGTTCTCGACATCCACTTTGTTCATTTTTTTTATTTTGTCCACATACCTTGCAAATATAATGTTTCATCTTGTCTATTTTGTGTACAATGTCTAAAGAAATAGAAGAATATATGTTATATTTGATATCAGCAACTGTACAGCTTATATACAAAGAATTAAGTCTATCTATTGCTACAAATCAGGGCTAACTATCAAGTTAGTTATCTGCGGTATTATCACATTATAATTTATTATTATTGTTATATTCTTAATACTCCCCCTCAAGCTAGAGAGTGAATATCATGAAGTCCCAACTTGCACTTCAATGTTTCAAACTGCTCTCTCCCAAGTGCCTTCGTAAAAATGTCTGCAAGTTGTTACCTTGTTGGAACATAGGATGGCTTGATTAATCCAGCTTGTAACTTTTCCTGAATGATGTGACAATCCATCTCGATATGTTTCGTCCGTTCGTGAAAAACTGGATTTGCAGCAATGTGGAGTGCTGCTTGGTTGTCACAATATAAAGTGAATGGCTCCAATGAAATTATCTTCAAGTCCCTCAGTATATAACTTAACCAAGTCAACTCCAAACATGTATTTTCCATTGCCCTATACTCTGCTTCTGCCGATGATCTGGATACATTGGTCTGCTTCTTAAACGTCCATGAAATAAGTGAAGTTCCGAGAAAAATGCAAAACCCCATGATTGATCTTCGGGTTTCCTTGCATTCACCCCAATCTGAATCACAAAATGCTTTTAACTTCAGGTCATTATTAGAAGGGAGTAATAACCCTTGTCCTGGGGTACCCTTGATGTAATGTAGCAGCCTCATTGCTGCTTCCCAGTGAGACTTTCTCGGATCCTGCATAAACTGACTAAGAGTCCTCACAGAATAAACAATGTCAGGTCTTGTTACTGTCAAATAAATCAATTTGCCAATTAACCTTAGATATTTTGCCGGATCATGAAGTTGACCACCATCAGTGAGGCCCAATTTCAAGTTCTATTCCATGGGAAACTTCTCTGGCTTTGCTCCTGTTAAACCCGCTTCCTTTAAAATATCTAACGCATATTTGCTTTGAGACATGAAAATACCGGTCTTTGATCTTGAAAATTCTATGCCCAAAAAATATTTTAATTGTCCCGAGTCTTTGATGAGAAAATGCTTCAGTAAGCAGCCTTTGAGCTGTTTTATTTTTTGTATATCATTGCCTGTGAGTAAGATATCATCAATATAAATAAGTACTACAGTAAATGAAGTCCCCTGTACTCTTGTGAACAAAGAGTAATCTGCCTTGGACTGCTTATAACCAGACAATTAGATAACATTAGAAAAAGTGGCAAACCAGTTACGTGAGGCTTGTTTCAGACCATATAAGGATTTGTTGAGCCGGCAAACAATGTTCTCCCCCTGTCGACGAAGACCAGGAGGTGGTGTCATATAGACAACTTCATGTAAATCACCATGCAAAAAGGCGTTTTGAACATCTAGCTAATGAGTATACCACTTGCGAGAAGTTGCGACAGTAAGGAGACAACGCAATGTGGTAAGCTTATCTGTATGTGAAAAAGTTTCCCTGTAGTCAATACCGTCGACTTGAGTATATCCTTTTGCGATGAGACGAGCTTTGTATTGCTCAATACTGCCATTAGATCGATATTTAATTTTGTATACCCAGCGACATCCAATAGCTTTATGACCAGAAAGAAGAGAAACCAAAGTCCATGTATTATTTTTTTTCCAAGGCATGTAATTCTGCTGCCATTGCCTGTTGCCAGTTGGGGTCAAGAATTGCTTCATCATAGGAAGTGGGCTCATGATGTCCTGCTATATTGGTTAGAAAAATACGGTGTGGTGAAGATAAATGAGAAAAGGACATATAATTTGTGAGAGGATACCTGGTACTGGTTTGAGAACTTGGGCCAGAGAGACGATTAACTCGAGTGAGAACATCATAATCTGCATGCCAGAAAGGAGCATGTTTAACATGAGAATCGCCGTGGAGCTGGAACTACTGGAACAGCTAAATTAGGAGATGAAGGAGTGACTGCAGGAATAGAAACGATTTAAGATGGAGGAGAAGGAACATTATCAGCTACAGTATCATATTGGGGCGATGAATCTATGGCTGGTGTTTCAATTTGTTTTGCATGAAGAAGAGCTGAAGGCAAAGTAGAATTGGGAAAATCTACTGCGAGGTTGGGCAGTACTGGTAAATCTGTAGAGGAAGTCTGACTAGAAGAAAAGGGAAAAATAGTTTCATGGAATTGAACATCATGACTGATAAGAAATTGCTTGTTATCTAAATCATACAATTTATAACCCTTTTGATTGTGAGGATAACCAACAAAAATGCATCTTGTGGCACGAGGCTGAAATTTCTGCTTAGGGTGAACAAGTGTGGCATAGCAAAGACATCCAAAAACCTGTAGGTGATTAAGTGCAGGAACTCTATGATAAAGGAGTTCAAATGGTGTTTTATTAGAGATGACTGTAGAAGGTGTACGGTTAATTAAGTACACAGCAGTGAGTACACATTCTCCCCAAAAAATTAAGGAAAGATTGGCTTGAAAAAGAAGTGCTCGTGCTACATTAAGAATGTGCCGATGCTTGCGTTCCACCACACCATTTTGTTGGGGTGTGTACGTGCAAGTATTTTGAAATTCAATGCCATGAGTTTTAAGGAAAGTCTGTAAAGGAAAAAACTCGGTGCCATTATCAGTTCGACTAGTTTTAACTGTGGCTTGGAACTGATTCTATGCAAAAGTAATAAAAGACTCAATAAGATGAATGGTATCTGATTTATTATTCATTAGAAACAACCAAGTGCACCTTGTAAAGTCATCAACAATAGTGAGGAAAAATCTAGCCCCAAAATGTGTAGAAACACGATGTGGACCCCAAACATCATAGTGAAGTAACTCAAATGCAAAATGTGTTTGTATTGAACTTAAAGGAAATGGAACACAAGTTTGTTTTGCCCGAGGGCATCCATCACAATTATTGGAGTAATTATTATCATTCTGAATAGATAAAAGAGGAGCAAGAACTTTAAGTCGAGATGGTGAGGGGTGACCAAGACGCATATGCCAGAGATATGGATTATGGGTGACATGATTTGAAACTGGAGAAACGTGAGTTGATGCCATATAGTAGAGACCACTGGCTTCTTTACCCGAGCCAATCGTCTTCCCCGTAGCCAAGTCCTGCAAAACACAATAATCCGGGAAAAAAGAAACACAACAATTCAGCAATTTTGATAACTTGCTGACAGAAATTAGGTTTAAATTAAATGAAGGAACACACAAAGTGTCATTTAATTTGATGTGTGAGTTAAAAGACACAGTTCCAATGTGTGAAATAGGAGCAATTGACCCTGTTGGCAAATTAACAAGAGAAACAGGTGAAGATTGAACACGAGAAAGAAGAGTTTTTTCTGCTATGATATGGTCTGTCGCACCGCTATCAAGTATCCAAGGTTTTGTGATATTTGAACTATTATTGGTTGAGAATAACAAACCTGCTGCATTGACAAAAACATCCCCATTACTAGAATTTTTGTTCTGACTGAATGAAGCCAATGCTTGAGCAAATTGTTGGATCTGCTCAGAGGTGTATCCTTGAAGAAGATTTGAGAAATTTCCTATGTCAATGGACTAAGAGACATCGACAACATTTGCCATTGAGTTGTTGCTTCTCTCGCTGTTTCCTTTACCACGAATTTGTTGCTGGGATAATGGACGAGTGTTTCCTGCTTTTTTAATTCTGCATCTGTCTTCAGTATGACCATCTCTATCACAAAAATTGCAATGAAACTTTAGCGTTCGACATTCATCAATGGTGTGACCCAATCTATGACAATGATCACAGGTCTTATTTTTTGAAGTTTTTGATATAAATAGCTTTCCCTGGACAGCAACAGCAATTGTAAAGTTCTCATTTGTCTCTGATGTAACTTGCATTTGCTTCTCGTCTTGGATCACAAGAGAATAAGCCTGACGCACATTTGGCAATGGAACCATCATTGAGATGTTTGATCTAACTGTCTTGAACCCTTCATTGATGCCCATGAGGAACTGCATAAGTTTGTCCTCCTCTCGTTGATCAGCATGTCTCTTCTCTTGATTGCAAATGATGTGTGTCCTATAAGTTTCCAATTCTGCCCAAAGACTCTTAAGTTTGGAGTAGTATGCAGCAACAGACAAACTGTCCTGTGACATGGTAGCAATGGACTTTTGAACTTGAAAGATTGCTGGAGCATTTTTCTGTGAAAACTGATCTCGTAAATCGTCCCAAACTTGTTGTACAGTCTTGGCATATACTATTCCTTCTGCAAGATCTGGTTCAACTGAATGAGTAAGCCACGACAACACCATGTTGTTACATTGATTCCACAATGCAAATTCTGATGAATCTGTGTCTGCATCTGGTGGATCAATGGTTCCGTCGATGAATCCCATTTTGTTCTTTGCTGTGAGAGCATGGATCATGGCCTTGCTCCAAGATTGGTAATTGGCTCCATTTAATTTGGTTGGTACTAACAGATACCCAGGTTGATCAGAATGATGAACATAGTATGGATGTGAAGGATCCATACTGTTGTTTTATTGCTGCTTTTGACTTCAGATGATTTTGATGTATCAACGTCAGCCATGGTTTGTTACGAAGAAGGATGAAAGTTATCAGGATCAAATGCTCTGATACCATCTAAAGAAATAGAAGAATATATGTTATATTTGATATCAGCAACTGTACAACTTATATACAAAGAATTAAGTCTATCTATTGCTACAAATCAGGGCTAACTATCAAGTTAGTTGTCTGCGGTATTATCACATTATAATTTATTATTATTGTTATATTCTTAATACAATGGGCATTCATATATTGAAAAGAATTTTTCTTCAGTCATTCCACAACCTACTTAGTTGCAAATGGCTTATTATTTGGCTTTTTAGTTGTTGAATCAAGTGCAGTTGTTTGAGGATTTTGGATCCTCTGACATGCCCGCAATCCAATTAGCAAGATTTTGCTCATTTTTAATAAAACAATGAAAAAACTTGTTGCAAAAAGAATTAACAAATGCAAAAATGCAATGAGCAATACATGCCTTTTTTCAAGTATAATGGTTATTACATTTTGAACCTATGAAAACATGACTTAATATAATTCAAAAATCTTTTCACACAATCAAATAAAAGTAGTCTGGTATTTAATGTAATTTTCATTCCATTACATGATTACACTTAAGAATATTAATTAATAGTAATTACTTTAGGTAAAAATAATTAAATAATTTAAAATGTATTGAAAGAAACGGTTCATATTTTATGACCATAATTAAAGCACTCGATAGAAAGGAAACTTTTAGGATTAGATTTTGAGCGACTTCAATATTTATGGTTTACATATAGGCATGTTTTTATTTAAGCAAAATAAATTGAAAGATGATTTTCTCTCAATCTTACATAAGCTCCTGTAGTTTCTAGAATTAAAACATTTCATTATTAAGAGCAATTAAAAACATTCAACAACCATCAAGCCGTAGCCTTGTGGCCAGGAGAGTGTTGTTTCCACCTAGATCATGGGTTTGAGTATTCTGAATGTTCCCCTCCCATAAAAAAATATTCAACAACATTTACACACACCCCGTATTTCTATCAACTTGCACTGACTCTAGTTAATGTAGCGCCTTAGATCTCAATATAAAACTCAAACAATACAAATTAATAATCCTATCATAAAAATAGATAAGCAATAGTCAATCAACCAATATCAAAATCCTGGCTAACAATTTAGATACTAATAGACAAATCCAGTGAAATGAATCATATGAAATGTTGCATTAAATTAAATTAAATTATATGTCATATTTAATATAAATTGAAATTAAAAGGGTTTAGGGTAAGAATTGCAGAAATTGGGATCCAAAATTGAAAAAGAAGTTCTCAATAATGTCCAATTTCTTTTAAGTTCTTTTACTCTGATCATAATCTAATTCTAAATCTAAACTAAATAATTGAAAATGCTTTTTTTGAACTTTTAAATAATTGAAAATACTACTTTACTTTTTTTTCTTTCTGCAGAAAAAATATATTTATAAGATTTAAGCAAGTATACAAACTGTTGGCGCACATGCTCGTGCTTAATTTCTAGATTATATATCTTGTGCTCTTGCCTTTTAGAGTCCAGTGGTGAACTTTTCTGCACTATCTCGTGCATTTCTTTATATATATATATATATATATTTTGATCAAATGCTTTGTAATTTAATTACTTTTTGGTGTAAATATTCCTCACTAAGTCTTGTAATTTTTATAATCAAACACACCTTGGAACCTTAGAATGAGTGAATTTTTAAACTTGAGATAATTTAATTGATGGTAAATTCATAGATATATATATATATATATATATATAAGTATTGAACACATCAGTACAATTGTGATTGTTACCTAACTACGTAACTAATTTTCTAACTACCCAATTATTAAGCGCGATTTTAACACATCAACATCTCAACTACTTCGATAATGACACCTTTATTATTATACTTTAAAGGCCAATTATTAAAAAGGGTAAAAGTTTTTATTTTTATTTTTATTTTTTAAGTATTACAATGTGTGAAAAGGAAAATGGAATATGAATGTATCTGCTTGAGGTGCACTTATAGCTAGACTTTACCTCTGCAAGCATAAAGAGTAAAAGTTTTTAATTGAATTAAAATATGCTAATTAACAAATTTTGACAAAAATAAGTTGACTGTAATACTTAACACACTTTCACACATTTGGTGCTTGCTTAGAGTCCTTGGTGTTGTTTGGCCATTTTTATCCCACGTCGTAAAGATGTGGGATTAGGGGAATGATATTTGACTATCAATATACTTCTCCCTCATTAGTTAATTTTATTCTAAAATATTAAGCTTTTTATTTCTAATGCTTTAATATTTTTTTCTTCTCTCTCTTTTATATTTTTTTTTTGAAATTAGTAATATTATTTTAGTGGTGTCCAAAGACATAGACAAAATTGGTCAAACCTCGTTAAATTTTGGCATTCTCTTTATTTTATTTAATAGCTATTTTTGATATAGTTGTAGTGGTATTTTGTGATATTGATCATATGTCTAAAAAAATTCTATCTAAAGAAAGATTTAGTATTTAAATATATCCATTGTGATCCACCTCTTTTTTTTAGAAAATTTTCTAATATAATGGTTGGTGTAATTATTACACACTAAATATATTATTGGTAAAAAATTAATTCAATTTCCACTGGTAGTTAATAAGTGATAAATATACAGCTTAAAATGTGTTTAGTAAATCAAATTATTTTTGCAGTGGTGGAAGATTTTGAGAGTTTTAAAAATTAATGTACATAATGCTAATCTTTCATACATTTTTAATGCTTATTATTTATATCTCATTATGTTTTATTTAGAGATTAACTATATAAATTATAAGCAAATTAATGATATTATTAATATTATGCAATCAATTTTAATTTATTAATTTTTATTGAATAATAATGTAATATAAATTGAGTATATATGTTGGCATTTTATAATTCAAGTTAAAGCATGGTATTTTTTTTAAAGGTAAAATATGGTTGTTTAGGTAATAATAAGATTTTAAATTTTCATATAATAAATACTGCATTTCTAAAAATATATGTTATAATTAATCTTTTAAGATCATTTTCAGTTATAGAAAATAATATCAAATTCATTTTAAATTCATGCCTGGATAAATTTAAAAAAAAAAAACTTCTAAAAGTTTATAATATAAAAATATTATTGAGCAATACCTTTTGCATTGTCAGAATTTCATTAGTCACACATTTTTTATTGTGGTAATATTCTTTAATTAGCAAGATAAAATTATAGTTAAGAAAAATTTTCAAAATATTTAAAAGAATCTATATATATATACACAAATAAAAGGTTATATTGAAAAATATAAATTAAATATGAATCTTTATAACATTTTTAATGATGGAGTGCCTTTATTATATTACTAAATTATTGCTCTTCTAAAAAGTCAATTCTATTTATTTTAAAAATCAGAAAACGTGATTAATCTAGAGCAATAAAACTTTTTTTTGAAACAGAGCAATAAACTTATAATAAAGTAAAAAGTAAAATTAATATCAATAAATAATATAATATAATATAATAAATAATAAAATTATATTTATAATAAAATTTGTATTAGTTTAGAAAAAATAAATACATAGGATCCGAAAAACTCTCTACATGAGCAGAACGTCTAGCAAGGTGAAAAAGCGATTAACCATTAATTTGTTGAATATGTGATTCAAAATTAATAGCCCTTTCTTTGTTTTTTTTTTTAACTGTGTTTAGTCTAAGTTTGTTAGTATTTGCTCCATTATTTCCTATTTTTAGTTGAAGCATATGTTTGCATTACTGCCAAGTATTTCTGTTTTTTTTATTGATTTTTGTTGATATTTAATAACTATTTAAAGGCATTCTTAGGTATAAATAAAATATACGGGGAAGACATAAAAAAAATCCTCAAAATTTTAATGCGAGTACATGTTAAGTTTTGGCTCAAATATGCACGAAATTTAGAAAAAAAAAAAAAAAAAAAAACCCGTCATTTAAGCCCATGTCGTGATGAAAAATTTAGTTCTGATAATATTATTGATGGGATTCACATGTCTATATTATTAAATATAAAAGAATTGTTAATGGGATCCACACACACACACACACACATATATATATATATAATTAGAGGCTAAAACCTATGATTGGTTGATGATTTCGGTGGTTCCTATGTTAAGTCTTCCATATTGTGTAAGAATAGCATCCACCTCTTCTTATAGCTTGAAGTCCTCACAGCCATACTACTGCTAACATTATTGCCCAATAAAACAGAATAGCATATATACATGAACCCACTCCAAAACTACAATTTTTCCAAATCATAATTTGTTTAAATTATAATAAGGTTTCATAAAGAATTTTTTATTTAATCACTAACTTTTAATTAATATTTTAACTCAATAATAACATGGGAATATTGTTTGATATCTTTCAATTTGATAGATAATTCTAATATTTTTGAGTTGAAACTTCTTAGTCCACTTAATTATATTCATTTATCCTTAACAAAATTAGAGGTAAAAAATAAAAGTTAATCACCTTTTTTATAACTATATAATTTGTATATACTCTAGATAATAATTACCATAGAGGCATATATCTTATCTCTATTTCTGTTAGTACTATTAGCATGAGTAATAGAAGAAACCCTTTTTTTTTCTTCTACAGTAGAGATCATTTTGAGGAGGAATCAAGGGTCTTTATCTATCATGGCTCTTTCTATGTTTTATAACAAAAATTTCTTTGTTACCAAGAGTGGACACAGAAATAAATATAAAGGGAGACCAAAAATAAATGGATTAATTACTAGTCAAGCCTTTTGGAAGAAGCCACCATCGAAACTCACTAATATAAGAAACTTACGAAGATTTGGTAGTATAATTATTTGAGTGGTAGTTCAATCATACTCATTGATTAAAAAAATCTACAAAAAATTTTTCAATTTAATCATTTGTAAATTAAAATGAATCAATAACTTTTTTTTTAATCTTGACAAGAACAATTATCTATGTTTTTTTTAGTCATCATAAATATAATTAGCCCAAATATATTCCTTGTATATATAATAGTACTCCTTTATTTTGTCAAACAATACTATAATATTTAAATAAAAAGTCATTCTTTCACTAATAAGTTAAATAGTACACAATTTCAATTTTATTGATACATTACGAAATCAATTAGCAAACATATATTTTAAACTAATTTAGTTTTATACGAATTCTATAAGAATTTATCTAAAAAAACAAAATATATCTAAAACAAAATGCATTACAATTGAATTTAAAAGTTATTTTAGAGCTAAAATTTTAAGAAAATCCATGGTATTATAGAGTTAAAAAAAATTAAGAAATTGAATAATAATTTTTTTAGAGTTAGCAATTATCGTTTTCTAAAAAAATAGGTTGAAAATAATAATTTATTATTTTTTCAATAGTCATGTGCTCAAATATTTAAAATTTTTAAGTCAAATTTATATATAGCCTATGCATTTAAGAAGCAAAATCTATTTAATTACTTAAAAAATTATATATATATATATATATATATATGTAAATTATAAATATATATATATATATATATTATAAAAATTAGGGCCCCCTGAATGTACACGTACGTCCGCCCCTATCAACTACCTTCTTCTTGATTTTCACCTCCGTGTCCCTTTTTCTAGAGCTTGTATTGGTTCTTTAGCAGCAAGAGAAATAGGGGCAGCTGTGATTTTCAAAGAATAATTAGAAGAAGAAGAAGACCCATTTTCCTGATTAAATAGCCATCCACGGCTAGTTTCTTGATTACCTAATAAAACAGAGACAACAAGAAAGAGATAGAAATAACGGAAATAGGACTTGAATTCAATATAGAGAAGGGTAAAATGAGAAATTGAAAGACTAATAAAACAGAGACCAAGAGGAAAAGAGAGAGAGAGAGAGAGAGAGAAGTTGCAGAAATGGAGAGTTTAAATTTAATGCAAAAAGAAGTTGCAGAAATAGAGAATTTAAATCCAAGAAAACATTTTTTCCATTTTTAATTTTTATTATTTAAAAATTAAATGGACTCACTTACCTCCAAAATTTTAACCACCATTTAGAGTCTATTAAAATAAAGATTTAATCTAGTCATATACCCGCACAATAGGTGTGAGTTATTTTTTATAATGTTATCAAAATTTTATTATGTATATAATATTTTATATTTATATATTAATAATTTATTAAATATATAATATTTTATTTTCGTATATTAATAATTTTAGACAATAAACTTTAGATTTAATTGTTCTCATCTATAACAAAAAATGAGATTCATTTTTTTTTATTAAAGAAGAGAAATCAAATTTAAATTTATTATTAAGTTGTATATTGGATATACAAAGATCATAAAGATAATTTATTTACTTATATTAATTCAGAGGACCTAATCATAATCATTACAAAATCCATTCAAGTATATTTTACTCAAGCTGACAAATAAATACTCAAAGGATTAACTAACGTTATTGCATAATTTTACTCCGCAAAAGCTTCACCTTTACTTTCAATGTTAAGTAGTTCAATGAAGCGATGAACTTTGACAACATTTGCATTCGCCAATGGACTGTTAGTCCTGATTTTCCAGCTGTGTTCGACACTCCACGGAATACAGTAAATGGCAAGTTGTTTGATTTAGCTTCCTGCATTTCATTATTCCATAATTTGTTATATGCCATTAATCCAACTTAATATATTAAAATAAATTAAACATTTGATCCTAATTATTTTTTATCAGTTAACAATTAGCAAGCACATACCAATCCCACAGCATGACCCGTTGTATCCACAGTTGAGATCTTAAAAGTGTGCCAAAGGAACTCCCTGTAATTATAGTTGTTAAGGTATATATCAGAACTTGCAGCCTTCAATCCAACAACAACCTTTGATTTTGCAGATAAGCAATTTCTTGTACTAAGACATTTATCTGCTGTGTTTATTTCCTATATGATTAGAAAGAAATAAGGAAAAAATTTAAAAATTAAATTAATAATGCTCTTAAATTATTTGAATGAATTGAAGAAAAAAAAATTGAAAACTATTCCAAAACCTTAATCTTAGAGGCAATCTGCCGCCATTTTGCATCAGAAAGCAAATTACAGACGTTCGTTTTAAAGACCCATTTTTGCAGACCTCAAAAGCATCAAACTAAATAGTAGCCAACAAATTGCCTCCATTCTCTGGATAATTGGATTTTGCCGACTTTAGTTGGTCTTCTATTAAATCCCCGTATTTCTGAAATCTTAATGGCGTAGAAGAAGTTCAAAAGAAATTCAATGTCTTTTTTCTTTAAAAAAATGTAATAATAATTAATAAAAAAAATAAATGGAAGTGATTAATAGAATGTTAACCCTCCGAGTCCAAACCCCAGCATTGCCAATAAGTCGAGGAACAACATAATCTCCCAGAGACAATGAATTGTTAACACCTCCAGCACTCTCAAAGTGAATTATTCCTTCGATGTTGAAGTAATCAGCCAAAAATTGCACGGTTATGCTCACATGTATCTGTATACACATATTCGTGTAAATTAATTCAGAAAAACTAAACAGAGCATATATGAATTTGAAAATTTAACAGAGGTCGATGGAATAATATTCATACCGCTGGACGATTTGCAGAGTTTACATAAACGACATAATCTTACCAATCAAGAAGCTTCTTCCTAAGTAAAATAAATAAAAAAAAAGGAAGAAATTAGAAAAGGTTAATGGATTTTATTAGTGACCATCTGTATAATATATTTTGAGATATTAAATTATACCAAGCAAGTCAACATATGAAGTAACAGTGAAAATGCCAGATTCATTAAGTGCCTTCTCACTGTTGCTAGAGATAGTAATAAAAGCCAAAGCTGGAGTTCCCTTCTGCATAGGATTTCTCAGATTCTTTTGCATGGACTGTTGCACCGCCATAGCCAACAGTCCAAGAACCACCACTGCCATTTCAACAGCCCACATCTTCCACCGAGGTCCGGCTACTGCCATTAATGAGAAAGAGTAAATTTGTGTCAGAGCTAGTTATGGAATTAAGTAAGGATGAAGTGCGATGACTGGAGTGTTACTCAAGTGGGTTTTGATAGATGAATGTCAAGAATCTCCATCCAATTCCTTTAAAAAAATAAGCAAAACATTTTTGCATAGGCTAAACGAACAGCCTAATTGTGATTAATAAAAGTTTATTCACCTAAAAAATAATAATTGAAAAGGGTTATTGAATAGAAAACAATAACGACATATCCAACCATTATTCACTCCAATAACATTAACATACTTCATCCAATCCGAGTCTCCAACTTTAACATACATATCGAAAAGGGTATTCATTAAGTCAATGTCATGATCTAATGCTCTCTTGCACAACCATATTCACTACCCAACAATTAAAAAAACTAAAAAGAAAAAAACAGAAACCCATTTCCATGAATCAACAAACAAAGCAAAAACCAAGATCAAAGACTTCAAAACCAAAAGTCAGCTTACCATCACCCAATAAACAAAAGAAAGAAAACAAAGAAGAAGAAAGAAGACCCAACAAACAAAACCCTAACTTTCTAAAATCTTCAACATAACCCTGCCATTCAACTTCTGAATCAACTATATGTTGCTAGAATTTTGGAAAAGAATGAGTTGTTTGCTTTTGTGGTTCAAGTGGACATGAGTCAGGGCTTATAGGCAACACATTTTAGTTCCAAAATCCTCATCTCTAATTTGGAAGCAACTCTTCATATCCCTCCCCCACCCATACAAAAAAAGAGAAAAATTGAAAGCTAATTACATATTGCATATAAATAGAAGGCAATAATTTATTTTCACCCAGTTCTGATTTTTGCAAAATAAAACCTAAAAACACAATTAAAAAGAACACTCTAAAATGAAAAATATATACTCACGTCTGGTTCTGGGTGCAAGGTGATCTGAGCAAAAACCTCATCTGTCTCTTGATCAACTTATAAATTGAAAAAACAAATATGAAATGGAAAGTTAAAAAGGGCACCTCGACCAAAACATGAAGAGGAAAATGGCAAATAAGATAAGCAAAAGTAGCATACCAGTAGTTGAATGTGAACAACTCTGCAAAGGATCTTAGAAGGGAGATTAAATTGTGGGATTTGTTGAGACAGTTCCGGATTCATTGATGCTTCTAGCTGCAAATTATCAAACCATGTAAATGAGACTCTGAAACCCCACTTTTCTTGTAAGAAAGAGCCTAGTTCAATCCGCCAGAGAATCATGAAAAAGAAAAGAGATAGCAAAATTTCCAAAATCAAAAGCACATACTTGCTCCATGTGACGCGGAGGAAAGTAGAAAACTCTCTTTCCAGGCTGTGGGACATCCACTAATGGGCGGGCACATGCCTTCCATAGCTTTGAATATAGATCATCCCCTCCTACAACCACCGAACTCAAACAAAACAAGATCAAAGACTTCACTTTTCCCCTTATTAGAAATATACAGCAAAATCGAATCTGATTTCAATCCCCAGAATAAATTGAAATCCCAAAAAAAGAAAAATCGAATCTGAGTATTTTTTGCTAATTGTATAATAAAAGTCTTTTGGTAAATAAAAATAACCTCTATCGGTAGGGGAGGAAGCATCAGTAGAGAGAAACGGACAGTTGAACGTTTTGTTTTTTTTTTAACGTACGAGAGTTCATTTTGATAAACTATTATCTTGAACGGATCCTTATGACTTTGTCTATAGTCTATCTGTTGTAATTTTTGAATTTGTATTTTTTCATATCTGTTTTTGTATCTCCCATATTATAGGGATTTACTCTTTGTAAACTGTATATAATACTCATGACTGGAAGCAATAAAACATAGCCAAATTACTCGATATACCTTGGTATCACAGCACCATTAAAATATCATCATTTTTTTTCTGCTGCTAATGGCTTCTGATTCTGCTATACCTTCCTCTATCCCTTCTATTCAAAATCATGTGACAATCAAGTTAACCTCTACCAATTATTTGTTGTGGAAAACCCAAATCACTCCACTTCTCCATGGTCAGCAACTTTTTCACCATGTCGACGGGTCTGTCTCTCCTCCACCCAAACAAATTAATAATGCTCCTAACCCAGCTTATTCTGATTGGTTTATCAAGGATCAAACAGTTCTTGGCTGGATCCTAAGCTCTTTGTCCGAATCTGTTCTTTCTCAAGTAGTTGGAGCCGCCCGGCTCATGATGCTTGGACTCGTCTAAAAACTCAATACGCCTCTGGATCGAAAGCACAAATTAGAACTCTTAAGACTGCTCTTCATTCTCTAACGAAGGGGTCTGATTCTATTCCTGTGTACATGAGCCATGCTAAGCAGATTTATGATCAGTTGTTGGCTCTGGATGCTGCAATTTCTGAAGATGATCTAATTGATCATATTCTTCGCGGACTTTGTCAGGACTATCGTCCTTTTACCCGTAACATTGAAGCTCGTCTTACTTCTGTTTCGTATGATGATCTGCTGGGTTTGCTGCTCTCTGAAGAGTTGCAGCTTCAAAGTGCTGAAACAGTCACTCCTGCCATTGCTCACTATACTAATGCTTCTGCGAGTCGTGGAGGTTCCTCACGAGGACGAGGACGTGGTGGACGACGAGGTGGTTATTCTAATAATTCTGGTAGAGGCACGAGTTCTAGCAGTTTCACGCCGGTGTGTTATAATTGTGGTGGCCAAGGCCACACTTCCAATATCTATCCAAGTCCAATGTACCATCGGCAAAATCCTAAACCAGCAAGTAATTTCACAACCTCACCTACTACTACTCCTCAGTCTTGGATCGTGGATAGTGGAGCGACCCATCACTTGACATCCGAACTCGATAATCTTGCCCTTCACTCTAAGTATTCTGGCACCGATGAAGTCGCTCTCACAAATGGTAAAACCTTGCCTATTTCTCATACTGGGTCTGCTTATCTTTCTTTAAATTCTCGCAATTATTCTTTACATAATGTCTTGCGTGTTCCTACCTCAAACACCAATCTAATTTCTGTTCATCAATTTTCACTTACTAATGATGTCTCTCTTGAATTTTTCCCTGATATTTTGTGATTAAGGACCTTCGGTCGAAGCAAGTTCTTCACAGGGGGCGTGTTAAAGATGGGCTATATGTCTTGGCGTCTGCTGCTGTTTCTCCAGTTTGCAATTCTGTTTCATTATCTACATGGCACGCTAGGCTCGGTCATGCTTGTTCTAGAACTGTTTCAAAGATTTTGTCTTCTAATAATTTATCTTCTTTGAATAAGTTTAATAATTCTTTGTGTGAAACCTGCTGTGTTAGTAAAACACATAAATTGCCATTTGATAATTCTTCTTTTGTTGCAAAGGAACCTTTGGAGTTAGTGTGTTCAGATTTATGGGGTCCTGTACCCATTGCGTCTTCTGATGGATGTCTCTATTACGTTTTATTTTTTGATCACTTCACAAAGTATTCATGGATTTATTTTATTCATAAAAAATCTGATGTCTACTCTTGCTTCACTAAATTTCGTTTAATTGTTGAGAAATTCTTTGGTAAATCCATTAAAAATTTTCAATCAGATTGGGGAGGGGAGTTTCAAGCTCTTAGACATTATTTGGCAGAAAATGGAATTGTACAAAGGAGTTCCTGTCCACACACACCCGAACAAAATGGTTGTGCGGAAAGGAAACACAGACACATTACTGAAACTGGCAGAGCTTATTTATTTCATGCTTCTTTACCACCAAAATATTGGGACCATGCTTTTGCCACTGCTGTCTACACCATTAATCGATTGCCTACTCCTAAGCTTCATCATATGTCTCCTTATCAAAAAGTGTTTGATCGTTTACCTGATTATAATTTTCTTCGTGTGTTTGGGTGTTCCTGTTACCCTTGGCTTAGACCTTACACTACAAATAAACTTGAACCTCGTTCTACAAAATGCGTATTTCTTGGTTACAGTTTACTGCATAAAGGGTACAAGTGTCTTTCTTTAGCTACTAATAAAATTTTCTATTCACGTCATGTTTTGTTTGATGAGCAGGATTTTCCGTTCAAGCAAAGTGATGGTAGCTCCTCAATCCTTGGTTCACCACCAGCATTTCCACTATTATCTCCTTTACAAAAACCTTCCACAAAACAGCCTTCAGATATACAGCCCCCTAATGCGTGTTTACCTGCATTGCCACCTGTTCCTACTGCTAGTTCCGGTTCTTTACCGGTTGTTACTACTTCATTAACAACTCGTGCTCTTCCACCTGCTTCTGCTAGTGATCATGTTCCTACTATCTCACAGCCAGCAGAAACTTCTAATCAACATCCCATGGTTACACGGTCTAAAACTGGTAGTTTAAGACCTAAAACTTATCAGGCCGTAGTACCTACTGTAGCCCCGTCCTCCTACACTGAAGCTGCAAAATATTCTGTATGGAGGGATGCTATGTCTGCTGAAGTTGATGCATTAATGTCAAATGGCACATGGGATTTAGTTCCAAGGTCACAAGCTCGCAACGTTGTCGGATGTAAATGGATTTACCGTATCAAAACTAAATCAGATGGTTCCATCGACCGTTACAAAGCACGGTTAGTTGCGAAAGGGTTCCACCAACGGCCCTGGCTTGATTACATTGAAACGTTCAGTCCTGTTATTAAACCAGCCACTGTTCGCTTGGTTTTATCCATTGCTATAAATAATCATTGGAACATTCGTCAACTTGATGTCTCCAATGCTTTCCTACATGGTACACTACATGAACCCGTCTTTATGGAACAACTTCAGGGCTTTGTTGATCACACGAAATCAGATTATGTTTGTGCCTTGAAAAAGTCTTTGTACGGTCTCAAACAAGCACCTCGTGCTTGGTATTTCTGCCTCTCCAAGGCGTTACAGGATATTGGATTTTATGGTTCTAAGGCGGACAACAACTTGTTTATTTATTCTTCTAAATCTGAATGATAAACAATATCTATTGAGAAAAGATAAACTCTATAGCATATAATCTTTAAATAATGAAGGATAAAACTCCATAAAAAAATTTAAATTATATTTAATTTTATTGTAAAAAATAACAAAATATGAAAAGAAAAACAAATACTAAATTTCAGATCTATATTGATGAAAAAATTATTTTGAGAATAAACCACCAAATAAAAACAATAGAAAACCGAAAAAAATATGAAATTAAGTAATAGATTAGAAATAAAATTTAAAAAAGATAAATAGAATTGCTAACCGCTATACTGATGATAACCTCACTCTCAAATTAAAAAATAAGAAAAAAAAACCTTATGAAAACTCAGGGAAAAGAAGGGGACCAAGGAATAGATGTTAATTACAAATCTTGTTGATTGTTTGATGCTTGTTTTAAATTCAAACTTTTTCTCAATGCCTAATATTCCAATAAAAAAGTCCAACACCGCAAAATTTAAAATCAATAAGACCTCACCACGTATATACAATCAAAAACCTTACTGTTAATCCTCAGCCATCATATATCCAACTAATAATTATATTAATTTTTTTTTCAACTTAAACAAAGATCAATATAGAAGATAATTAATTCTATTCGGAAACATGATTAGAAGAGAACTGTCAAAGAAACAAAGCAATAATTTTGTGAAGATTGTATTAGCACCCATCAATGTTTTAAGGAAGACAACTGATTTCTATGCGACGGGGGATTGTGCGACAAAGGTAGGTTACGATGGGGCAGTTTTCTGTCCAGTTTCGCAAATGAACTTGCCAAGGAGCTTCAATGTTAGTTCATCATCGTCAAGTTCAGGCAATGATGAAGAAATTAGACAACTTTTGATATCAATATCTGATCGAAGAAGGGCGTGTGAAGTGGTGCCAGAGTCGAATTTGAATATGCATACACAAAGTGAAGCGAAGGTGAGAAAAAACACTTGTAGTTTGAGGTATAATGAGATTAGAAGTGATGGAGTAGGAAAGCTTGGAACAATTATTGAGGAGGAGCAACCATTGTTTTATGAGGAAGATTAATTAATTTGTTAATTAAGCATATATCTGCATATTATGTTAAAGAAGAATCCTTACTTATTAGTATTTATAAAATATTATACATCCAGTATAAAGAAATTATATATTTAATTCTCACATATAGTTAAGTGAAATCTGAGCCAATTAATCTATTATTATGAAAAAAATAAACAAAACAAAGATTTCAAAATGAAAAATAGTTATAACAGATGAAAATCCTCATTGAAAGAAAAACGAAAAACTGAAACTAATTTGTAAACACTTCTTACCGTTTTATCAATTCGCAAGTGAATATAAAGTAAAGGAAGAAGGAATATAAGTCAGTCAAATAAAATTTAAAAGTGAAATATAGTTAAAGACTTTGATATATTTTACTTATAATAAATTGGGTCATTTATAATTTAAAATGGTCTAAATTGTTTAAATTTGGTTACTTTCCTACACCTCTCTCAAGTGTCATAATAAACTGAATTTTGCGACAGATGATGGCCTAAATCATTTAGGTTTGACATGGGTGTGAATTACAAGTCATACATAAAATTTCTCAATTATAAATTTCATAATCAGCCATAAATATATATATATATATACATACAAATACAATATGGTAACAAATATGATTATATCAATAAATAAATTATTAGCTTGCAAATACATAGAGAGTGAAATACCATATTGGTAAGAATTGGACGCAATGGTTCTAACCAATACTAAATGAATTTTAAAATTATTATAAATCATTTATTTATTATCTAAAAAAATCATTTATTTATTATCTCAAACTTAATATTAGAAAAATAGAAACAAATTCATGAAAATTACATGCCTTAATTAAACATCTAAATTTGTTGAGATAAACTAAACTTAAATTATTGAAGTCAAAGAAAATCTTCAAAATCTAATTAATGAAGCATCAGATAGATTAAACTAGATTAAAAAAATAAACTCTTGATTTTACTAATTTTGTTGATGGGTGATTTACTAAATAATATTAGCTCCGATCAATAACCATATTAGAAGGGTAAACACTGAATTTGACTCCTGAACTTTCAATGTTTAACTCTAAAATTACTTTTTGAATTAATTTAGAATAAAAATTTTATCTTAAAATCAATTTGTCTATTTTTATAAAAACATAAAACCATATTTTCAACTAAAAAAATATACTTCCCATGACCATCATGCCACAAACATGGATGTGCTATACACAGTGAAAGTGTACTGCTGCAATCACTGCACAGTATGGCAATAAAACTAGTGTTTATTGATTTTTTTTAACATAATTAATAAAAAACATAAGATTCAATTTTCATCGATATTAAATTATATTAATGTCGAAATTAAATGCATATATGTTAAAATGAGAATTTGAGAAACCCTTGATTCTAATATATTGTTTATAAAAAATTAAGTTATAATCATTGCATTTATTTGGAATGTAAATATTTTTAGGGTACATTTAATTTTTAAGTATATATTAATATATATGTTAAGAATTAAAATATGAGTCAATATTCAACAAAAAAAAATGCATCATTTACCGACAGTAACAATAACAACATTAATAATAATAATAATAATAATAATAATAATAATAAATTATTATTATTATTATTATTATTATTATTATTATTATTATTATTATTATTATTATTATTATTATTATTGTTATTGTTATCTTATTCTCGTATTTGTCTTAATAATTTTTCTTATCTAGTTGAAGAAAAAGATGAATATAGACAAAATATGGAACAGAGACAATTAATGGGTAATTCAACATCAAACAAATTACAAAAGCTCCAAAAATACTTTCCTTATCTTTTATTATATTTCGGTCTTCTTTATATAATTTGAATTCAGACTTCCACAATTTCAACTACTTAAGTCAATACAAAGATCCAATTCCAATTACTAAATTAATAATCTTACACATATATATATGCCCTTCAATCTCCAATTCTCAAATCATCAACTTTCTCATCATAATTTCCCTTACCATCATCTAAAGCTTCTTTTACAAAAATAAAGACAATTTTATCATTAGAATTAGAATTAATTAACCAAAGTTAATTAATTATAGTCATGGAAATTATATCAACATCCATCAATATCATAAGCGACGCAACATTGTTTTACACAAAATGCATGGAGGATTGTGCTGGTAAATTTGGTTATTTTATTGGGCGATACTCTTATCTTATCTTCAATCTACAAACTTTTAGATTGGTACTTTGATCAATACTTGGTCTAATCTCAGATTACATTATTCTTTTGTAATTTTTTTATTTTGTTTTCTATATCTTTCATACATTTACAAATGTAACATAAGCTGTAATGCAATTAGTTAATTATTTCAATTCCTACTTTATTATTTTTCTCTTTTATATATTTAATAAGGTAATTAAGTTAAATTTACAAATGGGTAGTTAAATTAAATCAATGAATAAAGTGACTCAACATATCAAGCTTAGATAAATCAAATTAGCAATCGGCTACACAACAAATAAGTTTCAATTTGTAAACTACAAATTCAAATTGAAACGAAAGTTATCATTATACTATTCAATAAAAAATAAAGGTTCTAACATAATTAAATATATATATATATATATATATTAAGTGACGGAACCATAAATTAATAGAAGAGGGCAAATTTTTCAAGTAAAATAAAAATTATAGATAAATTTAAAATAAAATTAAATATTTAATATTATAATAAAATTTAAATTTTTATTATAAATTCCTATAAAAAAATTATCTATTAAAATTTTATATTATTTATTAAATTCTAAAAATTTATTAAATTTTTTATATATCTTTTCATTTTTATTATTAAATATATTAATTTACTTATAAAATTTTATTAAATTAAATTTTATAAAATACTATTTTAAATTAGAATATTAATTTTACCAAAATCATAATCAAATTATAAAATTTTATAATATTAACATAAATACTTAATTATAAAATTTTAAATATTCGCTAATTAAAAATATATATATATTTATATAGTATAAAAAAGCTAATAATTTATATATAAAAACTATATGTAAAGATATTATATATAATTATATATAGATATATTATATAATTAGATATAGTTTTATAGAGGTGTACTTTGTTCTGCCCGGATGTGATATGGATCGAAATCGGGAGCGCAATTCCTATGGTCATCTCCTTCCTGTCACCTCCATGCGGTAAAAAAAAAAGGGTAATCCTTATCCATTATGCATGCGAGACAAATGGTCATCGCCGACATGCCTTTTGTTTTCTTTTTAGAGTATACGGGCAAAATGTTAATATAACACAAGAAGTAGGCAAAATGTTTTTCTTTTCTTTTTAGAGTATATCGACTTTAAGTGAAGCTTTCATAAGATACATTAATGTCTTGTAGTGTAGATCCATATCCAAAATGGATTTTTCTTGGAGATGTGTTCTTCTCTTATTAGTTATGTTGCCAAACATTGCCTTCTCTGGCCAAATTGTCAAGTTCCTGCTGGTTTTGATGGACAACTTCCATTTAAACTTGAAACTAGGTACTATATATTGAAGAATATAAATGAATCTAAATTATGAAAAGTATAATAAAATATAATAATATATAAAGCGGTGTAGATTGAGCCTTAATAGAAGCCAATTAGTTTTGTGTTGAGATGAGATTCCAACCCCATTTATATGGTCATTGTATATTTGGCTCAATACTCACAGAGCCCGTATAATTTTTACATGGTATCAGAGGTAATCAGATAATGGACAAACTGCCAGATAATTTTGGACTCTGTTGTTAACCAAAATTCTCAATAAAAATAGGCCTAGGCAATTTGTGATAGACAAAAAAAAAAGGTTTACTTCCAGATTTGGCAAGTGACAACTGGGCTAAGCCCAGTTGCACTTGAGGGAGAGTGTTGGAGAATATAAATGAATCTCATTTCTGAGAAGTATAATAAAATAAAATGATATATAAGGTGGTGTAAATTGGGCCTTAACACAAGCCAATTGATTTTGTATTGAGAAGAGGTTTCAATCACATTTATATGGATACTGTATATTTAGCCCAATACTCATAGAGCCCGTGTAGTTTCTAAATTGTATCAGAGTTAACCAGATAATGGACTAACCGCCATATGATCCTGGACTCCGTTGTTAACCTAGAGTCTCAGTGAAAATAAGCCTAGATAATTTGTGATGGACCTAAAAAAAAGTAGGTTGCCATCTATATTTGACTAGTGACAACTGGGCTAAACTCAGTTGCACTTGAGAAAGAGTATTGGAGAACATAAATGAATTTCACATCTGAAAAATATAATAAAATACAATAACATATAAGGTGGTGTAGATTTGGCCTTAACACAAGTCAATTGGTTTTGTATTGAGATGAGGTTCCAACCCTATTTATATGATCACTGTATATTTGGTCCAACATTCGTAAAGTCCATGTAGTTTTTACACTATATATTTTCTGCCTTAATTTCTTGAAATTGTTTTGTTCTGATTTTAATTGGCTTTTTTTTCTTTTTTTTTAGTAGGTATATAAGTATTGGTGGTTCAGAACTATTTTACTACTTCATTGAATCGAAAGGGGATCCCAAACAACATCCTCTTCTTCTATTGCTAAATGGAGGTCCTCGTGCTTTTCCTTCACTGAACTCATCTATGAAATCGGTACTTCCATTCTCTCAAATTACTACGAGTTACCATTTATTTTTTATTTAACTCCTCAGTCCTCCCTGAAACTCTAAGACTGAAATGTATATATCAGTCCTGGAAATGAGTACTACAGGATTATTAGTTTGCTATTACTCACTTCAAATCTTTAATTTCAATTCATTGGATCAATCCATTTCACAACTATATATATATACATACATATATATATATATATATTCCAGTCAACAAAAAAGGGAATCTTCCTCTATCAAAGGTGAAAATATCCACTTAATTATAATCATGAATACATTTATCATTTCCCAAAATCTGTATATGCAAATATTATTTTATACTCTAAAGAGGAGACTTTACTTAACGGGCTAATACATATCTTTCTGAATTTGCAATTCCACTTGAACGAGCGATCCTAATACCTTAACGGGACTACTTTTGCTTCTGTCTAAATTTGACAAATTCATCCATTAACGTGACTAAAGATGAATTTATGTGAAATCAGCTACTGCCAAATTGTCCATTAATTTTAGATAATGAGTGTTACTCATCATGTGTACATATACAATTTTGCTTATTATCCAAATGGTGTAATTCATATATAACAAGCATTACGCTTACTAAGCGTCAAATTTAAATATTGTCTGAATTTTCAAATAAAATAAAATAAAATTGACAAGTGTGGTAACTGGGGATATTACTTCTCTAAATCCTGCGAAATCTTACGGACTAAGTCCACCACAAACTAAAGACTCCACACACTCAATTCAAACAATGATTAAAGATCTCAATTACCATTCAATCATGCAAATAAAATATCTAGCTTTATTACATAGATATTCATATATAGAATTTACTTTTCATATGCTTTGTAATTTTTATGTTCACAAACTATACATATAAAGTTGAAATTTGTTAGAAATATTTATCTTTTGGCAAAGTAAAACACAAAACAAAATTAACATAATAGTGCCTTAATCAATGATTAATTATTCAATATTTCTTTTATCATATAGGTCCGATAGAAATTGACATAAACAACTGCAAGGGGGGCGTGCCAAAATTATAGGACTATCCATATGCATTGACACAGGTAACCATAACTCTTCATTTATTATTTTTTCCCAACAAATTAATTAATTCAAATCCATAACTTTATAAAAAAAAATTTATTATTGTTCTGAAGAAATTTGATTGAAATCCACAACTCATAATTTTTTCAGACAGCCAGCATTTTATTTTTAGATGCACCAGTTGGTGCAGGTTTTTCTTATGCCACAACTCTGCAAGGATGGCTTACTTCAGACACAAAATCAGCTGAGAAATCCTATCAATTCCTCACCAAGGTTTGCAAATTTCAAACACAAGAAACTATTTTTTTTCTCCAAAAAGATTGTACTCTCATTCTATTAATTTAAAAATTTTTCAAAATTATCAACTTTTCATTTAAAATTAATAAGTTAAAAGTACTATTTTATTAATAATGATCCTCTAAAAACAAACCTCGGAAATATGAAAAAAAAAATAATACAATTACCCTCGTATTTAAGAAATATTCAAAAAATTTTTTGTCAAAATCCCTATAACTCTCATTGATTATAAATTAAAACTAGAAAAATAAATCTTTAAAATATTATTGATTCATATAGTACTTTCCGTTTGAGGTAAAGACTGAATTGCATGGCTATGAATGACTAATGAGCAAGAGTTGTTTGGAAATTTGATTGGGCCGGTTCAAGTCTTGAAACATATGGAAGCGTTAGGTATTTAAATTGAGCTTATATTTGATGGACTTCTTCATGTTGATTTGGACATCTTCAAATAGGGCTTGTTGAAGCCATTTTGTCCTTCAAACCACACAACTAATATACTCCATTTCTTTTCTTGTTTTTCCTGATATGGGATTTTAAGTTCATCTCCATCTTCTTTGGCTTTCTTTTGATTTTCTTTTTATTCATTATTTTCAACACTCTCCTTTAAGTCCAACTGATCTGGCTCAGTTGTAATTTGTTTTCAATTATCATCATGGGCTTATGTTCCTTGAGTCTCAAAGGTCTCTCTTATTTCTTTGCTTGGATTTATACTTTTCAAGTGGAACTTCAAAGGCCACATGTTATTATCTGGATCTTTCTCACCGAGTCTTTCTTTTTTGTTAGGCTTCAGGTCTTAGGCAACATGTCTTGACTTTTTCATGGGCCAGGGGAGGAACTACTATGGGGTCGTGTGTGGTCACACGACCCCTCCTCACCGGTGACCAGAAGAAAAGGCCACCAGTAATACAAAACTCAACCCCCGTTAATGGGGGCTGAATTTGCACAGAAATTAGCAGCGAAGGGTTGAAGAACCCTTCGCTGCAAATAAAATTTATTTTTTTTAATCGGTCCCTGGCGAAACGACGCGTTTCGATAAGGGCTAAATTAGAAAAAATAAATACGTCCCTGGCGAAACGACGTCGTTTCGCCAGAGACCTTTTAAAAAAAAAAAAAAAGGGCTGCGTGCTTGTCCCCTGCCTTCCTCTCCCTAGCAACTCCCACCCACCCCCAGCCAGGCAAGCCCCAACTCCACCAGAGATACCATCGGCCACCCTTTCCTCATCGGACTGCAGCTGCATGCCGACCCCCCGGGCAAAAATCTGATTTCGCCACTGTCATGGGCCTTGGCATGTTATTGCCGTCCCGAATTTCGCCAGGTATGCTTCGTTATCTTGGACCTTGGATCATTGGACTGCGAGGCCATATTGGCTTTGATATCGTGTTGGATATTTGATTGGGCTCGGTCTAAGTCTTAAAACATATGAAAACGTTGGGTATTTAAATAGGGCTTATATTGATGGACTTCTTCATGTTGATTTGGGCATCTTCAAATTAATTGGGTCATTTTATTCTTCAAACCACACAACTAATATACCTCATTTCTTTTCTTGTTTTTCCTGATATGGGATTTTAAGTCCATCTCCATCTTCTTTGGCTTTCTTTTTATTTATTATTTTCAATACTATTTTTCAAGTGTAATTGGTCTGGCCTAGTTATGATTTGCTTTCAATTATTATCTTGGGCTTGCATTTCTTGAGTTTCAGAGGTCTTAGGTCTCTTCCTCATTTCTTTGTCTGGACTTTATACTCTTCAAGTGGAACCTCAGAGGCCACAGATTATTGCTTGGGTCTTCCTCACTAAGTTTTTTTTTTTTTTTTGCTTCAGGTCTTGGGTCACATGTCTTGATTTTTTTTTTATAGGTCTTAGCTTATTGTTGTTCGAACTTTTTAAAAAAGGCATTCTTCTTCTTGAGCAAAATTTTCTTACTCATTTTATTAACATGCAATTCAATTTGCTAGGCTTGACAATTCTAAATTCCAGCCTCTAATATATTGATCTTGGCCATAGCCTGTGAATGATGACGATGCACCTATTTCGATAGTTATGAAGCTTATGCCAAGGCTGAATCACGTTTCCCAAAGATGATGGAAATAGTGTGTCAAGTGAACTTATAAAATTTGAAAATGACTTCCTTTGTGAATTAAGTAGAATCACTCATTGGCGGGGTATTATGTTGTTGAAGCAAGGTGTCGATCTAGTGTGTTGGATGATTATGTAGACGTGCGCGGGTGGCCTGTCTATAATGTCATGCGGATAATTGTTCGAATTTGGATGTTAAAAAGTATTGTAAGGCCTACTTCTTGTGCAATTGAATTTGTCTTTGGCTTGAATGGTGCAACTCAAATTTGTGGGGACATTTTTTAAACTCATTAGTTTTTTTTTTTGGAAAAATTACAAAAATAACGAAAAAAAATAGTTTTCAAAAATACTATAAAAAAAGTTTCAAAAATACTGTACAAAAAATCTAAAAAATAACATGTCAAAATACAAGACCTTATATTTATAAAAATATATTTTTTTATTTACTTATATGTTATATATAACAACAGTTATGTAATATTTTTTGAAATTCAATATATATATCTATTTATATGTAATAAGTAAGTATATCTGAGTAAACATATAACAAATATATTTGATATATGTAATATATTATTATATACTATTATTCTTTTAAAATTTAACATATAAATTTACTTATACGTAACATATATGTATATATAAGCAAACATATAATAGTATATATTGTTATATATAATATATAACTATATATAACTAATATATAATAGTTATATATATATTTGCAGTTCAACACATATGTTTACTTATATGTAATATATAAGTAAATGAATAAAAGTTATATACTATTATATATAACATATAAATATATGTAAAAATGATATACTGTTATGTGGTGATTAATTAACTTAATTCCCAAATTATTATGTCACAGTGGTTGTTAGAACACCCACAATATTTATTACTTGAGTTCTTTATAGGTGGTGATTCTTACTCTGGCATTACTGTTTCACTGGTCACTCAAAAAGTTGTAAATGGTGTTGTAACTCACTGTAAAAAAAAGAAACAACAGTAATTTCTTTTTCTAACAAAAAAAAATTAAATAAAATGCCTAATAAAACATTTATTACATTTTTCACATGCATATGCTCTAAATACATAAGACAAAAACTCAATTAACAAAAAAAAATGACAGAAAAATATACAGTAACTGTAGCACCCATAACCTGCAAAGAAAATGATGGGTTAAATGCTTGAAAAATATTTAAAAAAAAAGAAAAAAAATAATAAAAATACAAAATACAAATATTTTTCACTATAAATAGGAATAGAAATACACAAGAAAAAAAGGAGAAAATTTACAAGGAAGGAAAAAGAGAAAAAAAAAAAGAAGGAGAAAATACTCAACATAATCGGAAAAAAAAAATGAAAACTCATAATTAAAAGAAAGTGGAGTGAAAATTGAGAGCATAAAATCTTAAAAAATTATTTTATGGTGGAGAAAATCTTGAAGAAAGTTTGAATTTCATTAGATGTAGGAAGTGCACCTAATAAAAATCTTAGAGGACACATCAATTGACAATAAAAAACTTGCCTGTTTTTTTAGCTGTCATAACCATGTAATCACTATCTTACAAACTTTAATTTTATACTACAAATTTAAATATTGATTCACTATATTTATTTATTTATTTTAATTTTTCTACATCTCTTTAGATATGTGACTTTAAATAAATACAGTTAGAAAATGATTATATTATTTAATATATAGTCTCACACATGCATCTTAAATTTGCTGCCGCATGCATATTATTGTCAAATAGATACATACATGTATTGTGCTAAGATAATTATTATAAAAAAAAAAAGTAATCAAAAAAGTTGAAAAATAAACAAAAAATAAAGAATAAAAAAGTAATTAGCTCTATTTAGGATCTCCCTTGATCTATTCATACCACAAACCTAATAACAAATTAAAAAAAAAAACAAATAACACTTTAAAAAGAGCAGGATAACAAAATAAAATCTTTGACAAAAAAAAAATTAAACCTTTGAACAATAAACGCATGGTTTAGATATATTTTCGTACTAAGAATGTTTTAATAAAATAAAAAATAAAATAGGACCAGAAATTAATAAAAAAAATAAAATGAAAAAATAACAAGACTTTACAAAATAATACAAAAAATTTAAGTTAAAGTAATATTAGAAATTTAACAAACATTAAAAAAGAGGGGCATAAACAAGTAAAACATGAGCAAACAAGTATAAAAAAAATAAGAATACATGAGCAAACACATTTACCATAAAGAAAATGATAGTAAATATAATAATAAAATTAGACTTAGAAGGTAAATAATAAAACAAAAAAATAATTTCAGTATCTTCATAATAATTTGTTATAGAAAATTATTATTTTTTAAGCCAAACAGATTAAATCTAACTAAGAAAATAATAATAATAATGACAATAATAATAATAGACATAAAAAAATAAACTAAAAAAATAACTATTTTTTTTATCTTGAAATATTTGATCTTGAGATGTTCGGAAACCAAATATCAGTTAAATTAAAAAAGAGAATGGAGTGTATTTATTCTCTGTGAAAGTATTATTAGAAAAGAAAAGACAGAGGAAATAAATAAAAAGAAAAAAAGGGCAAAGTAAAAGAAAGAAATTGGATGAACATAAAAAATAAGTATATAAATTGAGGTGAATTATGGTTAGCCAAAACTCACTGTTTGAATACAATTCTAAAAATAATATATGTTAGATGTTGCATGACTTATAACTGTAACCTAAACACTTTTTCTTATATTTTTATTTTTTTTATATTTTCATTTTTTTCTTTTCCTTTTCCTATTTTCCCTTTACCCTTCTTCCTAACCTAAAAAGTAGTAAAATATACAATTGTAACCTGTGGGTTACAGTTGCCAATCCTTTTTCCTTTCTTTTTTAGTTCATTTCAGTTTTTTTTCTTTTAGCATCATTTCTTTTCTTAAAAAATAAAAAAAATATTAATTAGATAACAAATAAAATGTAAAAAAAAATATTGCACAAAATAAGTAAAAAAAAAAAAACATTGCACAACATAAGTAAAAAAAACATTGCACAAAATAAATTTCATTTTTCAATGTATACATCGATTTTTTTTTTATATAAACTGTGGGTCTTAAGTGACTCAAAGTCATCTGTGATAATATTTGCCCTACTTATTTGATACGGTGCGTTTTGTGTGCAGTATTGAAGAGCTGCCTCGTGTGGTTCTCCTGTGCACGGGTTTAGGGTTGATATAAATACCCTTGTTATAAGAGTGCTGTGTAATTTTTCATTCTCTCTCTGCAGTCAGTGTGTTCTAGAGTGTTCTTTCTGTTTTCTTCTCTGGTTCTCTGTACTGATATCTTTGATCTGTTTTGCGAGCCTTTTTCTGTGATTTTGTTAGAGAGGTGAGCTTTACAGTTTGTAACTTGAGAGAGAGGGATGACCTGAGACTGCTGGCTTGTAACAGTTTCTGCCGATTCTAAAATTTCTAAGTGATTGAATGAGGGGTTTTGTCTCCTCGCCTTGGATGTAGCCTTTACTGTGTGTAAAGGTGAGCCAAGTAAACGATTCTGTTGTTTGTTTGTTCTTGATGCTTGTTTTTTGTTGTTCTGGATTGTGGCGATTAGTGTTAGGGTTTCGATTTTCGAACTTATTCCGTCACAAGTGGTATCAGAGCCTTCATCAGAAGAAGATCGAACAGGTGGTCTCTTTCTTTTCTGTTAAACTTTCTCTTTGATTTCTTGTTTATCAGTTTTAGGGTTACTGTTTGGTTAAGAGTGCCTGTTTCTTGACAGATCGAGTTTCTTTCCTTATTTTTTGTTTAGATCTGGTACTGTCGGTTGTTTGATTTTTTGTGACAGAAAAGATCGATCGAAGGGAAGTGAACTGAGGTTCTCTTGGAAAACCCTAAGTTTGTGAAGCATGCCGTTTGCCAAGATAAACGTAGAAAAATTCGATGGTAAAGCCAATTTTACCATCTGGAAAGAGAAAATGACCGCGATCCTGGTACAATAGAAGTGCAAAAGAGCACTTAGTGGCATTGAAACACTGCCTAAGACTCTTAGTGCGGATGATAAACAAGATATGATGGATCTTGCATACAGTACAATAATACTTAATCTTTCTGATATAGTGCTCAGAAAGGTTAGAGGTATAAAAACTGCTCCTGAACTCTGGAATAAATTGAATTCTTTGTATTTGGTTAAATCTGTGTCAAGAATTGCCTATTTGAAAGAACAGTTATTTAGTTTTAAAATGGACCCTTTAAAATCTGTTGATGATAACTGTGATAACTTTCAAAAGCTTGTTTTAGAGCTAGCTGATAATGGTGAAGAGTTAAGTAATGAAAACCAGTCTATAATATTACTTAATTCTATACCAGAAAACTTTCAGAATGTAAAAGATGCTTTAAAGTATGGTAGAACTACTATAGAAGTTGAGGATGTTATGAATGCCTTGAAGCTTAGGGAATTGGAGATGAAAAACACTGAAAAGAATGGTAAGTCAGAAAGTCTAGTAATTAAAGAGAAAACTAAAACCAAAAAGAAAAAAGATAAGTTTAAAACTGGAAATGGTAAGCCTAATCAATCTAATAATAGTGCTCAATCAAGTAATGTAAATAGTCAAAATAATAACAATAGTTCTAAGTTTGAGAGAATTTATTTTTATTGTAAAAAGAAAGGTCACATTAGAAGATTTTGTAGGAAAAGGTTAGAAAAGTTAGGGCAGAGCAATGGTGAGGTTGGAGCAGTCAATACATCATCTCAGGATGATGATATTGAAGCTCTAACTATAACCAGTACAAGAAACACTGAAGTCTGGATCCTAGATTCAGCTTGTTCATATCACATGACCCCTAACAGGGATTGGTTTTCTAGTTATAATAGTTTAACTGGCTCCAATGTTCTAATGGGTAATAATTCTTCTTGTAATGTCCTTGGTATAGGCACTGTGAGGCTACTGTTAGATGATGGAAGGCAAATAGAACTAGGACAGGTTAGGCACATTCCAGATCTTAGGAGAAATCTCATTTCCTTAGGGTTTCTAAAAGAAAAGGGTCTATACCATACTGCAAAAGATGGGGTTCTGAGAGTATTTAAAGGGGACAAATGTATGTTAACTGGTCATAGGGTAAATAGATTATATCACTTAGATGGTAGAGTAGGTACTGGCACAGCTAATGCTACTGTGTCAGCAGCAAATGACACAGTACTTTGGCATAAAAGGTTAGGTCATATAGGGTTTAAAGCCTTAGAACACCTAAGTAGGAAGGGAAATTTGGAAATCACACAGTTTGTGAAACCAGATTCCTGTGAAGGTTGTATTTTAGGTAAATCACACAAACACAGCTTCACATCATCAAGCTATAGAGCTAAAGAGTGTTTAGAGTATGTACACAGTGATTTGTGGGGTTCTACCTATGTTCCCATGTCTCTGTCAGGTTCACAGTACTTTGTAACATTCATAGATGATTTTTCTAAGAAAGTATGGATCTATTTCCTAAAGAATAAACATGATGTGTTTAAAACATTCTGTGAATGGAAGCTATTAGTTGAAAACCTAAAGGATAAGAAGATTAAAGTACTTAGGACTGACAATGGTCTTGAATTTGTGAATCAACAGTTCAATGACTTCTGTAAAACAAATGGGATCCTTAGACATAGGACATGTACCTATACTCCACAGCAAAATGGAGTAGCTGAAAGGTACAATAGGACCATTTTAAACAAGGTCAGATGCATGCTTGTTGAATCAAGCTTAAGCACCAAATTCTGGGCTGAAGCAGCACATACTGCTTGCTACTTAATAAATAGATCTCCAACATCTGTTCTGAATTTGAAATGTCCTAATGAGGTTTGGAGTAATAAGCCTATAACCTACACACACTTGACGGTATGTGGATGTATAGCTTACATTCATAATACACAAAGCAAACTTGATCCTAGAGCTAAGAAATGTATATTTTTAGGTTATCCTAGTGGAATCAAGGGGTATAAAGTGTGGTTACTAAAGGAATATAAGGTTGCTGTTAGTAGAAATGTTACATTCAATGAATTGTTGTTTCCTAGTACTAACATGCAGGAGTTCAAATCTAAGGTACAATTAGAGAAGTCTCAAATTGAGGTGGAGCTAGACAGGTTTGTACAAACTGATCAGAATCCACCTCAAGTAATTAATGCAGGTGCAGGGATGGATATACAGGTACAGGACAAATCAGATGAATCTGATCAAGAAGAGGAACAACCTGAACAGGTTCCTGAGCCTGAACTGGATAACTACCAGTTAGCAAGAGATAGACAGAGGAGACAGACCAGAAGACCAGTCAGGTTTAAGGATTACACTTACAATGTTGTTAATTCTGAACTGACCTCCTTTGCTCTAGTTACTGCAGCTGCTGTTGAAGAGGATGAACCTCTTGATTATAAGGGTGCAAAGCAGAGTATATACTGGGATAAGTGGAAAAGGGCAATGGAAGAAGAAATGTCTTCCCTAAGGAAGAATCAGACCTGGAAATTAGTACCTAAACCATTTGACAGAAAGATTATTAAATGTAAGTGGATCTTTGAGAGATAACCACCTATTCCTGGTCTTGAGAAGGAAAGATTCAAGGCCAGGTTAGTTGCTAAGGGTTTCTCTCAAAGAGAAGGTATTGATTACAATGAGGTGTTTAGTCCTGTTGTGAAACATTTTTCCATTAGACTGCTATTATCAATTACTGCTTTGCTGGACCTTGAGCTTGAACAGTTGGATGTTAAAACTGCCTTTCTCCATGGTAATCTGGAGGAAGAGCTGTATAAGTCACAGCCTGAGGGTTTTGTTGAAAAAGGTAAGGAAAATCATGTGTGTTAGCTATTAAAATCCTTATATGGACTTAAACAGTCCCCTAGGCAGTGGTATAGAAGATTTGATGACTTTATGCTTAGTCATGATTTCAAAAGAAGTAGCTTTGACCCTTGTGTGTACTATTCTGTTGTGTCTGAAAATGTGTATGTATACTTGCTTCTCTATGTTGATGATATGTTAATTGTATGCAAGAATATGAATGAGATTGTTAAGTTGAAAGGTATGCTTAATACTGAATTTGACATGAAGGATCTAGGTCCTGCTAAAAAGATATTAGGCATGAACATAAAGAAAAATAGAAATAAAGGCACACTGTTTTTAAATTAAAAATATTATATACTGAAATTCCTAGAAACTTTTGATTTAAATAAGGGAAAAATTGTTTCTACTCCTATTGGTGCTCATTTTAAGCTGTGTTCAACCATTAAACCTTTGAATTTGGCTGAATCAAGCTACATGTCAGGTGTTCCATATCAGAATGTGGTAGGTAGTCTTATGTATGCTATGGTCTGCACACAACCTGATTTAGCTTATGGAGTGAGTCTGGTTAGCAGATTCATGTCTAACCCTTGTAAAGAACACTGGTCAGCTGTTAAATGGTTGTCTAGGTATCTTAAAGGGTCAAGTAATGTTGGTTTGCTGTTTAAAAAGTCTGACTGTAATGTGTATGATATTGCTGGATTCTGTGATTCTGACTTTGCTGCAGATCTTGATAAAAGAAGATCTTTGTCTGGTTACTGTTTTACCTTTGCTAATAATGTTGTAAGTTGGAAAAGCAGCTTACAGCATATTGTAGCTTTGTCTACAACTGAAGCTGAGTATATTGCCTTGACTGAGGCAATTAAAGAAGCCATTTGGCTGAAAGGTATAGTTATAGAGTTGGGTCTTCTGAATGGTAAGGTTTATGTGTTTTTACAATATGTTTTTTTTTTGTTAAAAATTGAGTAATAAACTTATCAATTCAAATATTATAAAATTATTTGTTATCTTGAGTTATCCCAATTACAAGCGTTGGAAATGTTTAATTTAATTAATACATTACTTGAGTACGACAAGATTACGCAATAAAAATTATTATAAACAGGAAGTTGATATAATAATTATCAAATAAATTTAAAATTTATGTCTAGCAAATAAATATTACACATGAATAGTACCGGCGAGATAGATTCAATAATCATATCCAAGAATTGGATATAATTATTAAAAACAAATAATATAATAATAATAACAAATTAAAGATGATTTGCTAAATAATAATGACAATAAAAAATAAAATATACAATAAAAGAATTATATAATAATAATGACAATATAAAAATTAATAAAAATATTTTAAAAAATATTTTTCAAAATTATCGAACTACGAGGACTTTGATTTCTTTAAGCGGATATGTGGAAATTCGAAATCAAATCTCGAATTCAAATCCACTTTAAAAAATATATATATCCTTTTCAAAAAAATATATTAACGAATTTCAAAAAATATAAAAAAATTTAAATAAAATAGTATTGTTCAAGGAGTGGACATAATGAAAAATAATAAATTTACCAAATATTAAATTATTTAATAGCATAAAATTATTATATACAGGTGGTGAATATAAAAATTAAGCTATCAATTAATGAACAAAAACATACACATGGGATAATAAAATTATAAAAAATGATAATGAAATTAAGTAACAAAATTTAAAAAAAAATATTTGTGTCCAAATAGTGGATTCAATAATCGAAGTACAAGAGTAATAATAATAATAATAATAGAAATTTATATTTAGGCAGTGTATATAATCTCTCTTACGAGTATAAAATTAGATAATAAATATCACGGTAATTATAGTATTAATTTTTAGATGTTGTAGGGTTCTTTTTTTTCTACGTGTAATCAACCCCCGAACCTTATCTCTAAAAATGTAGACCATTAATAAGTATCCAATCAAATCTTATTATTGATTGGTGGTGACTCCCAACATACATGAAAAATAATAATAATTAAAAATAAGCAAATCTAAAACGAAATCAAATTTATAATATGTCGGCTCTCCCGTCGCCACATGTGTGACAGCTCGTGACTCCACTGAAAAACTAGTAAGTTAATAAATTGAGAGGTTAAGTTATATATATTATCGTGATGTATATATTTTATTTATTAATTGTGTTTTAAGATTTATTTAATATCATTGTTTTATATAAATTTTTAATTATGTTTCTATTATTATTTGTGTATTTTAACCGTCAAGTCTTTTATCTCTTAGAAAATGATCTATTATCCCAATAGGCTTAGTACGATGATGAAGTAGAGATGCCTCCATGGAAAACCAAGCAGAGCTTTCAAAAAATCATCACCCAGACTGTCTTTTAGCTAGGTATTGGCTGAAAGAACCCTCTAGTCCAGGTTGTGGGCGATAGTGGGATGGCTCACAGTTTAGGAACCTCAACACAATGGTGAAATAAGATAGGTATGTACGTCAAAATAGAATTAAATCTCATCAATTCACACATTTAGACAACATGCCCTAAACCATTCTAAAACCATTTAGGATTAATATACAAAACAATATATGTTCGTGCTCTCTTATTTGCTCATTATTTTTCAAGTCACAATGTATTTTTCTAATCTTCTTTTATGCATTGACGCATGTACACGATATGTCATGCGTGCAAAATTACACATTATTGAATGAAAGATGCTAATTCATGGAGCTCGAAAATCCCCTACCAATTGAGCGAATAATTGAACTCTTGTCATTAGATCTAGTTATGAAAATGGCAAAAAAAAGTACTCTATGAGAGGGACATTGAAATGATCAAGAGATTTCAAGCATTGTTATTAGGAAAAATATGGGCTACATGACATGCCTATTAAATTTCTTGATTGGCACCCACATTTTTCTTTCCTGAACTGTTTATATGTGCCCACGGAAAATGTTCAAACCTTCCCAAGAGAAGCATTATGTCTCTTATGGTACTTGGCAAAGGTTTACAAGATTGGAATATTGCTAGATAAAGCATGGTTATTAGAATGCCTTGAGAATTAGGAGTTTGAGCTTGAACGTCATTCTTGCTTTTTCAGGTGGCTAATTTTGTTCATGCATATTGATCAATGGCTTCTGACTTTGTAAGAAGAGTATTTAAAGAACTATTGTTTAGCCATATTCGAGATTCAAGGGCAATGTAGTTGGGGCAAACATGCTGAATTAGTATATAGAAACATATTTGAGATAGAGATAGCGGAGGTCTTTAAGAAAAATCCTTTAGTGGACCCCTATAAATATGGGTCTGATTGGTATGCAGTTAAAGAAATTCTTTGCGAAGACAATCAGGCACAAGCATACATAGTAACCCAAGCCTCTTAACTCCAGATGCGTACCGCTTTTATGGAAGGTTAAAATGGGATTTGAATAGCTTACCCCTTGGTGCCATCCTATATTACAGGATAGTTAACGCTAACTATTATAATGAGCCAATAGAATTATTTATTTCAGAAGATGAAGATGAGGTAGATAAAGAAGAAATATATTAGGATGATAAAGACCTAAGGGACGAGAATGAGTGGCTGAAAGAAGAACCCATACCAGTAGTTGAAGTAGTGAAAGAGCCACCACATCACGAAGGCGAGGCCACAAATGAGGAACTACTACTAGAAGATAAATAGTCAGTAGAAGAGTCACCCCCAAATGCCCAAGAAGCATAATAGAGACTCCAAGTGATGATCCAACCTGAGATGAAAGGAGGAAGAAAGCTTAGGAGGCACATAAAATTAGAAGAATGAAAATATTTCTTTTGTATGAATTTTGCAAAAGGCGATCAATAAAATTAGGATAATTTAGAGTGATTAAAAGATGACATATTGATCAGATATGCACTTGAGTCTTATAGTATTTAGTCTATGAGACATAAGAGTACGTCCTTTGTCTTATAAACTTTCTTCATGATCAATGATAAAGCGCCATTTGGATAAATATTGTGTAATTTAAACAGCATGAAATTTAAACTTTGTGTCATATATCATTGCAATTCTGACATTTGCTATAAATAAATTTGTGACTAATAAGCATATTTTTGTTGTCCCTTTTACATCATGAACCAATTTATACTCTTGTGACCATCTGACATGAATCCTCGTAATAGAATTGTAATAGATACATATGAGACAAAAGTTGCATCACATTCAGAAGTGAAACAAAAAGAAGATGGAGATTGTCTCCATACGAAGGTTTTACTTCAACTTCCCATATTAGGACATGTGGACTTGCAGTAAAATGATTTGGGAGCTCTGAAAGAAGTCTGGTATGATTTGAGGCCACAACAAACAATTCAATTCAATGAATAATTTGGTTGGATTGCATACTTGATGTATGTCCCGATGTTCTTATCAATGCTGAAAGTCTTGCTCAATTATTGGGACCCATGCTACCAGTGCTACATATTTGGACGATTAAACTTGACCCCTACTATAGAAGAATATCACTTCTTGATCAACATATCAGAGAAGAGTGAAATCAAACCATACGTACATGATAGAAGGGCAGTTGGAAGAAAATAATTAGCTATGATCATGGGTGTAAAAGCAAGAACTATAGAGGAGTGGGAGAGTCCCCAATCTAAAAGTGTCTAAGAGGAGCCTTTGTTAGAATTTGTGAAGAGCAATTTTTTATAAAAAAAAAGGGTTTCAAATTTTTGCTCTACTTATATATGGAATGGTCTTATTCCTGAAGGAATTGAACTATGTTGATCCCAAGGTCATTACCTTCTTCACTAGTATAATAAGAGGAACGAATTTGATAATCAATATACTAGCAGAAATAATAAGATCATTAAATTATTGTAGATGACAAGGAAAAGGGTGATTTATAGGTTATGCTACTCTTCAAGTATATGGGTTATGACTCATGCCCCTCTTCTTTTCAGTTCCCTACGATTGAGTATGAACCAGGATATAATGTAACAAAGAATCATGTGGCAAAATTTGGATCAGCAGAAATGGCCTGAACTAGCTTCTAATAAGAAGCAATGGTTTAAATTTCTGCAGTAGATAAAAGAAGACGATGTGTCTTGGTTGGCTTTTTGGAAAGATATATATTCATTAATATTCAATTGTGGGGATCTTGCATAGGTGCCTCTAGTAGGAATATGGGGAGTTACTGCATATGTACCTACGATGGTAAGAAGACAACTTCGGTCACTTCAATTCATTCCTCGAACAGTAGGATTAAATCTTATGGAGTTTAATTATGGAAGTGAAGGGACCTCTTTTAAGCTGGGCACAATTTTGGATGCATGATAGACTGTGAGAAAGATATGACCTGAAATTTACATGGATTCTGTAACTCAAGGATACTTAGAATGGCATAAAAATGAGGAAAATAATTTATCCCTCCAGTAGTGAAGATGCCTAAAGGACCCTCTACATCAAATGAGTCTTTTCCTATTACTGCACTCATCAATAAAAAAAATATCTTCCTCAGATAATGAAGATAAAACTTATTGGATTCAAGAGACTGCAGAGGCTGAAAAAAGAGCTTTTGAGTTGCGCGATGAAAACGAAAAGCTTAAATGTGAAATAACAGAAGTCCAAATATAGTTGAAAGAATCTAATATAATGAAAAGGAAGACAACAATCTTAGAAGTCAAAAGAAAAGCATTCAAACTAAAGCAAGTAAATAGAAAATTAAAGAAAAAAATGTGTAGACTCCAAGGGCTGTTAGAGGGATATAAGGAAAGGGAAGAAAGCTTGAAAGGTGAGATAGGAGCTCTGGTCGAGGAATCATGCGAACAACAAACTCATATAAAAAATTTGGCATGGAAAATCCAAGCATATTAAGACTAGACAAATCAACCAACAGCTTTCATGCAACAAATTCTGGTAGAAAAAATAATTTGACAACCCACATAAGATTGTAAAAGGAAGATTGTATCTTTTACCATGATAACTTTACAAGAGTATATACACAATCTGATAACCTCACAAAAAAGTTAAGAGCACTAACTCAATGAGGAAACATCATGGCTCAAGGGGTGAATCATATGAGGATAAATTATATGCCAGTGAGGGCATATGGACAAGAACTCTATGATCTATTGTATCGAGAGATTTCCTATTACATAGGTTGAAATGAGGATCACAAGAGCTAGCAAGATTTGATTCTTTTTTGTAATTTGATAAGGAATTTTTTTATTGTTGAAAGATAATTAATTATTCATGTTATTTACTTATTTATCATTTTTTTTCTCCCTTTTTCTTTCATTTAAAAAAAAACATGAATTCACTTGATTTTTGCATCATGATTTCATACAAATAAAAATAGTAATTAAAAATGTTTTTCTAATGAAAAAAATATCATCAGGAATATCAATATAGCCCAGCTTTCAAAAAATAAATCTAACTTAACTCACCGTTACGAGACTCGGTCAAAAACCATACTGATGGAGGACCAAGTCCAAGAGAAAATGAGGTGAGATATTGATCAAATAAATGATAAGTTAGAAGAAGTATCAGAAATGAGAAATCAATTGCCACAACTCATTGAATCACTCAAAGGTAAGAGCACCATGGAAACCATGCCTAATCCCTCAGGATCAAGAACCCAATAGCTCGCCCCTTCACGAGTGTCGTAGGAAATCCTGCATATCCATCAGGTTTTATCCCGCCATACAGGCCAGAGAAAGGGGAACCAAGTAATAATATCCATCCTTCTGAGAATATCTATGGCTCCCAACATCATCAAGGAGTAACATAAGGAGCGCAAGTAGGTGGAGCTCGAACCAATTACAGGCCTCCTATCATCCATGAAGAACCTATAATAATACCAGACTTGGATAATCCAAAGGTGCAAAATAGTTTTAAAAGGTCTAGTTCCAAACCTATCTCAGAAAAGATAGAATGGTTGGAGGAGTGTTTAAAGGTGATTGAAGGAGTTAATATATATGGAGCAGCGGATACATCCCAACTGTGCTTGGTACCCGATGTGACCATACTATTGAAATTCAAAACTTCATATTTTAAAAAATATGATGGTTTATCTTATCCTCAAAGATGTTCTGTAGTCTAATGGCGACATATGTTAGCAATGAGAAGTTGTCGATTCATGTTTTCCAAGAAAGTCTCACCAGACCGGCAATGAGGTGGTATATGCATTTAGATCGAATGCATATTCGAAGATGGAAAGATCTGGCAGATGCTTTCATGAAACAATATAAGCATAACATGTATATGATACCTAGCAGGGATGATTTGAGGACTATAAAAAGGAAAAATGATGAAAATTTTAAGGAATATGTGTAAAGGTGGAGGGACAAGGCATCTCAATTTAGTCTCTCTCCTACAAATAAAGAGATAATATCCAATTTCTTAAACACATTAGGACAGCTATTCTATAACATGCTGCTAGCTAACACGACCACCAACTTCTTATATTTGGTCCTAGCTAGGAAAAGGATCGAGCAAGGCATGAAAAAGAGAAAGATTGAAGAGCGGAGTACTGAAGGGAATAGCTTAAAAAGACAATATTCAGGAAAAAAGAAATAAGGAGAAACTCACATGGTAGGAGAGCATTCATAGCCTAAAGAAAATTACTACCATTATCTCTCATAATATTATGTGGCAAATGCAGGGCCTGAAATGTATCAACTCCCTTATCAAGCTCTCCGATTCATGATTTCTCAAAATTCTCTTTATTCCACTCCATTAGGTGATCCTATGCTTGCTCAAGAAGAAAATAATAGACCAAATCAACCCAATCAAGGAGGACAATAAAATAATCGCTCTCAGAAAAGGAGCTTAGAAACATTTGACCCTATCCCCGTAGCCTATGCAGAATTGTTGCCCTGACTACTACAAGGACAATAAGTGTGCTTAACGCTATTAAAACCAATAAAGTCACCTTATCCCAAGTGGTATGACCCCGATGCAAAGTGTGAGTACCATGCGAGAGCACCTGGGCATTCTATTGAGAATTGCACTACATTTAAAAGAAAGGTCCAAAATCTTTTAAATGCGGGATGGTTGAAATTTAACCAAGAATAAAAAATGCCTCATGTGAACTATAACCCTCTATCAAACTATAATGGAGACAAAATCAATGATGTAATTGAAGAAGAGATTCATCAGTATAAGGAAAAGATAGAAGAAGTTCAAATGCCTATAGGGCAGCTTTTTCAAATTTTTGTAAAAAATAGAATAATTCTTGAAAATCAATTAGGAGACAAGTCTTCTCCTCAACTGGAGTCCTTTTGTGACTTCCATGGTAAGACATCATATCATACAATTAATAAATGCCCACAATTCAAGATAAAAGTTCAAAAGTTAATGGATGCTAAAATTATGATCTTCGCGATAGAAAGGAAGGAAAAGAAAGCTGTGAATATGGGGTCTATCAATTTTTTCATCCCAACATCCATTATAATATCATGTTCACCAGAAGCAACCAAAGGAGGAAAGTTTAATGAATTTTTATAGGTCCTAAAACTTGTAATCAAAATACCAGCTCCTTTCGAATATAAGAATTCAAAAGCAGTACCTTAGAAGTAAGGTTACGAGATAATAAGTAGTAATCAGGGTATATGCCAAGCAAGTAGTGAATTTAGATCGGTGGTTAATATTTCTAAAGCATGTGGCATGACGAGAAGTGGTCGTTGTTATACTCCAGATGAAGTAGATAATCAAAGAAAAGATGAACTTGAAAGGCTTAGGAAGGGGAAAGCTAAGGAAGCAGAGTTGGTGGAAGAAAGTGAAGTCAAGTGGTTTCAAGATGTAAGCAACAAAACTGACTCGCCATTGGAAATAAAGAAGCTGGTCTCTGAGCATGAGGCATGTGAATTCTTGAAGTTGGTTAAGCAAAGTGAGTATAAGGTGATCAAAAATTTGAACAGAACTCCAGCTAGAGTTTCACTATTGTATTTGATCTTGAATTCATAATCTAATTAAAATATACTACTTAGGGTTTTGAATCAGGTACATAGTATATCTGTAGATAGCTTGAACAATATAGTTGGGAGTGTGATGACATCTAACTACATATCCTTCACTGATGATGAAGTACTTGGAGAAGGAACTGGCCATACAAAGGTTTTACATATATCGGTGCAATGTAAAGGATATTCGGTTGCCAAAGTTTTAGTGGGTAATGGTTCATCCCTAAATATCTTGCCTAAAATGACCCTCTCAAAGTTGCCAATCAATGAGACATACATGCAACCTAGCTCTATGATAGTTTGGGCTTTTGATGAGAGTATGAGAAAGGTTTTAGGGGATGTTGAAATACCCATCCAAGTGAGTCCAGTCACATTTAACATCACATTTCAAGTAATGAAAATGGTATCGGCTTACAGCATGTTATTGGGATGACCATGGATACACTCGGTAGAGGCAGTACCATCATCTCCACATTAGAAGATCAAATTCATCATTAAAGGAAAGATAATTGAAATTTCAGGGGAAGAAGACCTTCTAATCACTAAGTCGGTCTCAACCCCATATGTCAAAGCAGCGGAAGAAGCCTTTGAAAGTTCTTTTCAATCCTTCGAGATAGCAAATACTTCATATGTTGAAGAAGGATTAGTCATGTCGGCTCTTTAATTATCAACTACAGCTATGATGGTAGCAAAAGAGATGATAAAGGACAAGCTATTCCCTAGGAAAAAAGTTTAGGAAAATATGAACAGGGGATCAATGTATTTCTGCTCCCTCCCAATAATGATAATAAAGCAGGATTAGGATAAAAGATCACTAGAGAAGATAAAAGGAGGATTCAAAAAGAGAAAAGGGAGCGTCGACTGGCAAGGTTAGCAAATCAAGAAGCCTTAACAACAAAAATGACATTCTCGCCCCTAAAGTAAATATTTAGATGTGTTGATTTTTTTTCATAAGGAAATGAAGTTGATGGGAGATCCACATGATATGAAAACAATGTCAAAGAACTCATTAGTAACTATGGTGAGCAAGGATGAACCTCGTGATGAAGCAGCTTTATTGGTCATATCTTTGCTACTAGGATAAGACCCGAATAATTAAAAGGCTTATGAATTATCATCTCATGAATCAAAGTAATCCAAATAATTGATTTTCTATGATTCTGCCCAATATTGTAAGAAAATATTAGCATAGGCTTCCTTCTCGAATGTTTCAAAATAATTTTAATAACATAAAGTGCATGTTTCATTTTTATTTTTTAACTCCTTTATACTTTCATTCCATTACTTTTTGCTTATTTTTTTATATCTTTGTAATATTTTCATTTTATACTTACTATACCCAGTGATACCAATAATGAATTAAATATTGATGAAATTGAGTTTGGATATGACTTCGATAAATCTATCTTTGAAATTACATCTGATGAAAAGGATGAAGAGGATTTTCCTCCTGAAATAACTAGGATGATAAAATAGGATGAAAAAATTATGCAACCTTCAGAAGATGCAGTGGAGACAATAAATTTAGGAACCAAAGAAAATAAGAAGGAAACAAGAGTTAATACATTCTTAAATTACTAGAAGAATTCATAGACGTCTTTGCATGTTCATACCAGGATATGCCAAGATTGAGTACGGACATAGTTATGCATCGTTTACCATTAAAACCAGAATATAAACCAGTGAAATAAAAGCTGAGAGAAATGAAGCAAGATTTTTATTGAAAATAAAAGAAGAGGTAAAAATGCAATTTGAGGCAGATTTTTTAGAGGTAGCCAAGTATCTAGAATGGGTGGCTAACATTCTTCATGTCCCTAAGAATGATGGAAAGGTCAGAATGTATGTTGATTATCAGGACCTTAATTGTGCAAGTCTAAATGATGATTTTTCTCTACCACACATTGATGTACTGATTAATAATACAACTCGATTTTATATGTTCTCATTAATGGATGGATTCTCAGGATACAACCAAAATCAAAATGAATCCTGATGATAAGAAAAAAAAAATAACGTTTATCACTCTCTGGGGAATATTTTGTTATAGAGTAATGTCTTTTGGATTAAAGAATGGGGGACAACTTACTAGGGAGCAATGGTTACCCTGTTTCATTATATGATGCATAAAGAAATAGAGGTATATGTTGATGACATGATAGCAAAATCTCAACATGATGAAGATCATGTTGTAGTTTTGAGAAGGTTGTTTAAGCGATCAAGCAGATTAGCTCTGATTAAATCTCGTAAAATGCATATTTAGAGTTTAATCAGAAAAATTATTAGGGTTTATAGTTAGCATGAGGGGAATTGAGATTGATCCTAATAAGATTAGAGCTATAGTTGAAATATCGGCTCCTAAAACTGAAAAGGAGGTCCAAAGCTTTTTGGAAAGACTTAATTATATAGCTCGATTCATATCACAATTGACAGCTATGTGTGAGACTATCTTTAAACTTTTGAGAAAGAATAACCTGAAAAAATGGAATGAGGAATGTCAAATAGCCTTTAATAAAATCAAACATTATTTTCAGACTCCTATAATTTTGCAACCGCCTGTACCTGGTCGTCCTCTTCTCCTGTACTTAACAGTTTTTGAAAGCTCAATAGGTTATATTCTTGGGCAGCACGATGACTCAGGAAAGAAAGAGCAAGTCATATATTATATTAGTAAGAAGTTCACAAATTGCGAAACAAAATATTCTATGTTAGAAAGAACGTATATTGTATTAGCATGAGCTGCTCACTGAATGGGGCACTGCATGTTATACTACACCACCTTCTTAATAATTTAAATGGATCTCATTAAATACATTTTTAAAAAGCCAGCCCTAATTAAAAGGATTGCTCTATGACAGTTTCTACTGACTGAGTATGAGATAATACATATCACTTAAAAGGCAATAAAAGGGAGCGTTCTAGTTGACTATTTGGCGGATCGAGCTATTAAAGACTATCAACCAATAAGTTATGAGTTTTCCGATGAAGAAATCATTTTCGTGGAAGGAGAGTAAAGATTAGAAATAAACTGGATTATAAAATTCAGTGGATCTTCAAACACTTTAGGAAATCAATATTTCTCTGTCTTTAATTTTTATGATAGAAATTTCTGGCACAGAATATGTCCTTAAACTGTTGTATTTTTCCAGTGAAAGATGAGGAACCTTTTTTAATTTCCTCAGTATTTTTATTATAATAAAAAGTAAATTTGATATTATAATGTATAGAACTTATTATTAAAAATTTAACCGAAAAAATTAGTTCTTTTTTTTTTTTTTGGAGTTATATATATACACACACAGATTAAAATTGTATATTTTTTTCAGTAAGCTCAAACTTTTTAATTTTGTTACTTTTATATTGGTATTCAAGTAAGAGAAAGTCAATATTGAAAACAAAAAATAATATTATATTTATAATAAAAAAAATAATTAAAATTATTAGAATGCAAGAAATCATGAGATAAGGAGATGGTGAGATTTGAAAGAAATGTTAAGGTGGTGAGTGTAGCATTATCCTAAAGAAAAACGGTGTAAGCTGTTAGAGAATAAATCTAATCACATTTAGTAATACTTTTATGGAAGGTAAATTTCAGTATTGTGGATTTCAGTATCTATTCATTGACTTCAATAAATGCATGATTAAATTTTGATTTTTTTAAACAAAATGTCAAAAAAAAAATAAAGATAATACGTGGATCAAATTGATCCGGATCAAAAGTATTTTATGCATTAATTGCATTAGAAAAATGATTATGTTAATATTACATTTATTGTTATCTCTAATGCAATTAATACATAAAACACTTTTGATCAGGATCAATTTAATCTAATTAGCATTACTAAAAAAAATTCATAAATTAAATCCTTCCATATAATGAGGTAATTAATTAACCGAACTACCAAATTATATTAACCGAACTACCAAATTATATGTTGCCGTGGCTGTTAGAATACCCACAATATTTATCATGTTAGCTCTTTATTGGCGGTGATTCTTACTCGGGCATTACTGTTCCATTAGTCACTCAAAAAATTGTAAAGGGTATAGTATTCATTTTCCTTCTTTTTTTTGAAACAAAAGTGATATTTAAGTCAAAAATCTTTATTAAGATCAATTCTTTATCTTTGATTCTTTGTATTTGTTTTGCAGGTAATGAAAGAAAGGTTTATCCATACATGAATCTCAAAGTATACCTATTGAAATCTTGAATAATTTTTTTTTTGTCTGATCAATTTCTTAAGGCAATAATTTAGAAACTTATACTAATCTTCTTTGAAATGGTTTCAGGGTTACACTGTTGGGAGCCCTGTAACAGATTCCGTTATAGACAATAATTCTAAAGTAGTATTTGCTCACAGAATGTCACTTATTTCAGACGATCTCTGTCAGGTATTCTAATATATATATATATACATCAGACAAAATGAAATTATAGTTTTATTAATTTAGAGTATTCTATCTACTCTGCTATCCAGGATTTAATTTAAGTATGAATAACTTTCTTTGGAACTAATGAATTCGTGTCAAATATATATATAGAAAAATGGACATGGATATGCAAATAAAATTTATAAAATTTCATGGAATTATTCATTTATATTAAAGAAATGAATATTTTGCTCAATAGGTATATAAATAAATATTGACCAATTCTTCATTTTAACATACAAATTTCAGAAAATTTGATTTTGATGATTGTTATTAATTAATTTGTTGTATGGTTTAATCATGCCTTTCCAGAAACTTAAAAAGAGCTGCAATGAGAATTATGTGAATGTAGATCCATCCAACACAGAATGTCTAAGTGCTCTTGCAACTTATGAAATGGTAAAAGATTATAATCAAAGGCATGATAATTTGATTTTATTTATTCTTTATATATAATATAATCTTCCAAAAGCTCTAGATATATAGATTAACTAAATTATATATATATAATTTCGTATTTGCAGTGTGTTAAAGATTTAAATGCCGAAAATATTTTGGAACCTAAATGTGAATTCCATAAGACAAATCCAGAAGTTGTTAGAAGATCTTCAAAAGAGAATATTGCAAATTTCAACTTTTCAGCAACTAGTGAATTTCCTTGCCCTCTAGTAATCTCCACATTAGCTTTCTCTTTCTTGCATAATTTTCTTACTATTCTAGCCATATATTTATATACAATTTGAATGTTTTCTATTTGTAGGATTTCAGTTTTATGTTGTCCAACATTTGGGCAAATAATTCTTAAGTTCAAGATGCGCTACATGTTCGAAAGGTTTGATGTGAAAGGGGGAGAAAACCTGATTCCCCTAAAACCTAAAATATACATAGATCACTAGATTATTCAAATTAAATTGCAAATGGCAGAATTGCATACCTGACATCATCGTATGTTGAAGCTGAAGACGATTTTGGGGTTTGTCGCCTTCCAGGGGATACACACTTTAAGTTTAGCGGAAGCACTACTAAAGGAATGCAATGTTCTCTCAAAATTATTATGTTCCCCTGGAGACCACGACCCCTTATTTATAACTGATGATGATGATTTCTATTTTGGTCTTTCAACAAAACAGAAATTCTTATCGGTCTCTACACTTATAATCCTATTACGAGTAGGACACCTCAATAGTCAACAATCCTAATTAGATCAAAACTTTAATTGACTATCTTAATTTGACTGCAATACATATTTAATATTTAAATATATTTAGTCCATAATTATGATTATTAGAGGATTAATTTTATCAATATAAAATTAATTCTAACAATCTCCCACTTGGGCTAACATATATTAAATATAAATGTATATACCTTAATGAGCTTATAAAAGCAGTCATACTAAATGTGCCTCAAACAATCTCGTCCATTGATTATATCAATAAAGGACTGAAGGGTCAGTCGCCACATTCATCGTAACTCAAACCACCATCAATCACATTACCAATACTCTCAAATGACATAGATCAATAATAGGAGTGTAGCATGTAAACTACATGTAATGTGATCTAATCATGCCTGTTTCCAACTGGTCATACTTTAGTGAGATCAATCAATAATAATACAAAGTGTAATAAAATAAATATTTTATTTTCTGCAGAAACTGAGTATTAATAACATAATATATCCATTACAAAACAGAGTATACATAAATATAATGTAACCATAATGAACAAACTCCCACTGAAACTAAATAGTCTCAAATAATGTGACACCCATATGAGCAGTGTGCTCATGAAAAACTTTCGGTATCACAGCCTTAGTGAGCGGATCCGCAATCATGGAGTTCGTTCCAATATGCTCTATGGATATTTGTCCACTCTGTACTCTCTCCCTCACAGCCAGAAACTTTATCCCAATGTGTCTCGATCGAGAAGAGCTTCTGTTGTTGTTGGAGAATAAAACCGCTGAGTTATTATCACAGTATAACTTTAATGGCCTTTCAATGTCATTCACAATGCGCAGCCCTGTGACAAAGTTCCTCAGCCAGATTGCCTGATTGGATGCCTCATAACTTGCTACAAATTCTGCTTCCATGGTGGAGGTAGCTACTAGAGTTTGTTTCACACTCTTCCAAGAAATAGCACCACCAGCCAAGAGATATATGTAGCCTGATGTGGATTTCCGACTGTCTTGGCATCCCGCGAAATCAGAATCAGTATACCCAATGATCTCAAGCTGATCTGATCACCTGTATGTGAGCATATGTCCCTTAGTTCTCTGAAGATACCTCAAGACTCTTTTGGCTGCTTTCCAAATGATCCATTCCTGGATTGCTGAGATATCGTCCTAACATGCCAACTATGAATGAAATATCTGAACGAGTGCAAACTTGAGCATACATCAGACTCCCAACTGCTGACGCATAAGGAATCTTCTGCATCTCCTGAATCTCAAGTTCACCCTTTGGACACTGATCAATACTGAATTTATCTCCTTTAGCAACTGGGGTATCAATTGGTCTACTGTTGTACATACTAAATCTTTTGAGCACTTTCTCAATATAGCCCTTTTGTGATAATCCAAGAATACCTCGAGTACGGTCTCGATGTATTTAAATCCCTAATACAAAAGAGGCTTCACCTAAATCTTTCATCTCAAAGTGTTTTGAGAGAAAGACTTTGGTCTCGTGCAGTAAGTCCTTACAGTTAGTAGCAAACAATATGTCATCCACATATAAGACCAAAAAGATAAACCTACTCCCACTGAACTTGTGATACACACAATCTTCCACAGCATTTGTCTCAAAACCAAAAGAGACAACTACTTCATGGAACATGAAGTACCACTGACGATAAGCTTGCTTGAGTCCATAAATGGATTTCTTTAATCTGCATACCAGTTGCTTTGGGTCTCCAGACACAAAGTTTTCTGGCTGCACCATATAGATGGTTTCATCAATGTCTCCATTGAGAAACGCAGTCTTCACATCCATTTGATGTAACTCAAGATCAAAATGTGCAACTAGAGCCATGATTGTCCTAAAAGAGTCCTTCGATGAAATCGGAGAGAAGGTCTCTTTATAGTCAATCCCCTCTTTCTGAGTGAAGCCTTTAACTACAAGACGTGCCTTATATCTTTCCACATTACCTTTAGAATCCCTCTTGGTTTTAAATATCCATTTGCAACCAATGGGTTTCTTTCCTTCAGGTAATGGGGTAAGATCCCAAACTTGATTGTCTTGCATAGATTTATATTCTTCACTCATTGCCTCAATCCACTTATGAGAGTTGGAATCCTGCATGGCATGATGAAAGGTGATAGGATCATCTTCCACCATGTCTACAGTGTCCTCATGTTCCTGAAGATATACTACATAATCATCTGGAATAGCATTTCTTCTCTCTCTAGTGGACCTCCTTAAAGGCACAGGTTCTGGCTCAAATTCTTGAGGTTGGTGAGCTTGTTCTTGAGGAAGAACAACTTCTTCATCCTGATGGGGAAGTTGATTAACATTGTCTTGTATTGGCTCCGGAATTGCTTCTGGAATATTAACAAGTCTAGGAACCTGAACAGTCCCAGGAGCAACAATAGGAATCGACACTGAGTGGTCCTGACTCGATCCCTCCTCAAAGACAATGTTTCTAACCTTATTTCTCCCCCCAAACTCAACATCCTCAAAGAATTTTGCAATTCCCGTCTCAAAAATAGATCTGGAAGTAGGATTATAAAACTTAAAACCCCGAGATTGCTCAGAATAACCAACAAAGTAGCTACTAACAGTTTTGGAGTCCAATTTTGTCTCATTAGGCCTATAAGGCCTAGCCTCAGCAGGACATCCCCAAACATGAAGGTGCTTTAGACTGGGCTTGCGTCCATTCCAAAGCTCATAAGGTGTTTTTGTAGCTGCTTTAGTTGGTACTCTGTTAAGAAGATAGACTGCTGTCTTTAATGCTTCTCCCCACAGAGACTCAGGTAAAGAAGAATGACTAATCATACTTCTAACCATATCCATAAGAGTCATGTTACGTCTCTCAGATACACCATTCATGCTGGGTGTACCAGGCATGGTGTATTGAGGGACTATACCACAGTCCTGTAGGAAAATAGCAAATGGTCCTGGACGTTGTTCACCTGAACCGTCATATCTACCGTAGTACTCACCTCCACGGTCAGATCTAACAGATTTAATCTTCTTTTCGAGTTGGTTTTCAACTTCGGCCTTATAAGATTTGAAAACGTCCAAAGACTCAGATTTCTCATGAATGAGATATAGGTACCCGTAACGTGAGTAATCGTCTATGAATGATATAAAGTATCTTTGGCCATTCCTTGTTGCTGTAGAGAATGGACCGCAGATGTCCGTATGTATCAATTCTAAGACGTTCGATGATCTGTTGGCACCTAATCTCTTTTGTTTAGTCTGTTTACCTTTAATACACTCAACACAGGAGTCCAAATCTGTGTAATCAAGTGTGTTTAGGATACCATCTGACACAAGACGTTCTATTCTAGATTTGGATATGTGACCCAAACGTCTGTGCCAAAGTTCAGCTGAATTATCTATATTTCGCTTCCTTTTGGTACCTATAGTACTAACCTGCAGGGTTTCATTATAAGAATCATTAATATCCAACATATATAGATTATCACATGCATTCAAGAAGCCAGTACCAAAAATTTTTGAATTCATAGATAAAGTAAATAAGCTGTCTCCAAATGAACAAGTAAAACCAGATTTGTCCAAATAAGAAACAGAAATTAAATTCCGTCTAAATGTCGGAATAACAAAAGTATCTACAAGATCCAAAAAATATCCAGTTCTTAAACACAATCTAATATGCCCAATTGCCTCCACTTTCACCGGCTCGCCATTTCCCACATAGACGTATCTTTCACCGTCAGTTGGCTTTCGGTAGCTCAGGCAACCCTGCAATGAAACACTTATGTGAGCGGTAGCACCATAATCCATCCAATAAGTGTTTCTAGGAGCTGAAGTTAAATTAACCTCAGAACAGACTAAAACAAGGTACTTACCCTTCTTGACAAGCCATGTGGCGTATTTAGGACAGTCCTTCTTTAAGTGTCCAGACTTGCTGCAGAAGAAGCATTTTAATTCCTTAGGCTTTCTTTTGCACAGAACCTTTATTAGCAGTCTTATTCTCAGCAGTCTTGTTTCTCTTCTTGTTCTTGCCCTTATCTGCTGAAGAGACCAGATGAGCACTCTCTCTCTTAGTAGCCAACAACTTTTCCTCCTCATCCACACAATGAGCAATGAGCTCGTTAAGAGTCCATTTGCTCGGCTGGCAGTTATATGAAGTCCTGATCTGCCCATACTGTGGTGGAAAAGAATTCAAAGCTAGATGGACTAACAGGTCATCTGGTAAAACCAAATCCAGGACCTTTAGCCTCTTGGCTATTTGGGACATGCTCAGTATATGCTCCCGAACACTACCATTGCCAGTATACCTTATGGAGGTGAGTTTTGCTAAAAGCGTCCCCACTTCGGCCTTGTCATTTTTGACATAGACCTTCTCCAGCTCAGCAAGATAGTTTTTAGCATTACTTTCTTCAGCAGAAATGGCTCTTCGAACATGTTCTGGGATTCCTTGCTGCATGATCATAAGACCTAAGCGGTTAGAACGCTCCCACTTCTCATACTGAACCCTCTGAGCATCTGTGCTCTCTTCAGTAAGAGGAGCAGGTTTGTCCATCCTAAATGCAAGGTCTAAGTCCATACAACCCAGATAAATCATGATGCTTGATTTTCATGAACCAAAGTTTGACTCCTCAAGCATAGGGACATTGTTAGGATTATACGGCATGCTAGCTGAATTCAGAGAAAATAAATAATAAATAAATGACATAAGCTCACAATCCACAAAAAATTGAAACAAATCACATAAGTAGAGTTTAAATATTGGAAACAAGATACCGGACACAACATTAATATTCTCATCTTTGGACATAAAATATTAACTGTAATTGGTATCTCAACGCAGTAATCAAATATTGACAATTCAGTCCTGTCAAATAATAAACCTTCCTTTGGGCCGATTTATTATCCACATGGATGAATACATAATAATTATCACATATTTATTACCGCAATGTATTCTCAATTCAGCCAGATAGCAACCTTCCTTTGGGCCGGTATACTACCCGCAATGAATTTTAATACATCTGTCTAATATCCTAAATAAATTAATTTACACAATAGAGGTCACTTTGATAACTTTTTGCTTCAATTAATTTATTATTAAAAATATTAAACACAATCAGGACTAAAATACCAAAATTTAAACTCAATTGAATTAAATTTTAAATTGAAATTTTAAAATTAAATGAATTTTTTTTATTTACGATTTAATCGAAGATCAAATCAAAATTTCATAAAGATTTAATCAATTAATTAAAATCCTTAACTGTGTTCTTCTAAACCAAAACGAAGAACAACAAAACTGTTCACGAAACACTGTTCACGAAACAGTTCACGAAACAACTGTTTTATACAGTTTCAAAACAGATTTTTTTAATTAATTAATTACATAATTAATTAACCCAAAAATTAATTAATTCCAGAAAAAATCACAAACACAAATTCAAGTTCAGAATTTGATTTTTCCAGAATCAATTAAATAATAACAATAATTTAATCCAAAAACAAATCAAACCAAAATTGATTTCAGATTAATAATTTCGATTTCAAATTAATTCTCGAAAATTACAATCACCGAATTAATTTTCTAGAATTAAAACAATAATCAATACCGCAATTTAATCGGAAAATCTAGCAACCTAGCATAGGACTCTGATACCAATTGAAAGGGGGAGAAAACCTGATTCCCCTAAAACCTAAAATATGCATAGATCACTAGATTATTCAAATTAAATTGCAAAGGGCAGAATTGCATACCTGACATCATTGTATGTTGAAGCTGAAGACGATTTTGGGGTTTGTCGCCTTCCAAGGGATACACACTTTAAGTTTAGCGGAAGCACTACTGAAGGAATGCAATGTTCTCTCAAAATTATTATGTTCCCCTAGAGACTACGACCCCTTATTTATAACTGATGATGATGATTTCTATTTTGGTCCTTCAACAAAACAGAAATTCTTATCGGTCTCTACACTTATAATCCTATTACGAGTATGACACCTCAATAGTCAACAATTCTAATTAGATCAAAACTTTAATTGACTATCTTAATTTGACTGCAATACATATTTAATATTTAAATATATTTAGCCCATACTTATGATTATTAGAGGATTAATTTTATCAATATAAAATTAATTCTAACATGATGACTGTAAAGTATTATGAGTTCATTTGGCCATTAAAACAAAAGAAAAGTCTCTGAAAAAGAACAATTTTGATCAGAGGATACAAATATTAAAAATTTATAAAGTTTGAAATTTAATATTCTATTTTTAAAGGTTGTACTATAATTATAATAAAAAGATGAAAAGTTCAAGAAATTTTAGACATAGAACAAATCTAAATTGGTGTTTTTCAAAAAGAAAAATAATATTAAAGTGATGTTATTGCACGCTGAGGCATAGTTCAATAGCAAATACACCTCCTTTTGATAGATCCAGGTTAAATTCTTCCTCCCCTATTTTACAACACTAGAAAAAAAAAAAATCTTAAAGCGATGTTACTAATCAGATAATTTCTATGGTAACAGGGAACTGTACCACAGTGGGTGAGGTGCAACAGGAGCTTACCATACACAAAAGATGTGACAAGTGTTGTTAATATTCACAAGTACCTTGGCACCAAAGACTTGCGACTTCTAGTAGATACCTAATGAACCATGCATCATTTTCATTCGATATGTAGAATATGGTATCTGTTCAACAAAAATGCTGGAAAATTGAATAACTCATTGAAATTAAAATTAATTTTAATTATTATATTATATGAGATCGATTTTTTTGCTGTAGGGGTGATCATGACATGGTTATTCCTTACATTGGAACTGAGAAATGGGTAAAGTCTCTGAATCTGCCGATTGAAGATGAATGGCGACCATGGTTTGTCAATGGCCAAGTTGCTGGGTAAGTACTCATCACTTAATAAAATATATTTTATTAGTTTATAAGTAATTTCACCAATGAAGAATCAGAAATCTTTGGCCTATATAATGTATAGGTACACAACAAAGTATTCAAAGGATGGATTTCAATTGAACTTTGCAATTGTTAAGGCAAGTTTATTTATTATCTTTTTTTTTTAATTTATAAGAATTCGATGATCTGGAATTATATATTTATATATATGTATGTATGTATATGTATACATATAGAGAGAGAGAGAGAGAGTAATAATGGACTATAGGTATGTGTTATATAGGGAGGAGGTCACACGGCAGCCGAGTACTATAGAAGAGAATGCTTTGAAATGTTTCAAAGGTGGATTCATTATTATCCTCTCTAAATGGGATGTTGGATTTAATTATTTGTACTCCTCTTGATTATTGTTATTATTTTCTTGATTTCAAATTTTAAGTACTAGATAGATAGATATAAAAACTATCGTGCAATATATTCTCATTAAAATTTAATTTCTGAATTGTGATTGTACTTGTAGAGAAAAACAAGCAACAAGAATTGCCTCTAGCATATTAATGTGATGGATGATTTTTCAGGTTCGCCCATGGGCATATGTTTGAATATAAAAATTATGGGCATTTACAAAATTACCCAAAAAAAACTTTTTATTCAAAAAATATTTACTCTTTTATAAATATTTAAGTAAAATTTCAAAAATACCTCATATTTCATTAAAACAAAATTTTTTTTTAAAAAAATACATATTCTTTCACTATAATCAATAATTTATTTTAAATTTTATATTTTTTTCAAACTTCACTATTAAATAAAAATATTTTAATAAAATAATAAAAATTAATATTTTAAATCACTACAAGAAAAATAAAAATTAGCAACGGATTTATGCTCAAAAATTCGTCGCTAATAATCATTAGCAATGGATTACCGATAGAATAATATTTATCGCTATTACCGATAGATTTTTGAGTCGAAAGGTATTTGTCTATCGCTAATTATATATATTACATTGCTACTTACTCTTGTCATTATTCAATGAAGACAAATTTAGCTATAAATTTTTCGTCGTAAAATTATTAATTTATTTAAAAAATAAGTTATTTTTAAATAAATTATTTTATTTTTTAAAAAATATTTTATTTATTATTTTAAAAAATATTTTATTTTGTTAAAAATAATTTATTTATTTTAAAATTTTAAAATAATTTATTTTAAAAAATTATTTATTCTATTAAATAATTTATTCTAAAAATATTTATTCTAACAAATAATTTTATTTACATAAAAATTAAATTATTTATCATATAATTTCTAAAAAATAAGTTATTTTTTTAAACTAATTTCTCTAAAAAATAATTTATTCTAAAAATGATTTAATCAATAAAATAATTATTCAATAAAATAATTATTTATTCTAAAAATTATTATTCTAACAAATAATTTATTCAATATAAAAATAAATTATCCCACTAAATAATTTTTAAACAATTTATTCTAACATTTATTTAAAATATAAATCAATCTATTAATTAATTTCAAAAATTTTATTCTAAAAATTATTTATTCAATCAAATAATTAATTCAATTTAAAAATAAATTATTCTATTTAATAATTTCTAAAAATGTTTCAACCAAATAATTTGTAAATTTTTTTCTAAATATTTTTTATTCAACAAAATATAATACTTATTATAAAAATTATTACTAATTATAAAAATATGAATAAATAAACAATTTAAAAAATACATGCCATCAGTCTTGCAAAACCATAAAACCTTCAATCAAAATGCAAAAAAAGAAGGGATAAAGAGGAGGAAGAAGAAAAAGAAAAAAAGAAGAGAGAGAGGAGAAAGAAGAAAAAGAAAAAAAGAAGAGAGAGAGGAGAAAGAAGAAGGAAGAAAGAAAAAAGAAGAAAGAAAGAAAGTAAAAAAAAAAAAAGAAGAAAGAAAATAGAAGAAAAAAGAAGGAAGAAAGAAGGAAGGAAGAAGAAAAAATGAAGGAAAAAAAGTTGAAAATAATAAGTATTTAAGTTTTGGTGATAAAATTAAGTTTAGTCTCTAAAAAGGCGCAGTATATTTTTAAAAATTTATTATTAGCTATAAAATTAGCGATGAAATTAAGTTTTGTCGTTAAAATTTCATACAAAAATCTCGCAAATACTTTAAATTATTTAAAATTAATGACAAAAAATAATTTTATCTCTAAAAGCCAGCACAAAATCCTACCCTTATTTTAAAATATTTAAAATTAGTTACGAAACTTAATTTTGTTGCTAATTAGTGATGAAATTAGTGACTATAAATTTTGTTGCTAATTAGCTCGAATAAAAAATTTATCCAAATTTTAAAAGAATTAAAAATTAACGGCGAAATAGTTTTGTCACCAATGTAGATAAAATTAGCGACAAATAGAGGTTTCGTTGCTAATTAGCAACAAAGTTAATAGCGAAAATAAAATTTGTCACTAATTAAATTCTATCGTTATTTTTATTTATTAGTAACAAGTTTTAGCGATGTATATATAATATCATTGCTAAATGCAAGACACTAATAGTTGGTACCAGATTTAGTAACGAATTTTTTATCGCTAAATCGTCACTAATTCATCGCTATTTAGCAACAGATTTTTCATCACCAATTTGTATTTTTTTGTAGTGAATTATTTTTCATCATATAAAAATCATATTTTTTATAAAAAATATATAATTTTAATTTAAAAAATAAATAATACTCACAAAAAATAAAAAAGTAAAATACACAAAAATATTAATAAAAATCATTAAATTTATTTTTAAACAAATTTAACATATTATATACATAAAAAATAAAAAATACACATAATTTCTTTATATAGATGTATAATAGATATGTTGTAGATGTATTATAGATGTGTTATAAATGTTATAGATGTATTATAGATGTTGTGTATATATTATATTTTTATTTTTTAAGTTGTGTATGTTTTATATAATAGGTGTTAAATATTGTGTGAATATTATGCGAATATTGTATGAATGTTGTGAGAATAAAAAATTAAATTAAATAAATATTAAAAATATTATATAGATGTGTTGTAGATGTAGTTTGTATTGTTGAATGTGTATTATATATATTATGTATATATTATGTATAAGATAATTTTTTGTGTGTATATTAAAAAATATGACATTAAAAATTTTTTTAAAATAAAAATATAAAAAAATAAAATTACAAAAATAATAAAAGGAAAAATTAACGCTGTAAAAGTAAAATTATAAATAAAATGGGTGGGCCGTTATTATTGAAAAGTGGAGTTATTTTTGGCGAATACTGTATACATTTATCTAAAACTTTTTACGCAATGTATTCTTATTGAAATTTTATATAAAAAAATAAATAATAAGAATGCCTTTTTACAAACTTATCCAAAAAAAAACTATTAATGCTATAAAAATACGAGTCTCTAAAAATTTTATAAAAAATATCATAATTTTTTATCAAGTAAAATTAAATTTTGAAGTACATACTGAAGTTATATTAGGTATATATTGAGTTTATTATACATGAATTGCAAAAATGAGTTTCTTTTTATATAATATTTCAATGATACAAGTTCGAAATTGTATTATATAAAAAACATTATTAATCAGTAACTCAAATATAACATAAATTGCATTATTAGTAATTCAATATAATATATATATAATTTATTATTAGATTATTATGAGTTTATAATAACAGAATAAAAATATTATTAAGTATTACAACTTTTGTTTAGTAAATTTATTAATAACTTATGTTTTTTCATTTTTTTTTATCAAATAATATCAAATACTGAAAAACTCCAATAAGTGATACTTAATGTATATTGAGTTTATTATATATAAACATAGAAAAAAATAAATCAACTTGCATTTTTTGGATACAATAAAATATAATTAAACAGTTGTTTGCTTAAGGAATGGCAAACTTATGGCCTTTAAGTGTTCAAGGCGTGCTAGAGGATTATAGTTTTCTCAGCTAAAATATGGAAACTGACTTTTGCTCAAGGTGACGTTTAAGTTCTAAAAAAAGGATTTAAAATAGAATAGTCTCCAAACTCTCTTTACGGTTTACTTGAATTCCTCAAGGATAAGAATTAATAATGAGTTGAGAATTACAAGAAGTAGACTAGTAAAGTTTCAATGTGCCTTAGGATTAGACTTGTGGATAAATATAATTTCACAGGGCAACAAAACAAATACAAACTTCTGAGGACTTAATGAACATATGATAATTTGCAAAAGATCAATAAACAAATAAACTTCAATATGCCCTAAAAGCAGACTGGTGGATGAAAGTGCAATTATAAAACAACAAAAACAATTAAACTTCTAGAGGTTTTAATGGTAGACTGGTGAAAAAATATATAATTATAGGCAACCAAAACAAAACCTAAGAATTAAGTGAACAAGGAAATTTGCTTAGAACTACGTGGTCAAAAGCTCTTGTCTTCTGGCTTCTTAAAAGGAATTTATGTAGAAAATTATTTGTATAGGTTTTATGTGTGAAAGTCTGTGCATGTCCTCCTTGCTTATTACTTCTCATTTTATGGTTTCCTTCCTTATTCCTTTGGTTAGTGGCTAAATCCAAGTTTCCCTTCGTTATTGTTGCTTTCCATTAACAACACCTTTCACTCTTTCCCTCTGATGGTTGGTGAGTGGGTGGTTATCTTAATTGTTTACCTTATTCATGTCCTTTCCATGACCTAAATCCTTTGCTTTTCATGTTTTATGTGTGGACTAGCTTCCTTAGATATGTTCCTCAACATACTGCTCCTTAATGGACCTAATTCCTTAGGTTTTAACAACTGCACTTTCAATAACTAATTTTAGACTAGGGCCAATATTTCTTGGTGTAAGCAATTGCTCCTCGCATACTTTTGGTTATGGAGAACCATAGGTATTTGTCTATTAATTAACCATTGTATTTTGATCCCAACTCGGTGAGCTCAATAAATTCCTTCATGTACTTGTTGCATTACTTCAATGGCTTTGGGAAAAGAAAGGTACTTGAGTAGTAGTTCATCTATCCCTTTTTTCTATAGATCCCCTTCCTATAGGACATAATTAGGAGTTTGGAGCTTGATTCTTTGAGGAACCTTGCATCATGGGTTATTGTAACACCCGAGATTTTGGATACAATTAAATAGTTAATATGGAGGGTTAATTGAGGTACTAGAAGAAAGATATTTATGATATATACCCAGTGTATATACAAGATATACATGATATATACTATATACTTAATATATATATAATATATACCTAACATAAACATAATATATACATTGTATAGATAATGTATATAATATATATATATACACATATACAAAGGTATACATAATATATACATAAAGTGTATATGAGATATATATACACATATTTATTATTGGAAAGATGATAATAAATAAATAAATAAATAAAAGGAAGTCAAAGGAAGAATAAAAATACATGGATGAAAATTAAAGAAAAAATATTAAAATAATTAAGTATTTAATTCGTTATATATGGTTAGAAATAAAAGAAAAGAAATTAAAAACTCATTTTTGATCATCTTCTTCTCCTTCCTTCTCAAGTGGCCAACCTCCATTGATGAAAGGGGAGAGATTTTGTTTCTTTGAAATGTGAAATTCTACAAGATTTTTCAATAATTAAGGGTGATTTTGAAGGATTTACAAGTAATAGGTAAAGATTTTGTTAGTTTTTCTAGCTTAATATGAATATGTGAAAAATGTAATTTTTATGGAGGCTTAGATAATTATTATTATGGATTGCTAATAAGTTATTTTAATGTATATGATATGAAATTAAGATTGGATGATGAAAATAGATAGGTTAGATGGTAGTTTGGAAGAAGTAGTAAAGGCGAGTTAGGATTTTGTTAAGAATTGAGTAGAAATTGTATAATTGATGTTTATTTTGAATAAAATGAATAGAATTTAATTTTAATAATATATTTGATTTAGGATTGAAAGAACCAAAAGTTGCCTAATTGGAAGAATTAGAGTTTTTAAGAAATTTTGGGTAGAAAATATGTAGTTGATGTTTAATTGGTTAAAATATATTAGAACAAAATTCTATTGCTATATTTGGGCTTAAAACTTGGTTTAGGATTATGAAAAACTGGACTTTCCCAATTAAAGTACTGAAGGGCTTTTGGAAAAGTGGAAATTGAAAGAGTGGTTGGCTTTGATTTTGATAATTTAAAGGTTTGTACATACCTTGATGCTTTATACTTTAGTTGCATATGGATTAGCACAACACATTATGTTATCATCATGGTGTTAAGCTACTTTAATTTTAATGTCCAGGCATATAATATATTGTTTGACATGAAAGTGTATGAAATGTTCGATAAATATGATGATAAGCCATTGAACTATAGCATGTGTTTATATTATGTATAAATTGTGAAAATATGAGATGTGCATTGGTAATGTGATAAATAGTCACATTATAATGGTGACTAAGTATTTATATATTGTGAATGAAAAAGTAAGAAATGAATAAGGAATATGATATTTAAGGAGAAAAAGAATAAATATGATTAACTATGGATAAATTATATGATGCATGTTGCCTTATACAATAATTAGTTCCAAAAAGTTATATTTAGTATTGTTTGGCATGTCATATGCCTTTGGGTGAGACACACTAATATCACAGATATGATTATACTAGGCAATATACAATGTTATCACAGACATAATTGCACCTTTAGTGAGACACATTGGTGTCATTAGGGGATGCACCTTTAAGTGGGATTCAGCACTTAGATCCCAGATATTGAGATAGACCGAATTAATATTTCTGAAACTTGAATATTGTATAAGGATTTTTGGGCCTAATGTGTGTTGGTGATTATGAAATGTTGATGAATTATATGTATAATGCATGATATTAAGGCATAATGAATTTCTAAGTAAATTTATGCATTACATTATTTACTGCTATCAAAGTATAATCGTTATGCAAGTGGCTTAACACGATTTATTCATCACACAGATTACAGGCAAAGGCTGAGAGGCCTATTAGACCTGACCAGGTCTAGGTTTTTGGATTAACACATGAAATTTCATTATTCACCACAAGACCATAGTTTGAAAGCATATAATGTAAATTCTTGTTTTTTTATAACTTAATATATTATGATAATATATGTCGACAATGTAAATTAATTGTTTGATAAAATAATGTAAGTATTTGGAATTTATATATATATATATATATATATGTAAAAATGAGATTTTGAGTTGGTTGAATGATATTGGAGAAATATTGGAGTTTCTTTAAATGTATGTCTATTAGGAGTGTATTTTTATGCAAGTTGGACTTTGTTTGATTTTGGAAAATGTTCGATTTACAGAAAAAACTCTGACAAATTTTTTTTCTAGAGATTTTTTTTAAATTGCACTTATAACATTTAATTACTTATATACATACACATACACACACACACTCTTATATTTATTTACTTGATAAATTATCTTTTAAGGAATAATCTATTTTATTAAAATTAATGACATTATTATATTTTGTATACATATTTTACATATATGAGGTATACATATTATACATATATAGGATGTAATGGTGTTACAGTTATCCAAGTATTTTTGAGCTCGTCTCACTAAGCTCTAGTTATGATGATGTCTTTGTCGAGAGAATCTAGTCGTGTTCCTTTAGGGAGAACAAGGGATTGATGCTTCTTTCTTTACACCAAGATCAACTTATGAGTTAACTTTTTTCGATATCATCAACCTCGATGCCACTTGTACTAACTTGTTAGGTTCCCAATTTCCTTACAAGGAACATGCATGAAGAAAACCTTACTGAAGCCATCCAATAATTGTACTGTAACTACATAGTAATGGGTCAATGCAATGTTGGTGCACTTATACTCCCCCGACAGCTGCCTTAGGACCAATTGAGAATCCCTTATAATTATAACATCCTTTGCTCCTAATTCTTAGAGAATCTCTAGGCCGATAATGAGCATCTAATATTCGGCCTGATTGTTGAAACAATTAAAGTCTAACTTAAATGAGAGAAAATTCTTTGACCTTATTTGAGACAAAAAAAAAAAAGGAAACCTTCCTTAGTGGTTGTTTTTGTACTGGACCCATCAAATTGAAGCAGCCATTAGGCAACCTCAATATTGTTGATATGAATATTTGTCTCTTCTCTCTAGATGTCTAATGAAGGATGATCAACCAAGAAGTTTGCCCTTACATGGCCTTTAACTTCCTTTTGAGCAACAAACACCAATGAGAATACCATTAGTGTGATAACCCACCTTCCTCAATCTTCTTGTGATCAAAGGCTGATGCAACATATATTTGATCAAGTCCATAGAAGAGATCACATATACTCTACCTCAAATGATACAATGTCTTAGTTTTGTACATGCGAAAAAAAAGAGCCAGGCATAACTTCTTAATGGGGGATTATCTGAGCTTAGTTGGCTGAAGAATTCAACTGAGATAGTAAACTGCTTTTCCATGGCCTACATCATTATGTTGGGCCAACAATCTCCCTATGTAATATTTGAATATTTACTAAAATTAAATTAAATTAAATAATTTGGCTGATAAATAAAGGGTTAGAAGTGAGAAAAGACCAAATTAATATATAAAATATGTGTAAAATATAAATAAAATATAAAACAAAGTAAAGTCAAATGATAAAGTAGTAAAAACGGTTTAAAAGTGAAAAGTAAAAAAATAATTAAATATATAAATATGTGATTAGTAAAATAAGTTGGAAAATAAAAACTATTCACCATCTTCTTCTTCTTCCTTTTCTCTCCTTGTTGGCTGAATTTTCATGGTGGCTGAAGAGGGATTTTTATTCTTCTTTTGCACCAAAATTTACAAGTTTCTCAAGAATTTTAGGGTGATTTTAAAGTTTCATCAAGCAAAGTGTGAGCGGAGATTTTCATCCCCACTCCCTATAGAATGGTTCTTGCAACTGCGGTACTATTAGGTTGGGGCCTTAGACAATACGGACCTAAACCCAGAGAAATAGAGTCCCCATGGGATGGGCTGAAAAGATAGAAAGGGGTAGATGACTCAATTTCTAAGGAATCCTTAACTCTCTACTAGGTTTGAAAAGTTGGGTACGTATGTAGAATGTGAGAATGACCCAATACCCCTATAATGCCCAGCTCATTGGAATTGGCCGCCTTTTAGGTCTAAATATTATTAAATTCTTAATTATTATAATATCATCCATACTACATGCAATCACAATAAATAAATATTTATTGTATTAAAATCAAATAAACAAATAAATAACTAAAATGGGCACCCATGCAAGGATGAAAATATACCCTTACAATATCCTAATGTCCATACAAATAAATAAAAAAAAATAGGACACCCACCAATTGGTGGAAACATGTCCTTTACAATGGCCTAAAATACTTAAAATTAAAATACACAATTAAAATGAATAAGACACCCATGAAATAGACATATTCATTTTACATAACCTTTAAAAATCCAAACAATGGTAAATAGTCATAATCCAATCATTCATCACAAACAAGCAAATCATATCATCCATCACCAGTCATTCAAAATTATAAGTAATAATAAATCAATGATTAAAATTATGATTCCACCATTAGACTAAGGTTAGATTGCAAAATTAAGGTTTCAATTATGAAATTGGGATTTTAGGGTTTCTTAGCAAAATTAAGGTTTTTTAAGCTAAACAAGGATTAAACATGCAAAATTAGGGTTTTACATGCAATTCTAAGATTAATATGCAAATTAAGATTAAAACATATAAACTAGGGTTTTAGAAAATAAACTAAGGCTAAAACATGCAATTTAGGGTTTATCTTAAACTAGGGTTTTGTATTTATGCAAATTAGGGTTTTGGTTTACAAAAACATACAATTGACCTTTGGTTACTTCTAATCCTAAATCTATGACTTACTGTAAAGGATTTACAACATTGATTACTAATTAAACCACACAGTGAATTAAGCAATAGAAACAAACCATGAAACTGAATTGATTTTATTTAAGAAGTTATACCTACGTTGTTATCTCCACCAAGGTGAATTCATTGAACCAAGCCTATTATTTAAGTAGTTGAAATCCTAAATTAATTTACTGCTTAGTCGAACTTTAACAATTTGGTAATTTCTTGGTAACTGCCTTTATTATTGACTCAAACTCTATTTTCTTTAACTGTTGTTTCTCTTTCAATTACTTTCTATCTCCTTAAATTTGCTTGCTTGATCGTGGGCCCTGATGATTGTGTCTTACTACTTTTTTCCTCTCTTTTTTGTTCGGTATTTGTGGCTCTCTCAAATTGATGATGATGGCTACTTCTTTTAGTTTGATCATCCCCCCTAACTCTATTTGTTAATTATGTATTTATAAGCAGCATTAGGATTAATCTCGACTCATTAATCCTCATCCAACCCAAACATTTTTTGCTTATCCGAACCTTAATTGAGTTTAAACCTACCAAGATACTTAAAAAATAATTTAAAGCTAAATTAGGCGAGACTAAGGGCTCATGGCAAATTTGGCATGCTAAATTCGCCATGACCATGCCTCATGGTGAATTGGCATGACCAATTCATCATGTTTTGGATTTTGTTGTTAGACCAGGTTAGTTCAGGCTTTTAAAATCAGATTGTCCTTGGTTTGGGCTTTTAAAATTAGACTAGACTTAATTCAAGCATTCAAAATTGGATTAGATTTGATTTGGGTTTTTTAATTAGAACTAAACTCATTCAAGGCCAAAATTAAGGGTCTACAGTTTTGCCTCATGCTTGAACAATCTGAGACTTCAATAGAAGAGAGTGAAAAGTAATGATACAGCTTCTAAATTTTGTACCAAGTATCTATAAAACAAAACATAGAGACAAGCAAATAAAAATGCAAAGGATGGATACCCTTGGTGAGGAACCATTAAGTATTGACATTCGACCATTAAGTGACTCTAATATCTCAACGGGCTATTGAATAACTCTAATATCCCAATAAAAACCACCAAGTGACTCTAATATCTTGGTAAAATAAATTAATCATTGAGTGATTCTAATATCTCGAATGAAAACCATCAAACGACTCTAATATCTTGATGAAACAATAACCATCGAGTGACTCTAATATCTCGATAAAACTACCAAGCGACTCTAATATCTTGGTAAAACAACAACCATCAAGCGACTCTAATATCTCAATAAAACCACCAAGTGACTCTAATATCTTGGCAAAATAACCACCATGGAGAGATTCTAATATCTCGATAGGATAGTGAGAAACTCTAATATCTTACTAGGAACATACCTGGTTTGGGTTATGGACCCACAATATCTTGGTTTGATTTGGGTTCTGGACCCATAATATCTTGGTTTAGCTCTTCTAGCTTGACCGACTTTCTTTCATTTGAGAGTACTGGCTTTCTTCTAGCCATCAACTTCAGCTTTTCTAGCTTGATTAACCTTCTATCATTTGAGAGTTCTGGCTTTCTTCTAGCCATCAACTTCAGTTTTTGTAGCTTAACTGACCTTCTGTTGTTTGAGAGTTCTGGCTTCCTTCTAGCTATCAACTTCAGCTCTTCTAACTTGATTGACTTTCTGTTGTTTGAGAGTTTTGGCTTTCATCTATCCATCAACTTCAACTCTTTAGCCCAAATATCAGGTCTTCACCCTTAAAATGGATTTTCATCCTCAAACATCGAGTCTTCACCCTTTACAATGGATTATCATTTTTGGACATTGGGACTTCATACTTTAAAATAGATCTTCATCCTCAAATATCAGGTCTTCATCCTTCAAAATGGATCTTCATCCTCAAATGTCGAGTCTTCACCCTTCAAAAAGGATCTTCATCCCTGGACATTGGGTCTAAAATAGATTTTCATCCTCAAATATCAAGTCTTCACCCTTCAAAAATGATCTTCATCTTTGGACATTGGGTCTTCACCCTTTAAAATAGATTTTTATCCTTAAATATCGGGTCTTCACCCTTCAAATGGATCTTTATCTTTGGACATTGGGTCTTCACCCTTCAAAATGATCTTCATCCTTCCAATATTCTCTTCGGTTCTTTATCTTTCTCTTGCCTTGTTGTAAAATATTCAGCTCTTTTTGGATCTTTGTCTCCCTATCTTTCACAATGGGATTAGATCCTTCTCAAGCAATGGACCTTTCATGCCTCCTAATGTTGTGGTATGCTTCTTGATTATTTACTTTATAGAGTGTCACCTGTTTATTTTGACAAAAAAAAGGTAGACAATAAAAAATATAGTGTGATATGCTCATGTATGCATGATATGCATGAAGGACAGTGGTTATATTGACTCATAGACTGAGGTGGTAGGTCAAAGCATTCCCATTGGTATCTTTTGATATATTCATGTAGGTCTTGTTGGATCATTAAGAGACATCATGTCCACAACTTCATCTTCAAGATATGGAAAATATGAGTAGGGGGCAACCAAGGTAGTCAGAGATGTAGGTGATACCCATTTCTATCCATGATTCAAGACTTTGTTTGGTAACTTCCCATGACCTTACAAATGATCAACCCACTTTTGCCTAATGTGTCCTTTAAGATTTGACAGTGCAATATACTTCCCTAAGTTTGAAGGCTAATGTGACAAGAAAATATTTTTTTTTTAAATTAATTTTAAATTTGAAATCAAATATTAGCTTTGTCAAATCAATGTTAATATACCTCAGTATTTAATTTTTTAAATTAACACATCTATAATATCATAACCTTAGTTACCATACTAAATTTGAAAATAATTTCCACTTGAACAAGAACTGTTGCACTTCAGATAGGCACAGACATATTACTTGGCCAAAGGTTTCATTAAGTTTAAATATTTTCTACCTCACATGCATGCTTTTTAAAAAATCTCCACTAGTAGACTTCACCTATCAAGAGAGATCAACATGCCTTTAACAAGCTTGAAATGGGGCCTATAAGGGACATGGGTTAAACAATGGCAATTTTAAATTAGAGTTAACATTACACCATTAATAAATCTTCACATTGCAAATGTTAGAACTTTATGATGTTGGAAGTATTCTTAAACTATGGGCATCACTTCAATCTTCTAGGCATCTTATTCTCTCGCTTCATGAAAGATAGCTTCAATTTTCTTCCATCTCCTTCACTAAAATATGGATCTGATTAGGATGATCTTTGCTTTTGCAGAAAATTTGAGACCCTTATTCTCCTATCTTTTTTTTTTTCTTCCTTTCTTTTTCCCTTTTTTTTGCTTTTTTTTCATTCCCTTTTTTTTTTTTGTCTAGGACATGGCATTTCATCATTCAACCCTTCCCCTGTAGGAATTTTAAGATTGCTGAATGGGAGCTACGTTGGATATCGCAAACCGAATGAAAGAGGGTATTTCCCCTATTTCTGTGATTTTGTCTATGTTTTTTGTTAGGATGGACCAATTGACATCAAACCCTTCTCTTTGGCTGAGTGGAAGTCTTTTGCTACCTTGGAAACTTTGTTGGCTTTATGAACCACCCTTTTCAAACTCTTTGTTATTTTCTCTTTTTTCTTTCTTTCTTTTTCTTTTTTGTTGTTTTTTTTTGTCCTAGCTCTAAGAGAGTTATTTTATTTGCACCATCTTATGCTTTTGACTATGGAGTAACATGAGTTTGCTTTAATGAGGATATACCTTTTGTTGTCTTGATGCCATCTTAATGATGAAATAGGTTTGACATATTAGGTCTAGTTCAGGTAAACTTTTGAGATCTTAGGTCTAGTTTAGGTAAACTTCAACTATCTTTACGGTCTTGATTAAGCATCTATTTCTTTAATCTTCTTACCTCCTTTGTAACCCAGTGATCATTAGACTTGTCATAAGTGTCACAATAACTCAAGATAATTTATCGGAGTTTAAAAGCCAATGAAAAGTAAGCTAAAATATCATAAAGGCTCAAAGGGATAAACTAGGGATTGATAGTAACAGGGTTATACTAGTTGTTGGCTCACCAAATAATGCCTAGATCATCCCTCTCTTAAATAGCAAAGTTTAATTTCACCTCAAAAGTTTATCAAAGCATGTTCTAAGACCGACTAGAATCTATACTCAGGTAATTATATATGAGCCATCTCTAAATAAGCATACACAGCTTGATACTATAGAATAATTTTGCCACCTAGAAAAGTCATTCGGATCATGATGCATAGATATGCTAATTTATGATATCAAGCTAGATTCGTCATCGATCAAGCAATAAAAATCAAAAAAATCATAAATTTAACCAAAGTAATTTATGCAAGTAATTTTAATTTCATAAACACAATTGTTCCAATGAAATACCAAAGAAAGCAAAATAAAATTAGTAACACTCAAGCCAAGAGAAGTTTGTTGAATTGGAGATGAAGATGCTTCATCTACTTAGGCATGTTAGGGGCGATGATCTCATCATTCTGTACCTCTTCTACTTTAGGTTCAGAGGCTCATCCTCCTTCCTTAGTCTCTGATTTATCATCACTATCAGTTGAGTCCCAAAACATACTCATGACATAAATAGTTAATACTTCCTTACTCATAGCTGCCTTGAATTCACTAAATGAATTTTCCTCTTCTTTTATATTTTCTATACCCATATCTTGAAAATATGATAAAATAAAATCTTCCTTCAGTCCTTCTTCAATTGTGAAGGTTACTGGTGAAGGTACTCTGCTAAACATAGGCAAAGGGTTGTTCTTTGTACTAGGTTTGTTAGGCTCGGGCAGCTTACTACTATTAATAAGATCTTAGATTTTATGTCTTAACCTAACACACTTGTCTATTTGGTGCCCTTGTGCTTTATGAAATTGACAAAATGCCTTAGCATCAAAGTTTGGTGGAGTGAATTTGGCAGAGGTTGAAGAGCTTAGGGCATTGACATCCACTGCTTTTTGTGTGCTCTTATCTGCTTAACCAGTTGTTGCGTTGACATCCACTGCTTTTTGTGTGCTCTGACCACCGGATTGATAATTTCCCATCTCATTCCTTCTTTCAGAAAAATGATTTTTCTCCCTTTTTTATTCTTCTATCTGTATGCCAGCTTGGAGAAGATATTTAAAATCTCTGATAAGAGTGTGAGACAGCCTCTCATGGAAGTTAGGTAGGACACCTCTCACTATCATTCTAATCTGGTCAGATTCATCGAGCCTCTTTTCAAGAGGTGCAGCCTTGTTTCTCCAGCGCTTCATGTAATCCACAAAATTCTCATTCTTCTTCTGTCTGATAGTTTCCACCTCTAGCAAGGTCACTTTCAGCTCAACATTATACCCCTATTTCTGAATGAAGGCCTTGTATAGTAGATCCTAATCTTTTTGGGGTGTTCTTCTCTATGGTTTTTAAACCAGTTTTGCATAATAGGATCTAGATAAAGCATGAAATACCTCAAGGTTTGAGCCTTGGTAGCTCTAGTAGACTGTATGGCAGTGATGTACTACTTTACATGCAAGTGGAGATTTTCCATTCTATTAAACTTAGCAAATGGAGGCATCTTGAATTTGTAAAGAACTGCTTCATCATCCTCAAACAGCTTGTCTATCTCCGACACCTCTTTGGTCTTCAATTTCTTTTTAAACTTCTTTTCCAAATTAGCAATAGTCTTTTAAACATTAGTAGATTCAGCTTTCTTTTCTTTTTTCTTGTCTTGTTGGTCTTGGAAATAAGCCTCCCAATCATGATCATCAATCATCACCTTGTCATCATCAAAGGCTACCTCGCCTACCTTAGCTTTTCCCTTATTCTTTAGCTTCTTGGTACTAGCAGATGCCTCAATATTAATCTCCAATAATGTAGCCAACTAACTTTTTATATTCTCAGATAAGGTTCCCTTCAGTTCTTTCATCTTGGATGCGAATGCCTCATTCACCATGTTCTGAACTTGTTCACAGTCCATTGGTCTTGGTTCGAAGTAGATTAAGCCATTACTAAACTTTGAATCACTAATGTAGGTCGTATTATAGTAGGCCTTTGAGCTGTTGTACTCCAAGTCTGTGAGCTAGAAAAAATTAATGCGAATGTAATATAATGCATGTATGTATGAGTAACAAACAAATAAATAAACAGAGTCGGGAAGTTCTTTCCAACCTTATATCTTTCACACACAAGTGGCGAGTCTCTTTTCTTATGTATTATGGTCAACAAAGATATCAACAGAGGATACTTTATTTTCAAAAGTCTCTCAAACAAAATAACCAATAGCTTTGTTTTCAAAATAGAAATCAGTTTATGATAATTTTTACTAATTAAGTCTTAATCCATTGGGTCAACTGAAAAATAGTCTTTTCTACTATATTATGGATTAAAACTAAATTAAATGGTTTATCATACATAGGTTTCTTATTAGGAAAAGCAACTAATTATCCATGTCACAAACAAGCCCATGATCAATATATCTTAGTGTAAATAAGGTCCATAATTGATTTTAATATTCCATAATTGACCCAATTAATTGAAAGCCTATCTAAAAATTTTGATTCATTGGAAAAAATGATTTTAATTTTAGAGCCCAATGAAAGCTCGATTTGAAGAAAAAGTTTTGGTTCTTAAAGAATTATTTCAAAGCCCACAAAAATTAGTTTCAAAATTGGTTTAATCCATAAGAAGGCAGTTATTGACCAAAATTTGTTGAAAAGATTTTGAAAATGATTTGGGCTTTGGGCTTAAAAGAACTTTTACACCATAAAATATTTTTAGGCTTATACCATAATTAGGTCATATTAGAAAACAGACAAACCAAATGGGCCATAACTCAAACCAAGATAAGTTGATCATAGTCAAACAATAAGCTTTAAGGTTAAACATAAGGAAAATTACTAGGACTATTATATGTGCCTTAGTCTTTGGGTTGAAAAGGCTTAGATTCCCACGGCAAATATATACAAAAGGTACAAAGCTATGAGTTATTATCCCAAGACAGCAATCAAGAAGCGGGTGAATTGGTTGGTTTGAAAAGTGATGGCTAATTCAAAATTCACAATTAAGAAATACAGAAGATGCAGAAGAGGCTTAAGTAGAAGATGAAACAATGAACACAAAGATTTATAGTGGTTCAGATTTACCTTGATCTTACATCCACTTCCTTAACTACTTGTTAAGGTTCTACTAGCTTTGAGTTTTTACAAGCTTAACTCTAACTTGGTATTTTCTCTAGCTCATATCAAACTAGTACAATGGTTTAAGTTCAATCCTTGCAATCCTTATAATAGTTTTCCTAGGCTCACTTTCACAACCTAAGTATTTCTAAGCTCACACTCATGCTTGCTATCTTCAAACTTATTTGGGCTAGCTCTAGCTCATTGACCTGGAGCTCCTCTTTATCTTCCTTAGTAAGATCTTAATTGAAAATTATTTAGACACCTTCTATCTCTCATTCTTCCAACTCTACATATAATTGTTGCACATGATACTTCCACAAGATGGCTACAACTACCACTTCCTCCTTTGAGGATTTATTCATCAACTTTTTTAATGATAAGGTAGTTTACTGGCCAAATTAGTACGATTGTAGTAGACTTTAAAATTGACTTAGATTTGTTTTTTATACTCCTCTTGGGACACCTGTAGGCATATTTTGGTTCCCCATTACTTTTATGGCCATGGAACTTTATTGGTCCCTAGCCATCATAGTATTATGCCTTAATATTGTCATACTTAGCTGAAAAGTTTTATCCTATGCCCATATGACTTCTACCTCATTGCCTCACTAATATAGTAAGAATTGGTGATGTGAGGATGGTATGCTACAGTTCGTATGTATCCAATCCCATCCAAGTAAAGCATGGTAATTAGTTAAGGAATTCACAATGAAGAATGTGGCCTTGTGTTACCCATAATTATTTATAGAGGAAAATCCCCAAGGCTGAATAACCTTTTACTGAATACTAACACTGACATATTGGTGATGATGAGATCCTCCTTATACTACCCCAAGAAGCTCATCATCTTAAGTGGCATGATATTGACTATTCATCTATTATTTATCAAAACTCTAGAAATGGGCTTCCCATTTAGGCCTGCTTTTATATATAATGGCTATATACGTTTGGTCATTTTGACACTCTTTGCTTTTCCTAGCTTCGTTATGTGGATGGTAACTCAGAAATATGGTGTATCTTCATTTGCTTCTTTGCAAATTGCCCCTCCCCCCAATTTGAGTATCTCAGATTTCAATCAAATCCTCCTCAGGGATTTTTGCCGTAAATGCTCATGGAAAAATTAACTATGTTACTAAGCAACTGAAGGAGATGAGGATCTCACCTACCATGAAACCTTTCTTATTCATTTTCAAAATCAAATGTATCATGCTCAAACTCTTATGTAGCATTCTCGATAGATTTCCTTTAGAATTTGCCTCTATTCTAATTTTGTTCCTCAATTTCTTCTAATATCTTTTGATCACTTTTTGCCTCAACAACCTTATCTTTTTTCATTTGAGCCAGCGGTCGAGGAAACTTCTTATAATGGACTTGGTGCCATTTATCTCTTCTAATATCACTTTTGTTGGGACTGCAAATCTGGATCATTCCCTTTCTTTTGCTGAAAAGCTTGTCCCTTTGAGTCTCTTCTTATATGTTTGCTCAACTTTTGCAAATACTTTTAGGGAACCAAATTTGTCATACTCTTAATGGTGGCTTCCCACATAACTTTTCTTCCCTCTTCTTCTTCTTACTCTTAAGGAAAGATCACACATCAATCATGACTAAATTCACCATGGTCACAGGTGGAAAAGGATCTTTATCAACCAATGTTGCTTCTTTCTTCCTAGGACAATTTAAGATCCCTCTACTAATTATATCTTGAACTTAGTTCATGAATCCCTAGCACAAATTGGTAGCGTGGTTCCCTAAATTATGATATATTCAACAATCTTAATTCTTTAACTCCTATTTACTGGGAACTTATGGTCCGATGATAGTTTAATAAACTCCTTCTTAAGGAGAAAATCAAATATTTCCTCAGTTTATGTGACATTGAAAGTAAAATAAGGTTGTGAGCTTGATACATATGCCTTTTTCCAATTGTCTAATACTTTCCTCACCATGGTTGGGCATACACACGAACTTAAGGAAGCTAAATCAACCATGACTACCTCTTGGTTATTGATCTCTTAAAGGTAAGATCCCATAACTAATTTTTTCCTCTATTTCTTCTCATGTAGTAGCTCCTCATATTATTCCATCTTGGCTACTAATTCGTAGATGTCCCTGAACTCTATCCGTTGAAACTTCTTTCTTAATTCAATGTTGAGGCACTTTTGAGCCATTTTGACATATTATGTCTCAAGAAGGTATACCTTGCACCTATTCCTCATTTTCTTAAATCTATAAATGAACTTATCTGTTCATTCTCTAGGCTTTCTGGTCATCTTGGATAGTTCTGCAAGGCACGCCTCTAGTTTTGCCTTTTAGAATTGGGTATGAAACTGTCTTTCCATTTCTTGCCAAGTGAATAAGGATTTCTAGGCAGTATATTGTAACAAGTGAAACTAGTCCCAATTAATGAATTCATGAATAGCCTCAATGTGAATTGTGTGAAGTTCTCATAATTGGCCAGTTCTCCACATTTTATGGTGGACCTTGAAATATGCTCCAAAATGAATTGTTAGTCATCACCAATGAACAAGGAGAAATTAGGAATCTTGTATCCTTAAAGATAAAGATTATCTCTGTCAATGGCCTTAGGATAAGGCTTGAAAAATTCTAGCCGCCCTATCTTCCTTAGGCTAGGTCCATAAAATTCCTATATCACCTATTGAATGGCATCAATATATATTGGAGACTGAGGCCTGTGTGAATTTGAGGAACTAAGTGATTGTAATAAAAATTAGCTATGATGTGCCTGCTTATAGTGAAATTCTTAGCCTCATATAGAATATACTAGTTTTAAGGATTAGTAGTACCATATATCTATTGATGAGGAGGTGCCTGCCATTCAAATCCTCTCTCCTTTGTGGTGGTAAATATTTTTCTTTTATGCCCTTAGGGATGAGGAGGTCCATCGATTTTGATGGTTGAGGAGTGCCCTCCCACCCCTTCCCCCCCCCCCCCCCCCCCCCCCCTCTGAGCTCTTCCACCACAATCTTATCAGGCCTATATTGAATTTTTTTAGCCTCAGGGAATCGCATTGTGAGAGTCACTATTCATCTTCTAAATCTCTTGAACTATGCAAGACATGGTTTCTTAGCCTTCTCGCAATTGTTTTTTTGTTCAAGTTGATTTCCTTGAGGATTTCCATCAGTGTTTTTGCTTCCTCATTTGTTATGAGGGAAATAACTATTTATGCTTGAGTGTCCACCATATTCTTCTTAAACTTTTGACAATTTAGACAATAATTCCTTATAGTGTTATTCCTATAGCCATTACTTCCCAATCATTATACCTAGTTTGTTCTTTCACATTATTCTTCTTTGGTGGCATCCTTAACAAAATGGTCTATTGCATGTGTCAAAAATTGTTTGTCTAAGGAATAACAACTTTTGGCCTTTAAGTGTGTAAAGTATGCAAGAAAATTGTAGTTTCCTTAACCAAAATGCATAAACCGACTTTTGCTTAAAACGATGTGCAAAATTCTATGCAAAATAGAATAGAGTCTTGAAGTTCCAATTTATTGTTTGTTTGAATTCCTTAAGGATGAGAATTAATAATGAGTTGAGAATTACATGAATTAGACTAGTACAACTTAAATTTGCCTTAGGAGTAGACTAGTGGACAAATGTAATTTCACAAGGTAATAGAACCAATAAAAACTTCTGAGCAAAAGATTAGTAAACAAAAGACTTTAGTGTGCCCTAAAAGCAGACTGGTGAACAAAAGTCCAGTTAAAAAAACCAAAAACTTCTAGAGGTTTAATGGAATATTAGTGGACAAATGTATAATTACAAGTATGAGAGGGTCGAAATGGAGTCGTCACTTGGTACAGACCGAGAATACAAATCTCAAAATGCAGGCTAGCTTAACAAATGATCCTTTGTGAAGAGGGTCAGCCCGATTCTCTATACCATATTTGTTGATGGCAATCTACTAGTCACTAAATTAAGTAATTTAAATGGGTTATTCTTTGTATTTGCCAATAAGCCTTTTAAAATACAATTCTAATGACAATTGACATAAGAGATACATATAAAACAAAATAAGGATGGATATGCAATGAACATTCCAAATAACAAAATATCGAGTATTTTGAATAACGTACAAAGTATCTCATATAAACTCAACTTCAACTATCATATGAATTAATCAATTAAACTTATGAAACTAACCATAATATACATCATCTCAAACATAGAATTAAACAAATTTGATAAAAAAAAAATCATAAAAACATTCATGATAAATTATTCTCCTTTGTTTAGCAAGCTAATATAATAAGTGTCATATGATCTCATCATTCCAAGTGAAAAACATACTTAGAATTAAACTATAGCAATAAAAAAAATCAATATTAATGAGTTTCAAAAGAAGATTTTAAGTAAACAAAAGTTTTTTGAAAGATTAACTCTCAGGTTTTACTAAATCAAATTTGGTATCTTTTGATATTCCAGCTAATTATCTTAATTAAACTAATAAAATTGAGAAACTAGATTGTAGAATGGATTTTGCTTACTAAAATAGATGAACACAATAGATGTTTTGAGGTAAAGGCCCGGATGGGATCAGCCCCTTGTTAAATCCTAGTTGGATCAACTTAAGAGAAATAGTATTGATAGTAGTAGTACAATAGTGTTTCTCTCTTATTTATGCAAAAACCAAGAAAGAAAGAAAAGATAAAAGAAAAGGTAAAGCTAAAGAAGAAGATGGGAACGGTGATGATGGTGATATGTCTTATTAATTATTAATTATTTTATTATTATTTAATTTATTATTATCTAATTTTTTTACCAACTAATGAGATTATAACATGTATAAAAAAGGAACCCATAATGCCATATAGTTGAAAATTAAGGGAGAAATAGATTTTCGTCATGTTAAGAATCTATTGGTCTCATTTTTTAAGAAAAAGAGTTAAATTGGAAAAAAAAGGGGTAAAAATTGTTTTCTCTAATAAATTTAAGAGTTTTTTTATTAACTATCTTTTTATTCTTTGTATTTTTTTTATTTTATTTATATAAAGAGAACAAATATAATAAAATATATATAAATATTATATTTTTTATTAAAATATAATATAAAGTTCATAAAATTTTATATATTATAATAAGTATGACCTAACAAATAATAAAGATAAATATATATAAAAAAAGAATAAATAAACTATTTTATAATATTAAAATAATTGACTAATGATTTTAGGATGAAAATATTAATAAAATGATTAAATAATTTAATTTTTAAAAATATAAAAATTAAATATTAAAAATATAAAAACTGATTATTATAATATATAAAATTTAAAAATTTTTATAATTATTTAGTCTAATTATTTTATGCAACACTAAAGCCAAAACCATTTGAAAGTCAAGCCTTGTCTGGCAAAAGTTTGACATGCAGATAGGAAATGAAGGTATCCGTCTTGTATTTTTTTTTTTTTTTTTTGAGACACGTACTCTTTTAATTTTAGAGGTTAGGTGAACATGGATTAATTCTCTCATTAAATTCAGGTCTCTTGTTAAGTCTCAAGCAACAAAAAGTACTAATAAATTTATGAAGAACAAAATCATATATATTTAGGTGACATGAGATGTTACTAGTTCTGCAAAAAAAAAAAAAAAAAAAAGATGTTACTAGTTTATAATGAAATTCCCAATAAAATTTTGGCATGATAAAGTCGAATATAAATTTCTTGGACTTGAGAGCTATTTATCAGGATATTTTTTTTAATTTGAATTATAATTGATTATAATATTTAATATATTATTTAATGGTTGAAAAATTACTGTCAACCATAAAAAACAAAATATATATTCATATTGAAAAAAGATATTAGATGGAAAAAAAATAAACTGTACATCCATTTTGAAATGAAGATATTTAATTGAAAAAATAAACATATATATATGTTGGTGCATGAGAATTCAAATGTTAACCAAAATCTCTTGATTAACATCCACCTACCTAACATGTGTGTCTATTCTTAAATATTATCAGTTAGATACTTAATTATTTATTTAATTATTGGGCTGTGAAGAGGAAGTCTTAATAATAATCAATTGATATGACTTCAATAATTTTGGTGCACACTATATTTGCATTACAACAAATATTCATATAAATAGTGAGTAAATATTAATCATTAATAATATTATCAAATGTTAATATTTTTAAATATTTAATAATATCATAAAGTATTTCTTATTATAAGATAGTTTCATATATTATGGAGAGTGAAAAATATTGCTGCTTCTTATTGATGCCGTTGTATCATTAAAAAGGGTCATTAGTAATAATGCTACAAAAACCATATTATATTTGAAAATTAATATATCATTGCATTGAAAAAACTATTAAAAAAATAAATAATCCAAGACTATTATAGGTCAGCAAAATATTTCAATATATATAGATAAAACCGATGAAGCCAAATTTTTTAAAGACTCACTTTTGTGAACTGTTCCAATTTAACAAAACACATTGAAAATGTTATCTTTTCGTTCTCTGAAACTGTTATGCTTGAAATTTCTCCTTCTCTTAGTTCTTTCAGCAAATGTTGCTTTCTCTGGCCAAATTGTGGAATGCCTGCCTGGTTTCGATGGTCCACTTCCATTTACACTTGAAACAGGGTACTAAAATTCTGTTCTTTCTTGAAATTCTTTTTGCTAAAATTTTTGTTTTTAATTTTCTTTCTGTGTGTTAATTCGACTGTTGATTCTTGTTGTTGTCTTCTTTTAATATATACAGGTATATAATGTGGATGATTCTGAGTTATTTTATTACTTCATTGAATCTCAAGGAAATCCCAGAGAGGATCCTCTGTTTCTTTGGCTAACTGGAGGACCTGGTTGTTCTTCGTTCAATGGCCTGATGTACGAAGTTGGTACTTCTTATCTTAATCTTACTTACTGCGTGTATAATTCATTTATTAGATTTTTTTGATGAAAATTGTTGGTTTTAGAGCTGAAACTCTTTGAGAAAACTAAAATTTCTCGTTCCCAAGAAACAGAGTATCTCTTACACCTTCTATAAGATTTGCAAAACTAATTGCTCAAAATTTTTAATTTAAGTAATCAAATTACATTATATACCAAATTAACGGGATATTTTTGCAAAAAAAAAAATTAAAAAAAGCGTAATTTTTGTAGTTCTAATTTTAATTTTAATTTTTGAGTAGGCCCATTGGAGTTCGACATAAACAACTATACTGGGGGTTTGCCAACTCGGAAGTACTACCCATATGCATGGACAAAGGTATCATACTTCATATTCAAGTTTTTTCTTTAATTTCTTCTCTTAATTAATTATTAATTTTTCCCTAAACAAATTTAATTGATCCATAGTTATTACAATTCTTCAGACAGCCAGCTTTATATTTTAGATGCACCAGTTGGCACAGGTTTCTCTTACGATAGAACTCCTGAAGGATGGCATTCTTCAGACTCAAAATCAGCAGAACAGTCCTATCAATTTCTAAGGAAGGTCAGCAAAATTCAAAATTTCAGGAATAGATTAACAAAAAAAATACAAATATATTTCTTGAGCCACAATCTCATGCTTGCTGGTTAATTTCATCATTATGGTTAAGATTTAATTTAATTTTCGACTAAAGAAAATAAATTTTTTCATCAATATTGTCATTTGTAAAAACCAAATTTAAGTTCCTACATCCAATTGCAGTGGTTGCTAGAACACCCACAATTTTTGCTAGTTCAGCTCTTTATCGGTGGTGATTCTTACTCAGGCATTACTGTTCCATTAATCACTCAGAAAGTTGCAGAGGGTAATATATAGTATTCCTTTTTTCTTTTTTTAAAACTTGAAATTTGATGAATTCAGAGAAATTTCTTACTTGCCAAGCTTAATTGATATTGATTAATTTGCAGGTAATGATGCAAAGGTTTTTCCATACCTGAATCTCAAAGTACATAACCTAGCTACTTGAATTTATAAGTTTTTCTTTACAATTTCTGGGATATTAATCAATTTGAAATTTATAATAATAATAATAATAATAATAATGTTCTTTGAAATTAATGATATTTTAGGGATATTTGCTTGGAAGCCCGCGAACAGATTCGGTCATAGATGAAAATTCGAAAATAATATTTGCTCACAGAATGGCCCTAATTTCAAATAGTCTCTATAAGGTAATTTAATTGCACCTCTACAATCCATGCAATATGACCCTTGATTTGAAAATTTTTTGTTTGCGACAAGCTATTCAAAAAAGAAAAATTTAATCCTGTTTTCAGGCATACACGAACAATTTTACAAACTAATTAGAACAATTTTTTATGTCGGTGATAGCTATTTGGTATGGTTTATTGTTTTGCAGAAACTTAAAAAGACTTGCAATGAGACATACGTAAATGTAGATCCATCTAATACAGCATGTACAATTGCACTTTCAGCTTATGAAACGGTAAAAACATTATTATTTGTTTTTTTTTTCTAAATTTTTTTTTCCTGTTGATTTTTTAATTCTTTATTGCTTTTATTTCTTGAGCTGGTTATCAATCTCAAGAAATTTCCAATTCTAATTTTTGCAGTGTGTTCAAGATTTATATACCAATAATATCTTGGAGCCTAACTGTCTGTTCGCATCTCAAAAAGCAAATCGAAGATATGTGAATGAAAATTCAAAGAATTTCATCCTTTCACCACCAAAAATTCCTGAATTGTTAGATTATTTTAATAATCTATAATGTGGCCCATGTAATTATGTGACGGATTTAATTAAAGACGACCGATTCTAATTAAAGTTGACCTGAGATGATGGTTATTGGGTTTAAAGGTTAAGAATCAGTTTGGGTTTAAATACCCTTCCCTCTAATTATTAAATATATAGAGAAATAAAATAAAGGGATAACTGTTTATAAAATAAACAGGATAACTGTTTATAAAAGATATGTACAGTTACATTTTATTTTCTAAGACAACTTTCTCTGACCATCGTGAGAAAACCTAAGGAAACACATTAGAGGTAAAAAACAATTAAACGAACAAGAAGAACGCTGTTTTCTATGGAACAGGATAAAACAATGGATCAAGGTACGCTTCCGATTATTTTCTTTACCAAACAATGACTAGAACTAAAGATCCATTACAGTTTTCTGAAAAAGAAAGGCTAACAATTGGTATCAGAGCCAAGGGTTTTGTTCTAGTTTTGTTTGATTAATTGTATGGTTAATCGGCGTAAGATTTCGAAATTAATTGATTTAATTGACGATTAAAAGTTTCTTCGTCAAATTGAAGAGTTTCGTTTGTCGATTGTTAAAGTTTTAATTGTCTTTGATTGATATTACCGTTTTATTATTTCGTCTTTTCCTGTGCCGACTGAAAAGTTATAAATCGCACAGATTAAAGGAAAGACTGATTGTATTGTTTTAACATATTTTATTAAATTGCTTTTGAATTGAATTGTGGTTCTATATGAACCATGTATGAAGCAATTGTAATATAATATGTATTGTTTTGCCTTTAGATTGTGAAAACCCACGTGATATTGTGGTGTAATATTTGTATGTTTATATTAGCAGTAAAGTGGAGTAATGATTATATTTGCCTCATATGTGTTGTGGTTGTAATTAAAGGCCACGTATTTGATTCCATCTATAGTTGATTATATTATGGGTTCTTTGCATTTGTATTATGGTGTTGATAAACCCATATAATTGTTTGTTTGTTTATTCAATTATGATACTGAATGAAACAATTTAAGGGTATAGTTTTGTTGTACATGGATTTTAATTGTCAAATCCGTAGCAACACTGTAAGTATTTGGCTTTTGTCATTTATGTGGCTAATTACAAAGAAATTAGAAGAACGATTAAGAATCCACAGTAACATGATTGCATTCATAGAATAATTTAATCATTATAGTAAAGATGAATATGCAATTAGTAAATATAAAATTTTAATTGTCTAATTGCATTATTAAAGATTGTACAATTTAAATGTTTATTGTATGGAAAGCTTGTTAGTCACCAAAGTGGCCTTGCTTGGAATTTATTTAAACATTTAATTGTGTATTTCAATTGTTCATATTTTTGATGCCGTTAAATGACATGAAAGATAAAATTGAAAGATTGAGATCATTAATTATAATGTTGTGAGGTTACCCAAAGGTAGATCATTACTTATAGTTAATGACATCAAAGAGACTTGAGATTATGCTTGGTAAGTATGAGTGTATATCCAAAGATAACATGCATATTGTCTATAGTATAATTGAAAGTCTATTATAGTATTCTTATTCTTGGCATCATTATATGTTTGAATCTTTGTAATCATTATATGTTTGAGGTTATCCAAAGGTAAACTTAAATACATAATTAAGGTTGTTATTAGTTTGAATCTATTTTGTTATCTCAAAGTATTAATATGTGAGTATGTATTGCAGCTTATTCTAAGATGTTTGCTATGGGTACTGGGTTGATTAAGTTCAACGGTTTGAACTATGATGACTGGTCTGAACAAATCCATTACCAGTTGGGAGTTTTAGACCTAGATTTGGCGTTAGTTTCTGAAAAGCCAGCAGCCATTACAGAGACCAGTTCTGAAGAGGAAAAGTCTCACTATGAGGCTTGGGAGCGGTCTAACAGGCTGAGCTTGAACTTAATGAGGATAACGATGGCTGAAAATGTCAAGCCATCAATGCCTAAGACGGATGATGCCAGAGAGTACATGTTGAAAATTAAGGAGTACTCCCAGTCAGACATTGCTGACAAGTCTATAGTAGGCTCCTTGATAAGTGAGCTCACGACCAAGAAGTTCAATTGGTCACAATCCATTCATGATCATGTGACTGGCATGCAGAATTTGGCAGCAAAATTGAAATCGATGGGAATGGATGTGAATGAAACTTTCCTTGTTCAGTTTATTATTAACTCACTTCCTGTTGAGTTTGGTCAGTTCCAGGTGAATTACAACACCCTTAAGGAAAAGTAGAACATTCAGGAAATCAAGGCCATGTTAATTCAAGAGGAAGGGAGATTAAAGAAGGTAAAGGAACAGTCTGCCAATCTCACTTTTCATGATGGAGCTGGAAGCAGCAAAAACAGATCAGGGAAGAAAGGCAAGAAAAAGGACAAAGCCCCAATGAAAGTCAATGAGGGCCAAATCCATAAGGAATTGAAGTGCTATTTCTGTAAGAAGACTGGTCACTTCAAGAAGGATTGTCCTAAAAGAAAGATATGGTTCGAAAAGAAAGGTATTTTTTATGTTTCAGTATGTTTCGAATCAAATCTTATTGAGGTGCCTTATAATACCTGGTGGATAGATTCTGGTGCAACTACTCATGTGTCTCACATTGTACAGGGATTCCTTTCGATCCAAACCATAAAAGAAACTGAACAGTTTCTATATATGGGAAACAGAATGAAGGCACGAATAGAAGGAATTGGGACTTACAGATTTATCTTGGACACTGGTTGTCATTTAGATCTTGAAAGGTGTCTTTATGTTCCTGATTGTGCCAAGAATTTAGTTTTTGTTGGAATGTTGGATAATAATGGTTTTAGTATTAAGTTTGGTAATGGTACATTTTCTTTGTATAAACATACTTTTATGGTTCTGGTACTTTAATTGATAGTTTATATCGCTTTAATCTTGATACTAAATTTGTGGAATCTCTGTTTAATGTTGAGCATAATATAGGTAATAAACGTAGTGCACATGATGAATGTTCTGCTTTCTTATGGCATCAAAGATTAGGACACATTTCCAAAGAAAGGATTTTGAGGTTAGTGAAAGGTGGAATCTTACCTCAATTGGATTTTACTGATTGGGATGTGTGTATATATTGCATTAAAGGCAAGCAAACTAAACACACATTAAAGAACCCAGCCATAAGAAGCAGTGAATTTCTTGATCTTATACACACTGATATTTGTGGTCCTTTTGACATTCCCTCTTGGGGCGGTGAAAAGTATTTTATCACTTTTATTGATGATTTCTCACGGTATGATTATGTATATTTACTGCATGAAAAGTCTCAATCAGTGGATATTCTAGAGATATTCATTAATGAGGTGGAAAGGCAGCTAAATAGAAAAGTTAAAATTGTGAGGTCTGATAGAGGTGGTGAATATTATGGTAAATTTAATGAAAATGGACAATGTCCAGGTCCATTTGCAAAATTCCTTGAAAAGCGAGGCATTTGTGCACAGTATACAATGCCTGGTACGCCTCAGCATAATGGTGTAGTTGAGAGGCAAAATCGTACTCTGATTGAAATAGTTAGGAGTATGTTAAATAATTGTTCTGTACCTTTATCATTATGGGTGCATGCATTAAAGGCTGCTGCATATTTGCTTAATAGGGTTCCTAGTAAAGCAGTTCCTAAGACCCCTTATGAACTGTGGATAGGAAGGAAACCTAGTTTGAGGCATCTTCATATTTGGGGTTGTCCAGCTGAAATTAGGATATATAATCCACATGAAAAGAAGCTTGATGCTAGAACAATTAGTGGATTTTTTATTGGATATCCTGAAAAGTCAAAAGGGTACAAATTTTATTGTCCTAACCATAGTACAAGAATCATTGAGTCTGGAAATGCTCGTTTCATTGAGAATGGTCAATCTAGTGGGAGTAGTGAACAACGTAAAGTGGATTTGCAAGAGATTCAGGTTGAGGATCCAATTCAGACGGATTCTCTTAATATCTCTTCTTCTATTGTTGTTCCTTTTGTTGTGTCACGGGCTAATAAAGCAATTGAACAACAAAATAACATTCTAATCCCACAAAATGATCATATAAATGATGAGTCTGAAAATAATGAACAAGTCACAAATGAGCAAGTGGTTTCACAAGAAATAGCATTACGGAGGTCAGAAAGACAGAAAAGGCCAGCTATTTCAAGTGATTATGTGGTATACTCTCTTGAACATGAATGTGATTTGAGCATTGATAAGGATCCAGTCTCTTTTCAGGAAGCCATGGAATGTAATAATTCTGAAAAGTGGTTTAATGCCATGGAAGAAGAGTTAAAGTCAATGAGTGATAACAAAGTTTGGGACTTAGTAGTGTTGCCTAAAGGTTCTAAATGAGTCGGTTGTAAATGGGTCTTTAAGACTAAACGAGACTCAAAAGGCAACATTGAAAGGTTTAAGGCCAGACTTGTTGCTAAAGGTTATACTCAGAAAGATGGTATTGACTATAAAGAGACCTTTTCTTCAGTTTCTAAAAAGGACTCTTTAAGAATTATTTTTGGCTTTGGTAGCTCATTATGATTTAGAGCTTTACCAAATGGATGTAAAAACCGCTTTTCTTAATGGTGAATTAGAGGAGGAAGTATATATGTACCAACCGGAAGGTTTTGTGACCACGGGAAAGGAAAATTTAGTGTGTAAATTAAAGAAGTCAATATATGGACTAAAACAAGCTTCTCGTCAATGGTACCTTAAGTTTAACAGTACAATTACTTCATATGGTTTTATAGAAAACACTGTTGATCGGTATATCTATATGAAGATTAGTGGGAGCAAGTTCATTGTTTTAGTCTTATATGTTGATGATATTCTTCTTGCTGCAAATGATATTGGCATGTTACATGATGTAAAGGAATTTCTCTCTAAGAACTTTGAAATGAAAGATATGGGTGAGGCATCTTATGTGATAGGAATAGAAATATTCCACAACATATCACAAGGATTGTTAGGATTGTCTCAAAGAGCTTACATTAACAAAGTATTAGAGAGATTTAGGATGGAAAAGTGCTCTGCAGGGATAGTTCCAATTCAGAAAGGAGACAAATTTAGCGAAATGCAATGTCCTAAAAATGATTTGGAACGAAAAGAAATGGAGTCTATTCCTTATGCCTCAGTAGTTGGGAGCTTAATGTATGTTCAGACATGTACTCGACCGGATATCAGTTTTGCGGTCTGAATGTTGGGTCGATATCAAAGTAATCCCGGAATGGATCATTGGAGAGCTGCAAAGAAAGTACTTAGATATCTACAAGGCACTAAGGATCATATACTCACATACCGGAAATCCAACCATCAAGAAGTGGTAGGATACTCGGATTCAGACTATGCCGATTGTGTAGATTCGAGAAAATCTACATTTGGCTATATGTTTCTCTTGGCTGGAGGAGCAATTTCATGGAAAAGTGGAAAGCAGCCTGTCATTGCTATTTCCACTATGGAAGCCGAATTTGTGGCATGCTTTGAGGCCACTGTTCAAGCATTGTGGTTGCGGAACTTTATCCCAGGTCTAAGTATTGTCGACAGTGTAGCTAGACCGTTGAGAATTTATTGTGATAATTCTGCAGCTGTCTTCTTCTCAAAGAATGATAGGTATTCTAAAGGTGCTAAACATATGGATTTAAAATACCTATCTGTGAAAGAAGAAGTGCAGAATCTCAAAGTGTCAATTGAGCATATTGGTACTGACTTGATGATAGCGGATCCGTTAATAAAGGCTTACCGCCCAAAACCTTTATTGGCCATGTAGAGAGGATGGGCATTATAGATAAGTCCTTGTTAGCATGATGTTCATATGTACATATAGTTATTTTGCTCATTATGTTGTGACACTTAAGAATTCAATTAAAGATGGATTTTGCTTTATTTAATTGTTGTCCACATTATAGTTGTGACACTTAAGAATTCAATTAAAGATGGATTTTGCTTTATTTAATTATTGTCCACATTATAGTTGTATACATTTATTGTTTGAGTGCGATAACAATGATGTTGAAAGCAACGATGTATAGTTTGTTGTATTTTCTCAATTAAAGTATTTTGGTGAATTGAGTTGGTTTGTGATATATGGAAGGGATCATGTCGACTAAATGACTTGTAACTGCCATAATTCAATCATTTTAATTCTAAATAAAAGTTAATGGATATTAAAGTATGCGCATGGGCCAAGTGGGAGATTGTTAGATTATTTTAATAATCTATAATATGGCCCATGTAATTATGTGACGGATTTAATTAAAGACGACCGATTCTAATTAAAGTTGACCCGAGATGATGGTTATTGGGTTTAAAAGTTAAGAATCAGTTTGGGTTTAAAAGTTAAGAATCAGTTTGAGTTTAAATACCCTTCCCTCTAATTATTAAATATATAGAGAAATAAAATAAAGGGATAACTGTTTATAAAATAAACAGGATAACTGTTTATAAAAGATATATACAGTTACATTTTATTTTCTAAGATAACTTTCTCTGACCATCGTGAGAAAACCTAAGGAAATACATTAGAGGGAAAGAAACAATTGATCGAACAAGAAGAACGCAGTTTTCTACGGAACAGGATAAAACGATGGATCAAAGTACGTTTCCGATTATTTTCTTTATCAAACAATGACTAGAACTAAAGATCCATTACAGTTTTCTGAAAAAGAAAGGCTAACATTATGGTGTCGAGTAATTAAAACTTCCCTTTAGTTTCTTGCATTCTTTCTGTAAAGTTGAATAAAAAACATTAACAAATAATTAAAATTTTAAGCCATCACAAAACTTAGTGTAAATTTCATTGGTTATTAGTATAATTTACTTGTATATAAGAAGCAACCCCTACACATAATTTCTTATTTATTATATATTTTTTTCCTTTTTTGCAGAATTTTAATTATGTGATGTCCTATGTATGGGCAAATAGTCCTCAAGTTCAGGATGCATTATACATTCGGAAGGTTTGATAATTTTCAGAACATTGTTTTAATTTATGAATTTTTAAGTTTGAAATAATAATGTTAATTCCGATGGTATAATAGGGAAGTGTGGCATACTGGTCAAGATGCAATCAGACATTATCATACACAAAGGATATTCCAAGTGTTGTTTATGTTCATCGCTATCTTATTACCAGAAACTTAGTTCTTCTAGTAGAAAGGTAATCAACAAAAAATTTTAACATTACCTTATAACTTTCTTTACTTTCAGTATAAAACTAGAGATATGATAATTTAATGGACCCGTAAACTTGATTTAAACTCATTACTATATTTCAACCAATAACCCTCGAACGTAATGAGCCTCTAATTCATTTGGAGTTCTAAATTCTCATTAGAAGTTCTTTTAAAAATTTTTTTCTGATGTACTACTTGCTAATTGTCGTTGATTTTTTCTTTCTACAGTGGTGACAGGGACATGGTTGTTCCCTTTGTTGGAACTGAAAATTGGATAAAATCTCTTAATATGACGATTGATGATAATTGGAGACCATGGTTTGTCGATGGTCAAGTTGCAGGGTATGTTATCACTTCAAAAGTTTCGACGAATTTCTTTTTTTTTTTTTTTTGATAATTTTTACTCGAATGAGAATTTTAGTTATCATTGAATTAAAAATTTATTTGCAAATGAATAAATAAAAGAAGAATGGTACATTAGTTGTTCTAATTTAATAGCATCTTTGATCAGTCACTAACTTAATTATGGATATTGATCAATGTAGATACACAGTCAAATATTATACTCCAGAATATGGATTCTTTTTGACATTTTCAACTGTTAAGGCAAGTAAATATATTCTTTCAGTTTTTATTTTTTATTTACAACTTAATTTGATCTACAATTATATATCGAGAGAGCAGTGATAAGAATTAATTGCTATTATGTATTTGTACAGGGTGGGGGTCACACATCACCAGAGTATTATCGAAGAGAATGCTATGAGATGTTTCTAAGGTGGATTCATTATTATCGTCTCTAGATGAGACACATGACATAGTAATTAATTATAAATTGCTTCTCTTATTATTATTATTGTATCTGAAACATATGCGCCTACTGATTGCCAAAAAACAATTATTATAATAAAAATTATCAAAAAATTTCTTATGCGATCAGTAACAATATGCCTCACTGTGATTAATTAATTTCTTTTAATCATAGAATATTTTATTTTTATATTTTGATTTTGATCCACTTGAGTCAATGTAACAAAATTTTAACTAATATGTAAAGTGATTTATTAAAAAGGTTGCACCATGTAAAAAGGGGCTTGCTTGAGTAGTTTACAAGTGGGAGAATATCTCTCAATTTTAGATGAGATGAGATAGATAGATGCATGGTTTATATACCCTAATAAGTTATTTATAATATAATTTCTATCTATTAATTTGGATTATAATTGATCCTAAAATAATAAATTATATATAAATAATTTTGACTACCTCCTTCCAACCACCATTCATCTCTACTTTTTCACCATTTATCTATCCATGTTATCCTTTCCATACATTTGTAATATATGATAATTATTCTATATGATTTTTGGAGTTAAAAGAGAAGACAATTACAAAAGAAATTTGCCAAAATGAAATATGAAATCAATTTGTTAAACATAAAATGAAATACGCAAAATAAATTTGATAAAAGAGAAAGACAATTATAAAAAATAATTAAATCATATTTATATGGACGCAAAAGACACATTAATTTCAAAATTATGACAAAAAATATTCTTATTGGCGGAACTTCATATATTACTTTAAAATCATAATTAGTGTATTATAATATATTACAAATATGATGATCAAGCAAAACAAACTAAAAAATAAATAGTAGATTACCAAATAAGATATAAGAAGAAATTATCATTTTGTTTGCAAATATATTATATTGAATTGTAAGAAGAAAAACAAAGATTAACATTATAATATTATATATATATATATATCAGATCATTAAAGAGAGAGTTCAAATTATAGTTAAAATATATATATATATATATATATATATAAATCAGATCATTAAAGAGAGAGTTCAAATTATAGTTAAAAAAAAAAAAAACTTTCTTCAAGATCTCGTGATACAGAAGGTATAGAGTTGAAATTGGACAAGAATGATGATCAAAGTACAAGGCCCAGTGACGTTAATGATTGTGGCCTAAATATATTGTCCTTAAATGTTTGCTGATAATATAATAGATAGACTGAGGGTATTACTCCGTCTGCTAGGGCTGGAGGAAGGGAGGTACTGAGGCAATGGATTCCATCCCCCCTTTTACCTATATATATATATATATATATATTAAAAATTTATAAATTATTGATTTTTTTTGTATTATATATATTTTTATTTTTAATTAGTGAGTATTTATAATTTTGTAATTAGATATTTAAGTTAATATTAGAATTTTGTAATTTGATTGTGAATTAAATAAAATTAATATTCTCATTTAAAATAGTATTTTTATAAAATTTAATTTAATAAAATCATGTAGATAAATTAATAGATTTAAATTCTCAAAAAAAATTAATAGATTCAATAATTAAAATGAAAAGATATATAAAAAATTTAATTAATTTTTAAAATTTAATAAATACTATAAAATTTTGATAAAGAAATTTGTATATAAAAATTTATATAAAAAAATTAAATTTTACTATAATATTAAATATTTAATTTTATCTTTAAATTCTATTGTATTTTTTTATTTGAAAAATTTGCTCCCTCTCTCCTTATTCAATTCTTGATTCCAGCGTTGTTGTCTGCTGATGGTATTTGTTTATGAGCTGACTGGAATAATGTCATTGTATAATCTGCTGTTGTGCTGATATTCTGAGTTTTGGTGGTGGGTGATTTGCGGTCTGATTGAGCTATGGTATGGTTTTGCTGTTTGATGGGTGCTCTGGTATCTTGTCATGGTTGAATTGTTGTAGGGTCTTATGTGCATGACGCTGGTCTGTGATGGCTTATTATGATGGTTCTTTGTTGGTTGTATGTTCATTGTGATGAGCTAGATTGGATTTTAGTCAATTGTTTGTTCTGATTGTTAGTTGGAGTTTTGTTGGAGGTTGTCTTAGGGTTTTTTTTTATTTTTTATTTTCAGAAATACCTTTAAAAAATATATTTTTAAAAATACCCTTTTTTAATTTCAATTTTAAAAATATTCTTTTTTTTTACTTTTAATTTTAAAAATACTCCTTTTCAGATGTGTATTTTTAATATACATCAAGTTTATTAAAAGTATATTCTATTTTTAAAGAAATATATTTATATTTAGTATATTAAAAATATATTTAAAACATGATATTTTTAAAAATAAAGTTTAAAAAAATATTGAATAGAGTGTATTTTTTTTTTTTTTATGTTTGGTATCTTAGGTTCATTCTTGGGTTTATTCATTCTTTGTATAGTACTGTACAGCACTTTTGGCAATAAAAAAAATGATTTATTGACAAAAAAAAAAAGTGTAAGGCCCACTGGCCAGTAAAGAAATAGGTATGTAATTATCAAGAACAAAGCTCAACCATAACAATGTACTGATTTTACAAGTAAATATGATTGTAAAAAGAATTTGGGTAAAGCAAAGAAGTCGCTCAACAATGCAGTGCCATGTTATTAGAAGACATCTGAAATTGAACAAATAAAGCAAACCAAAAATCAACATTCTGAATTCACTTTAATGCAACAACACCGCTTAACTCACCTATAAATAATAAATTTAATATTTTTTTAAAAAATTAATTCAAAATATTGAATGGATAATAACTAATAATTTATTATTTAATAATTTAATTAGATAATAACTAATTATTATTATTATTATCAAATAAAATAATAGTTAATTATTATTAATGTAAAATAAAATATTATAATTATATTTAAATTCTCTAAATACATGTCTAATTAGGATGAAGACACGTAGCATAATATTGTATAAGTATTAGCTATTTTAATATAAAATATATATATATATATAAATTGTCATGATACTGCTAAATTAGATAATAAATCAAACCCTATTCAAAATATTTTCTAATCATCAATTCCATCATTCACTCAAAATTAAAAAAGAAAACAAAATGCATAATAACCCGAATCCAAATCGCATTAATGAAAAGAAGACTCTTTTTTGTTTTGTATGTAGAAAGGCAGTTGGCGGCATCAAGTAGCTACTGAAACTAAAAAGGTTATTTCTGGCTTTTATCTACAATTCTTATATATGCATATACTAGTTAGGAGCAAACGTGACTCTTCAATTCTTCTCTTGTATTTTCTCACTTTCCTTTCTTCTCTATCTACATATAGAATTTAAGTCGAAAAAAAATTCAATTAAATGTATTTTCATGTTTGACTCGTTACAAAATGAGAAATATTATTATCTATTTTAAAATTTTAACATTTATTTTAAAATTTTAACTCAAATTCATTTAAATTATTATATGTATACGAGTTATATGATCAGAAATGACACAAATATATATATATATATATATATAATTTTTTTTCTTTCTTGAAAAGATGTAATTTATGTATAGTGAATAAAATATCCTTTTTAGATCGATTTCAAATTTTAATTTTAAAAATATTCTTTTTAAAGATGTACATCTGCTATATTTTTAGTACATTAATGGTATACTCTACTTTTAAATATATATATTTAATATATATTTAGTATATTCAAATTTTATCAAAATAATAAAATATTTAAAAAAATTAAAAAGCCACATGTAATATAATTTTTCCTATTGTACCAATGGTATACCAAAAGAAAAGGAAATTACAATATAATTTTTCCTATTTTTTATTTTTTTCTATTTTTTATTTTTTTATCAAATTAAGAGTAATTTCAAGCTTTGTACGCACTCTATAATGGTAATTTTTAAATTCATGAATTATTTTATTTGAGCTCTAACTAAATTTACTAATTGAAGAAACTCAATTTTAAAATTGTGTCATTCAATATGTAATATTATTTAGAGAAAATTATTGAAATTTTTAGTCAATTAATTATGTAAATCAATGTACAATAGTATGATTCAAAGAATAACTACAAGAATAAGATACACAAGATTTAACGTGAAAAAACTTTTAATATAAAGGGAAAACCACATGATAAATTCTGAAATAAAATCATTAATTCAAAGAAATCAAGTACCATAAATTTTCAAGTAATCCACACTTGATTACTTGAGATTACCAATATTGAAGAAAATATCCAAATACCTCTCTAGTAAAATTTTCACTCTTTGAATCATCACACCAAGAAATTATAGAATAATTCTCTAATATTTATCTCGCAAACTACTTGAAATCTTTTTTCCTCTCTTATTTCTTCTCGCTTGTATATTTTAAAATGAATGAATGAATGCTATTTATAGATTTTTAAATATATATGAACATTCTAGTTTGTGCCTAATTTTTACTATTTAAATTATGGCTACAACAATAAAAAATGTGGTAAATATTTTTCTTCTCTTTTTTTTTTATTTCATCTAGTTAAATATTACAACTCATCAAACCCATTATTTTCATGGGTTGACGAGCCAACAAAAATTACAATAAACGTTTCACTTTGGTGGCCCTAAACGTCGTCTATAACCACAGTTTACATAGAAGAGATATTTTTGATTTTTTTTTTTTTTTTTTTTTTTGCATAAACAAACATCACCTTCACTTGAAATCAATTACAATATGTTGCTAAAACTAATAATTCTTCTGTTTCTGCTGTCTCTCTCTCACATTGCTTTCTCACAATCAATAGTTAATTACCTTCCTGGGTTTCAAGGCAAGCTTCCCTTCAAATTAGAAACTGGGTTAGTCATATAAATTTCTTTTGTTATTATTATTATTAATTTTAGTTATCAATCTTTTACTATAAATTGATTATATATTATTATGGGTTTTTGGTGGTGAAATTTAATTAAGATATATAGGTGTTGGGGAGTCGGATGAGGTTCAATTGTTCTACACATTTGTGGAGTCTTAAAGCAATCCACAAGAAGACCCTCTTCTTCTTTGGCACACAGGAGGCCCTGGTTGTTCTGGATTTAGTCCTTTTCTATATGAAATAGGTTCATTTCTTAATCTTTTTATTTTATATAATTTTATAAGATATTGTTTATTTTCCTGATAGACATTTAAGGATTCATGGAAGTTTTTTGTGTGCTGAAGGTCCATTATCATTCAACTATAAGAAGTCTGAAGTGAAACCAAGTCTTGAATTGAACCCATACTCATGGACAAAGGTACGTACATTGTGTGTTATGCTTTGAATTTTAATGGAAAATCAAACACTCATTTATTTTAGTTGTAATAATATTTATTTCAGGTAGCAAGCATAATATTTTTGGATGCACCAGTTGGTACTGGATTTTCATATGCAACAACATGGCAGGAATATTATTCCAGTGACACTATCCAGGGAGTTACCAATTATCAATTTCTCAGGATGGTTAGACAATATATGCCTTATTTTTTAGGAAAATGATATATAATTCAATTGATTTTGACTTATTTGAAATGTCGTTTTGCCCTTGAAGCTAATTTAAAGTATTTTAAATATATAAGATTATACATATGAAATCAAATTATTTGAATTTTACCCATAAAAAAAGAGAGATTTTTTAAAAATATATTTTTTTAAATTAATAAAAAAATAATTTAATTAAAAACCTAAAAATTTTATTCTTTTATTCTTTTTGAAAGTTAGTTGGATATATAATTCAATCAATAACATTAAATAATTTGACCCAACTCAAGCTAACAAAAAAAGGGAATTTTTCAAAAAAATCAAAATTCTTTTAAAAAATATCCACTTTTCTTTTCTTTCTTTTTTTTTTTTCTAAATATGACTTTTCAATTTTAAAAATATCACATTATTTTTAAAGATATATATAATGTATATTTAATATATTAAAAGTATACTTCATTTTCAGAAATATATATACATCCATTTTAAGAAATATATATCTAATATAGATTTAATATATTAAAGATATATAAAAATGGTGAAGTGTTTTAAAAAAAATGCAAAAATGCGATGTAGTATAATTTTCCGAACAAAATAAATATGTGTCGAAAAGCTAATATTTTGAAAGATATGTTAAAACAGTAAATTTGTGATGCAGTGGTTTTTGGTTCATCCGACGTTTCTTTCTAATCGGCTCTACATCGCCGGTGATTCTTACGCCGGCAAAATTGTTCCATTGGTCGCTGAAAATATTGCAAATGGTAATTAAACCCTTATTTTAAATCCATTCTCTGTCTTTCCTTAAATCATTTTAAATTTATTCTAAAAAATCTTGAAAAACAATTCGAAATTCACATTCATTTTATAACCATTTCATCCTGCCTGTATCTCATTTTTGGATTTATTTATATTTACATTGATAAATCATGTAAAAAACTTGAAAAACAATTCGAAATTCACATTCATTTTATAACCATTTCATCCTGCCTGTATCTCATTTTTGGATTTATTTATATTTACATTGATAAATCATGTAAAAAACTTGAAAAACAATTCGAAATTCACATTCATTTTATAACCATTTCATCCTGCCTGTATCTCATTTTTGGATTTATTTATATTTACATTGATAAATCATGTAAAAAACTTGAAATTTAGCCATTAGTAAATATTTATATTTACATTAATAAATCATATAAAAAATTGAAATTTAGTGTTAAATTCTCTTTTTTATGTTAATTTGGGTTGAATTATTATTTTTAATGCAGATTTGAAAATATCAACTTCAAAAATGGGCTATTAGAGTTAGAGAGCCCATTTTTATATTAGTTTGATTATTTGCTCATTTTCTTTAAATGTAAGATTTACCATATTTGATTATTTAAATGTTTTACTAACTGTGGAAAAAGAAGAAATTGGTTATAGTTAGCCACACTTTATTATTATTATTATTATTATTATTATTATTATTATTATTATTATTATTATTATTATTATTATTATTATTATTTTGTTGCTGCTCTCTTACAGGTAATGATGCAGGAATTGAGCCATGTAGTACTCCATTTAAAAAAAAAAGAAAAAGTAATTAAAAAATAAATAAACAAAGTTATAAATAAATATTTATAATCTTATTAATTATACAAATATACACTAATACATAGAGACAAATAAAATTAAAATAAGAAAAAAGTTATTCCTAGTTTCCTGGAATATTTTCTGCAGCAAATCCTAGAGAAATACAATAAAAAAAACTAATCAAACATAGGAATAGAAAAATTCTCTACTATAAAAAGAGAAGAATAAATAACAAAAATAGGGGAGAGAAAGCAAGAATTTAAAAATTTTCAGAGACAATTTCATAGGATGTTGTAAGAAAACTCAAAATCTATTAAATACAGGAAACGTATTTAATGATCAAAGGCTGCAAATCTGAAGCATAAAACAAGAAAGTTTAACAATTATAAAGAGTCACACAATCAGGTAAATATAATATTGACCTTAATTTTTTTTTATTTTTATTTTTAGGTATGCATATGATTTTATTTTTATTTTTAAAAAATAGTTAGCAAGTGATTGTGTCTAAATGGCATAATAAATACAAAAATGCAAGCTTTCAAATCCTAATTATCTACAACATCCACTAATATTCACATTTTGACGCTAAAATATATATATATATATATATATTGCCAAATAATATATATATATATACACACAAATGTATAAATATACATTCACTCACACAAACCAATGTCTGATCTATACACAAAAATATATGCTTATATTTACACACACAAATTAACATCATATGGTAAAAGATACATACATACATACCTATATATATAAGCATGTAAAAAATATACAGTTAATAATTTTACATGAGCCATAATTTAGAAGTTTACTTCACCTAAAATAGAAAAAATACAAAAAAAAATGGATGTTATATAAAAAAATATAAATCCAAACAATAGAAGAAAAATAAAAAAAATAAAAGATATAATAATAACGAACCCAAAAGAAAAGCATGACTTCCATTTTTTTTAAACAAGATAAAAAAGAATCAAACTCAAAATATGCTACTCTCAGGTGGGAGAATCTGAAATTTTAATAAGAAAAAGAATAATATTTTTTATATATATTCAAATTTTGTAAAAAAAAATAATAAACACTAAAATATAGGCAAATTTAACACTAAAAAAAATAAAGATGGGTATCTTAAATTCTCGGAAAAAATATAATTACGGACCAATAATAATAATTTTCACAAGAGATACCAGGAGTAAAGAAGAGTTACAAAAAATCAAAACTTGAAATTTTACCTCATTGATTGACGAATAATGAAATCAAAAGTTTAAAGTGATTGTTGAGGTATGAATTTAAACTATAAATTTTAAGTATATGTGAAATAGAAGGGTATTATTGTTCTTTGTCTATTTATAAAAAAAGAAATGAGTGAATGAGAAGAAAAATGAAAAATAAACAGTAAAAATAAAAGTATATGAAAAAAAAGAAAGAAAAGGAAGTTTATATATAAGAGAGAATTAGGGTTAGCAATTTTTTATATATATGAGCATAAAACACTAATATCTATTTATTTTAAGTTATTTTATTATTATTATTAAAAAAAAGGATAAAGTGGCAATTGTAGCATCATAGCTACAGTTTCCAGCACTATTTAATGATTTTTTTTTTGTAAAGTGAGACCTTTTTTTTTCGGGTTAAACAAAGAGGAACAATTAAACTTGGGCTTTCTTCTATATATATATATATATAATATTTTTCAACTTTCTTATTTTTTTAATTAAATAATAATAATAATATTATTATTATTCACAATATCAATGTGATTAAGGTGTTGACAAATTTGCCTGCCCTTTTTTGTGTTTAGCTATCGTCAAATTATTTTAATTCTTATTAACAAGTAATAAAAAAATATTGTACCCAAGTTATGGGTATAATAATATACAAATAAACCAAAAATTTATATATAAAAGTAGATATACACAATAAAATATTCAGAAAATGAATATTAAAAATATATAAATAATAAACTAATAATAATTTTTAAATAAAATAATAAATAAAAGATTTGATCCAAAAAGTGAACTTAATAATAATAATAATAATAATAATAATAATAATAATAATAAAGATCAAACTACGGAAATTTTAATTCCGTCAAACAGATACATAGGCATTCGAAATCGAGTTTCAAATTCAAGTCTACTTTAATAAAAAAAATACTTTTAAAAATATATATTAATGAATTAAAAAATATAAACTAAAACAATCATGTCCAGGGAGTGGACGTAATTTTAAAAATATAATAATAACTTAAAAAAATAATAATAATAAAATTCTTACATTTAAGTAATAAATTCAATGATTAAATAATTAACTAATAAATAAAATAAACACCCACAAAAATAATAAAATCATAAAAAAATAATAAAATAAAATTTAATAAAAAATATTTATTTTCAGGAAGTGGATATAATAGTCAAAAGATAAAAAAATAGAATTGAAATTTATATTCAGACAATAAATATAATTTATTTTATAAATAAAAAATATAGATAATAAAAGATCACAATAATTATAGTACCGATTTTAGGCGTTGTAGGGTATTTTTTTTCTTCTTTACACATAATCAACCCCCAAACCTAAAAACGAAGACCATTATTAGATATCCAATCAAACCTTATAATTGATTAGTGGCGACTCCTAATACATAAAAGATAATAACAAATAACAAATAAACATAAACCAACAAAAATCAATTAAATCCATAATATCTCGCCGACTCTCCATCGTCCCATGTACGATAGCTGGTGACTCTACTGAAAAATTAACTAGTTATTAAATAGAAAAGGTTAACTATATATATTATTGTGATGTTTATATTTTAATTATTAATTATATTTTGAGATTTATTTAATGTCATTCTTTTATATATTTGTAAAATATTTAATTATATCCATATTATCATTTGTGTATTTTAACCTATTAGTCTCTTATCACACACACACTTAAGAGTCAGGAAGTGACATATTATTCTAATAGGCTTACTAAGAGGATGGAGTAGAATTGCCTTCGTGAAAAATCCAATAAAGCCTTCGAAAAATTTTCACTCGGATTATTTTTTAGCCATATAATGGTTGAGAGAGCTCGCTAGTCCAAGTTATAGACGACAGTGAGATTACACAGTTTGAAAATCTCAAACCTGGAGAAATAAGGTGGATCTATTAGGAATAGAACTCAAACATTCACATCTTTAGATAAACCTATTGTATCCTCTTCAAAACCTATTTAGGATTAATCAATTAAGAAATCTATATTCAAGCTCTTCTATTTATTTGCTATTTTTCCAATCACGATGTGTTTTTTATCCCTTGTCATAGAATCTTTCCCTACACTTAATGATAAGTATCTTTTTTATAAATGTTGTGTAATTTTTATATCACATGGTATTATGATTTCATATAGCATCGTAGTTTTATATGATATAACATTTTAACGTTTATCATAAATAGATTTGTATACCAATCTAATTATTTATTAAACACTAATAAGTGTGTTTTTTTATTGCAAAAGGAGCACTTTCAGACTCTTGTAACCATCATGAATCACCGTAATATGGTTGTTTTAGATATATCTGAAGCAGAGGCCATAAAAGAATCAAGTTAGCATAAAAAAATAAGGGGATTGTGTTCCTGCAAGAGTAATGATCCAACATCTGAAATTAGGAGAAGTAGACTTCCAACAAAATAATTTGAGGGTTTTAAAAGAAATTTGACATAAAATGAGACCACAACAAAAGATCCAATTCAATAAGGAGTTTGGGTGGATTGCTTACCTTATGTATACTTCGGTATTTTTGCTCATGTTGAAGGCTATGCTAAATTATTGGGACCCATGATACCGTTGTTTCATAATTAGACAATTAGACTTAACACCTATAATAGAAAAGTATCGAATGATAACCAACATATTAGAAAGAAAAGATATTAAGTCATATACACATAATAAGAAAGAATTAGGCATAAGATAATTAGCTAAGATCATGGATGTGAATACAACTGTGATAGAAGGATAAGAAAGTCTACAATCTAAGGTCATTCGGGTGAAACTTTTACTAGAATTTCTGAAAAATAATATAAATCGAAAGGAAGAATTCCAGATTTTGGCTCTGCTCATTTATGGAATGGTCCTATTTTCGAAAGAATTAAACTTCATAGATCCCAAAGTGGTTACCCACTTTACCAGTGTAATAAGGGAAACAGTTCAGTCATTAGTATACTGACAGAGATAGTGAGATCTTTGAACTTTTACAGAAAAAAAGGAAGCGGACGATTCACAAGTTGTGCCATTTTGTTGAGTATATGGGCTTTTACACATTTCAAGTGTCCTCTTCAATTTTACTTTTCTACCATTGAGTATGAACCGGGATATAATGCTATAAAAAATCATCTAATAAAATTTGGATTGGCATAATAGCCTACGATAAGCCGAACAAAAAGCAATGGTTAAGGTTTCTATAACAGATAAAAGAAGAAGATATATCCTGCTTATTCTTTTGGAGAGATAGACAATCATTAATATTCAGTTGTGGTATTTTTTTATTGGTGTCTTTAATAGGAATATGGGGGGTCACCACATATGCACCTGTAATGGTAAGAAGACAGTTGGGATCTTTACAATTCATTCCTCAAATAATAGGATTGGATCACATAGACTTTGATTATGGGGATAAGGAGACATCTGTCAAGATTGGCAAAGTCTTGGATGCATGGTAGGTTGTTAGAAAGATAAGATTCAGAACTTATAAAGACTCAGTAACTCAGAGTTACTTAGAATGGCACCTAAAAAGAGGAAAATGATTTGTCTCTCCGATAGTAAGAATGCATGAGGAACCTTCCACGTCAAATTAGCATGTTCTTATTAACGAAGTTATCATGGAAAAAATATCTTCTACGGATGATAAAGATGTAGCATATTGGATTCAAGAGACTACAGAGACTAAGAAAATGACTTTTGAGCTTCATAGGGAAAATGAAAAGTTTAAATATAAAATAGCAAAAATCCAAATTCAAGAATCCAATACAATGAAAAGGAAGATGATAATCTTGGAAGTCGAAAGAAGAGCTTTTAAAGTAGAGCAAGAAAATGATAAGTTAAAGGGAGAAATGTTTACACTTCAACAATTGTTAAAGAAGTATAGAAAAAGGAAAGAAAGCATGATGAATAAGATAGAGGGTTGTGAACCTCGGTTTTCCGCCCGAAAAGGATCCGGGCGAAAGTTCACTCGTTGTCGGGAGTCGCCACTCAGTTTATTTTGTTCAAAGGGAAAAACTAAGAAAACCCTTGTTTGACTCCAATAACTTGTCCAATGTAAAGGTTTCTAGTCTGCGAACCCAAGGAGGATTCGGGGACTATGTCATGCTTTTGATTAACTTGCAAAAATGGAACAAATTTAAAGACAAAAAAATTGTTGGTAGTTTGCGGACTTGCTATTTGGGGTGAATCCCAAACATGCCTACATACTCCCGTTTGAATAGGAGATCAAAGCCCATGTAGTTCGGAAAAGCCTATTTAAAGGCGATGAAAATTATGCTTCATGCATGTGTGTGTGTATGCTTCGTGCATTGTCGGGCTTCATGCCAAAGATGTGAGATTTAGGTACTTTGTACCAAAAGAGTGGAATTTAGGCTCCGTGCCAAAGGTTGATTTTAATTGAGTCGGGCCTCATGCCAGAGTTGTGAAATTTAGCACTTAGTGCTAAATGGTGTAATTTTAGGTACTTTGTACCAAAAGAGTGCAATTTAGGCCTTTGGCCAAGTGTTGTCGGGCTTCATGCCAAAGATGTGAGATTTAGCACTTAGTGCTAAATTCTCCAATTTTAGGTACTTTGTACCAAAAGAGTGCAAATTTTGGGCCTTTGGCCAAGTGTGGTTGGGCTCCATGCCAAAAATGTGAATTTCAGCACTTAGTGCTAAATTGTGAAATTTTAGGTACTTCGTACCAAAATGGTGTAATTTAGGCTCCGTGCCAACAGATTGATTTTAATTGTGAAATGTAGGCACTTTGTACCAAAAAGATATAATTTAAGTCTTTGTGCCAAAGAGGCTGATTGATTAGTCCATTAGGCCTTAGACCTAAAATGATTAGGTCTTTGACCGAGAAGAAATTGAGAAGAAGATAGAATGCTTATGATATGCTTAAATTGACAAATGATGGATTAGAATATTACCTTGCTTAGGATTTTCCCGCTTCGAAGTTCCAGATCTCGTTTTCTTGAACCGGGGATTATGATTCTTGATTACAGATTGTTTCCTGCAGCACACGGTTAGATTTATGCAAATAAAAGTTCTTAATCGTTTTTAAGCGTGAAAAGAATTCGACAGCATGAGGCCCACCCGGAAAAGTCCAACCCCCTTTCTGAAAATTTGAACTGCTATTTATAGGCAAAATCGGACTGTACGGCGGCCGAGTCGCCGGTCACGGCGGCCGGGCCGCGGGTCACGACGGTCGAGCCGCCGTCCATGGCGGCCGAGCCGCCGACTTTGGCTGCTGAGCTCTGGGTCACGGCGGCCGGGCCGCCGATTTTGGCCGGTTTTCACTCAAACTGATTTTTCGGGAGCTAGAGACCTCCAAAAATTATTCTGGGACCATATCCGTGATCCTCACGTCGTCCCGGACATTTCAAGTACCATATCGATATACTTCCAGTGAATTTTACCGGGGACGTCCGGTCCGGCCCGGTTTTCAGTAGTCTGAGAAAATTGGCTTTCCGAGCCTCAAAATTTGAGTGTTCACAATTGCCCCCCACTGGGGGTCCATAAAAATGATTTATGGGGCCCAGTGGCTTCTGAAGAGCGAATTTTGAGCGAGGGGTAAAAGATACGCCTTTTGGCACTTCTGGATCGCTTGCAACATTTCTGATTTTTCTGTACCTGCACTTTTGTTAAGCACAAACAGTACATATGTATGCATGATGTCCTCTTCTATTTTTTCAAAAAGGCATTTTTCTTCTTCTTTTTTTTTTTCAACCGTTGTATGAACAACTGGACCAAGAGTCTCCATAAGGTTGAAAGGATCAATATGGGAAGATATGGATGGTGCACTGTTGCTACTTGGGTTGTGAGCTGATGCTACTCTTAGAGGCGCAGCTGGGGATTGGGATTTCTTGCACGCTTGTATCAGATTTTGGAATCCACAAGCTCATGTCTTCAGGTTCGGTGCCCAGATGGACGAGATGTGTCCTCTTTTTGAGGAATTCTGCTCAATCATTGGATGTGACTCAAATGCCCCCTTTGTAAGGCATGAGGTTCAAATTGGCTATGTGGGGTCTTTTCAGAGGCTTTTCAACTTTACAAGGCCTCAAGCTCAAGCCATCAGTAATTATTTCTAGTAAAGAACTTAGAAATAATCCTCTAGGAAGTCCAACTCCACTGGGGAAGGAACTTGAATTTTTCTGAAGTTGCCCCCAAATTATTTTCGGAGTTACTCGAACTGTTCTTCAAACTTGGGTTAGGAACCATCAGATGATCAGGCCTTTTACAGAGCCTTCCCTTATTCAGACTACTCCTGAGTACAGAACTCGGTTTATAGCTGAAGTTTGGCCACTTGAAAAGCCAAGGAGGCTTGCATTGCTGCAGGAGCTGGAGGGAAATGAGGTGGTTCCTCTTAACGAGGAGAAGGCAGACGCTGCAGACTCTGCAGACTCTAGGGTTGACTTTTTTTTTGACGTTTTGGACTTATGGTCTGACTCTTTTTTGTTGGTTTTTTGGTACTTTATGAAAGGAATGACTCTTTTTGAATAAATGACTCCCTTGGGAATGAATGACTCTTCTTGGGATGAATGACTCTTTTTTGAATGAAGGACCCTTTAATTTGCTTTCCAAGCATTATCTACTTTATTTATTTGCTCTAATTTTTGCCTAAGCCGTCCTTTCAGATTTTCAACTTAGCCAGCTCTTACCCATTCTTGCCTAAGCCGCCCTTTGCGGGTTTTCGACTTAGCGGGCCCCACTATTGCCTAAGCCGCCCTTTGTGGGTTTTCGACTTAGCGGGATTTTTTTGTTGTCTGTTGTTTTTTTTTTATGTTGGCAAAAGAAAAATGAATGATTTTTATTAAAATTTAGACCGTGCTCAAGCAGAGCTGCCTACATATCTCGAATTAGTTTGCGAGAATCAGGTCTAATGTAGTTCATTATGGAATGCATGATCATACATAATATTTCTTTAGTTGATCCAGATTGCATGGGTTTGTGAACTCCAGACCATCCAAATCAGACAAGATGACGGCTCCGCCGGAAAGTATTTTCTTCAAAATGTAGGGTCCCGCCCAATGAGGACGAAACTTCCCACGAGGATCTGTAATAGGTGTTCTGATCTCTTTCAGGACCAAACAACCTTCTTCCAACTTTCGATCTTTGACCTTTTTGTTGAAATGTCTGGCCATTCGCCTCTGATATCCTTGAATCCGATGTAGGGCTTGAAGTCTTTTTTCATCCAAACCCAACAACTGATGATGATAATTGCTGATCCATTCAGCTTCATTTATTTGACTTTCTCGAATTATTCTCGCCGATTGAACTTCCAGTTCAATGGGGAGTACTGCTTCCATTCCATACACCAGGGAATATGGGGTTGCCCCAGTAGGAGTTCTAATTGACGTTCTGTATCCCCACAAGGCCAATGGCAACTTCTCATGTCAACGCCTATGTTCCTTGATCATTTTCTGTATGATCACCTTTATAGACTTGTTCGCTGCTTCTACAGCTCCATTTGTTTGAGGTCTATAAGGAGAGGACTTATGATGCTGGATTTTCTTATCCTGCAAGAGTTTGGCAAATTCAGCTCGGAAATGAGTTCCATTATCTGTGATAATCTCGAATGGTGTTCCGTACCGACAAAGGATGTTGGTTCGGACAAACTGTGCTGCCTTTTTGGCGTCTAATTCTGTATAGGAAGCTGCTTCAACCCACTTTGTGAAGTAATCCATTGCTACCAAGATAAACTGATGTCCATTTGAGGTTTTTGGATGTATTTTGCCAATTATATCTATTCCCCAAGTAGCGAAGGGCCATGGAGAAGTGATTGGATCCAGGGCAACGGGAGGTTGCTTCTGCAGCTTAGCAAATATCTGACACTGATGACATCCTTGCACAAATGCCACACAGTCTGTGTTCATGGTGGACGAATAATATCCCAAATTGGCCTGATGTTACACCAAAGAGTCACTTTGCAGGATTTAAGCTTCAAATTGTACTTGCGAAGTCTAAGGAAGAACTTCTCAAGTGCTTAGACATGCTCTTCTGGAGATTTTGACTTGACAATCATATCATCAACATACACTTTTACTTCTTTGTAAATCATGTCATAAAAGATTGTCGTTGCCATCCCGTCTATTAGCAAATCGATGTGTGGTAGCGGGAAATCATCCTTGGGACAAGCTTTATTCAGATCTCTGTAGTCAACACACATCCTGACCTTTCCGTCTTTCTTTGGGATCGGTACAATGTTTGCTAACCAGGAAGGGTAGGCAATTGGTTCTATGAACTTATTGTCCAGTTATTTGGCAACCTCCTCTTTAATTTTCAAAGACCATTCTGGCTTCATCCTTCTCAGTTTCTGCTTAACCGGCTTTGCATCGGGATATAGCGGAATCTTGTGAACTTTCCCGTGACATCACTAGTCTTCCACATGAAGCAGTCGGCATACTTTTTGATGCATTCAAGAACCTGTTCTTTATTCACACAATCATATGCAATGTATGTATGTTCATTTTCTTTGCCAATTATTATCTTTTCATTTATTTCTTTTATTTCATTTATTTCATTTTTGCTAGATAATACTTGGAAAGCAAAAGACACAGGGTAACCAAGAATTTGAAGAGTTTCATTGATAATGGTGGAGTCATTCTCCATGATTACATTAAATGTGACATTTGGGTTCTCTAAATCTGAAGCTATAGAGGACTCGGAACTAGACTCTGACTCGGTGTTTGACTCAGGATTTGACTTAGTACAAGACTCGGGTTCAGGGCGTGACACAAGACTAGGTTTGACTAGAGCAGCCTGTCCCTCCTCGGCGTACCAGTTTATCAGTGGTCCATCTGTGGTCTTGATCAGCTTGGTGAAGCCCCTTTTGTCTTCAAAATTGGTTACCATAGCAACCTCATCAAAGAGACTAGGCTGCATGAAATCTTCCACAGTGATGGCATTAATGGAATGATTGGGCAAGGGGTTAGTGTTAATGTTTGGTTGCCTCCTGAGAGGAATGATGTCACCACTATCCACCAAATCCTGGATGCGGTTTTTCAAAGTCCAGCAAGCGTCTGTTCTGTGCCCATTTCCTTGGTGGTACTCACAGTACTCATTGGCCCTGTAATTGGAGGGTAATGGGTTTGGAGGAGGCCTTGGGTCCAAAGGCTTCAAATATTTCCCTTCCACGGCCTTTTTAAACACTAGATGAAGGGGCATCTCAAGGTCGGTATATTGCCTTCTTGGCTGATTTCTCTGCCCAAGATTGCCCACACGTAAAGGATTCGCAGAGGCAATATTGGCCACTTCATTTACTTCGCTTGAGGAAGCAGCTTGGCCTTGTTTTTTATACTTCGAGATAGCTTCTTCATCTACTATCTTACCCAATTGTATCAGATCTTCTACCTTGGTTGCAGTCGCAATGAGCGATTTGAAAGTAGGTAGGTATTGGGTTTGCAGTTGGGCTTGATATGTAGGCCTTAAATTTCTGATTATGATATCAATCTGCTCTTATTCTGAAGGGCGATCGATCATTTGGGCGGCCTTTGCCCTCCACCTCGTAAGGAAAGAGGAGAAGGGTTCATTGTTGTTCTACTTGGTGGTTTCAAGTTCTCTTCTAGTGACATCCACCTCAATATTGTAGTGGTATTGAGAGTTGAATGCATTGCAGATATCCTCCCAGGTCTTAATCTTGGCACGGTCCAGGCTTACAAACCACTTGAGGGCAGCACCAGTCAAAGATTGTTGGAATAATTGAGCAAAGAGCTCATCATATAGACCCCAAGGGCTTAATGCCCCCACATACATCTTGAGGTGAGTTTTAGGGCAAGTAGTCCCATCAAATATGTCCATCCCAGGAATCTTGAATTTTGGAGGCAATCTAGCTTGGGGAAACAAGGATAAAGAATCCATGTCTACCACCTCTTTATGAGTTTTCATGGCAGTGATTGACCTTTCCAGCAATTCAAGTTTTCTTTTCAGTTCATCAGTTTCAGTGACATTCTTAGAGGGTGGATCCTCTAAATTGATGACAGGGGTATTCTGAGCAGTCATGGGGGTACTAGTTTGTCCCACAATAGGTTCCTTCCCTAAATTTCCAAGAGTAGGGACTATCTTTGGTGCTCCTCCTAATTCAGCCAAGATGGCTACCCTCTGGGCGGCTAAAGCTTCATCAATTTTTTCTTGCATCCTAGCTTCAATTTCTTTAGCCTGTCCATCTAACAAAGCCTTGATCTGTTCAATTGTAGCCATTTCAGGAATTGGAGTGGTTGGTGAAGTTGGAGTGGTAGAGCTTGTGGGTGATTGCCCAGTTGGAGTTGGTGTAGTTTGTGTAGGTGACAGCACACGGATGGTGGATACCTGAAAAGGTCAAGGGTAAAGGATCAGGGTAGTGTGTAGGGTAGGAAAACTCTTGGTCCACTTGCACATATCAAAAGATTTTCCCCAAAACCGTGTTGTTATGTTGCATGAATGCACCTCATCACATCATAATTCATTTTAATGGAATGTGGCACTATCATTAGGTACATACAACCTAAGGGAAGGTTCTATTGGCACATGAAAAATAAAGAATCGGCTTATAATAGGGACCCTTGAGTCTTGAGTAAGATATACCTAACCACATGTGAAACAAGAAGTTTCGCGTGGGTCCAACAGTACGATTACTCATAGGCCACTCCAAAAGGATTGGAATGGTTTGCGACAACAGGGAGGACGCTTTGGCTGTCCGCCGGCATAATCAAAAAGACCTGCCGGTCAGCGCTACTTGCTATCCAGACTCAGAATTTTGAACAGAAAGAGAAGAAATTCATTTGAAAACAATTTTTTATGCAATGGAGGAAAAGGATTCCCCCATATATGCAAGAGAAAAAGATTCTCTGAATGACAAAACAAATGCACATTTAGCCAAACAAGAGATCCATCCAAGGAAAAAGATTCCTTTTGCCAATCTTCATTCCAATATCCTTAAGGAAAGGATATATATTGCTAGGGTACCCTGCAAAATGAATAAAAACACCCTAAAGAAGGGCAAATTAGTCAAATAAGCAATAGTAGCCTATTAGGATCCCATAAATTATTTTTATGGTCTCCCGTGGCAAGTTAATCAAATAATCAATAGTAGTCCACTAGGATCCCATAAATGGTTTTTATGGTCCCCAGTGGAGTCGCCAAATTGTGAACCTCGGTTTTCCGCCCAAGTTCGCTCGTTGTCGGGAGTCGCCACTCAGTTTATTTTGTTCAAAGGGAAAAACTAAGAAAACCCTTGTTTGACTCCAATAACTTGTCCAATGTAAAGGTTTCTAGTCTGCGAACCCAAGGAGGATTCGGGGACTATGTCATGCTTTTGATTAACTTGCAAAAATGGAACAAATTTAAAGACAAAAAAATTGTTGGTAGTTTGCAGACTTGCTATTTGGGGTGAATCCCAAACATGCCTACATACTCCCGTTTGAATAGGAGATCAAAGCCCATGTAGTTCGGAAAAGCCTATTTAAAGGCGATGAAAATTATGCTTCATGCATGTGTGTGTGTGTATGCTTCGTGCATTGTCGGGCTTAATGCCAAAGATGTGAGATTTAGGTACTTTGTACCAAAAGAGTAGAATTTAGGCTCCGTGCCAAAGGTTGATTTTAATTGAGTCGGGCCTCATGCCAGAGTTGTGAAATTTAGCACTTAGTGCTAAATGGTGCAATTTTAGGTACTTTGTACCAAAAGAGTGCAATTTAGGCCTTTGGCCAAGTGTTGTCGGGCTTCATGCCAAAGATGTGAGATTTAGCACTTAGTGCTAAATTCTCCAATTTTAAGTACTTTGTACCAAAAGAGTGCAAATTTTGGGCCTTTGGCCAAGTGTGGTTGGGCTCCATGCCAAAAATGTGAATTTCAGCACTTAGTGCTAAATTGTGAAATTTTAGGTACTTCGTACCAAAATGGTGTAATTTAGGCTCCGTGCCAACAGATTGATTTTAATTGTGAAATGTAGGCACTTTGTACCAAAAAGATGTAATTTAAGTCTTTGTACCAAAGAGGCTGATTGATTAGTCCATTAGGCCTTAGACCTAAAATGATTAGGTCTTTGACCGAGAAGAAATTGAGAAGAAGATAGAATGCTTATGATATGCTTAAATTGACAAATGATGGATTAGAATATTACCTTGCTTAGGATTTTCCCGCTTCGAAGTTCCAGATCTCGTTTTCTTGAATCGGGGATTATGATTATTGATTACAGATTGTTTCCTGCAGCACACGGTTAGATTTATGCAAATAAAAGTTCTTAATCGTTTTTAAGCGTGAAAAGAATTCGACAGCATGAGGCCCACCCGGAAAAGTCCAACCCCCTTTCTGAAAATCTGAACTGCTATTTATAGGCAAAATCGGACTGTACGGCGGCCGGGCCGCGGGTCACGGCGGCCGAGCCGCCGGTCACGACGGCCGAGCCGCCGTCCATGGCGGCCGAACCGCCGGTTACGGCGGCCGAGCCGCCGATTTTGGCCGGTTTTCGTTCAAACTGATTTTTCGGGAGCTAGAGACCTCCAAAAATTATTCCGGGACCATATCCGTGATCCTCACGTCGTCCCGGATATTTCAAGTACCATATCGATATACTTCCAGTGAATTTTACCGGGGACGTCCGGTCCGGCCCGGTTTTCAGTAGTCTGAGAAAATTGGCTTTCCGAGCCTCAAAATTCGAGTGTTCACAAGGGTCTAGTTGAATAATCATACTAGTAAGAAACTAATGTTCAAAATTTAGTATGGGATATCCAAGCATATCAAGACCGGGTGGATTAATTGACTGCTTTTATAAATCAAATTTTGCTTGAGAAAAATGATTTAGTCGAATGCTTGAGAGCATATAAGGAAGATTGTGTCTTTTATCAGGATAATTTTATAAGGGTATGCACCCAAGTTGATTGTCTCACTGAAAAATTGAAAGAATTAGCTCAACAAGCAAACTCCATGGCCCAATAGGTGAATCATATGAAGATAATTTATAAGAGAGTAGGATCATATGGACAAGAGCTCTATAATTTGTTGGAAAAGATGTATTAAGAGCTTTCCTATTATGAAAGATTTAGATGAATGTCACGGGATTTGATTCCTTCTGTAATTCGATAAGCAATTTTTTTTTATAATATGTTGAAGAATGATCAATTATTTATATTATTTTATTTTATTACTTATTAAAAAAATGAGTTTGCATAATTGTTGTATTATGATTCAAATGAAAATTGGAAAATAAAAATATTTTCTAATGCAAAATAAATATACCATCAGGAACGTCAACATAGACCGGCTTTCAAAAAATAAATTTGACCTAACTCACCTTTATGGGACTCGTTCAAAGACCAGATATATGAAAAACTAAGCCCAAGAAGAAATGAGGTGTGATATTGACCAGATAAAAGATAGGTTGGAAGAATTTCAGAAATGAAAAATCAATTGGCACAACTCATAAAATTACTCAAAAGCAAGAACACAATAGAAACTATGCCTAATACCTCAGGATTAGGAACTCCGATAGTTCGTTAATTTATAGGTATCATTGGCGATCATGTATACCCTCCAGATTTTATCCCACCATCCTAGCTAGTGGAAGTAGGACCAAGCAATAATACCCATCCAAGTGAAAATATCTATGCTTCACAACAATACCAAGGAGCACCATAAGGGCCACAAAATGGGTGGACCTCAAACCAATCCTAAACCTTCTATTGTTTCTGAAGAGCCCATAGTGATACCAGACTTAGATGATCCAAAGGTGCAAAGTAGTTTCAAAGAGCTAGTCTTGAACCCATTTCAAAAAAGATAGAATGGTTAGAGGAACTTTTAAAGGTGATTGAAGGGATTAATATATATGAAACTACTGATGCATCCCAATTGTGCTTAATACTTAGTTACCAGTGAAATTTAAGGCTCCAAATTTTAAAAAATATGATGGTTTATTTTGTCCTCAAAGCCATCTATCAATATTTTGTAGTAGAATGGCAACATATATCAGTAATGAGAAATTACTTATTTATATTTTCAAGAAAGTATTACAGGACCAGCAATGAGGTGGTACATGAGTTTAAATCAAACACACATTTAAAGATGGAAAATTTTGACAGATGCTTTCATGAAATAATACAAACATAACATGGATATGACACCTAGCAAGGATGATCTAAGAGCTATGAAAAAGAAAAGCAATGAAAATTTTAAGAAATATGCACAAAGATGGAGAGACAAAGCGTCACAAGTTAGTCCCCCTCTTACGGATAAGGAGATAATATCTAATTTCTTAGATACACAGGAACAACCATTTTATAATATGTTGCTAGCTAACACAACCGCAAACTTTTCAGATTTGGTCCTAGCTGGGGAAAGGATTAAGCAAGACATAAAAAAAAATGACGGGCAAAATATTGAAGGAAATAGCTCAAAATGACAATATTCAGGCAAAAAGAAAGAAGGAGAAACCCACATGATAGGAGGACATCTACAACTTAAAGACACTTACTATCATCATCCTCCACCACATTATATGGCTAATGTAAAGCCTAAAATGTATCAATTTTTTTTTATCTACTCCCCGATTTATGAGTTCTCAAAACACTCTTTATTCTCCTATACTTGGTGTTCCTACGCTTGCTCAAGGAGTAAATAATAGAACAAATCAACCCAATCAAAAAGAGCAACAAAATAATCACCCCCGGGAAAGAAGGATAGAAACATTTAATCATATCTCAATAACTTATGCAGAATTATTGCCTCAACTATTACAAGGATAACAAATGTATTTGACACCATTAGAACAAATGAAACCACCTTGCCCCAAATGGTATGACTCCAATGCAAAGTGTGAGTACCATGCAAGGGCACCTGAACATTTTATCAAAAATTACACTGCACTTAAAAGAAAGTTCCAGAGTCTTTTTAATGCAGGATGGTTGAAATTTAACCCAGAATCGAAGACCCTTAATATGAATAATAATTCTCTGCCAAATCATAAGGGGGGGGGGGGGGGGGGGGGAGGGCAAGATCAATTCCATTATTGAGGATGAGGGTCGACAATATAAGGAGAGCGTAGATAAAGTTCAAATTCCTATGGGGAAGCTTTTTTAAATTTTAATCAAAGTTGAATTAGTTCTTGAAAAATAATTGAGAGAGAAATCTCTCACTCAAGAAGAACCCTTTTGTGACTTCCATGGTGAGTCGTCGGATCATACAATTAATGAATGTTTACAGTTTTGTATAAAAGTTCAAGAATTGATGAATGATAAAATTTTAATTTTTGGAATAGAAAGAAGGAAAGATGAAGATGTGAGTATGGTGTCTACTAATCTTTCTATTCCAGTACCCATTGTAATATCATGTCCGTCGGGAGACATAAAAAGGGAAAAATTCAATATGTCTTCACAAATTTAGAAACTTATAATTAAAACACTAGCTCCTTTTGAATATAAAGATTCAAAAGTAGTGCCTTAGAAGTATGTGTGTGAGGTCGTGAGCCAAAATTTTAGTGTATGCCAAGCAAGTAATGAAATTGAATCAGTAGTCAATATTTCTGGTATAGGTGGTATGATAAGAAGTGGGTTTTGTTATACGTCAGAAGAAATAGAGAATCGAAGAAAAGAAGAACTAGAAAGGCATAGGAAAGGAAAAACTAAAGAAGGAGAATTGATGGAACAAATCGGTGCTAGAGAGTTCCAAGATGTGGTCATTAAGAACCCACAATTGGAAGTAAAGAAACTAATATCTGAGCATGAGGCATGTAAATTCTTAAAGTTGGTGAAGCAAAGTGAATACAAGGCGATTGAACAGTTAAATAAAACTCCAGCTAGAGTCTCACTACTATCTTTGATCTTGAATTTAGAATCTCATCAAAATGCAATACTCAGGGTTCTAAATCAAGTACATGTTTGCCATAATATCTCTATAGACAACTTGAACAACATAGTTGGAAGTGTAATGACAGCTAATTATATATCCTTCATTGATGATGAAATACCTAGAGAAGGGACTGGGCATACAAAAGCTTTACATATATCAATCCAATGTAAAGGACACTCAGTTGCAAAAGTTCTCATGGACCGAATGGGTCATCTCTGAATATCTTACCCAAAATGACTCTCTCAAGCTACCAATTGATGAGACATATATACAACCTAGCTCTATGATAGTTTGAGTCTTTGATGGGACTAGAAGAGAGGTTCTAGGAGATATCAAAATACCTATCCAAGTGGATCCAGTCACATATAATATCACATTTCAAGTGATGAAAATGGTACTAGCTTACAGTTTATTATTGGGACGACCATGGATGCACTCGGTAGGAGAAGTGTCATCACCTTTACATCAGAAAGTCAAGTTCATCATTGAAGGAAAAATTATTGAAATTTCTGGAGAAGAAGATCTTTTAATCACCAAACCTATTTCAACTCCATATGTTGAAGCATCGGAAGAAGCCTTTGAAAGTTCTTTCCAATCCTTTGAAATAACAAATACTTCATATGTTGGAGAAGGATTGGTCATACCAGTGCCTTGATTATCAGCTGCGGCTATGATGGTAGCAAGAGAAATATTAAGGATAAGCTATTCTCTAAGAAAAGGTTGAAGAAGACATGAATAAGAAATCATTGCCTTTATGTTTCCTCCCAATATCGATAATATAGCTGGATTGAGATACAAGATTACTAGAGAAGATAAGAAGAGAATTCAAAAAGAGAAAAAGAATCATCCACTGGCAAGATTGATAAATCAATAAGCTTTAGTGGAGAAAATGACATTTTCACCCTTAAGAGAAACCTTTAGAAGTGCTAGTTTTTTTCATGAAGAATCAGAGACGGCGGAAGATCCATGAGATGTGGAGGCATTGTCTGAAAATTTATTAATGACTATGGTGAATGAAAATAAGTCTCACGATGAAGTAGCTTTATGGGTTACATCCTTGTTATCAGGACAAGATCTGAAAAATTGAAAAGCTTATAATTGCCATCTCGATCAAAGTAATCTAAATAATTATTTTTCTATGATTTTGCCTAATATCTTAGAAAAAATGTTAGCATGAGCTTCTTTTTTCAAATGTTTTAAAATAATTTTTAATAAAATAAAATACATATTTTATCTCCATTCTTAAACTCTTCCTACTACTTTCATTCATTTACTTTCTGTTTAATTTCTATATCTTGGTAATTTTTAAAATAAATTACTTTCTGCTTAATTTTTAATATCTACTTTCATATATAATTAAAACAAATAATGTAATTTTAATATCAAATTAATAATTAAATTAATATATTATAAATATGTGAAATGCCCATTTAAGATATAATATTAATTTGGACCCAAGTCCATGTGTATTTAAAATAGGTAATGTATTTTATAGTTTTAAAATAATAATTAAATTTATATATTATAAATATATAAAAAGTCTAATCAGGATATAATATTAATTTGGGCCTACGCCCAATATATTTAAAATAAATAATCCATTTTATTAATTTAAAATAATAACAATTAAATTAATATATTATAAACATGTAAAAACTTTGCCCATTTAGGGTATAATAATAATTTTATTCGAAGCCGATATATAATTAAAATAAACGTTAATGTGTTTTATAATTTTAAAATAACAATTAAATTAATATATTATGAATATGTAAAAAGTCCATTTAGGATATAATAAAACTTTGGGCCTAAATCCATATGTATTTAAAATAAATAATGTATTTTATAATTTTAAAATAATAATTAAATTAATATATTATAAATATGTGAAAAGTTTTTTGCCCATTTAGGATATAATAGTAATTTTGGTCTAAACTCATATGTAATTAAAATAAATAAGGTTTTTTTAATAATTTTAAAATGATAATTAAATTAATTTGTTGTAAATTTTTATAAAATTAACCTAAAAACCAAATTCGTTTTCAAAAATACTAAACTTCTAAAAAAATTTCAGTTTTACGTAATAAAACTTTTTCGATTGCAAAAATGCGGCAAGACATTTCCCAACCTATACACCCAACAAAAGTCATGAACTCCTTTACATTAAAATGTCAACTTTTTAACCGTATAATATAATAAATTATTTTTTGTATTTATAATAATAAAAATACTCCATTTTACTATTAATTTTAATGTTTTTTGCAGTGGTGTAATAAAATTTTACTATTAATTATTTTTTGTATTTGATGATGATCCATCTGCAATAATACAACCAAAAGTTTCAATTGTTTTTTACATTTCAATTGTTTTGCTTGAAATGTAATGATTGATAATTTTTTTTGTTATTTTAACCTAAATGCACACGACATGCTCAATAAAAAAAATTCTTAAAAAAGAGTTCTTTTTTTCTTTAATTTTGCAAAGCTACGTGAGATTGTGGGTGGAAACTGATATAACACTGAACTAAATATCATTGTTGCTTGTTTAGTTCAATGCTTTGATTGGAAAGTTGATGGAAATGGAGGAAATGTCAATATGGAAGCTCAGTCAGGCATGGTTTTGGGCATGGGCAATCCTCTTCTGTACGTGTCTTCCAATTGATCATTTTAATCCATATTCTCATGTTCCTTAGATACTTCTACTGTTTATATGGTGTTTAATTAGTTATATATGTATAATATATAAAACTAGTAATCTCTGCACACACACATACACAATGATAAGTGCGTAGTCCAGGACAATGAATCCGATATCATTCCTCTCTTTTACTGTATATTTGTACTAAAAAACTAGCAATCTCTACAGCTACTGATAATGGCAATGCATGGTTGTCATAGTGTTAATATATTAATGTCAGTGTCTCCACTGCAAAAAACATTAAAATTAATAGTAAAATGGAGTATTTTTATTATTATAAATACAAAAAACAATTTATTATATTATACGGTTAAAAAGTTGACATCTTGCTTTTTACTCAAAGGTTCATCTTGTTATATCCATTAATTAAATATAACAATGGAATATGAGATTTTCAAATAAAAAAAATTATATCTAAATTATATAAGAATTAGTTTTCTTTATTTTTATTTTCCGTGAAATAAAAATTTAATATAAATTATAACAGATTATATTTATTTATATTGTGAGCACTTTCATTTATATGATTGTTTATATGTCATATATGTTTCATATAATATGACTAATTTGATGGATTACATATAAAAAAACAACTTATATGACATATATATTATATATAAGTTGATATATATAATGAATTGGGGACTTATATGTTATATATAAGTTCATATACTTGTTATATGTAGTTATATATAACTTATACCTATATATATTATTATTTTTTTTTAAATTCAACCCATATATCTAATTATATATATATATAACTAAACATATAAAGCTGTTATATATTGTTATTCTTTTTAAATTTAATACATATATCTAGTTATATGTAACATATACATACATTTATCTAGATATAATGCTATTTTTTAGTCAAAGTATATATAATATATATCTACATATATTGTTATTTTTTAGTTAAAATATGTAAAATATATACCAGCATGTATTCACATATATCCACATATATTGTTATTCTTTAGTTAAAGTATTTGTAATATATACCAACATATGCCCATATATGTTATTATTTAGTTAAAATATATATAACATATGTCTATATATACCTACATATATCCACATATATATAACATATAATGTTATTCTTTTGCAAACATATATCTACACGTACTGTTATTTTTAGTTTTTTATATCTAACATATAAAAACATAAAAGTTGATATAATTTGTCAAATTTGACAGAAAGCTAAAAAATTAAAAATCTATTTTTTGAAACATTTCATAAAACATGCGGAGAACGTTGTATTAAAAGAATAAAAAAAAATCCCAATTATTGTAGTCGAAACCCAAAGCTCAAACAAAACAAAACAAAAAAATTAAATGAAAAACCAATACCAGATCTCTACTAACAAAAACAAGTGCAAAATCCAAAAAAAGGCTTGGTCTATATTTTTGCTTGTGGAAATGTCGAGGACAACAGCTCTCTACCAATAAAAACAAGTGCCAAATCACTGCCACTATTCTGTTGTTGGCTAATTTCTGTGACCCCATTGCTACTGAAAATATTCGTTGCACCATGTGTAAATGGAGAGTATCAGCTATGACGCAATATCTTTGATTAAATTCATAATTGTATATTGTTCATTCTTTCCTAGCAAAGCATGCAAATTCATGAGTTAATTTTTGAAAAAGAAATCTGTATGCTAGCGTGGACATTTAGATTTTTACAATATTATAGGAGTATTTATGAACTCCATTTATACCTCTGTTTCAACTGCTAGAGTGATGATTTTAATTGTTTATCTGCATTTAATTTGATAATTAAATATCTTTAACATTTTGTATGTTTTATATGTAGTGGATGGTAGTGGGATTCCAAAGCCAAGACCATGGACTTGAATTTGGCATTGCTTTGAAAGAGATTTTGTGGAATTTGAGTGGTACAATTATGCACGGGAGTGAGATTTCAAAGCCACGATTATGGGAAGCTTATAGCGGCTGCCGCTTATGATTTCATGCAATTTTTGTATAATTTGGATTCCTAATCAAGAAAGAAGTCCTAAGATTTGTGCTATATCTTTTTCTATTCAAGATAGAAGACTTCCAAGACCTCTATATAAAGCAAGCTTTCTTCTAAGATCAATCATCAATTATTCACTTAATTTCTTCTTCAAATCTTTAAAATTTCTTTAGAGAAAGAGAGAAGGAGGCTTGGTCCAAGGAAAAGATTCAAGTCTAAGAGGAATTCCCTTCAATTCAAAGAGATTTAGAGTTTGAATTAATTCTTAATGTCTTTTAGTTTTCTTCAATTATGAGCAACTAAAAACTCTAAATTAGGATTAGACTATTCAATTGTTTGTTTATGGAGTGCTTCATTATTATTTAATTCAATTATATTTTCTTTTGATTATTTTGTTATCTTTATACTTTTTACTAATAATTACCTTATCAATAATTTATTAGATTTGAAATGTTGTGTAATGGAGCGAGAGTGGAAGTATAACATAAGTCCAAGAAGATAACAATTTTAAGTCGCTTTTGCTTTGAGATAAGAAAAATATTTAGGAGGTTGATAAAAGATTCTCACAAATCTTAATAAATTGACTTAATTACTTGTGATTATAAGAGTGGACATATGGGTTAAGTTTAATATTAGTTTTAGATCTTAAGAGAAACTATTATTTAATTTAGGCGAATCCAACCAATAATCAAAGTAACACTACAAAAAAAGTGGGTTTTCCCGGTGGAAATGTAGAGGCGGTTTTATAAGTCGCCTCTAGTATATAAAAGATATCTGTTAGTGGCGCTTGGTAGCGGCGTTCAAATAAACCGCCTCTAATAGTGGTTCAATAATTACTCGCGGTTTGCGTTCAATTTTCCGCTAATTACCATAACACATCTCTCATTCGCATTTCATCCTTCAAAATAACGAAACCCTAACGCAGAATATTGAAATCCTTCAAGCCGTTCCATGAATATCGTTAAAACTCCATCAAGCCATTCCTTCAAAATCCGTTGAAATCATCAAAATCAGTTCTGACTCTGGGCTTATAGGAGTTCTGACTCTTCCATTTCTATTTTAATTTCGATTTCGATTTATACTGTAAAGCGAGTGAGGCGGTTCTTGTTTTGAAGCAATTCAGGTGATCTGCATGTGATATTACTTTTCTGACAGTTTAAATGCTCTAGAAAATCTGTCGAGTTTATTTTCTTTTCCATCGAGGGTAGCTTGTCATTTGTTTCTCAAAACATTGAGCTTGGTTTCTCATTGGATTTAAACATTTTTTTGTCACATCTAATTTTTATGTATTGTTGTTGCAGGTTTGATGACATACTTGTGAACTCTCGAGAAACCAAGGTTGTCTTTTCATGGTAAGAAATCTTTTGCTTTTACCCAAATGCTTTGCTTTAATCTTTTGTTTTTTCTGCTCTTCTTGTTGTAAAAACTTATCCTTGAGGTTTTCTTGGATACAGATTTGGATTTCCCTTTGCACCTTTATTTTTATAGTTATTTAATATTTGTTTGCTAATCCTAGATGATTGGTCTTTCCTTAATTTTATGACTGTTGTTCACTAGGAACATCTATGAGAATTGAAATGTCATAATTGAGCTGATCTGCATGTGATATTACTTGTCCGAGTGAATTAACTCGAATGATTTCACTTTTTACAGTTTTATGCAGGAACCTTTCAAGTCCATACCTCTTGTATCGACGATCCATGAAAGAGCACTTGCTATTTGTTCAAGAGAATATACTTGGATTGGGCAAATTGAGATGGTCAGTGATTGGAAAAGAGTTTTCAACCGTGCCACTGTAGTTGTCTTCCCAAATTCTGCGTTGCCGGTAATTATATATTAGAAAGTTTTTCATAATTATATATTAGGAAGTTTTTCATCTTGTAGACAGGGGTTATATTTCCTTGGTAGGAGTTTCCTTGTAGTTGTTTATTTTCCGTGAGAAAATACACTTTACAAGTCATCTGATTGCATGCATGTCTCTAATAAGGTTCACTTTCTTAAATACCATGCACTATTTATAATTTTTCTGATTGCATTTTTCTAATAAGGTTCACTTTATCAAATACCATATGCACACTCATATATCAAATTGCAAGCCAGCATCTTGTATTTGTATACCCTTACTTAGATCTTATGCTCTTAGGATTGATGCTAAAGTAAATATTTATCTCTAGCGGTTTGATTGCTAAAATGCAGATGATGTACTCTGCATTTGATACTGGAAACTATTACGTTATTCCCGGTTCTCCTGCTGAAGCATTGGAAGCAGATGCTATGATGGCATCATACTAAGATAATGTCCATGTGAATATGGGTTACGGGCCTGACGGTTGTCATTGCAGTTGTAGGAAGTCAATTTCTGTACAGGGGTTTGTGGCTGGAGCATGCACTCATTTTGCAGGCTTTATTACCTCTTTTTTCAGACTTCCCATTTGATGATAATTCAAATTCTCATCTTAAAATCATTGCTTTAAGTGGGAATTTAATGAGTAACTACAGCGTGGCAGTTGAGGTATTATTTATAAAATGCCTGCTGATCTTGGTTCATTGTTTCTGAAAACAGATATCCAATTTCCATCATCTCCTTTTCTCTCCAGGCAGTTGCAGTTAAATTATCCTAGAGGTGCTGTAAAGCATGTAGCTATTGATGGGGATGCGGGCAGCATGCTATATGAAGCTGATATTGTGGTGTATGGGTCCTTCCACGAGGAACAATCTTTTCCAGAAATCTTAATGAAGGCCATGTGCATTGGGAAACCCATCATAGCCCCAGATCTCTCCATGATCAGTAAATATGTATGCTTCTAATTGCGGATTTCTCTTTTGTCTTTGTGCACCAGCAGTACTTACGAAGTACAAAAATTTGACTATGAATAATGTGAGATGAAATTTGCATTCATAAGCTAAACTCAATCAACCAGCCTTATCCCAGTACATGGATGAGTGGCAATACAGTTGTTTCTGCTTTTGTTTTCAGAGGTATCATTTTCCAATAATCTATACCATGTAAGCCACTGTGCTCTTGTTCGCATCTTCATCCTTAGTCTGTCAATCCTCCTCTGGCCTATGTATTATATTAGAAATAGATTCCTCATACCTTGGCCATTCTCTTTTATTAATTGTGCAACAAATTCTCATTCCTTGGCCCTTCTCTTTTCCTTCCTATCCTGCTATTCATCCTTCTCATAAGGATTTGTTCCATTTTTTTTTCCATTATAGCAGACATGAGATTATTTAACAGTATGCATCATCACCTTATAGTATGCATCATCACCTTACTAAAAACTGTTGAGATTGAGCCCTTTTTGAATTCAATTGATATGAGATGCATACGTGGCTCATATGCCTTCTGATTTAGTGGTTCTAGTGATCTAGCATGTCTATAATTTTTGTTATAAGGAAAATGTCAACAGGTAATAAAAATGTGGACAGGTCTTAGTTAAAATATAAGTGTTAATTTATATTATGATGAATAAAACTTTACAATTTGTCACTTGACCTAAAAAGGTTGAAAGTATCAAAATATTGTCACTTGACTTAAAAAGGTTGAAAGCATCAAAATATGTATACCTTTTTTATTATTTTGTGTATGTAAAACAATCTACTGACTGTATTAGCAATAACAATTAGGTTGATGACAGGGTGAATGGCTATCTTTTTCCCAAGGAGAATATCAGTGTTTTGACAGATTATATTGCAAGTGATTTCAAAAGGAAAATTATCACCTTTTGCTCGCAATATTGCTTCAATAGGAAAAGCTACTGACTGTATTACCATTGTTTCATTTATGATTTGTTATCTGGAGTTAGCATTGTTTTATTGGACGGTGCTTATATGCCTGTACTTGTCTAATTTATTAGCAAAACTGACCTTTATAATTAATAGATCATTACATTACTACAGTGATTATAGCTTATCTAATAATCTTATATTAGATTTATGTATTAACTCTAAAATGGTTTGTTTCTTTCATTGGATAAACTTTTATGGTTTTTATTCATAATACATGCTTTTCATTTAGTGGATTGATATATTTCCATTCATTGACATCTAGTGTTATTTTTATTAAATATTTTTAATGTTATTTACAGGAGGTCAATAATGATACAGCAAGTAACCGAGATGGATATTCTCCACTTAATATTTCGTCACATTCAAGTCATAATCCGAGGGATAATGTCTAGATGGTTAGTTTGAAGGTATATTAAAATGTAATTTAGTGATCTTTTGGCATTTTGACTCGTGGTGCTTTTTAAAGCATAAATAGTAAGCTTGTTATGAAAATCTTATTTGGCATATTGGCTCAAAGTGGTTTTTAAAAAGCACAAGTAGTAAACTTGTTAGGATAAATTTTATTGAAAGATGAATGAAATAGATTTGTTTTAATTGTGTAATTTGTTTTTTAGCTTACAGTATATATGTATATTAATTTATTTCAAATTAACATGTGTATTTATATTATTTGATTACAAAATCAGTTCCATTAAAAAAAGAATATAAAAAAATTGTTCAAAGAATCCCTATAATCGCCAAATATAAATACTAGCAAAATTGTAAATTACAAAAAATTTAAATCTAACATGGAATTTATAGCGGCGGTTTTAAACCGCCTCTACATACGCTGATAAACAATATTAGAGGCGCATCTGTTTATTTTTTGAAAAAAAAATTAGAGGCGGTTTCAATCGCCGCTACATGTGCCGCTACTAAATTTTAGCTGTAGAGGCGGTTAAAACCGCCTCTACTCAATTTTGGTGGCATTTTCATTTTCAGTTGAAATAAACGTAGAGGCGGTTTTAACCGCCGCTACATACGTTACTATTCATTTTTGGCGGTAAAATTGTGATCAGTTCATTAAGTGCTCTAGAGGCGGTTTTGTTGCGCTGCTACATAAACCGCCGCTAATTTTGAAGCTACCCCGTCGGACCTAATAACCGCCTCTACGACGTAGAGACGGTGGCATTGGCGCCGCTTGTTCGGCGGCTTTCCAAACCGCCTCTAATAATTGTAGGGGCGGTTAAAACCGCCTCTATAGACTAAAAAAAACCGCCGGGAAAGAGGCAGATTTTTGTAGTGTAAAAATAGAAGTTGAATAAAGCCTTTAGGAAATCCATAAATAAATCAATTGGATATGGCTAGCCCTAATGATTTAATTGTAAGAGTTAGGTTTTAAAAGTAATCTAGTTTAATTAGTTTAATTTTCAATTTAACATTTTTCTTTTTTTATAAAAGATATATATTATTAATTATCATAAATACTACAGAGGGGAAACTCACGAGTTGTTAAGACACAACATTACAACAATAAACAGCCCCATGTACTCATAGTTAAACATAGCAGCACATCCTATTACAACACCAACACCAGAAGCCTTATCTATAGAAAGGGCTTGACCATAGAAAGCCTTATGATTGAGAGTTGAGGATAAGCTCAATTGATCAAGGTACCAAAATCCAATGGCAAGAGTATGAGAAAGATCTCCTACTTTTGCATCTCAAAACCTCTCAACCTCTACTGTCAAAGGGCCAGAAAATTGCAGCTCAAAATATGCAGCACCAGAGTTGTGATCTTAGCATAGTTTTGCAGAAAATATGTGAAAAAAGCTATACCACTGCATGTTGTAGACACATAAAAATGCAAACTTGCAGCGTTGCAGTGAGAAGCTTGCAGGAGTTACAGATGCAGGACCAAAAATGCAATATTACTTGTTTACAATCTATGCACTTGGAGTTACTTAGAATACTCCTTCCCCGTCAGAATAATACTCTTTAGAATACTCCTTCTCTGTGAGAATAATACTCACTCACTACTATATTACTTGTTCACAATCTATGCACTTGGAGTTACTAGACTGGGACTTAACAAGTATACACATATTAAAGCATAAACAATAATAGATAATCAAAAGATCCAAAAACAAAAACCACAAATAATAATTTAAAGAAAAAGGAAAATCAGTCACAAAAAGATTACTGAGTGTTGGAGAATATAAATGAATCTCACATCTAAAAAGTATAATAAAATATAATGACATATAAGGTGGTGTAGATTGGGCCTTAACATAAGCCAATTGGTCTTGTGTTGAGATGAGGTTCAAAACCCATTTATATGGTCACTGTATATTTGGCCCAACACTCGCAGAGCCTGTGTAATTTCTACATGGTATCAGAGCTAACCAGGTAATGGACTAACCGCCAGATGATCCTGGACTCCGTTGTTAACCTAGGGCCTCAGTGAAAATAGGCCTAGGCAATTTGTGATGGATCTAAAAAAAAATAGATTGCCATCCATATTTGGCAAGTGACAATTGGGCTAGGCCCAGTTGCACTTGAGGGAGAGTGTTGGAGAATATAAATGAATCCCACATCTAAAAAGTATAATAAAATATAATGACATATAAGGTGGTGTAGATTGGGCCTTAACACAAGCCAATTGGTCTTGTGTTGAGATGAGGTCAAAACCTATTTATATGGTCACTGTATATTTGGCCCAACACTCGCAGAGCCTGTGTAATTTTTACACTGAGTGAAACCAAGAAATTTCAATAAAAAAAATGGGAACCCAAAAAGAGGAAAAATCAAATAGTTAAATGCTATTAGAAATCAGAATTTGAAAATTCTTGTAAATATCAAGAAAAAGAAAACAAATGATAGATAGAAAATATTAAAGCCCGGTGAAGAGGAATGAAGGGGAAGTGGAAAAAGATGATGAGAAAGGGAGTGACATATTTTTCAAAAAAACAAATCATAAAATAAGATAAAAATGAAAAAGTAAAAGGTTAAAAATGAAAAAAAAAATAATAGTAGTAAAATTAAAAATGAAAGTTAAAATATAGTATATGGTGTAATTTTCTCAAAGTAATTTGGGCCTAACCATATATATAATTAAAATAAATATTAATGTATTCTATAATTTATAAATATTGATTTTGGGTCGGATCCGCCCATGACGGATGGATAGTCCCATGGACCAATATATTTATAAATATTATTTAATTATAATATTTATTATAATTAATATTATTAAAATAATATTAAGATCTTTAGGAAATATCATTGGATAATTAGGATAATCTAAGATAGTTTAATTTTATCTCTAAAATCAAAACACAAATCCTTCTCACTATAAATATATGAGCATTTGCAAGCTCAAAAAATTATTGCTCCTAGGGTTCTTCTTACTCCCATAACTCCATACTCCAAAAGTGTGAGATGGAGAGGTTTACGCTTAATTTTTAGACTATGAAAAGTGAGAACTTTTTCTCTTTGGTGATTATTCTTCAAGACTAGTAATACAAGTATAAAGTTAATCTTCCGTGAATATCTTTAGAGGTAAGATTCGAACATCTACTTAATTGGATTTAATTTTGAGTAATAAATAATAATTAAATCAATATATTTTAAATATGTAAAAAAGCCCATTTAGGATATATAAAAGTAATTTAGGCCTAAGCCCATATGTAATTAAAATAAATATTAATTGTTCAACTTGAGATTCTTTCAAGCATTTTGACCGAACACATCTCAAGTTTGCATTGGATGCGTATGAATGAGCAATATTTATTTCTTTTTATATTTGTTACAAGTCCAAACAATCATAAACATCAATTTGGCACCTTGGATGTTTTACTCCATCAAATTGTTTCTTTTATGTCTCATGATAAATTTTAATGTAAAATCACATTCTTGACAATTTGAATGGATAGTTGCAATAAGAGAGTGAAAATGAACTTAAATGCATAAATTCCAACAAGGAAAATATGTGCATGGGCTTGTCTATTGCTTTAGACACTATTGTGCAGAAAAAATGTAGACTGCTCGAAAGAAAGGAGAGAAATCTAGAAGAAGAAAGAACAGCACAAGCTTGCTCAGCTGGCTATGCACGCTGTGCAGAAGAATTACAAGATGTTTGAAGGAGAACAAGAAGATTAGAAGCCAAATCAACAACATGGGTGTGTAGAGGCTCAAGAACACGCTCATGCATAAAATTTGTCACCATGCAGAGAAGAACCACGCTAGGATAGAAGGTGGCTTATTAGAACGGGCGTGTTGGTGTAATTATGTAAGCCTGTGCATAACAAAGACGCACTGAAATTGGGATTTTCAATTTAAAGATTCTTTGAAAAACCTAGGATCACCTAAAGGACATTTTGCAGAGTCTAAATAGGATCTATAGCATACTTAAAAGGGATCTTGCCTCACTTTTACCCTTTTTAGCAAGAATTGGGGATCTTGAAAAGAAACCTATAGAGAAGGAGATTTCTATGGATTTTGAAGCTTCTTTTTTTTTTTAATAAAAAAATCAGATTGGCAAGCTATAGTTGGATAATTTGGGTTTAGATTTTCAATTTCTTTGATTATTTATTTATTTTAGTTGATTAATTGATGGACACTTTGGTTGGATGTTACAAATATTTTAATATTTTGTTTAATTTAATTATGGGCAGCTAATTCCCTTATGGGATTAGGTGAATTCATATTTGGAACTATGGGATTTTAAATGAATTCATTAAATTTCCTCTCATATTGATTTGTTGTTGTTGATTTTAATACTATTAATCGTTTGGCCATCGATTGCTTAATCTATTAAATTGTATAACAAATGAGAGCTGAATGCAATTTTGATTGAAGGAATAACAACTTTTAAGAGGTAATTTTAGCCTATGTTTGATGGAGATAAATTAGAGTTCAAATTGAATTTACTTTAATGAAGGAAAGGAGAGTAATGGAAAAGAAATTTACTCTATATTAATTTTTATTTTTTGGTAATTTAAATAAAAAAGAGAGTAATTCATATTTCTCTCATATTTTTAATGAAGGGAAGAAGATTGAATTCATCTATTTGCTCCCATTTCCCACCATTTTGGAGAGAAATATTTGGAAAGTTAAAGAGTAAATTGGGAAATCTAATTTCCATCTCTTTATTGTTATTTATTCTACTATTGTTTATACCAAACAAAAGAAAGTAAGATAAATTCAATTTATTTTCTCTCTGTTTCCCTTTGACTAACCTCAACTAAACATAGGCTCGAGTACCCACTAAAGTTATCCCCATTCTTTCTCAAGCAATCCAAATAGTAATTATTAAGTTTCAATTCTATACTCTCGTGAGAACCAAAGACTGCATATTCAAATAATTAAAGGGACATTTTAAGGGTTTCCTAGAAAGAGGAAGTAAAATTTTATCTTGAAAACAATAGTTATGTGGACTATAAGTAATTTTTCAGCGTATAAGATATTATTTGGATGAAGTACTACTGGAAAATTAGCATTTCCATACTTTATGAACCATACAAAAACATTTACTCTTCTAAATGGAGGAAAAACATGTTGGTTTAATAATCACAGGAAATTTTTGCGGGTAGATCATCCATTTCGAAAAAACAAAAAATGCTTTAGAAAAATACTGCACAATTTTCAAAAGCATCGCCATTAACAACTGGGGAACAAATGTTAGCTCATATTAAGGAATTGGGCTTGCAAAAGGTAACTGGACTTGATGGAAATCTTGATATTAACAATTGGCCAAGATGTAGGAACCATGAATGGAAAAAAATAGCATTTTTCGGGATTTGCCTTATTGGAGCTTAAACCTAATAATGCATAATCTAGTTGTAATGCACATTGAAAAAATATATTTTTGAGAATGTGTTTAATATGATGATGAATATTTTGGGTAAAACAAAAGATAACACCGAGTTAAGAGAATATTTGAGAATATTTTATAGGTTACCAAATGCATTCAGAGAGTTGTTGCTAAAAATTTTTGGGACGCTTTAACTGGATGAAGCTTATTTTTTAAAGAACTTATAGTAACATCCCTGAAAGTATCTCAAGTTGAAAGGTTGGAAGAAGATATTTCATTAATTCTTTGCAAATTGGAGTGAATGTTCTCTCCTAGTTTTTTTTATTAAATGAAACATTTACTGGTACATTCACCATATGAAGCAAAAACAGCTAGACTTGTACACTACCATTAGGTGTATCTATTTGAAATATATCTTTGTCGTTTGAAGAAGAAAGTAAAAAATAAAATAAAAGTTGAAGTGTTAGTCTATAATGCACTCATAGTAGAAGAAGCATTAACTTTTTGTTCCTATTAAACCACATGTGATAACAAGGTTGCATCAAGTGCCTCAAAATAATGATGAGGGTGTCGACGACCAATCTGAAAATCATATATCTATTTTCAAATTTTTGAATTGACCATATGGCAAAATAATAAATTGGAACAGAAAAAATACAATGCAGTTCATACATACATTCTGTTGAATTGTGACGAGGTGATACCTTATCTCAAGTAAGTTACCAAAATTCAATTAATAAAATTTTTAAACAAAATTAATTTTAAATGATGCAGTTCCCATTTAATTTAATCTTCCTTTTATCTATTCAAGCATTTTCATTGAACACTTGCAAAAATTGTATGAAGATATAATACATTCTCAAATCGATGTCGAGATTGAAAGTCATTTTTTTGTGTGGTTCAGAAAATATATAAGTACGTTTAGATTAATTTAAATATTAATTTTCTTCATTTTTATTTCAAATTCATAAATTTATTATAAAAAATCATGTACTAATAATCATAATTTTTCTCTTCGAATTAGGCAAATGAAAATAATGATATGATTATGGAAAAATGTTTAAAAGATCTAACCAATGGCCCGTTACCAACTGTTAGGTGCTATAATGCCTATTTTGTCAACAGTTACAAATTCTATATAGAATCCCATTTGCACAATAAGATATACCATGAATTGTGGGGTTTATATAAAATGGTCAAACTATAGTAAAACTCATGTGATTTTTATGGTCAATTAACTGACATTATAAAGTTTGAATGCCTGGCTTTACCAATTAAGAGAATAATGTTATTTAAGTGTGTCTGATATGACCTAATAAATGGGACAAAAGTTCATCCATAGTATAATATGGTGGATGTACATAAAAGACAAACATATGCCAAGTATAAACCATTTATTTTCGCCAGTCAAGCTGCAAAAATGTACTAGCATAAGATGAGACACCACTGATTAGTTGTCAATTTGCAAAATGAGAGCCAGGCTAAGGATTGATATGCTTGAATCATCAACAAATAATCATGAACCATAATTTGCATTTCAGGAAGATAGTCCTGAGAATATAGAAGCAGGAGATGGATTGTCGATAAAGCTCTTGGTTCTTTGAATGAACCAACTAGACAACTAATGGACATTGACACTAGAGATGTAGAATTCAAATCAGACGAACAAATACTCGAATCAGAATCTGAAGATTCGGAATCAGATGAAAGCGATATATAAAAAAATTAAGTAGGCATAAATAGTTTTTTCTGTTACTTGAATTTTTAAATGTTATGAAAAATATTTTATTGTAAATATATTAATTAATTATTAAATATTTGTTTAGATATATATCAAGGACTAGGTAGAGGATTAGAGAGATCCACATCTGGCGGACGATCAATATTTCATTTTCCATTAATGTTGATTAGTATTTCAAGTGAAAGACTTGAAGTTTTTTTTAGCAACCACTACAAAAATATTCGGCATTTGCGACGGAAATCTGCGACGGACATGTTTCCGTCGCAAATTTGCTACGGATCTGCGACGGATTTGTGACGGAAGGATAAGTCAGAGGAATTTTGAGAAACTGGTCGCAAATCCGTTGCAAATCCGTCGCAGATCTGCGACGAAAATCATTCCGTCGCAAATAATCGTCGCAAAGTTGGCGCGGAAACTTGGCGCGCGCGAGAAAATACTAAAAAAGACAATTTGCAACGGAGATCTGCTACCGTCTATTGCCGTCGCAAATTTCACTATAAAAATATTCGGCATTTGCGACGGAAATCTGCGACGGACATGTTTCCGTCGCAAATTTGCTACGGATCTGCGACGAATTTGCGACGGAACACTACAAAAATATTCGGCATTTGCGACGGAAATCTGCGACGGACATGTTTCCGTCGCAAATTTGCTACGGATCTGCGACGGATTTGTGACGGAAGGATAAGTCAGAGGAATTTTGAGAAACTGGTCGTAAATCCGTTGCAAATCCGTCGCAGATCTGCTACGAAAATCATTCCGTCGCAAATAATCGTCGCAAAGTTGGCGCGGAAACTTGGCGCGAGAGAGAAAATACTAAAAAAAAGCAATTTGCAACGGAGATCTGCTACCGTCTATTGCCGTCGCAAATTTCACTATAAAAATATTCGGCATTTGCGACGGAAATCTGCGACGGACATGTTTCCGTCGCAAATTTGCTACGGATCTGCGACGGATTTGCGACGGAACACTACAAAAATATTCGGCATTTGCGACGGAAATCTGCGACGGACATGTTTCCGTCGCAAATTTGCTAAAACCTCAGAATAACATATGTCTTTTAGAGGTGTTTCGTCTTTAACGCATTACCCTAAAAACCTCAGCGAGTTTGAAGCATTCAAGTGTAGTTATCTGTTGCAGCAAAAGAGTGAGATCGATTAGCAAAAGAGTTGAATTCATTAGAAGCAAAAGCACAAAAAATGGGAAGGGAGAGAGAGTCTCAAAAGCGGGCGCAACAGCAACAAGTCGCCTACACTGTCGAGCAACTCGTAGCCGTCAATCCTTACAATCCAAATATCCTTCCAGATCTCGAAAATTATGTCAACGAACAGGTCTCTTTCTTTTTCTCTCTCTGTGATTTAAATGTCGCTCGCAATTGCTTTAGGCTGTTTCTGTTAGCTTTCTGTATTAGGTGTTTGGTTGTTGAGAAAAGGAAAGAAAGTTAAAAGTGAATTTAATAAAATCTTAATTCCTATAGTTTTAACAACCGGAGAAGTTAATGCATCCTCTTTTAATCTAATTGCAATCAATCTGTTTATTAGAAATGTTAAGATTAAAATGTGCTTTTTTTTTATATCAGGTTTCGTCACAAACGTACAGTCTGGATGCAAATCTATGCCTTCTTCGCCTCTATCAGGTTTTTAATGTTTTTCTTTTGTCATTAGAGCAGTAAAAGTTTTCTAAATGGTTCAGTCAATCTATAAATGTTCCTCATTTTAGGGTGTGTTTTTTCTGGTCTAGTTTCAGTTTGGTTTAAATAATTAGCTGTCTTATTAAGTATTTACATGGTATTATGTTTTCTTGTTGCAGTTTGAGCCAGAAAGAATGAGCTCCCAATTTGTTTCTATTCTTTCTAAATTAACGGAAATGTAATGCTTTTAAATTTTAATCATCTGTGTTTGGATATATCTGTGGTGGTTAATTTCTCATTGGATGCGCTTTTCTATTGCATATTATCTTTATACTAGGCTAATAAAATTTTACGCAAAATGATTTCTCATAGAACGAGCAGATATTCTAGTATATCCTTTGCATGTTAGTTGGCAGTGCAGGTCTTTTACGCTCAATATAATTATCAAAAGTTTCTTGATTTCTGGAATGGGCATCAATTTTGCTTTGCAGATTTAGTAATATGCCATATGGTTCACCAGGACAAGATTTTTACTCGTTGAGAATAGAGGGTTCAGATTCTTGTGTTGGTCCATCTAATGGATCTTTGTTATGTATAAGTTATTCTGCATCTCTGGTGATAGAAGACAAACATGTGAAAGAGCTTCTTGAGAGCAATGAAGAGTTTGAGTTTGAGATGGGGACTGGGGCTGTGATTTGCCCACTTGAAGCAGTTCTAACACTGATGTCATTAGGTTAGTCTGCTGTTTTCAGATTGGACTTGCCCTCTCATGAGTTTATTTTAACTGCAGCCGATGATTCTGGGAGGATTACTTCATTGTATCATCACGTGAGTTATCTCACTTTCGTGTCCTTTTTATTTCTATCAATTGCAGAACAAGTTATTCCATGACATATGATTGGTAAATTTATCCAGTTATCCGTAATTGAAGTTACTGCTTTCTGTTTATGTGCCTAAATTGAATGATAATTTAAATGTTTTACTGTGAGTGGTGTCCTTGAGGAATTATCTTACATGGCTATGAGTATTGATGTATCAACTGACAAGAAAGTTGTTCAATTATTTAATTATTTATTTATTCATGAATTCAATGTCTGAATTATTGTTTACCATTTATTTTGTTGGAAGTGTTTTCTTTTACGTCTATAATATTAATGACGAAGGTGTAATTAGGCATTACAAGAAGTTAAATCAATTTATGCTGTTAGAATTGGACCTAACTGTGGAATTAAAAGGTTTCCGTTACATGACCTCACCACATGACGTGATTTCTTGGATTGCAGGGGTAATATGGCTGTAACAATCATTCATTATTTTTTATACATTCAGCTAGTAGCTCAAGCAATGATTTTTGAAGTATTTTTATCCAAATATGCTCAATATCTCATATTCAACATATATCGAATGGAATTTATATAGTTGTTTTAAACTGACAGCATCTGATGCATAAACCAAGTTTCTGGATATCTCTTTTATACCCTTTGCAAAAATTCTGTAGCAAAATCACCTTTTTCTTTGCAAAAATTCTGTAGCAAAATTCTGCATTTTTTTTCTTTTTTTTTTGTCAGAGTCTTTATCTGCATTTGAACTGGTAAAATAGCAGTCAATTACTATTGAATTGTTGGTTTTGAGGAAATGGTTAAACTATCCTGCTAATTTGCAGATTTAGTTAGAGAATATTCTTTCTCAAATTAGAACATACAGTTATTTCCAAAGGCATACTCAATGGTCAAGGGCTTGAAGTTTCATCTTGGGGATCCCAGGTTCCAGTAGGGTGCAAAAAGGTCCAGATAGATTTCATAGATAAATGCGTAGTATAGTTCTGAAAGTATGGTTTCTTCTACATAGCCAGAAGCTGAGTGAACAACTTATTCCGAACTTTATTGATAGAATGAAACAAGATGGAGTGAACATGTTATAGGAAATCTATTGAAACTTTCTATTGTAGATCAACAGAGCCTTGTTTTTTGGCAGAAGCCTGCTGCTTGGACTACTGTGTAACCTTGTTGTGTGTAACTGAACCCCCAGAAGAAAGAATGGAGCAGGCTCTTTTCAGTCCTCCACTTTCAAAACAACGGGTGGAATATGCCCTGCAACACATTCGAAAATCTTGTGCTGCTACTCTGGTATTTGTCTTCTAATTTTTCATTTGAGGTAACTTGTTAATCTATAATTATTAAGTTTGATGGGTTGATTATTATAAATTTCATCAAATTTTTATAATTTTTATTAATATCCATAATATTGCACGAATTTATTTTTAGTGTATTTTTATTTTAAATACTTAAATTAATAAAAAATATATTTAATTAAAATGAATTTTGTATTATTTTTTATACAATAAAAAGATGCTAGTATTTTTTTATTTCGTACATTATTATATTTTTTTATGGGTTTATTCACTTGGTCTGGAAAAAATCTACGTTTTTTTTAATTGGAGGGTTAGATATTAAACAGTACATAGATAATTTCTTTGAAAGTGAATATTGTTATTACCTTCAAGTAATTATGAGAAACAAAAGGGGGCTCCAGAATGGTCCTTTAGAAAATGCAATAATAAACGTGTCTTATCATATCATATCTTTCTTTTTATTTTTAGAAACAAATAAATAAAATCTCTATATAGGATTGATCTAATCCACTTGATGCTTTTAGGATAAATTCTTATATGCCTTAAGATTTCACCTTTAAATTTGAATAATCAATGTAAGATTTCACCTTTGAACTTAGAAAAAGACATATTAATTTTATTGTCTTTGAAAAAATATAAAATTGATTATAGATTTTTGAATAATTATTACTAGATTGTCTATTTATTTAATTAAACTCATTTTCTAGATGTAATCATTTAAATATAATTAATAAATAAATAAATTATCAATTAATAGTTAATTTCAACATTAGATTTTTTTAATATAAAATAATTTCTCATTAAAAAGTTAAAAAATACACCAATAACATATAAATAAAATTTTAAAATTTTAAAATATAAATAAAATTTTAAAATATATAATATATACATAACTAATAAAGTTATTAGAATTAAATTTTCTTAAATTTTTTTAATATAAATAGTAAATAATAATAATATACTACATGTAATCTAAATTTCAGCGGGACACTCGTTTCATCAATCATCTGTCATATGTCATCTTTCATTGAAAATGACACCTCCATTAAAAATAAATAAATAACAAGTGGAACAAAAAAAAGTGGATCTCACTTATTTTTAATTAAAATTATTATTATTATTATGTCTTCATTTCTGAAATTGTAAGTTCAAAACGTTTTCATCTTTTCAAATTTGTAGGAGTTTCTTTTAAGGATTGAGGAGATATTTTATGGTTTAATTCTGTTGTTTGATAGGTTTAGTTGCAGATTGGCTTTGTGAACAAGCGGCAGCCTCGATTGCAATTTCTAAATGTGTTGAAGATCATTCGAGGACTTCGTTTGTAATCACAGCTTTATGATAATGTTGTGAGCGATAAGTAATGTTGAGTAAAGCAGAAAAGAAAAAAAGAAAAAGAAAAATTTAGTTTATTTTGCTCAATTTTTTTATGCCATCTCATTACATTTGAACGTTTATTCTGTCTATTTTTATGAGTTTACGGTTTCTAAGCTTCTGCACCTGTATAATTCGAGTCTAAACGAGCTGTCCTGTACTTACATTAAAGCACAGATTGCAGAAGATAATTGGAGAGGGACTTGATAAAACCCTCTCTAGTGTACTTGAATGAAAAGCGCCATATGATGAAAAATTGACGTATAGAGTATCTTGTCATGTAGCACCCAAACAGTTCCCCCAGATGGGAACATCCCCTGTATGGAGGTATTATAAACAATTTTTTGGTTAATTTATTTTTTTGTTCGCAAATGATAAAAAAATACACTGTATCAGGTACCATTTTATATTTATTGTAGATATTAACGTACTATGTATCCATATGATTTAGCAGTTCACGATATACTTTTTATTTATCATATTCGTATGTGATGAGAAGCATAAGCAAAATTATTGATATGTTCTAATAAAATAAAATTTCTATTTCTTCTGGTTGCAGGCAACGGCGCCAGTGGTTCAGACAATAGTTGATGTGAATGAATTAGCAAAGTCAATGCAAAGAGAGCTGGAAAACCTGCACCCGACGACAAACTTGTGTATATACAAAATTCCTGAGCAGCTACACGAGTTGAATGAAAAAGCCTACACACCACGGTTAATATTACTTTGTTAACGTGTATCATATTATTCTTTTCATTTACTCTTTTTAATATTATTTGCAGGTTAATAATGATGATGCAAGTCATGATTCAATGGAAAATGATAATTGAAGATCTATATTGTTATTTTCAAGATAGATTATTTATAGTAGTGTTCTTAACACTTGTATAGTTAAATTGTAAAATATTTATTCTATTGAAGATTAATAAAAGAATTATTTTTATCAATGTAATTAGTGTTTTTTTATATTGTGTTTAAATGTTCCAAATGTATTTATAAAGTTCTCATAAAATTAATTGATAATACAAATAGTTCCAATAAAAATCAATATTAAATTACTACGTATTTGCTACGAATCTGCGACGGATATTTGAAATCTATGACGGAATCTGCGACAGATACTGCGACGACAATCTGCGACGGAATCTGTGACGGCAATCTGCGACGGAATCTGCAACGAATTTGCGACGAAAATCCGTGACGGAATCTGCGACGGAATCTGCAACGAAAATCTGCGACGAAATCTGCGACGGAATCTGCGACGGCTGCCCTTTACCCGCGAAAATTTAAGCGCGAGATTTGCAACCGCCGAGTGGTTGCAAATCCGTCGCAATCTGCGACGGCCGGTCGCAAATTGAAAATTGCGACGCCTTTTTTACTAACGGATCGTATCCGTCGCAGATCGGTCGCAGATCGGTCGCAAGACTTGATTTGCGACGGATCTGCGACGGATCTGCGACGGATTCTGTCCGTCGCAGATAGCGTATTTTTTTGTAGTGAACCCAGCTCTCATACTCCATAATGAATCCTTTGACAAGATTTTTATAAGACATGTTATAGCCACCATTTTTCTCTGATAATAAACTAAGAAAACCTTATTCAATTGAGGTAGCATCACACGATCAAGAGCCTGATATTTTTGTCTATCAATTAATGTATTTTAGATAAACTAAATTATCATTTTTATCTTTAAGATCCACTCTTGGACTTAATAATGAATAAATCATATTATCACCCTACGACGATGTTCAGACCTAAAGACTTTAGGAGTTCTAGTGATCACCATCATAATTTTTTATAACAAATATAGAAAATAACTATGTCATTAGGGTTTATATATTAATTAATAAAAATAAGAAAAATTAAAAATTAATTTTGGACAATAATAAAAAAATAATTGAATTGTAATTATTTTATTTATTTATATAAAATAAGTAAAACTAATTATGTCCAAAATAATAAAAAATAACTTAATTATAATTATTTTATTTATTTACATAAAATAAATAAACACTAATTTTGCTCAAAATAATTTTGAATAATAATAAAAATAACTTAATTTTAATTATTTACATAAAGTAAATTAAATTAATTCTATCCAAAATAATTTTGAATAAAAATATTAATTTTGAATAAAATTAACTTAATAGTTATTTTATTATTTACATAAACAAATAAAATTATGTTCATCAAAGAAACACTGATAGATCCTGTGCTCTGGTGATAAATGTGTAGTGCCTCAAATGCATACTCATGGGCTCAATTCGATATGTTGTTTGGGTTGCCTTTAACCTACTAATGCAAATGTTAAAATATTTAATTCCTCAAATATCAATTTGATCATATTTTCTAAAATTTTCAGAAATTACATTATAAGTGATTAATTTTGAGGATCCATATCTTTCACATTTCTAAGCTAAAATTTATGTACAATATATCTTTGCAAAGTCTATAACATGTATTTTCTAAAGGTATAATGCAAGCATATTTTCACACATTGTACAATAAAATAAAATTGCATGAAATAGACCACTCAAACACAAAAAATAAAGATTTTAAAAAATATTTTCCTCAAAATATTTCTATTTTGTTTAACATGTTAATTATTATTTATGAAATATAATTAACATGAGAACACAAAAATTTTTTGGCTTTAATGTTGATTGTAGGAAAATTAAAGAGAATTTCCACAAATCTAAATGAATAATTCAATTGAAACAATAGGCCCATTTTCAATTGTCTTTTTATTATTAGAAAATTTAAATCACAAGAAAGAAATACCCTGAGTTTCCATAACCTAAGAGCTCCTTCAGTGGAGAATAATTCTACAGAGAGTTCTTCAGAAAGAGGCTTTTTTTCTTCTTTTTTTTTTAATCTTCTATGTACTTTACACACCAAAAGGAGGTAGGTTCTCCTAGACACAATAATTGCCAAGAGTTGTTATTTGTATACATCCACATCCTATAGGATGTGTTAATTTCTTATTAGATCCACCCATATCCAATTTGGATGTGGATTGTTTATTTTTATGATTGGATTGATTCATCATAGCAAGCCGCCAAATCAATTAATAGGCATTATTTTCAATAACAACACATTACTCATTGTTAAATAGGCATTATTTTTTACTTTTATGTCCAGTTCCTCAAATATGAAATTCCCTTGAATGAGTGTCTAATAACAAATATTTTGTGCATATTTATCGCTTATTTTATATGTATATTTTGGCTTGTTATCTTAGATTTTTACTGATTTTAAAATTTTTTGAATGGGTATTAATGGATAAAGAAAGTTGACTATTTTGAAATAAACATGCTTAAAAGACCTAATAAAAGCCTTGAGCATAAGCTTTGAGCAAGACTGATACCAAATATGATGCTTATAAATAATGGATAACTATTACAACTGGATTTCTTACATTTTGAGAGTCAATTTATTAGGATTTTTGGATGAATATCAAAAGATATTTTGAGACTTTTATTTATATTTAGAGAAGAAGATTATAATTAACATGAAATTATTTTTATTTTTATTATTTTCATAATTTTTATTTTTTTCTAATTAGAGCTAGTGTAGAATTTTAATTTAGGAGCTATATAATGAACTTACAGGCAGCAACCTTATATGACTTTAATTGAGGACTTTAGTTTGCTACTTTTTCCATTATTTTTGTAGATTTCTTTTACTTTATTTCAAGTTTTTTTTTCATTTAATCATGTGCAAATAATTCTTAATCGGTTGAAGGATAATTAAAGTTTCAATTCGTTAAAGATTACAGGATCTTTAATAATTTTTCCTTTCTCTTTCCTTAATTTTCAGTATTTGCATATTTTCTATGGATTAATCACATTATTGTTTTGTTATTTGTTCAAAAAGAATTTGTTATTCAATTAGTTTAACAATATATCGCCAATAAAAAATACTTGAATCCGTAATTGTTCTTATTATTTTGATAACTAATGAAAATTGGGTATAACACTAAAAAAATATATAATCTAATTAAATAAATTATATAATTAAATTTATTGGTTAGAATCAGGTCCTTCTAATTTTTAAAGTCGTCAATAATTAGATTTTAAGAGCATTCCTGTATGATAAGTTATTGACAAAAATTAATTAAACATAGTTTTCTTGTGAATTTACAATTAAGGAAGGATTGGTAATTGTGAGTCTGTCTAACAATATAACTGATTTATTAAAAATTATGAAGAATCATTTTTGCATCAAGGATCAATCTAAATAATTGAAACTGAAATTATCCCTTCGATTGAAATTATTTTCATAAACTTTTTCTAAATTATTTTTGCTGTGATTTATTTTTAATTTTTAATTTTTAGATTTAGTTTAATTTTAATTCTCATCCACAAATCCCCCTTTTATTTAATTTTTATTGCTTTCATTTTGATTTTCAAACGAAATTTAATTAAGTAGTCAATTTTTTATGGATTTGACCATATCCATCGCTATTACAATTTATTTTGTTTAGATAATAAAAATTTATTTTTGATGACTTCGACGCCCATAAGAAAATTAATAACAAGCATGACAAATCACAAACGAAAATAATTTTTGTTATTGTCTAAGATGTCTAATTTTGGCAATTAGTGTGACAATTAATTAATGAGGGTTTTCTATTTTTTGATTGAGTTCACGAATGAAGTACTTCCTTAGATGAATGAGTGCTTGATGGCCCAATATTGGGCAGATTTTCTAGTGAGATAAATTCAAGCCTGAAAGAAAGCCTTCTTGAAACTTAGTAAGTTGAATGTTAGAAGTATTGGAGTTATGCTTGTTTTTTGCTAACCGTTTGTTCAACATGAGCTTCATTAATATTTGTATGCTGGCATTCAATTAATAGGCATTATTTTCAATAACAACACATTACTTATTGTTAAATAGACATTATTTTGTACATTTATATCTAGTTCCTCAAATATGAAATTCCCTTAAATGAGTGTCTAATAACAAATATTTTGTGCATATTTATCGCTTATTTTATATGTATATTTTGGCTTGTTATCTTGGGTTTTTACTGATTTTTGAATTTCTTGAATAGGTATTAATGGATAAAGAAAGTTTACTATTTTGAAAGAAATATGCTTAAAGGACCTAATAAAAGCCTTGAGTATAAGCCTTGTGCATGGCTGATACCAGATTTGATGCTTATAAATAATGGATGACTATTACAGCTGGATTTCTTACCTTTTGAGAGTCAATTTATTGGGATTTTTGGATGGATATCAAAAGATATTTTGAAACTTTTATTTATATTTAGAAAAGAAGATTATAATTAACATAGAATTTTCTAATTAGAGCTAGTGTAGGATTTTAATTTAGAAGCTATATAATGAACTTATGGGCAGCAGCCCTAGATGACTTTAATTAGAGACTTTAGTTCACTACTTTTTTTCATTATTTTTGTAGATTTATTTTATTTTATTTCAAGGTTTCTTTCATTCAATCATGTGCACATAATTTTTAATCGGTTGAAGGATAATTGAAGTTTCAATTCGCTAAAGATTGCGAGATCATTTTTCCTTTCCCTTTTTTTAATTTTCAATATTTATATATTTTTTATGGCTTAATCATAATATTATTTTACTATTTGCTCAAAAAGGATTTCTTGTTCAATTAGTTTAACAGTAAATTGCCAATCAAAATACTTGAATCCATAATTAATATTGTTGTTTTGATAACTAGTGAAAATTATGTATACTACTAAAAAAATATATACTATAATTAAATAAATCACACAATTGGATTTATTGGTTAAAATTAGGTCATTCTAACTCTTAAAGCTATCAGTAATTAGATTCTAAAGATGTTCCTGTATGATAAGTTATTGATAAAAATTATTTAGAGAACGTTTTTTTATGAATTTACAATTAATAAAGAATTAGTAATTGCGAGTTTGTCTATTACTATAACTGATTTATTGAAAATTAGAAAGAATTATCTTTGCATCAATGATCAATCTAAAGAATTAAAACTGAAATTATCCATTCAACGAAAATTATTTTGATATACTTTTTCAAAATTATTTTTGATGTGATTTATTTTTAATTTTTAGATTTAGTTTAATTTTAATTCTCAGCCATAATATCCCCCCCCCCCCTAATTTATTTTTTGTTGTTTTCGTTTTGGTTTTCAAACAAAATTTAATTAAGTAGTCAATTTCTTATGAATCGATAATATCCATTGTTATTACAATTTATTTTGTTTAGATAATAGAAATTTATTTTTGATGTCTTCGACACCTATCAGTGTCACTAATAATATGTGAATGAGTATGACTTTAGCTACTATTGTAAAATGCCTAACTTAGTAACGAGCTTCACTAAATGAAGAATGCATTTGATTTTTTCTATTATTTACAATTGTCCAATTAATAACAAGCATAACAAATCACAAACGAAAATGATTTTTGTTATTGTCTAAGATGTCTAATTTTGGCAATTAGTGTGACAATTAATTAATGAGGATTTTCTGTTTTTTGATGGAGTTCGCGAATAAGTACTTCCTTAGATGAATGAGTGCTTAAAGACCCAATATTGGGCAGAGTTTCTAGTGGGATAAATTCAAGCTCAAAAGAAAGCCTTCTTGAAACTTAGTAAGTTGAATGTTAGAAGTATTGGAGTTTATTGCTTGTTTTTTGCTAAGAGAAACTGTCACATCCCTAGGGCAAGTTACCAATGATATCATCATTTCTTGACGTTTGCTCAACATGAGCTTCATTAATATTTGTATACCCGGCATTCAGTAGTTCTAGGAACCTTTGCACCATGAAGAGGGTGAGTTTCACATTTTAGAAGATCAGGGAACCGATGTATTCACACTTTAGCATGTTTATGTTTAGTTCTATGTCTAGTCTTAGAGACTGCGGGGTCCATGTCTCTTCCTTTGTTCTTATTGTTTTATATGATTATTCAAGTATGGAACATGATTTTCACTATTTTTCTTCAAAAATTAAATTAAATTATTTTATTTTAATTATTATTTAATTTATTAATATAGATTTAAAAAGTTAATCTTAAAAACTAGTTAAAGTTGAAGAGATTTCTATATTAATCATTCGTATGTTTTATACTTAATTAATGTTAAATTTTTATTTTTCATATATATTCTTATTAGTCTCTTTTAAGTAACAATTAGACCAAGATAATTTTTGATATAACCATTATAGTGCAAAAATTGAAATCCTAGCCTGATACCATATTAAATTTTTTAGAAGAAAATTTTATTATAGACCTGGTGCATGTGCACCTATCCAATAATAAATTATTGAAGGAGAAATAATAAAAAAAAATAATTGTATTTATCTATTTTTTATTGGTTGGATGTATATACACTAGGTCTAAAATAGAATTTCTCTTTTTTAGAATAAATTTGAGTAGCCAACATCAAAAGTTAATTGTTGAAACTAAAGAGTTCATTTTTATTTAATTATTCATATATTTTTTAATCGATTTAGGACTTTTATTTTTCATATGTATTCCTATTAATTATTTTATTAGTATGTTACTATATGTATAGATATTAAAAGACGTTTGTTTATTATGCTATAGTATTTTATATGTTTAAATTTTATATATGTGTTAATGAATTTTAAATATATAAAAAATATCATTGTAATTGAAATTTTCTAAAATTATAATATTCACTTTTATTAATAAATCGCATTCGTGAGAAGAAGACTCTTTTTGTTTTGTATGTAGAAAGGTAGCTGGAGGCTACTGAAATTAAAAAAGTTATTTTGTGGTGTGGGGCTAATCACATTTATGGTTTTTATCTGCAATCCATCTGCATATACTAGTTAGGAGCAAGCGTGACTCTTCTATTCGTCTCTTGTTACTTTCTCACTTTCCCTTCTTCTCTATCTACGTATAGAATTTAAGTAAAAAAAACTTTAATTTCAATTAAATGTATTTTCAAGTTTGACTCGGTATAAATGAGAAATATTATTATTATTATTTAACTTAATTCATTTAAATTATTATATGTATACAAGCTAAATGATTAGAAATGACACAAATATGTATATAATTTTTTTTTCATGAAAACATGTAATTTATATATACAAGAGGAAAATAATTAATAAATAGTAAATAAAATGAAATAATTAATGAATAGTGAAGAAAATGACAGATTTCAACTTTCAATTTTAAAAATACCTTTTCAGATGTATATATCTAATATATTTTTAATATATTAAAGGTATATTTTACTTTTAGATGTATATATTTAATTTATATTTGGTATATTAAAAATACATCAAAGTAATAAAATATTTTTAAAAACAAAAGTAACAAATAATATAATTTTTCTTATTTTTCTTATTTTTCTTATTTTTGTTTTTTATTTAATTAAGAGTAATTTCAAACCATGCACTCTATAATATGGTAATTTATAAATTCAAGAATTATTTTCTCTGAGTGCTAACTAAATTTACTAATTGAAGAAACTCAATTTTTAAATTTGTGTCTTTCAATATTTAATGCTATTTAGAGAAAATTACACCACTAGCTAGATTTTATAAATTTTTTTATATTTTATCAGGAGTATTTTAATCATTTTATAAAAGTATATAATAAATTCATAATAAACTCATAATAAATTTATTAAAATTATGATATATATAAGAAACTTACAATAAATTATGTAAAACTGTTAAATTTATAAACTAATCTCAAATTCTTGTAAATTTAAAAATATATTGAAAATCTTATAAACCTTGTCATTTTTTTTTAAAAAGTTTTACAAAAACCCTATTATTTATAGTGAGATTTTTTTTTAATAAAATAACAAATATTATAAAATGAAAAGGAACGCATCTTATTCGGGGGCAAAGCTAGACTTTTAAGTGAAGAGAGCATAATAAAAATATTATATTTTTAAAAAAAATTTAAAGAGTGACAATTAAGTATTTTAAAAATTTTAATAATATATATATAAATATAGAATTTTCAAAACAAAAGGAGGAGAGCTGCCCTTCTAATATGAGTGTCTTCGCCTCTGATCTTATTGGATAGTTCATTCAAAAAATAAATAAACTTTCTTTTCTTTTTTTCCTATTTTCTTTTTTTTTTAAATCAAATATGAGAATTTAACTAGGACAATAAATGTTTCACTTTGGTGGCCCTAAATGTCGTCTATAACCACAGTTTATATAGTAGGATATTCCGGTGTTTTTTGTTGCATAACCAAACATCACTTTCTCTTGAAATCAATTACAATATGTTTCTAAAACTAATAATTCTTCTGTTTCTGTTGCCTCTCTCTCATATTGCTTTCTCACAGTCAATAGTTAATTACCTTCCTGGGTTTCCAGGCAAGCTTCCCTTCAAATTAGAAACTGGGTAAGTCATATAAATGTATATTTTATTATTATTATTAATTTTAGTTATCAATCTTTTACTATAAATTGATTATTTATTATTATGGGTTTTTGGTGGTGAAATTAAATTAAGATATATAGGTGCTGGGGAGTCGGATGAGGTTCAATTGTTCTACACATTTGTGGAGTCTCAGAGCAATCCACAAGAAGATCCTCTTCTTCTTTGGCTCAGTGGAGGCCCTGGTTGCTCTGGATTTAGTTCTTTTCTGTATGAAACAGGTTCATTTCTTAATCTCTTTTTTTTTTTATAATAATTTTATAAGATATATTTCTTCATTTCTTTTGATTATTGATGTAATTTCCTGATAAACATTTACTGTAATGAAGGTCCATTATCATTCAACTATAAGAAGTCGGTAGTCAAACCAAGCCTTGAATTGAACCCATACTCGTGGACAAAGGTACATGCATTATTAATTGTGTGTTATGCTTTGAATTTTGAATTTATAATTACATCTCATATGTGATTATTATTATTTAATGAAAAATCAAACACTCATTATTTTAATTAGTTGTGATAATAATATTTCAGGTAGCAAGCGTAATATTTTTGGATGCACCAGCTGGTACTGGATTTTCATATGCAACAACATGGCAGGATTATTATTCCAGTGACACTATCCAGGGAGTTACCAATTATCAATTTCTCAGGAAGGTTATTACCTATTTCACTGAACCAACAAAAATTAATTTTTTTGTTTATTTAGTTAGTAAAATGATGGTAATTTTTTATTTTATTCTGTCATTTGAATTTCTATGAAATCTGAAATATATAAGATTATAGAAATGAAATTGAATAATTTGAATTTTACCCATAAAAAAAACAGAGAGAGAGAGAGAGAGAGAGAGAGATTTTAAATTAATAAAAAATATAATTTAATTAAAAACCTATAAAGTTTTATTCTATTATTCTTTTTTCAAGAAAGTTAGTTAGATATATAACTCAATTAATAACGTTAAGTAATTTGACCCAAATCAAGCTAACAAAAAAGGGATTTTTTTTTAAAAAAAATCCAAAAAATAAAATTATTTTAAAAAATATCCATTTTTCAATTTCAAAAATATCACATTATGTTTAAAAGCATATATCTAGTATATATTTAATATATTGAAAATAAATCTCATTTTATGAAATATATATATACATCCATTTTCAGAAATATATAATATATAAAAATTGTGAAATATTTAAAAAAAAATAATGAAAAAATGAGATATAGTGTAATTTCCTGAACAAAATAAATGTGAGTCGCAAAGCTAATATTTTGAAAGATATGTATATGTTAAAACAGTAAACTTGTGATGCAGTGGCTTTTGGCTCATCCGGCGTTTCTTTCTAATCGGCTCTACATCGCCGGTGATACTTATTCCGGCAAAATTGTTCCATTGGTCGCTGAAAAAATTGCAAATGGTAATTAAACCCTTATTTTAAATCCATTCTCATCAAACTTTCTTTTCTTAAATCATTTTTAATTTATTCTCAAGAAAAAAAAAACAACTCGAAATTCACATTCTAACCATTTCATCCTCTATCTCATTTTTTTATTTAATTATATTTATATGGATAAATCATATAAAAAACTTGAAATTTAGCCATTAGTAATATTTACATTGATAAATCATATAAAAAATTAAAATTTAGTGTTAAATTATCTTTTGGGTTGAATTCTTTTATTGTCAACTCTAAAAGCTGACTTTTAATATTAGGGAACTCATTTTTACATTAATTTAATCATTTATTCTTTTTTTTTTTTTAAAAATGTGAGATTTTCAACATTTGGTTAATTTGCTTTAAATGTTTTTTTTTTGCAGGGTAGTAATGAAAAAGAAAAAATTGGTTATAGTTAGCCACCCTTTTTTATTATTATTATTATTATTATTATTCTTTTGTTGTTACTTTCTTGCAGGTAATGATGTAGGAATTGAACCATTCATGAATTTAGTGGTACCCATTTTTGAAATAATTATTTGAAGTACTAGTGGTTGGAATAGCGCTCATCTTGTTATTATTCACAAATTTTAAAAATATGAAATAATTTTTAAATATTACTGAATATTATATATATATATATATAATGCATAAACAAAATGTATATTTTTGATATATTATATATTGTAAATTGAAAGTGATTATTTTTTTAGTTAAAAGTTGAAAAATAATACTTTTAAAAACAAGTATTTTAAAATGTTTTTTTCTTACTTTTTGAGATATTTTTATACAAAATTCATATAAATATATACACATAATAATTAAAAAATCAAATGTTTCTCAAATAAATGTAAAAAAATATACAAAATTACGATTGAATAGAACAGTAAATGCATAAAAAAGTTTTGAAAATTTTCAAATATTAGAATTTTTCGTTGAAGAGATTTTAATACTATTAATTCAAATATTATATTTTATATTTTAAGTAATTCTCATTATATTTTTCTTCTAGGGTTATGTGCTTGGAAATCCAGTTACAGATGAAGCTAGAGACACAAATGCTAGACTTGAATATGCGTATTCAAAGGCGCTCATATCAGAAGAACTCTATGAGGTTTTTTTTATCAGTTATTAAATTAATTAATCACAAATAAAATCCAAAAATAAAATTATATTCTAATTCTAACTGTTTAAACATTATATTTTTTTTTATTTAGTCTGCTAAAAGAAATTGCAAGGGTAATTACACCTACGCAGCTCCAAATAATACAGCATGTGAAAATGATCTTAAGGCCTTCTCCGAGGTGAGTGCTAACTCTTATATGACAACTTTCCTTTGTTCTTTTTTCTAATTAATCTAATAAAAATTAAGTAATAAAATTTGATTTCTAACTTTTTTTTTTAAAAAAAAAAGTCTAAGATATATAATCAATTATTGTTAGAATATAAATAAGACGTGAAAACCTCACATTAATTAAAAGTTTAAGATTTATATTTAAAAACAAAAATCTTATGATTTTAAAAATAGAAATAAATCCTCTATATTTAATAGCTAATTTTCAAATTGATTCTCCTAATTTATATATAATTTTTACATCGTATCAAATAATATAAATAAAATATTGTGATTTTAATATAAAATGGGATCTTCAATTTTAATAACTATGTTCTTTTTATACATATAAATTAGTTAATTTATATGTTCTTGATACATCTATAGTAATATTCTTAAACGCATATATATTTTTAACATATTCTCAAGATTAGGTATATATATTCATATTTTATAAAGAAAATTATAGAGTCCTATCTTTTTTTGGTATTTTGTATTTATATTTGCATTGTTCGAGTCTCTAGCTATGCGGCTGTATTAAAATTTTGTTAAGAAAAATTTTACCGTTCTTATAGTCTTATTCAGTTCGACTTCGAAAAAATAATTTATATGAAAAAATAAAAAATAATGAAATATAAGATGTAATTATATATTTTTTTACATTACATTTTTTAATTTGGAAAATAAAAAGGTAAAATTATAAAAACCCAAAATAAATTTATGGGGACAATGATCAAGTTATTTTTGTTACTATAAATTAATAGTAACAATTTTTTATATTTTTAGCAGTAGATATATTTTAATATTTCTCATAGTGAAGCATAATTGATTTTGTATATGCCATTTTATTTTGCAGTGCACTGAAAGAATATTTGACCAACAAATATTGGAACCTTTTTGTGGTTATAATTGGTCTCCAAAACCTTTCACAGAAGAGAATCCTATAGATTTTCTATTTCCTCAACATCAACGTTGGTGTCGGGTAATTCATATATATATAGAGAATTTATTTTAATTTTAATAATGTTTGCCTAATTAATTATTATTGATCCATTTATTATTTTTTTGTTAGATGTATAATTATATTCCCTCTTACGTTTGGCTTAATGATAAAAATGTACAAAATGCCCTCAACATTAGAGAGGTACCTTTATTTTTTGATTTTTTTCGGTGTGTGATTTTATTTTTTGCATTTAACAATTATTAATTAAGTTGTTCAAATAATAATGTAATTAGGGAACTGTACAAAATTGGGAGAGATGCAATAAAAGTTTATGGTATACAAAAGATCTCACAAGTAGTTATGAATTTCATCAAAACCTCATGGCAAGAGGCTACAAGTCTTTAATTTATAGGTATATATATATATATATATATCTGTTTTTATTCATATTATAAAAATAATTTATGGTTTATTTATAATTTTGATAATTTATATTCTGTATTTCTTTTTAATTTATTATAAATCGTCCTAAATTTTACGGATTATTTAAGAATTATAGCCTCTAATTCAAGATCAATTTCTGCATTATTTTTAACAGATAAAATTAATATTTGAACTTGTTGTGCATTGCTCACAAAAGGGTAATGACACCTTTGTAAGGCCTGGAAGTAACTTTTTCTCAACAAGAATTTTCATACCTTGTTTAGACATATGTCCAAGCTTTTGATGCCAAACTATTGCAGATCTTTCACTCGAACTGTTTGAAGCAACAGATGCTTCTGCTTCTTGCACAGTCTTTCCCAAAAGCATATATAATTTTGCAGCAATATTTTCTCCTTTCATAATTACAAGCGCTCCTCGGCTAATCCTCGTGATTCCTTTCCGAACGTGATAGTACAATCAAGATCATCGAACTCTCCCACAGATAACAAATTCTTCTTCAGACCTTCCACATGTCGCACTCCTTGAATAGTGCGAACTGTACCGTCATACATCTTCAATTTGATGGATCCAATGCCTATGATCTTTAAGGCATTATCTTCTCAACTATACACAGATCCTCCTAAGATAGGTTCATAATGATGGAACCATTCTCTTCGAGAGGTCATATGATAAGTTGCTCCTGAGTCAAGAAGCCAAACATCAGCAAATTTCTTCCTACTTTCCGTTGATATTGCTGCTTCACAACACAACACGTTTCCATCTTCTGAAGTGCTTGCCACGTTCCCTTAAGAATTGGAATTCTTCAGACTCCAACAATCCTTCTTCAGGTGACCTTTCTTGCCACAGTGGTAGCATTTAAAATTCTTCTTACTCCTTGATTTTGATCTCCCATGATTGTGACTCCCACTTGGGCCACGTTCTGTCGATCTTCCTCTCATCACCGTCAAAGCTTCCACTTGTTGTGAACCTGCCTGCTTGTCCTCCTTGTTCTTCCACCGATTCTCTTCTTCCAAGATAACAGATGTTATATCATCAATGACCAGAGAATCAGGCTGAACATTAGTTGTCAAGTTGATGACGAGTTGATCATACGAATCAGGTAGACTTTGGAGTAGAAGTTCTGCACGTTCTTGTGACTCTATTTTATGATCCAAAGATGTAAGCTGAAAAAATAGAGTATTCAAGACATTAAGGTGCTCCGTCACTGAAGTAGATTCTGACATCCTCAAGGTGTAAAGTTTCCTCTTAAGGAAAATTTTGTTATGTAATGACTTGGCCTCGTACAGTTTGATGAGGTGATCCCATATCTCCTTTGCCGTTTTCTTTTCTGCTAAGCTGGACAAGATCTCATCTGCAAGTGCTAGATGAAGGTTTGCAATAGCATTCCCATCCATCTCGTTCCATTTAGTATCATCTGTGAATTCCTGCGGCCTTTCACTGATTGCGGCTAGACAACCATCTTTTCTTAAGATAGCTTTTATCTTTAATTTCCACATTGAGAAATTTCTCCCGTTGAACTTTTCAATCTCAAATTTTGCCGCCATCGCTTTTATCTCCAAAAAAAAATTAACTCCCACTATTTTTCACGTGAATAGTACCCTCTGCTACAGTGTTTCTGCTACAGTTATCTGCTGCAATTCCTCCGCTACAGTATCTGCTACAGTTCCTCCCGCTACAGCTTTGCTACAGTATATATGCAGTTATTATTAAAAAAAACTACGTGAATAGTGATTTACTATTTACTATTCACAAATTTTGCGTTTTTATGCCCGTTTTTAAAATGTATCACACCAAAAAACTCCACGTAATTTTCTCTTCCTCGTGGTATATTTTGTTTTTCAAAATACCACAGCTCTGATACCACTTGTTGATGGTTCTCCTTCCTTAGTTAGAAGACTGCCCATAATATAATTCTCTTGCCAGACTGGTGTACGTTTTGTGCGCTTTCCCTTTCCAAGCTCCGACTCTTCAGACTCAGTTTGCTCTTCCTCCTCCTTGTGCTCTGGTTCTGCTTCAGAAGAATCTTCTTCTGTGGACTTCTTTTCTACCTGTACCATTGTAGTCTCTGAATTTTCTTTCAAAGTGCTATCACCTTCTTTTTTTAATTTATCTTCTAAAAAGATAACATCCCTGCTGACTATAACCTTGTGGGCAGTGGGTTCCCACAGGCGATACCCCTTTACACCATCAGCATATTCCAAAAACAAATACTTCCTGGATTTTGGATCCAACTTCGTAGTTTCTTGGGCATTGTACATCACATACACAGGACTTCCAAATATATGGAGGTTTGAATAATCCACTGGCTTCCCTGTCCACATCTCCATTGGAGTCTTTAGATCAATTGCTGTAGATGGAGACCGGTTAATCACATAACAGGCGGTGTTGACTGCTTCTGCCCAAAATGCCTTATCAAGACCTGCAACTCCCAACATTGCTCTTGTTCTTTCTAATAGAGTTCTGTTCATCCGCTCTGCTGTTCCATTTTGTTGTGGAGTGTACGCCGTAGTGAACTGCCTTTTGATGCCTTCTTGTTTACAAAAGCTATCAAATTCATTCCCAGTATATTCTCCTCCATTATCTGACCTTAAACACTTGATCTTACTGCCTGAATCAAGTTCAACCCGCACTTTGTATATTTTGAAAGTTGCAAATACATCTCCCTTGCTCTTGATAGGATACACCCAACATCTTCTGGAGTAATCATCGATGAAGGACACAAAGTACTTCGCTCCTCCTAGTGACGAAACTAGTGCTTGCCATACATCAGAGTGGATCAATTCAAGAATATTCGTGCTTCTAGAATTGGATATGCTGAACTTTAGTCGATGCTGCTTGCTTGGTCAAAGTGTGTTGGCGCCCACAATCTCCCACTTGAAGATTTGATTGAGGATCAATCATATCTTCACACCATTCTTTCTTCCTTGTCTTTCCATGCTGCTTATGCTTTCGTCAGGCCACTAGGTGATCGACACCAAATAAACTTGTCAGTGTTAACTGCTTTTGTTAAAAAATCTGCTAGGTTGTCTTTTGTATGAATTTTTTACATATCCACAATGCCCTCTTCCACTTCCTCACGAACGAAGTGATACTGGACTCGTATGTGTTTTGATTTAGAATGAAAAACTGGATTCCTTGCAAGATGCAAGGCACTCTGACTGTCACAAAATAGAGAAATTTTCTCTTGTTCATACCCGAGTTCCTCCATGATTAGTTTCAACCAGACTGCTTCCTTACTAGTTTGCGTAGCTGCAACATATTCTGCTTCTGTTGTTGAAGTTGCCACAACTGACTGCAGTTTTGATACCCAACTTACTGCTCCACTAGTAAGAATGAACACATACCCTGTGGTAGACTTACTTTTATCAAGATCACCTGCATAATCTGAGTCAACATATCCTCTGACAATAAAATCTGATCCTCCATAACATAATGCAACATCTGAGGTTCCTTTAATATATCTTAGGATCATCTTTACAGTACTCCAATGCTCTCTACCAGGATTCGCCATGTATCGACTTACAACTCCTACTGCATGTGCAATGTCTGGTCGTGTACAAATCATTGCGAACATCAAACTCCCCACTGCTGATGCATACGGTACTCGAGACATTTCCATTCTTCCTTCTTCATTGCTAGGACACATACTGGAGGATAATTTGCAACTAATAGGAAGTGTGGTAGAAATTGACTTACAGTCTTGCATATTGAAGCGTCGTAAGACCTTCTTTAAGTAATTCTTCTGAGAAAGCCAAATCTTCCTATTGTTTCTGTCTCGGTGAATTTGCATCCCTAGAATCTTGTTTGCTGGTCCCAAGTCCTTCATTTCAAATTTCCTAGCCAATTGTGCCTTCAATTCTTGAATATGATCTTTGTTGGGGCCTGCTACCAACATGTCATCTACATACAACAGCAAAATAATGAAATCACTTTTATCAAACCTCTTGAAGTATGCACAAGGGTCTGCATTAAGTCTGTTGTATCCAAGGCTCATGATGAAGGAATCAAATCTCTTATACCAACACCTCGGCGCCTGTTTTAGACCGTATAGAGATTTGTTCAACCTACAAACCAAGTTCCGCTTTCCTTTTTCTTCAAAACCTTCTGGTTGGAGCATATAGATTTCTTCCTCAAAATCTCCATGAAGAAAAGCCGTTTTCACATCTAGCTGTTCTAAATGTAAATCAAGTGTAGCACACATTGCCAAGACTACACGAACTGTTGACAACCGAACTACAGGAGAAAAATATTTCGTTGAAGTCAATCCCTTCTTTCTGAGCATACCCTTTTACCACCAATCTTGCACGATACCGTTCCACCTGATCATCACTATTTCTTTTGATCTTATAGACTTATTTATTGCCAATAGCTTTTCGTCCTTGCGGTAATGGCATAAGCTCCCAAGTCTTGTTCTTATGCAGGGCTTCAATTTTCTCTTGCATTGCTGCCATCTAGGCAAGGGATGTTAAGCATAATTGATATCCCAAAAAAGAGAGAGGTAGTGAGTATTAAAGAAAATAATTAGAGAGTTATATTGTAATTCCTATTATTTTCTTCTAATAAAATTCTTCTATCTTTGTCCGTGGTTTTTACCTTAATTCGTTTAAGGTTTTTCTACGTAAATTCTGTGTCTCTTTTATCTTTATTTTTCTCAAAATTTTAGCTGTGTTCTTGCTTTATCTGATCCGTTTTTACAACAGAACCAATTAATATGTGTTTATCATGTGCAGTGGTGATCAAGACATGTCGGTTCCACATATGGCTACGTTATCATGGATCGAGTCTCTAAATTTAACGACTGAATTTGATTGGCAGCCATGGTTTGTTGATGGTCAAGTTGCAGGGTTGGTGGATCACTATTTTCTTTATTTATTTATTTATTTATAAAATTTTACTATTTGAAGAGGAACTAAGTTTTCTAGTTGTGGATGTGATATGTGGTCACGAGTTCAAATAGTAAAAATAATCTCTTTCAACCGCAAAAAAAAAAAATTATATATAATAAATTGTAGTAATCTGACCGCTTTATAAACTCCATGTATTTGGAAAGTATTTATGCACCGATGAATTTCTTTTTAAATATAAATTTTTACTATTTGCTCATAATATTTACCTTTAACTTGCTGCTGCAGGTATTGGCTCCGATGGTCCAATTACAAGTACATTTTGGCATTTGCAACTGTTAAGGCAAGAGCAACCATCCAATTGATTTTTTTTAATGTCTAAAATTAATTTTTTTTCATACATCGGATTTTAAATTCTTAATTTTGTAGGGAGGAGGGCTTCCAGCGCCAGAATACAAGCCTAAGGAATGTTATAACATGATTGAGAGATGGCTTTCATTTTTCCCTCTTTAATCAATGTATGTGTTTCTCAACTATTTTTAATTAAATAAATAAATGAAACTACTTGTAGTTTTAGTAACTTTTTAATAGCTTCTGCTTATGACTGTCTCATAATTTTTTTTATCATCATATATAAACGAATACCAACTTTAATTTTGGTTAGTTTAACCCGTATTTTTTTAATTACTTCCTGTCTCTAATTATGACTCTCAATCCCTTATTCAAACTCAATGTTATAACAAATATTGAAATTAATAGCGTAATTTTAAAATCTTGATACCAAGACTAGTAGCATTACAAGGTTATATTTGTTCCAAAAGGGGGTAAAGCTTGCCCTTTGCAAAAATTTTTAGGCCTCGTATATAAATTTAAAAAATATATATATTTTTATTTATTATACTGAAAATTAATAAATAAATAAATAAATGATTTGGAAGGAAAAGACATTTACAGGCAGATGAGAAGAAGGTTAGCTATACCAAAAATTCCACATGTGATGTGACTATGTCATAATATGTTTTCAGGAGCAAAAAGATGATTTACTTTCCCTTATTCCACGTGCTATATACAACTATAAGCTTGGGCTATTATTTTTATGTTTTTTCATTGGGATTAATTATTATATTATATATATATATATATATACTGAAAGAGCCCCTTGAATTACAGTATAAATCCCAAAAAACCATACTTTTTACTATATTTTCAATTTTGCCATTGTCATTGAATTTTCAATTATATCCCTTCTGTTTTTTTTTGTTGCTTTTGTAATTTTTTTTATACTTATTCCAGTCTTACAAGTTGATTCTTAATTTAATTAATTAATTAGATAAATTATTATTAAATTATTAAATTTATAACTTATTATTACATTATTTAATTTATAACCTTTGACAAATTTCAAAATACAAAAAATATTCAGTATTAAATTTTCTGTCTTGATTTAATTTTAAAATTTCAACTAAATATAATATTTTTAAAATATTATAATATGAAAAAATTATGGTACAACAGTTTTTTTTTTCCTTTACAACAATCACCAACAAATATCATATCTTAAAATCAAGAGCCATAATTTTGTAGCATAACAATATCCATTCCAAACATATTTGATAATATACATACATACATATATATATATATATAAACTATAACAAATTTTTTAGTTATGAAATTTTATACATTGAATAATAATATTATTAATTTTATAATATTAAAATTTTAATTTAATATTATGATTTAAATATTATTAAAAAGAGTTATTTGTAATAATATATCTGACAAAAACTTTTGCTTACATTTAATTATATTTTTAAATCAAAGAAAAAATTATAAATAATAAATTCTTACTTATTGTTTTGTATTTAAATTATTATTTTTAATTTTTAATTAAAATAATAAAAATAAAAATTAATAGTTTAATTATTTCTTTGATTAAATCTCAAATCAAATAAAAAAATATCTTAATACATTAAAATCATTAATGATAAATTTAAAATTTTAAAATATTATTATTTATTATAATAGATAATTAACCATAAAAAATTACACACTATATTGCGGATATCATTAAAAATTACAAAAATTTTATATAAAATATTTGGATTTCAATATTAGATTTTAAAATTAAAATTTTTTTAATAAAAAAATATTAGCTACAAACAATGCAACAGTAATAACCTCTCAAATCAAATCATATATAAGTAATAAATTTTTACTTATTTAAATTATTAATTTAAATTATTTTTTAAAATTTTTATTTATAATTAAAATAATAAAATTTGAAATTGATATTTTTTATCATTATTTTTTATTAGCCAATTCTAAAATCAATTTTAAAAAAAGCCTATACGTTAAATATATTTTATTATAAATATTTTTATGGTATATGAATATAAAATTTTTTAATATTATATATTTATACATATAATATTATTTTTTGACATACTAATTAATTAATAAATAACTTTTTATTTAAAATATTACAAAATTTTATAAGCCATAACATAGCTACGGAGCTAATTTGCTTGTATAGATACTGAAAGAGCCTCCAAGATAAATAGTAAATTTTCAAATAAACCAATTTTTTTATTTTCTATTTTACCTATGTTTTTATTTTCTGTTAACATATTTATGTATTTGTTTTTATTTTTTCCCTTTTTTTAAATTTTATTTTCCTTTTAAATATATGATTTCTCCTATCTTTTTTAATCTTCCTCTATAAAAATATATTATCTCAAAATAATTAACTAATTAAGTATTTTTATTTTTAATTGATGAGCCATTATATTTTACCATTAATTAATTTTTATTTTTTTAACTCATAAATCACCATCATCATTATAATACTCTATAAGTCACTATTTTAATAAGAATAACTTCTTAAATTTTTTATTTTTTATTTTTATTTTAACTTTTAATGAATTTTGTAGTTATAATTTTTAAAATAATAATTTTTTAGGTTTTTTAGTTTTTATTATATTACTTTAAATTTTAATTGGCAATATAAATATATTATTTTAAAAATAATTTAATTAATTATATTTTTAATTATCTTCGGATATATAATTTTATATTATTTGACTTTATTCTTAAAATTTTTTACCCATTTTAAGTAAAAATTTAAAACCCAAAAAATAGATAGTGTATATGAATATTAATAAATAATTTTTTAATCTAATTAAATAAATTATTGTACCAATTTAATTTAAAATTTTTTATTTTTTATTGTCATTTTTATATTTTCTTTACACGTATTATTTTAAGCTAAATTTATAATTTTTATTTATATAAGTTTTTTACTCAATTTATAATTTTTTGAATTGATTCGGGAATTCATGATAAAAAATAGTCAAAATATCAATTTTCAATTCTATTACTTTAATTAAAAAATAAAAATTAAAAAAAGACCAAATTTAAATAAAAAAATAAGTAAAAATTTATTAATTTAAAATTTTCTTTTGAAGAGAAAGAAAAAATCATAAAAATACTTGAAAATAATATTAGTAAAGAAAAATATAAAATAGTAGAAAAATAAATAAATATATTAAAATTAGAACTAAATTAATACTACAAAAATGTATTTAAGCAAGTAAATGGTTTGTTAAAAATAATAATTAAATATAAGATAATTAAATTTATATTATTAATTTAAATTTAAATAAAATAAAAATACAAATTTATTATTTTAAAAATTATGACACGCAAAATTTACTAAAAATTAAAATAAAACATAAAAAATTAATTTTATTAAAATAGTAACTTTTAAATGATTTATATTTATAGGTAATATATTATTTTTTGTATATTAATTATATTAACATATAAATTACTTTTTAACCTAAAACAATATAAATTTTAAAACTGCAATGGAGTGCGGGATAGTTAATAGCTTGTATATACACTAAAATTGCTACAAAAATAATAGATTTACAATTTTACCCTCTATTTTTTTTTCTCCATTCATTTTTATTTTTTTAAAATTTTGTTCTTTTCTCATAAGTTGATTTTTTTTTTCATTTTTTTTATTTTTTAAACTATTTGTTATTGTGGATTTATAATACTACCTTTATACCTTAAATTGGAATTATAATAATAACAATTTTATATTAATTTAAATGTAAAAATAAAATTAATTTTTGACTTTATTATAATACATTGTAATTTTAATTTTAAAATTTTGATACAAATTATTGAATTTATAATATTCTAAAGTGATAAATTGTTGAGCAATTAATTTAATAATTAAATTTATAATTTAATACTATAATAATAATTGCTATTTTTATTATTATAAATGCAATCATAAATTATTTTATAATAAATTCTTGAAAAAAATTAAAATTACATTTTATAAGATTAAATTTTAAAATTATAATTTATTTAATAAATAGCATGAATTTCAAGCTTTACCTTTCGATTAGCATCAATAAATCTTCATATTAAAAATTATTTAATTTAAAAGTTTTAATTTATTAAATATGTGTTAATATTAAAAAAATTTGAGAATTTAAAAAATTACAAATTTAGTATTTCTTTCTTTTTATATTTGGTATTACTTTTGTTAATTGCATATAGATTATATTATGTATATGATATCTTAAAGAAGTAATATTTAATTTTAATTAAAATTATTTTTATTTTATTTTTTAGATAAATTATTTTTTTACTTTTACATTTTGTGTTTGATGTTTTATTCATGAATTTTAAATATAGATGCCGCTATATTTTATATATTTTGCATATAAACAAACATTTTGTACATTGTTATATATTTCATATAATTATTAAACACATATTAAGAAATTATTTAAAATAAAATATGATTATAAATTAATAATTTTAAATATATATATATATATATAATTAATTTAATATATTGGATTGAATAATAAAAAAAGTAAAGATTTTTATAAATAAATTATTTTTATTTTATTTTTTAAATAAATAATTTTTTTACTTTTACATTTTTGTGTTTTATGTTTTATTCATGAATTTTAAATATAGATGCCACTATATTTTATATATTTTGCATATATACAAACATTTTGTACATTGTTATATATTTCATATATTTAATAATTATTAAACTCATATTAAGAAATTATTTAAAATAAAATTTGATTATAAATTAATAATTTAAATATATATAATTAAATTAATATATTGGATTGCATAGGAAAAAAAGTAAAGATTTTTATAATATTATATTTTATTACAATCAACAATATAATTTACATTTTCCATTCATTTAGTTTTTTAATTTATATTTTTTAATAATATCTTTAAATTATTGCATTGATGAATTAATGTATTGTGTATCTATATTAACATATATGCTATTGAGCAGTACGAAAAATAATCAAACCAAAATTAATTTTTTTGTGCTCTATAATTTATAAAAAGAAAATGAACAAATAATTAGTAATTAGATTGACTAAGATTTTTATAATTTTTTTAACTTGAAAAAAAGGATTGAAGAGGAAAAAAAAATGTCAACTCATAATGTTTTATGTGAGAGTTTATATTTCTCATTATATTGATGAAATAAAATTTTATGGAGTTTTAAAATTAAAAAAAAATAAAAATAAATCATTTTTTATTTATTGATGAAAAAACTTAAACTCATAAGATAGTGATATGTTTACATTCTTCTATAATTAAATATTAATTTTATTTATAATTTATTAAAATTATTTTTTTAAAAAAATTATTTTTTATAATTAAGTAAGCTTTAATATTCAATTTATTTTTCTTTAAAAAATATTCAATTTATTTTTTAATAAACACTAATTCATTTTTAAAAAATATTGAATGCAGTTGTTAATTTATATTTAAGATTTTTTAAGATTTATATCCATTCACAAATAAGTATTGTCAAAAAAAAAAAGCATATATATGTATTAATAAAAATAAAAGTATTTCCATATAAAAATATTACCTCCCTGCAACATTGTGCAAGCAATTTAACTTATCTAGTTTCAAACTAATTTACATATTCATTAATATTAAAATTCTCATTATGATTAAGTTTAAAACTGTACTCTCTATTACTTTTCTGTTTAAGTATTTTTCTTATGTGAAACTTTATTTTACTGTTTAAGTCATGTAACATTTAGTGTCAAGTCATTTATTGTTGAACTATTAATATGGTTAGTTGATGCATTTTAACAAACTTTATTTTCAAATTAATATAAAATTTGAAGAGCAAATTTGCATTTTTTTTTTATCAGCAAAGAAGAGGTTCATTAAACCAAAGCAACAGTACCAATGGCCTTGTGCAACCAAGGCAATCGAAGCAGAATGAAGAGCAAACCCACACCAGAAATTACAAGCAACAAGCTAACAATAACAGCAGCCTTCTCACTGAACGGCCAAGTACACAGCGTACGACCTACAACAATGAATTGGGCAAACACCCAAAAACAGCAAATCCACAAAAGCCAGTAAAACCACCCAATCTGAGAGAGCATTACGCGAGTAAATGAGGAAAAGATCGACCAGCAAAATCTAGTCTGGAACTGGTTGTAAGATAGCTCTGATAAAATAATAGATTAATCGAAATCTTGAATCACTGACCATAAAGAAACTTGAGAGAGGAAGGATCTATCAGTTGCTTGTAACACCTTGGAAAAGTATTGATTTCCATCTGCAGTCAAAAAAATCACCAGAGATAGTCTTGATTCCAAGCTCTACCACTAGAGAAAAGCCTCTGGATACAAACAACCATCATAGGTGACAAAAAAAATAGGCCATCGAGGGCCAGATCTAAAGAAAACCATAAAAAAAAAAACTAAGAAAACTACAGAAACTTAAAGTAAAATCACGACAAACCGAGGATCTAGGGCTGTTGCCGGCCTTTTGGCATGCGACAGCCCTAGATCTAAACACAGAATGTCGACTTTTAGAGAGAGAGAGAGAGAGAAGAGCAAATTTGCATTTGTTACTGAATCTTCATGCGTAATAAATATAAATGCATGAAAAATGAGAAAATATATTAGAAAATACCATTCATAGTGCTCATGCTAAAACCAAATTAACTCAACTAGCTCAAACCTAAAGTTGTAGAAAATGACTTTATAATTTAAAAAATAAATTATCAAAAGATCATCTATTAAAGAAAATTTGCAGGAAAAGTTGAACCTTGAGATATATAAGATATTCTCCTTGAGAATAATTCGTCCTCGGTAATTGAATTTAAGAATGAATAATGTATTTTCTAGGATTCAATAATCTTTTCTGTATATATGCATATATAGGTTAATAAGAATCAATAGATATTAATTTTATACTTTTAGCTTTCTGTTTTAAAATATATATATATATATTATTCAAAATTTTAAAATACTTAATTGCTTCCCTTTAAATTTTTTAAAAAATGTGATATTTTTATTTTGCCTGTCTTTATTAAAAGGCCTGATTTCGCAGCAGGGAAAGAAAGAGGAGAAAAGGAGATAGTTGTAAGATATATTTTTTTTTAATAGTAAGCAACCAAAACATATTAATGTTAATGTAATTAGTGCAGATAGTGGAGAGATATTAGACAAATATTAGTAATAATTAATGTTAAAGGAATTAGAGAAATATTAGGTAATAGAAAAATAGTGGTGAGAGATATTAGCAACTCAAAATATTAACTTTTTGTAACAAAAAAGAATTTGATTGGTCTATTAGGATAAGCTTTTGATTTAGTTTTAAACTACAAAATAAAATAAATTTTCTAAAGCAAAAGTTCAGCTTGAACTGCGCCTTTGCGTATACTATGTGCGCAAGAGAGCAAAATCCATAGATTTGCAGTAGATTTAGGTTTTTGGCCCAATTTTAGTATATGCAAGCTCATTTCACTTGCTCTTTACTAGCCCAAAAGAGTGTGTTTCATTATAAACTAAAAAACATGGCTAGTGTCCTTTTGAAATACATACACTTTTACAATAATTCCCCATGTATTTTGAACGGATAATGATAAGGTTAGTGCTTGGTTTTTCCCATTTAGATATAATGCATTGATTCTTGTGCTTTTAAAACTATAAACCAAAACTAAAAATAATGGGACATAATTACGGAATAATTGGTAAAGTTTTAAATTTTTATGAGAAAAAAACAATCAATCATGTAAGCTAAAATTCTCATCAATCACATTATAGCCAAAGGTTCAGGTAAGCCCTTAAACCATAACGTGTATCTCAGTTAGGCCCTTAATTTTTTTTTTTTTTGAATAGTTTCCCTTAATATTTTTTTTTTGAATAGTTTGTCCTTATTTTTTTAAAATTGGTTCAAATACCTCTTATTATTACAAAATTTTTTTTCACCATTAACTATTGCCTAAGTGGCATCTTGGGTCTCATATTTTACATGTAACCATATTTTATTGGTTTGTGCTGGCCCCGAAATTAAAATTACGAGAATAATAAAAATAGCGGAATAATAAAATATGATACACAATAATTTACGTCACCCTTAACTTTTTAGGGCTACGTCCACAGGATAAAATCTGAATAATTCTTCCACTATTAAAATAGTAGGCTTACAAAGAGATTAATACAAAAATAGTGGCACTTACAAAAGTGTTTATCAAACCTCACTATTTTTCTCGACCATTAGTCTTAAGACCCTTCTTAAGACTGAACTCTCACAAAATCTCAATTCTTCTTCACAGATAAATGATCTGTGGCTTATATCTCCCTTGGCAATTCTCTCCTCTATTTATAGAAGAGAGATGCCAAAAATTTGACAAAAGTTTGGCCTAAAATTAGGCCACCAAACCTTGTCTAACTTTGACCACGTTTTAAATTCCTTCTTCCTTTCTTTTTTTTTAATTAATTAAGCGGTGAGTCCCACTTAATGGACACCAACCAACAGTTTATAATAACAAAAAATTTTAATTATCTTCTTATTGAAACTTTGTTCCATCACCCTTCATCATCATTGAAGCAACCAATAGCCATTGCCATCAATATCGTCTTCGTCTATTCGTTAAATTTTTCTTGGTTTGAACCTAGTTTTTTCTTCAAAAATCATGCATTGGATGGGTTGAACGAAGGGAAAGATAAAAAATGTTAGAAGGTTTGACTCTTGAAGACAAATTGCTTTATTTTTTTATAATCTAAATAGTTCACAAAATAGCAACATATTTCCTCTTCTACAACATATACAATCTAATTCACTTGATTACAAATACCAAACCACCAGGAATATCTAGTTCTAGCGACGTGGACAACGATATTAATGATTATCAGTTTTTCTATCCTTTATGAACAAAATAATTGAATAATAAAAAATTTCCCCTTCATCTCATGTAACAGAAATGCCTACCTTAATCATCACTAAATTCCCCTTCATCTCAAGCTATCTTTAGTTGTTTCAATTAATGGGATTCCATTTTTATGCTCAAAGAATAAAGAAGGAGGGAGAATCAAGAATGGAGGGTTTAGAACATATGGGAGAGAGAGCAGTTTTTTATATGATCAAAAAATTACCATCAAATGGGCAGTGGTGGTTGAGGGTTTCTGTGGATTTTTAGAACAGAGGGACTTTTAGTGCTTGATATATTTTTTTATTTTATTTACTTTAAATTATTTAAAAATACATTTTTAATATTTTTTAATTATTTTAAAAAATATAAAGGGAATAGATATCCCATAATACCCATATCAACATTTTTAACCAATAAGATTAGACATGCGTAGAAAAATGCGACTCATAATCAAGAAAAAAAATTTGTAATGGTAAAGGTGTATTCGAGCCGATTTTAATTTAAAAAAAAAGGCATGAATGGTTAAAAAAACATTAAGGGCGTAATTGATGTGCACATATAGTTTAAGAGTTTATTTGAACATTTGGCTATCGCATTATATCCCATAATTTTGTTGTTATAGGCGATTGTACACAAATAGATCGTGCATGCGCTTGATTATTTATGAGTGCTCTGGAGACTTTGCCATACATCTTATAGGAGCAATCGCACTCCATACTCGTATAGGTTATCTCCATCCAGTGTACACTGCATATTAATTTATACATCACCTATAAAGGATATGGAAAATGATTAGGAGTTTAACTTAGCCTCACTTTCATTACAACTTTGCATTATTTACACTATAGGAGGGAGAAAAGAAGGAAGAGGAAGGAGCATTAGCTTTAGAATATATATATTTTTTTTAAATTGCAAGTATATTTTTTATAACTGTAAGGAACTAAAAAAGTATTAACATTAATATTAGCGGAAATAGTGGAGAGATATTAGGCAGATATTAGTAATAACTGTTAAAGAAATTAGAGAAATATTAAGTAATAGGAAAATAGTGGTGAGATATATAAGCAACTGAAAATATTAATTTTGATTGATGTAGAAAAAGTTTTTTTTACTTAGTTTTAAACTATAAAATAAAATAATTTTTCAGAAGCAAACAGCTTGAACCAGATCCTCGCGCATACTACATGTCAGGAGACAAAATCTACCGATTTGCACTAGATTTGGGCTTTTGGCCCAATTCTTGTATGTGTAAGTTCATTCCACTCATTTGCTCTTTTGCTAACTTAAAGGAGTGTGTTTCATTATAGGGTTATGTTAACGGGTGCCATATTGGCACCCGTTAAACATGCTATAATGGCACCCATTAAACATGCTATAATGGACTTTTTTAATCTACTTTTTTAGGTTTTTTAAAAAGTTGTTGCATACCTATTAATTATTAGTAAATTTTTTTATTAATTTTTCAAATTACCCCTCAACAACAATAATTTTTATGTTGGAGTAAACCTTTTTTTTTTTTTGCATCATCTTAGATATTTGTCTTTTCATTTCTCTGGTTAAACACAAATACTGTAGATCTAATTTGCACACTACAATTCTTTTCTTACTCGTTGCATATTAGCACATCTAAGAGAAATAAAATGATAAATATACAAAATTACATACATAATTAGTTCAAATAAAATAAAATAAAATAATTAAATCAATCATATAAATTTAAAGAATTTTTTTTATTATAGTAGAAGATTAAACTAAATATTATATAGAAAACAATATATATATATAGATGCATCAAGCTATGCTATTATAGGTCTTTTGAAATAGCCATAAGAAAAAAAAATTTATAGAATTATGAGTAAACAATTTGTGAAAAAAAAAAGAACATGCTTATTCATAACTTTAATATGATTTCTAATATTTCAAGGCATATATAGGATTCAAATCGATATCTGTTGCAGTAATCTTCTTTTTTCTTGTTTAAGTTGCTTGAATCAACAAAATTCTCTTTGTTTGGACATGTTGTGATATTGTGCCCGAACTTCTTACAAAATTTGCAAGTCTTTATTTCACTATTTTCATTTGTGTTCCTAATTCGAGTCCACCTTTCATTTTCTTTTATCTTGGATGACCTTTGGTCTTCAACGATGGAGGACAAGAAACAAAAGTAGTACCATCAAAAGTAATATTGGTAATATCTTAGATCAAAACTTCATCCATAGGTATAGTTTCTCTATGAAGTACCTCTAGATTTTTCTCCATTGATGATGAGTCTTGACACCAACAAGATGGTAAATATTCGAAGGGAATTTCATAACAATCCTTATGAAGAAAGACGCTCAATATATGACAGCAAAGAATACCCCAAAATTCAATGTGCTTGCAAGTGCAAGTAGCTAACTTCCCATCCCAATAAACTTTATGATCTTGACTACTTTTATCCTAATAATATTGTACCATAAATTCCATGTTATGATCTTTTATAATTGAGTAATGAGTTGCCCTCTCAAATTCTTCTTGAAATTTCTTAAAAGCATAAGGTGTGAGAATATTATGAGCTTATTCTTCTAATGGAGATAATGATCATAAAGAAGAACCTCTATGCATTTGTAGCATGGTATCATGCATCTCTTTTTGTTGGACATCTTCAATAGCAATATCAATCTAAAGATGAAAGATAATATTAATTTCACTAAATATTAACAAACAAGAGAAAGAAAATTTTTCATTTCTAAAAAAAAGAACCAATGATGAAAGCAAATAATTTAAAGCCATTAAATAAAAGTACTAAATAGCAAAAAAATATTTAAATAATACAAGGTATTCACTTGTTTAGCAAATTTACCTAAGCAAATATGGGAGGAAACAAATCTCTTGATGAATGCATTAATACTCTCACATCTTGAAGTTGTTGTCATATCACCAAAGAAATATCCACGAAGATAAGAAGGGACCCAAAATTCTTTGATTTGGTATAAGCCTAATACATGCTTTTTTTTACTGCATATTGTACTTTGTAACTACTTCATGCCATCGTTCTTCAAATTCTTGCGAGATATCTATCTTATACTAATTTCGAAGTAATGCAGTAAACTAACCACTAAATTTGGAAGTAATATGCCATATGCAAAAAGCATGCTTTGTGGATGGCAACACTTTTGAAATAGCTTTTGTAATCCAAGGATCTTGGTCTGTCAAAATAGTCTTAGGTGGTTTCCTCATAAAAGAAACAAATGTCTGTTATATAAAATTAGAAATTTTAGTTCATCTATAATTGAAAAAATAATTGAAAATTAAGGATTAAGCATATTACCTTAAAATAGCCATTGAAAAGTGCCAGTTGTCTCATTACAAAGAAGCCCACAACCAAGAAAAATAGTCTTCCCATGGTTATTTGCTTCGACAAAAACTCCAAGAGGCATGTTATAAGCATTAACACGATACAGTGTTAAATACAACCGCATCTCCATACCTTTGATACCAAAAAAATGAAGGCGAAGGAGCCCAAAAGATATGCTCCAATATCTTGTATTCATCTAGTTTGTAAGCAAATTGAAATCAATTATTTTTTTTTCGTTGGCTTCTTGGCAATATTGTAAAAGCTCTATAGCATCATTCTTTTCATGATTTCTTCTCATTTTGACATAAAGATTTGGAATACCTCTCTGAAAAAATGAAAGATACTTATGCTTTACATTTTGCTTAAGCTTTATGACACGTATTGTTTGCCTAATTGAAAGCTCGGCTTCCTTCAATAAAAGAATTCATTCTTTATCTTGTTTAGTGATAACCCTATTAGAAGGAAGAAATCTAACTTGCGAAGGATCCAACAATATATATGCATGATTATTTTCAACTGCCATAACCTGCCATTCTTGTAAGAATATATCATGAGATTTCCTCAAAAGAATCCATATAAAAGCCTTGTACTCACATTTCAATGATTGATGATTACATTGCTTCTTTGATGGGTCAACAACTTTTAGTAGTTGTGTTCCCCCCTCGATGACAAACAAAATCACATCTCACCATATTTCCATTTTTGTCATTATGAAACTCCTTCGAATCGAAAAGCCATTGTGTTTAGCATAATTCGAATAAAAAACAAAAGCTTCTTCTTCACTAAGAAAGCATTGGCCGAAAAAATGTTCATATGCATTTTCCACAAAATCTTGATCTTCACTTTCATCTATTATATTTTGATCATTTGGGTAAAATATGATTTTTTTTTCATTCTCAATCACATCTTCCAACTCAATTGAACGCCCATTTAAATTGGTTATATTATTCTCTAACATTTTCAATTCTTCTTTCTCAATGGGACTTTCATTCAAATCAAAGTTGACCATTTTTCTCCCTACACTAAACAAAGAAGAAAAACTTATTGGTGGTTTTTTGCAATTAAGTAAATGGAGCAATTTAATTTGCACAAATAAAAAAATTTCAAAGCATTTATCAATCATACCAAAACTAAAAAAAATTATTTAAAATTAAGATTCATTTACATATGACATGAATTACTCATTCATTCAATTCTAAGCATAAACCAAAATATAAAATAAATAAAAGATTAAAATATAGATCTATTGAAGATTAAAAATAACTTTGAATAGAAACAACATAAAATGCCAACCAAAACTAATATATTAGTTATCTAAATATTTATATTTCAATTCTAAAATATCAAGAAAAACTTGGAAAGCAAAGAAGAAAATTATCAAAGAAAGGCAACTTACATTAGATATGCTAATACGCAGCAGCTGATAAGAAAAGAGTTGGAGTATCTAAACTTGATCTATAACATTTGTGGCTTTGTGCTTAAGCAGAGAAATGAAAAGTCAAACATCTAAGATGGAAAAAAATGTTTACTCCAATACAAAAGCTATTGTTATTAAGGGGTAATTGGAAAAATTAATAAAAAGTCGAATAATACCTAATAGCTATGCAATAACTTTTTGAAAAATATTAAAAAGTATATAAAAAGAAGTCAATCCTAGCATGTTTAAGATAACCCTTCATTATAAACTAAAGAAAATGCTTGTACACTTCCAATATGGGATAGCATCCTTTTGAAAGGCACCCACTTTTATAATAATTCATTACATATTTCAAAAGGACAATGATTACATTAGCATTGGATTTCTTTTTCATTTAGATATAATGCATCTATTCTTGTGTCTTTCAAACTATATATATACCAAAACTAGAAGGAATATGACATGACTTACAAAATAATTGGTAAAATTTTAAACTATTGTGAACCAAAAAAGCCACCATGCAAGTTAAAATTCTCATCAAATCACATTACTTCCCATAATTTTATTGTTCTATGCAATTGTATGAGAATAGGCTCTGCATGCGATTGGTTTCATAAGTGCTCTAGAGACTTTGCCATATATCTCATAGGAGTGGTACTACACACTCATATAGATCATCTCCATCAAGTGTATATTGTGAATTTATACACCACCTATAAGGATATAAAAAATGATTAAGAGTTTAACTCAGCCTTACTTTCATTACAACTTTGGACTATTTACTCTATACACTATAAGAATGTTACAGATTATCGAGAAAAAATTACAGACAGAAAATTTTTTATCTATAATACCGATAGGATATCGAGAGAAAATATAAAAAAATTAATTTAAAAAAATTTACTGCTAGATTACTGACATAAAAATTTACCGACAGATTTTTTATTGGTAATAAAGGCACTAATTGATAGCGAGAGTAGTTACCGTTAAAATTTACTGACAGAAAAATTAAAAGTCGGTAATATTTAAGGTGAATTATTGGAGGAAACATTTAGCGATAAAATTTTTTGACTAGAAAAATATGTCAGCAAATTTTCCAAAAAAAAAATTCTCTCGGTATTACCGACAGAAATATATTATATGTCGGTAATACCAACACAAAAGCAATCTGTCAGTAAATGATAAATGTGAAGTTAATTTTCAAGCTTTATCTGTTTATTGACAGAAGCAATATATCTATCGGTAAATGATTTATGTATATCGACAGAAGAAACGTATCTATCGGTAAGAAAGAAGGTTAAAGTTAAATTTTTATTTACCGACAGAATACGAGTTTCTATCGGTAATATCGATAAAAAATATCGATATGTGGGTAATGGATTGACGTGCAAAATTTTTTCCACCTATAGCATATTCGTTTACTGACAAAAATACTTTTTCTGTCGGCATTACCGACATATAATGTATTTTTGTCTGTGATAAAGAATGTTAAATTTGACCTTTCATTTATCTACAGATGCTTTTTTCTGTCGGTAATACCGATAAAAATATCGATCGGTTGGTAATGGATTAACGTGTAAAAATTTTTCTACCTATAGCTTATTCGTTTAACTACAAAAATATTTTATCTGTCGGTATTACTGACATAAAATGAAATTCTCTTAGTATTACCGACAGATTATTTATGTGTGTCGGTAAAAAAGCAAGTCAAAAGTTGACCTTTTATTTACCAACAAATTATAGTTTCTGTCGGTATTACCGATAAAAATTAAAATCTGTCAGTAAATTATTAACTTGGGCAAAAATTCCCCCACACATAATATTTGCTTGTCCTCAAGGAAAAAAAACTCAATCTGTACAAAAGGAAATTCACCCAATTCTTCACAACCCTTACAAGAACATCCTTAGAAAAACAATCTTAATTACAAAAGCAAAGTTAAGTTGAATAAGCATATCTGAAGTCCATAGAGAATAAAGAGTTGAATTTAAATTCTTTCTAACACAAAAGATAAGGCTTGAACATTGTTTTTTTTTAATATGCAATTTAAGTTTCCTATAATTAAACCATTGCTTGAAGAATTATTTGATAACCTGCGAGGTCACAGAAAATTTTGCAAATCACACAAACGTTAAATAGGAGCGCTGAATTTTTATTATTGTTTAATTAGTTTTGAGCATTATTGTCTTGCCTGAGATGTCATCATCTGTTCGGCGCGAGGACGCATATTGGTGATACACGTACCCGGCTACTTAGAGTCACAAACTCAAGTGGCTACTAACACTACTCTTTATCCATTACCGGACAGCGGAGTAAATCAACTGCTCATTTTATTTTTTTTTTCAGTATTTTTTTTCTCTTTTTTTTTAACAATTTAGTAATCTTAAATTCAAAAGTAAACACACACAATGATCATTTATGTGCCCAATCAGTTTATCCAAGAATTCAAAAAGCAATGGCTGTGAGTTATAATCAAGCAATTTAGGAATTTCCCCATTATTAATTCAAGCCTCAAATATCATGTCAAAAAGAATCACTAAATTCAGCAATTTGTTCTAAATGGACAAGAGATAACAGCTATCAAGTTAACTTTACTAAACTAATCAAGAGGGTTTTTCAATTTAATTGAAAGGATTTTTCAGAGTCAAGATGAAAATCCCTAAAATTAACCCAACAAAATTTTAGCCACCCAAAATCAGATCAAATCAAATTTCAGCAAAAATTAGAACAAACTACTCAAGTTATAACAATACCCAACACAAATTGCTGTCAATTCTGAAAATACCCAACAAAATTTAACCAATAAATCAGAAATCTAACCCAAATTGCAGCAAAATTAGCACCAATTCCCTTCCCCCACACTTAATTTACATTGTCTCAATATAAACCCAACACAAATCCAAGCAAACAAAAACAGAAATTGAAAAATATGTTCAAGAAAACTTACCTGAATTCGTGTTCTAAAATCAAAACAGGGGACGGCTAACTGGACTCATGCTGCTTGACGAAGGAATACTACTAATTGGACTCCCTTTTGGCTGGCGTTCGGCGATCTGAACAAAGATGGGGCAATCTTTGTTTTGTTTTGGTGCGATGATGGCTCTTGAAATAGCTTTATGCGGAAGATGAGAGGTTTGAAGAATGACGGCAACGACATAAAGTAATCTCCCGTTTCCCTTCACCTATTTCTTTTTTTTTATTACTCTTTTAGCTTACCCATGTGAAGTTGCTGTAAATGGGTGGGGTAAAAATAAAACAAATGACCCTCTTTTCACCTCTATAAAGCTTGTTAAAATTTTACACCATTAGAGCTCTTTCCCATGTGGAATCACAACTTTGCACTGAAAACAAAATAAAATAAGAAAATTAGATGATTTATTTATGAAGAAGAAGACCAAAAATAATAATTAAAAAATATTCATTTATTTATAAACAAAACAAAAATTTTCTTTTAACAGACTTCTCCACTTTCAAACTTCAACTATAGGAACTTCCAAAGAAACTTCCTCTACTGCTGCTCGAAATCCCTCATAGAACGGTTTCAATCGGTGCCCATTGACCTTAAAAATTTTATTAGTCTCTAAACTCTGAATTTCTACTGCACCATGAGAAAAAATATTGATAACCACAAAAGGTCCAATCCATCTTGATCTTATTTTTCCAGGAAATAATTTCAACCTTGAATGATAGAGTAAAACTTTTTGGCCAATTAAAAATTGCTTTCTTGAAATTGAATTATCATGAAAGGCCATAGTTTTCTCCTTGTAAATCCGAGAACTCTCGTAAGCATCATTTCTAATCTCTTTCAGCTCCTGTAATTGCAACTTCCTATGCTCACCAACAACATCCATGTCCATATTGCACTTCTTTACAGCCCAATAAGCTCGATGTTCTAATTCCACGGGTAAATGACATGGTTTTCCAAAAATCATTCGATATGGAGACATTCCTATAGGTGTCTTATAGGCTGTGCGATAGGCCCACAGAGCGTCATCTAAATGCAAACTCCAATCCTTCCGATTAGGACTCACTGTTTTTTCAAGAATTGACTTAATTTCTCTGTTTGACACCTCTGCTTGTCCACTTGTCTGAGGATGGTAAGCAGTAGAAGTTCGATAAGTAACTCCATATTTCTTGAAGAGAGCTACCATTGTCTTATTACAAAAATGTGTTCCTCGATCACTGATGTTAGCTCTAGGAGTTCCGAACCTGGCAAAAATGTTATACTTCATAAAATCTACAACAGTTTTAGCATTATCATTTTGACTAGCCTTAGCTTCCACCCACTTAGAGACATAATCCACAGCAAGTAATATGTAAGTATAACTAAAAGAAGAGGGAAAAGGACCCATGAAGTCTATACCCCACACATCAAAGATTTCACAAATCAGAATAGGACTAAGGGGCATTTGATCTCTATGTCCTAAATTTCCAGTCCTTTGACAATTAGCACAAGCTTTACAAAAAATGTATGAATCACGAAATAATGATGGCCAATAAAATCCACATTCAAGAACCTTACGTTAGGTCCAAAATGACCACCACAAGCATAAGAATGACAAAATTTAAGAATGGACTCAACTTCATCATTAGTGACGCACCTTCTAATTATTTGATTTGAGCAATATTTCCACACATAAGGGTCATCCCAAGCATAATACTTTGCATCCTTTTTAATTTTATCTTTTTCATACTTAGTTAAATCATCAGGTAATGATCTAGTAACTAAGTAATTGACTATATCAGCAAACCAAGGGATACTATCACTTAATGAAAAGAGATACTCATCTGGAAATGCATCATTTAGAGGTAGTGTTTCCTCTGTCAAAGGTACCCGGCTAAGATGGTCTGCCACTAAATTTTCAGACCCTTTCTTGTCTTTAATTTCTAAATCAAATTCTTGTAGTAACAAAATCCATCTTATCAGCCTAGGTTTAGCTTCTTTCTTCTTCAGTAAATACCGCAAAGCTGCATGATCAGAAAACACAATAACCTTAGTGCAAAGCAAATAAGAACGGAATTTTTCTAAAGCAAATACAATAGCTAAAAGTTCTTTTTCCGTTGTAGAGTAGTTGCTTTGAGCACTATCAAGTGTCCTTGAGGCATAATAAATAACATGGGGTTCCTTGCCAATTCTTTGCCCAAGAACAGCCCCTACGGCACGATTGCTAGCGTCGCACATTATCTCAATTGGAAAATCCCAGTTTGGGGCCTGAACAATTGGGGCTGAAACCAACATCTCTTTAAGTATGTCAAATGCTTTCTTGCACACGTCATCAAACTAAAAAATAACATCCTTTTGCAAGAGTCTACATAAGGGTTGAGTAATTTTTGAGAAGTCTTTGATAAATCGCCGATAAAAACCTGCATGACCGAGAAAAGAACGCACTTCCCATACACTTACAGGGTAAGGTAAAGATTTTATAACATCTATCTTTGCCTTATCTACCTCTATACCTTTAGAAGACACAATATGTCCCAAAATAAGCCCTTGATCAACCATAAAATGACATTTTTCATAATTAAGAACAAAATTAGACTCCAAGCATCTTTCCAAAACCTTCATAAGATTTGTCAAACATTCATTAAAAGAATTTCCATAAATGGTAAAGTCGTCCATAAAAACCTCAAACCTCTATAATGCTCTCTACATAATCAGAAAAAATACTTACCATACACCGTTGAAATGTTGCTGGGGCATTGCAAAGCCCAAACGGCATCTGCCGGTAAGCGAAAGTTCCAAATGGACATGTGAACGTCGTCTTTTCTTGGTCCTCGAGTGCAGCTGGAATCTGGTAAAAACCTGAATATCCATCAAGGAAATAATAATGAGTTCTACCACCTAACCTTTCAAGCATCTGGTCAACAAATGGAAGCGGAAAATGATCTTTTCTTGTTGCTGCATTTAGTTTCCTGTAATCTATACAAACCTGCCACCCATTTTGAACTCGAGTAGGCACCAACTCGCCATCATCATTCTCTACAACGGTGATACCTATTTTCTTCGGTACTACTTGAACCGGACTTACCCATTTGCTTTCCGAAATTGGATAAATCACACCAGCATCTAAAAGCTTCACAATCTCTTTTTTCACTACCTCCATCATCGGTGGATTTAGACGCCTTTGTGATTCTCTTCTTGGCTTGCTATTTTCTTCAAGCAAAATCTTATGCATGCACATGGATGGACTTATGCCCTTTATGTCAGCAATTGTCCATCCAATTGCACTCTTATACTCCTTAAGGACATGAACTAGCTTCTCTTCTTCCTCCTCAGTGAGTTTATTGGAAATTATAACTGGAAGGGTTTCTTCTTCACCCAAAAACACATACTTCAAATGTTGAGGCAGTGACTTTAATTCCAATTTCGGTGCCTGCACAACAGACGGTAGAAGAGTAGTGTAAGATTTTGGTAAGCTAGGAGAAATACCATTACTTACCTTGGGTTTTTGTGCCTCTAACGCAAGTACTACTTCACGCAATTCTTCTTCAATTACAAACTTCTCTTCGATCTTACCAAGGCTGTCTGGATATAAGTTATTGCAGAGTGCAACCTTTAGTTTATCTTCTTCGCCCAAACAAAGTACTTTTTCAGTCAATGGTTCAATAACATCTATGCTTCAAATGGAAGAAACATCATTAGGAAATTTCATAGCATCATAAACATTAAATTTAATCACCACACCATCAAATTCCATGGTTAATATCCCCTCATGCACATCTATCTTAGTTCTAGCAGTGCTAAGGAAAGGTCTTCCAAGTAATAAATTACAAGAATTGGAAGATTTATCATCCTCCATATCTATAACATAGAAGTCTGCTGGAAATATTAAACCATTTACCTTAACTAACACATCCTCTAACACTCCCTTGGGGTAAACTACAGATCCATCGGTAAGAACAGTGAGTACCCCAGTTTCTTTTAAAGGGCCAGCATTCAATTGCAAACAAATATAATAAGGTATTACATTTATTGATGCTCCTAAATCACACATAGCCCTTTCTATCCCTAAATTTCCAATTTTGCAAGATATGGCAAACATATCTTTGTCCTTGCACTTCTGGGGCAATTTTCTTTGAAGCATAGCAGAAACATTTTCTCCCACATCAATTTTCACACACCCAGATAATTTCTTTTTATTAGTGCATAATTCTTTAAGAAACTTTGCATACCTCGGTATTTTTTTTATTGCATCAAGTAGTGGAATATTGATTTCCACTTTTCGGAATACGTCAAGAAACTCTTTCTCTTCCTTTGCCTTCTTAGACTTGGAAAATCTTTGAGGAAAAGGGGGCTGAATTTTCAGAATTTCAGATTTGTCCAATACTGCATCATCGGATGGCTTGACTTTCTCTATTTCGTCCTCCGGTACCGAGTCACGCCCATATTTTTTTGCTGCTGGAATTTCCAGCTCCTTGCCGCTCCTCAAAGTAATTGCATTTGCATTTTGTTTTGGATTCAAAATAGTTTAAGAATGTAATTTACCTTGAGATTCTAACCTACCCAAATAAGTGGCTAATTGGCTAACTTGGTTCTCTAGATTTTGGATGCTAGTTCGTGTCTCTTGCTGAAATTGCTTAGTGTTAGTAGCAAGTGATTTAACAATATCTTCAAGAGACATACCTGAGCTTGAAGATCCATAATCTGGTGTTGGCTGCCTATTCTGAAATTTTGGAAAATTTGATGGCTTTGTTCCGTAGCTCAAATTTGGATGGTCTCGCCATCCTGGATTGTAAGTACTTGAATACGGATCATATTTTCGTTGAGGACCTGAAAAATTTCCCATAGCATTGGCTTGTTCTTGACTTTCATTTTGCAAGGTCGGACACATGTCTGTAGGATGTCCAGTATAGGCACAAATTCCACAAGCTTTAACTTGCTGCCCATTTCCTACAACCAAATTCTGAACCAAAGATGTTAAATTATTAATTTTACTCTCAAGAGAAGAAACACTTACCTCATTAATATTTCTCGAAGGTTCATGGTGAGACCCAAATTGTTGAGAATTTGCAGCCATCATGGAAATTAATTCTCTTGCGGCTTGAGGAGTTTTATTCTCAATTGCTCCACCACTTGCTGCATCTATCATTTACCTCTCCGTAGGTAATAAACCTTCATAAAAATACTGAATTAAAGCTTGATCAGAAAATCCACGTTGCGGACAGCTTGCACACATTTTCTTGAATCTCTCCCAATACTCATGTAAGGTTTCATGATTCTTTTGTTTACTCCCACAAATGTCTCTCCTAATGCTAGTAGCTCTTGAAGCAGGAAAGAATTTATCTAAGAAAGTTCTTACCATTTCTGTCCACGATGTAATAGATCCGGATGGCAAATAAAATAGCCATTCTTTGGTAGAATCGGCTAGAGAAAAGGGAAATGCTCTTAATTTAATTTGATCCTCAGAAATTCCATATGGTTTCATGGTAGAGCATACAACATGAAATTCCTTTAAGTGTTTGTGAGGATCTTCATTCTGCAAACCTCTAAAAGTGGGCAATAATTGAATCAAACCTGATTTGAGCTCAAATGCCGCCTCCAATGCTGGGTATGTGATGCAAAGAGGTGGTTGATTAATAGGAGGTGTTGCCAGTTCCCTTAATGTTCTTTGCTCAGCCATCTCCTCTTCCGATTCAAATTCACCTGAACTTTCAGAAACCTCAAGTATTACAGTTTCTTCAAGAGGTGAATTAGTTGTAGGAAGTTCAAGATCAATCGCTTCTTCTGCTAAACGAGATTGCTTTTTCTGTTTTGCCTCTTTTCTTAATCGTCTAGCAGTTTTCTCAATCTCAGAGTCGTATTGGAGATCACCTGTACTATCCGATCTGGTCATAAAAACAACATAATTAATTAGCGCTAGTCCCCGGAAACGGCGCCAAAAAAAATTTTGGTAGGTGTCGAATCCACCAAATTTCAATTATCTTACTACCAAGTTAAAGAATTGAAGAAAATGGTGAGTAAGGTCGAAATCCACAGAGACTAGAGATTAAAAATATTATTTTTAGAAACCAGAAAATTTAATAAAAATAAATGGGGGTTTGGATTTGAAAATATTAAGTTTAGCAAATGCAATAAATTAAAGTAGAAAAATCAATTGGAGAAATATTTCCAGCCGAAGGTCATCCTTGTACTAGTTCTACAGTGTTGATCATTGAAATAAAATTGACTCATTATCGAAATCAATAAATTAGTTATAGTTGCAAAAAAAAAATGCTTCTGACAACTTAATCTTCCCGTAAAAATGGATTAAACTAGACAACACGCTATGAATAATCCCTTACCAATAATTAAATTTGACACGCGCCTAGAATTAAAATTAATTGGCAGCTTTAAAAATGAGAAAGACCCAATTCTATCTAATAAACCACGTGCGTAGCATATTCAAATAGATTATTCATCCCTTTAATATAACTTGAAAATCTGGTTCTAATCAAGCTATATTAATTGCTACAATTGTTAATTCAATCAAACAATTAAGGATTTGATTTTATCAACTAGCATCTGTCACTCTAAATTAACTAAATAACTGGCCAATTACCTAATTAAATAGAACAACAATATCCATCAAAACCATTAGTTGCAAGAGATAAACAAATATTGAAGAGTTAAATGAGTAAAAAGAAGAACAATTCTCACAACACTTTAGTAGAACTTGCACTTGATTAAACCTTAAACTGGAAATAAATGAACTTAGCCACGTATGTCCATTTTCAAACTTACAAAACTAAAAGAAAAGAATATTATCTCCAACTCTCTCTCTCCTTTTTATACTAATAGCCCCTCTCCCTTTTATAGAAGAGAAGAGAGGATTATTTCAAAGGAGATCAAGAAAAAATATATTTACAATCAAGTCAAATCAATAAAATAGAATTCCATGATATTCTCCTTTATTTGTGTCATCCAATTGACCATCAAGACTTTGATAATTTCTTCCAACAAATGTGTAACAGCCACATTTTAATTAACCTCACCCAAAAGTCCCATGCAATTTGCCAACTTAATACCTGTTTATCTAAACATCACATATAAACAAAAACCACATAAAAATACCAAATTATATGATAAAATAATCACATTTCCACCTGTTATTTGATACAATTAATGAACCCATCACTGTCGGTATTACCGATAAAAATTAAAATCTGTTAGTAAATTATTAACTTGGGCAAAAAAAATTTTGCCTGAAGCTTGTCCGTTTACCAACAAAAATACTTTATCTATCGGTATTACCGACAGAAATAAGAATTCTCTCGGTATTTATTTTTGTCAGTAAATAAGTAGGTTAAAAGTTGAACTTCTATTTATCGACAAATTTTAATTTCTGTCAATACTACTGATAGAAACTGTAATATGTCGGTAAGATCTCTAGGTATTACTGACAGACACTAAAATCTATCGGTAATATCGTAGACCTATAAAATTAGATTTTTTATTAGTTATCCCATTTCTTCTGCCCCTCCTCCACTTTTTCTCTTCTCCTCTACTTTGTCTCTTCTCTCCTCCCCAATCTGCTGTCGATTTTTGGTTGAAGAAGAATAAGAAGTTTTTAGAGCTTAATTTTTTTTTATTTTGTGTTTTTTTTAAATTTTGATATAAATTGTGGATTTATGATTATTGTAGATTAAATTATTTTTTATATGTTGCATGTGTATATATAGAAAAAAAACTTATGTTGTGAAGTTTTATACTTAATCTGAATTTTGTATAAATAGAATTTTTAGGTTAATTTTTTAAAAATTTTGGTATAAAAAAAAAACTAATGTTGTAAAATTATTTTGTTAATCCGAATTTTGTATATATAGAAATTTTAGGTTAAATTTTTTAATTTCGGTATATAAAAAAATGGAGTAGTAAAGTTTTTTTAAAAATGAAGTAGTAAATTTTTTTACTTTGAATTTTTTGTATATAAATTAGCGAAATTTAAAATTTTTTAAAATTAAACAAAAAACTAAATTTTTTAATTTTTATAATTAATCCAAATTTCATATATATATACTTTTAGGGAGTTTAAAATTTTCATAATGGATTTAGAAAATTTTTTATATTTAGAATTGTTTTAAGTTTTTTTTATTCTTTAAAAATTTTTACGTAAATTTTATTTACTTTTTTAGAATTTTAATAATAAAAATAAATAAATTATTAATTTTTCCATTAACATAATATATTTTTTGGATTTTTTGAATAATTTATTTATATTTTTAGAAAAGTTTTGGTAAACCGATAAATTTTAGGGTGTTAGATAAATTTTTAGGGTATTTTTTTAATTTTTAAGAAAATTTAGGTAAATTTAGTAAATATTTATAAATTTTAGAATTTTAAATATAAAAAAACAAAAATTTATTCTTTTTTTAATTAATTAGAATATGTAAAAGTGAATTTTAGGGTGTTACATTTATTTTTAGGATATTTTTTTTTAATTTTAAGAGATTTTAGGTAAATTTAATAGATTTTTATAAATTTTAAAAATTTAGATATAAAAATAAATTAATTTTAATTTTTTAATTAATTAGATTATTTTTTTAGTAAATTTTAGGTTCTTAGATTTATTTTTAGGGTATTTTTATGATTTTTAAGAAAGTTTAGGTAAATTTAATAGTTATTTATAAATTTCAGAATTTTACATATAAAAATAAACTAATTTTTAAATTTTTTTAATTAATTAGTATATGTTTTAGTGAATTTTAGGGTGTTAGATTTATTTTTGTGTTTGTTTTTATTTTTAAGAAATTTTAGGTAAATTTAATGTTTATTTATAAATTTCAAAATTTTACATATAAAAATAAACTAAATTTTAAATTTTTTTAATTAATTAGAATAAGTGAAAGTGAATTTTAGGGTGTTTGATTTTTTTTAGTGTATTTTTTTTATTTTTAAGAAATTTAGGTAAAATAGATTGTTATAAATTTTAGAAATTTAGATTTAAAAATAAATCAATTTAAATTTTTTTTAAATTAATTAGAATATGCTTTATTGAATTTTAGAGTGTTAAATTTATTTTAAGGTATTTTTTATTTTTAAAAAATTTTAAGTAAATTTAATAGATATTTATAAATTTTAGAATTTTAAATATAAAAAATAAACCAATTTTTAATTTTTTTAATTAATTAGAACATGTTTTAGTGAATTTTAATTTTTTTTATATATTTTTAGAAATTTTTTGGTAAGTATAAAATCTTTAGAGTGTTATAATTTATTTTAGGCATTTTTCTTAATTTTTATAAAATTCTAGATAAGTAAATTTAATAAATATTTATAAATTTAAGAAGTTTAATTAAAAAAAAAACTTTTTAAAACTTTTTAATTAATTAGTGTTAGCCAAATAATCTCAATTTTGATCTTTAGCACTGAAATTGAATGATGTATTTAACATGTCTTTAAGTTACTTAATGCATGATTAAGTTGCACAATATATTAACAATACAAAGCAGAAAGTGTGGATACTCCAGGCCAAAGGGTGATCGCCCTTAAAGCTTTAAAGAACAAATTGAATCACAGTAGGGTTCGCGGTCAGAATCTCAACCTGAGGAGCGACCGTTACAGATACATACACGACCGTCCAAGAATTAAGATGATGGCACCTTAAGTTACAAAAATTCCAACAATCACAGTAGAGAACACGGTGACAGGCGCAGTCTGAAGAACGGTATCTCCGACACATTTCGCGACCGTCCCCTCTAAAAGATGATCGTCCATACATTTTAAGAGAAAATCACAAGGACTGGCAGTAGTGTTCGCGGTCTTGGGTCCGCCCAAAAACTCTACACGAGACATCTAATCCGATCACTATTCTAGCACTAGCGCAACCTCACCGTTTATGTTTTGGCAGAAAATTACTTTGACAAATGAAGAAGTGACATGTACAATGACCGTTGTAAGAGCAAATTTAAATTCAAAAAAGGCGAACATCCCCTGATCTTGGGCAACCGTCCTGACAACCACAACATGGGTAAATTCCACTATCGGGGCACTCACATTTGATCGTTGGAAGAACTTTTGAATGGAGCGACCGTTCTTATGCAATGGACGACCGCCCAACATTCCTAGGAGACCATCCTATTTGCCAGGACGACCGCTCCTTGTGAAAACTTTTCATTATCACAAAGACTAGCCTAATAAAATATATCGCATGATTTATAACGGCTAGTTAGACCAAATTAGCTATAAATACCTTAAGAAATCTCTTGCTTAAGAAGTTCTTAAGACTGAAATAGCTAAGGCAAATCACTTTCATTTTACTTACATCAAAATCTATATTTGTATTGATCGAGTGTTGGTTGCGAGCATTAAACACCATTAAAAGTTTGAATGCCATCTTGGAAACACTTAGGTTATGAGAGTGAGCCTAGAAAAACTCTTGTAAGGGTTATGAGGATTGATCTCAAACCATTGTAAAGTTTGGTGTGAGCTTGTAAAAATACCAAGTTAGAGTTAAGCTTGTAAAAACTCAAGATTGGTGAAACCTTAATAAGTTGTTAAGGAAGTGGATATAGGATTGAGGTAATCCGAACAACTATAAATTCTTTTGTGTTCTTTCTTATATACTCTACTCAATATTCTTCTACATCTTCTTCATTTCTTGTTTTTAATTTTTCAATTTACCATCAATTTCTCAAATCAACCAATTCATCCCCCCTCTTGGTTGCTATCTTGGGACAACAATTGGTATCAGAGTTCATAAATTTCTTAAACTTAGTTGTGAAATTTGATCCAAAATGGAAACCATTCTAGCAAAAACACTTCTACACTTGGAAATCTAAACTCATTCCTTATATCCTATTTCAATGGAGCATATTATTCCTATTGGAAACAAAAAAAAATGTTTTTTTTCCTAGATAGTGAAAGAATCGAGCTTTGGGATTTTGTTGAAGATGAGTGGAAACCTCCTACTCATGAGGTTGATGGTGTCCAAGTTTCTCTTCCTAAATCATAATGGTCAAGTGCCAATGTGAGAAATCGATTTAAGTAAATAGGGCAACCTCCATCTTGATGAATTCAATATCAAGAGAAGAAGGTGGCAGAGTCCAACACCTCACTTGTGCACATTGCATTTGAAAAATTCTTAAGAACTATCATAAGGGTACTACCCTAGTGAGACTCACCAAGAAGAAAATGTATGTACATGAGTATAAACTATTCAAGATGAAGCCTAATGAAAACGTCATCGATTTGATAAACCGTTTGCTTGCCATTGTCAACGAATTAAAAAAAATACGGCAAGATATATGATCAAAATGATGTCAATAGAAAAATCTTGAGAGCACTTAGAGCAAAGAAAAACTTTGAGTCTAAGGTATCTTTAATTGAAGAAGCTCATGACCTTAGCTCTTTGAGAACTGATAAACTTGCCAGAAAACTACTCACATTCGAATTGCACACCGAAAGAGAAGAAGAACAAGGTGAAAAAGATAAGAGAAATGCAATAGCTCTCGAGGCAATCAAAGAGGTTGAGAGCTCAAGTAATGAGGATAGTGATGATGATGAAGAAATGGCTATGTTTTCAAAAAGAATGAGAGGTTGGAAGAGAAAGAGAAGATTTCAAGCTAACAAAGGTACATTTTCTAAATCCTCCTTCAAAGATAAAGATAAAAAGAATAAGGTTAAATGTTATAAACGTGGCAAATCCGGTCACATCGAATCGGATTACTTTAAGTTGAAAAACAAAAAGAAGTGGGATAATGAAAAAAGGAAATCACTCAAAGCTATATTGGATGATTCTTTCTCAAGTGAAGAAGAAGAGGAGGAGGAAGAAATTGGTAATCTGCGTCTCATGGCTATTGAGGATGAAAATTACTCTAATAAAGTAGGTACTCTATCCTTAAACTTAATTGCATATGATAATGATGATGATGATGTATTAGATAATAGTGATTTGATTGAACATGTGAACTTTAGATTAGAAAAGTATTTTTCTAAGATGAAATTTTATAAGGATAAATGTTCCAAGCTAGAAAAGGATTTTCTGTGCTTGAAGAACTCCACATTAGAATTAATGACCTCAAATAAACAATTGTTGAAATCAATTGATGAAATGAATAAAAATTTACATAGCTTAGAAAATGTGATCAAGGAAAATGAAAATTTAAAGAATAAACTAAAAGAGCTAAAAGAATCAATTTTAAAATTTTATAAGGGAAAAGAGGTATTAGACACATTGATAGATAATCAAAGGTCACCCTCTTCGAAACATGGTTTAGGATTCAATGGCTCATCTATCACTACATCTAATGCACTAATATTTGTAAAAGCATTTATAACTCAAACCTCTAGTGTTGAAGTTGTTAAGAACAATAATGTACACACCAAATTGAAAAATCCTAAAAGGATTACATTGGATTCACAAGGCTCTAGAACTAAATTTCCAAGAGAAAAAGATAGATTCATATATACTAAGCCTGTAAAAAAGCACAAAAATGTAAAAAAACAAACTCACTCAACACATACTTGCAATTGTGTACATGGCTCATTGAATTTTAATTAGAAAGTGCATAAATATACAACTTTGTACCAATGCACATATTTTATGAAATTTGGACATAAGAGCACATTTTTTTATATTAGAAAAGCTCATCTCTCAAGTTAGATGATCCTTCTACCACTAACCCTCAAGGACCCAACTTTATTTAGGTACCTAAGAAAAGATGAACATTGTTATTTTTTGTAGGTATGCCTAAAATCTACTATCAATGAAATCATTTGGCTTGTGGATAGTGGAAGCTCAAGACATATGATGGGCAATGCAAAGATTTTCATAACACTCACTTACAAGCATGGAGGTAATGTTACTTTTGGAAATAATGCTAAAAGCAAAATAATTGACATTGGCTCCATTGGCATGCTTGGTAAGAACATGATTGAAAATATATGGCTTATTGATGGATTGAAATATAATTTTCTTAGTGTAAGTCAATTATGTAACAAGGGATATGCTATAAGTTTTGACTCTAAAGGATGCAAAATTACCAACTCAAATAGCGAACTTGCATTCAAAGGAGCTAGAATTAGCAACACATATAAAATTGATATACATTTTAATAATACATTTGAATGTTTGATTTATATTAATAATGATACTTGGTTATAGTATAGAATACTAGGACATGCTAGTATGGATTATCTATAATGTATTACTAAGGAAGAACTAGTTGATGGTCTCCCTAAAGTAAAATTTCATAAAGATAGGACTTATGAACCTTGTTAATTAGGTAAGCAATATAAAAGTTCATTCAAATCTAAAAAATATTATAAGCACTTATAGACCCTTAGAACTCATTCACTTGGATTTGTTTGGACCAAATAGAGTTGCTAGCTTAGGTGGCAAGTTATATGCATTTGTACTTGTTGATGATTACTCAAGATATACATGGGTCAATTTCTTAGCTCAAAAGAATGAAACCTTCAATCATTTTAAAATATTTACAAAAAGAGTTCAAAATAAAAAAAAGGCTATGTAAACACATCTATTAGAAGTAATCATGACAAAGAATTTGAAAATGAAAACTTTTGCAATGAGTTTAGTATTTCACACAATTTTTTAGCTCCTAGAACACCATAATAAAATGGTGTGGTTGAAAGAAAAAATAGAACATTGGTTGAAATAGCTAGAACAATGCTCAATAAGGATTAATTACCATCTTACTTTTGGGCAAAAGCCGTTAATACCGCATGTTATAGTTCAAATTGTGTCTACAAAAGGCCTTTGATAAAGAAAACTTCTTATAAGTTATGGAATGGAAGAAAATCCAAAATTTCATATTTTAGAGTGTTTGGATGTAAATGTTTTATATTGAATACCAAGGATAATCTTGGAAAATTCTCATTCAAGTCGGATGAAGGCATATTTTTAGGGAACTCATCATTTAGCAAAGCATATAGAGTATTTAATAAGAGAACATCAGTAGTTGAAGATTCAATGCATGTTGTTTTTAATGAATCTTCTAAACTTGATCAAAGGAAAGGTAGTGTTCTTGATGATTTTGTAGGAACATTTGAACAATAAGAAATAATTGATGTTCCAAAGAATAATCATGATGAACAAGAAGAAGAGTCTTAAGAGCTACCCAAAGATTGGCACTATAAGAAGGATCATTCAAAAGAACAAATCATTGGTGATACATTAAAGAGAGTAACTACTAGATCTAAACTTAAATACTTAGATGTGAATGTTGCTTTTATTTCTCAAATTGAGCCAAGAACCATTGAGGAAACTCTTAGTGATGAAAGCTGGGTGATTGCTATGCAAAATGAACTCGACCAATTTGAGAAAAATAATGTGTGAGAACTTGTTCCTAGACCTAAAGACAATCCAATTATAGGATGTAAATGGGTATATAAGAATAAGCTTGATAAAAATGGTCTCATTACTAGAAACAACATTAGATTGATAGCCAAAGGCTATAATCAAGAGGAAAGCATTGACTATTATGAGACATTTATCCCCATAGAAAGATTAGAAGCAATTAGAATTTTACTTGCATTTGCATGTCATATGAACTTTAAACTTTTTCAAATGGATGCCAAAAGTGTTTTTCTACATGGATTTATTAATAATGAAGTTTATGTTGAACAACCTTCTAGTTTTGAGGATTATAATTTTTCAAATCATGTTTTCAAACTTACCAAAGCATTATATGGATTGAAACAAGCTCCAAAGCTTGGTATGACATACTTGGTACATATTTACTTGAAAATGGTTTTTCAAAAGGCAAAGTAGACACAACTTGTTTTGTTAAAAAGAAAATGAATAACATTTTGATTATGCAAATTTATATTGATGACATTATATTTGGTGCTACTAATGAATTTTTATACAAGAAAGTTGCTTCTTATACAACTAGAGAATTTGAAATGAGCATGACGGGTAAGCTTAAATTCTTCCTTGGACTACAAATTAAGCAATGCAACGATGAGATCTTCATCAACCAATCTAAGTACCTAAAAGAACTCCTCAAGAAATTTGGAATAGATGGTTGCAAATCTAACAAGACTCCTATGAGCACATCCTTAAAGCTTGACAAAGATGAAAGTGGTAAGGTAGCAGATGAGAAAAATATCGAGGTATTATTAGATCACTAGTTTACTTAACCGCTTCTAGACCCGATATAATATACAATGTATGTTTGTGTGCTAGATTTCAATCATGTCCTAGAGAATCACATTTAAATGTCACTAAAAAAATTTGAAATACTTGAATGAGACATTGCATTTTGGACTTTGGTATCCTAGGAATACATTATTTGACATACTAGACTTTTTGGATATGGACTATGCCAGTAGTCTTTTCGATAGAAAAAGTGATATGTGTATAATTGATGATTTTTTTGCCCCTATTTCTTAGTATAATTATTGTCAAATTGAGTTTAATTTATTTGTTCAAGTGCTTGATAAGGTTGATTTCAGGAATCTTTTATATTTTGAGGCCATATGGTCATTTAGGCTGGAATCACTGATGAAAGACAAGAAAAAGAGCTATTTTTTGCACATTTTTCAAGTGACATGCTCAATGACATGGGCGTGTCAATGACCATGTTGTTTGCCTATATTACAGAAGCTTCGACACATCCAAGGACATGGGCGTGTCAATGCACGTGCCATTAATCCTGAATTATAGTAGCTGCAACCTGCCTAAGGACATGTGTATGTCACTGCCCATGTCATTAACGTTGGAAACAATACCGTTGACAGGTCTAGTGACATGGCCGTGTCACTGGGAGTGTCAGGCAAAATTTCTAGGCTGTAAAATCTGAGCTGAAGTGTCAATCTCAGTTTCATAGCTGAGATTGAAGGTGAAAATCCAATTTATACAAGATCTAAATCAAGAATCAAGGATTGATGTGAAGAAACACAAATTATTCATCATGGATTGTTTGAATTCTTCTACTTATTACTTTTGTTCTAGTTTTCTGGTTATGAACATGAGCTAAATTATTTCTATCTAGATATTGATGAACCCTAACTTTAGGGTATGAATTGAATAGTTTTATTTAATTAAATCATTTAATTGAGTTGTCTTATTCTTATGATTCTTAATTGTCTATTTTCAATTGATAATAGCATGCTTATTGATTGGTTGTAATTTTCATATTATTGACTTGAGAAAGCTTGATATGAATAGAACTCTCATGAGAATTGAGGGTTGATTTGAGTGATAGAGATAGACTTACAAGAACCTTTGGTTTATAATTCCTTGTTCCTATTGCAAGATCTATTTAATTATGCTTGAGAAGAGATTTATTGAATTCTACTTAGTGATTAGGGATTAACTCACTCGAGAGAGATTTTAGTCTAATTTAGAGGAATGTCAATTCAGCTCTGTTATTTAATTTAATCGAAAGCAATATTCATAAATATTTTTAATGCTAGGAGGATTCAATATCTGGATAGTGTTTCTATCATCAATTCTTTTGCACAATACTCAATTTTTTCTTTATTTAATTTACTAAGTAATTCATCTTTTATTTTAATCATCATAAAAATTATTTGATTGCTAAATAACAATTGAGATTTGCACTAGGAATTGACCTTATCCCCAGTGGAACAATATCTTACTCACTACTTTATTACTTGTGCGACCTGTTCACTTGCAGTAACATTGCAATAGCATAGATTCGCCACCAAATTTTTGACGCTGCTGTCGGAGATAGCGGTTTTCAATATTAGTAATATAATTAAGACTGTTGATTTAGCTTTTATTTTATTTGTTTTTAACATTGGTTCTTGCTTGTTGACTATCATTTCAGGTACTTTTTCTTGTTTATGACCTGGGCTAGCTCTTCCCATCTGCTTGAATTAGATCAAGAACTAGAGAGAACATTGAGGAGAAAGCAAAAGGAATGAAGAGAAACAGTTTTGTCAGAAATAGAAACAAACCCGGAAGATTCAAGCTCCGAAGAAGAACTTGAAGCGATGGAAGGAGATGAGCCAAGAACGATGCAGGAATTTGCTAAGCCCACTCTCAATGGGGCTGATTTGAGCACACGGAGGCTGGCAGTTACTGTAAATAATTTTGAAATAAAGCCAAATGTAATTCAAATGGTGTACCAGACTTACCAGTTTGATGGGTTCCCAGATGAAGATCCTAATGCACATCTTGAAAATTTTCTGGAGATATGTGACACGTTCAAGATAAATAATGTCTTAGATGATGCAATTAGGCTGAGGTTGATCTAATTTTCACTTAGAGACTAACCAAAGAAATGGCTAAAATCTTTTTTCCTAGGCACTTTCACCACATGGGGTCAGCTGGAAGAGAAGTTCTTAGAAAAATAGTTTTTCCCATCCAAAACCGCCAAGTTGAGGAATGATGTCTCATCCTTTCTTCAGCAAGATGGTGAGACCCTTTATGATGCTTGAGAGAAGTTTAAAGATGCATTGAGAAGGTACCTTCATCATGGACTTCCATTATGGCTTCAGATTCAAACATTTTACAATGGATTGAACTATACAAGCAAGCAATCCATTAAAGTAGTAGCTGGGGGTACCATAAATAATAAGACACCTGAACAAGTAAGGGATTTGATTAAAAGACATGACTCTTACCAATTATCAGTGGCAAACTCTAAGGGAACAAGAAAAACTGAGAGTCACTGGTTCACATCAATTGGATCTTATGGTAGTTTTGACAGCACAATTAAAAGTAATGAATAAAAAGATTGATTAAAGCCTTATCTTCGGGGAAATCAATGTGGGTGATGTCTTGTGAATGGTGTGGTAGTAGACATCAAAGTCAAAATTTCCAAAGTGGTAATATGTTTTCTAGACAGGAGCAGGTGGATTTTATTGGGAATATGCCAAGGCAATAGCGAAATAACCCCGACAGCAACATATATAATCTGGGGTAGAGAAATCATCCTAATTTCTCCTGGACTAATCATAAAAATTCAAGACCTCACCCTGGATTTTAGCAGCCTCAACATTAACAAGTTGCTTCTCTAAGAAAGAGCAATTTGAAAGACATGATGGAGAAGTTCATAGTAGCTTTAGAAAACATATTTCAATCAACTGAAACCACCCTTAAAAATTAGCAAGCTTCTATTTACAATTTTGAAAATCAGGTGGGGCAAATTGCCAAGTTACTCAGTGAAATACCACAAGGGAGTTTGCCTAGCAATACTGAGGCAAACCCGAACAAGCAGCTAAAGGCAATCACTCTGAGGAGTGGAAGGGAAATTAAAGGTGGTGTGGTTGAGAAAAGAGAAGAAGTGATTGAGGAAGAGGCTGAGGCACAAGAAAAAGAAAAGGAAGATGACTCTGCTGTCACTTCGGATAGAGAAGGCTGTAGTAGAAAATCAGAAAGGGAATCAACCACAAGAACTCAGTGTAATAGTGAAGGAATACCGACCTCGAGTGGCATACCCAGCAAGGTTGAACAAGGACAAGATGGATGCTCAGTTCGGTAAGTTTCTTAAACTCTTTAAACAACTACACATTAACATTCCATTCGCCAAAGTTTTATCGTAAATGCCAAAATATACTAAATTTTTGAAAGATCTCCTTTCTAATAAAAGGAAACTTGAGGAAGTATCTTTGGTGCATTTGTTGAAAAAGAGCTCGACAATTTTGCAAAAGAGATTACCTAAGAAATTGAAAGATCCTGGTAGTTTTACCATTCCATGTTTAATAGGTAATCTTGAAGTTAAAAGTACATTGGCTGATTTGGGGGCTAGCATAAATGTTATGCCCTATAAAATGTTTAAAGGGCTAGGTATCGGAGAATCTAAACCAACACTCATGAATATTCAACTTGCTGATAAGTTAGTAGTCCACCCTCGTGGTATTATAGAGGATGTGTTGGTAAAAGTCGAGGATTTCATTTTCTCCAATGACTTTATTGTCATCGATATAGATAAGGATGCAGATGTTTTGCTTATCCTTAGTAAGCCATTTTTTAATATAGCCCGTGCCCTTATCGATATCCATGATTACATATTGACTTTGAGAGTGGGAAGCGAGAAAGTTATTTTTAATATACATTATGCTATGAAGCACCCACTTATACTCGATGAGGCGAATTCGTACAATGATATTATTGAGCATAAAACTTTAAATTGTGTTACTAATGTTGTTTTTAAAGATCCCCTTAAGTTTTGTTTAATGCTGAATAATGTTGAGGATCAAGAAGCAATGGAGCAGCTTGCTTAACTTGAAGTAAGCAAATCATTCAAGTGTCGGGCATATGAAACCATTGAGATGCCAAAAGAATAGAAGTTGTAACCATCTGTGACTGATCCACCTAATTCAGAACTCAAGACCCTTCCAGATCACCTTGAGTATGGATTCTTGGCAGAGAAAAATAAATTGCCCATCATTCTGAGGTCCCACCTATCTTCTGAGCATAAGGTAAAGCCAATCGAGTTGTTACAAAAGCATAAAAAAGTTATAGCTTAAAAGATAGTAGATATCAAGGGTATCAGTCCATCTTATTGTACTCACAAGATACTCTGATGGAGGATGAATTTGAACCAGTGGTACAACCATAATGAAGACTAAACCCTAAGATGAAAGATATAGTGAAAGCTGAAGTGATCAAACTACTTGATGCTGAAATTATATATCCAATTTCGGTCGCTCTTGGGTGAGCCCAATTCAGGTAGTACCAAAGAAAGGAGGAATGATGGTGGTTCCCAATGAAAATAATGAGCTAATTCCAACAAGAACAGTTATCAGTTGGAGGGTGTGCATCGAATACCGGAAGTTGAATGATGTAACTAGGAAATACCATTTTCCTTTGCCCTTTATTGATCAGATGTTGGAGAGGTTATTCGAGCATGAATATTACTACTTTTTGGATGGTCTTTCGGGCTACTTCTAAATTCCTATAGCCCCGGAAGACCAAGAGAAAACTATATTCACCTATCCATATGGGACATTCACATATTGAAGAATGCCATTCGGACTATGCAATGCACCTGCAACTTTTCAACGGTGCATGGTGGCAATCTTTAATGAGCTTATTGAGGATATTATGGAGGTGTTCATGGATGATTTATCAATTAATGGTAGCTCATTCAAAGGATGTTTGGAAAACCTTGAGAGGGTCTTGATAAGGTGTGAGGAAACAAACCTGGTGCTTAATTGGAAAAAATATCATTTCATGGTTCAAGAGGGAATCATGTACGGACACAAGATTTTGAGCAAGGGTATTGAGGTGGAATGGGCTAAGTTGGAAATCATTGAGAAACTACCACCACCCACATTAGTTAAGCTCAATAGAAGTTTTTTAGGACATGTGGGCTTCTATTGAAGGTTCATAAAAGATTTTTCTAATATAGCTCGCCCTCTAACAAGACTCCTTAAGAAAGATATTGATTTTATGTTTGATGAGGAATGTTTAAGAGCTTTCACAACTCTTAAGGAAAAATTGACCCATGCTCCAATCATTGTGGCTCCTGATTGGAATTTACCTTTTGCACTAATGTGTGATGCGAGTGATTTCACAGTGGGGCAGTCATGGGTCAATGATAGGAGAAGTATTTTCAGCCCATCTATTATGCAAGCAAGACTCTGAATGCAACTCTAACCAATTACATGACTACAGAGAAAGAACTACTAGCTGTGGTTTTTGCTTTTGACAAGTTTAGATCATATCTGATCTTGTCAAAAGTGATCATTTATATGGACCACTCAGCTTTAAGGTATTTATTTACAAAAACTGATGCAAAGCCGAGGCTAATTTCTTAGGTTTTGTTAGTACAGGAATTTGATTTGAAGATTCAAGACAAAAAAAGGTAGCTAAAAATCTGTCAGTAGATTACCTTTTTCACTTGATGAACCCAACCTTGGAGAGGTTTGAAAAAGGGGACATTGATGATCATTTCCCCCAATGAGCAGCTGTATGCCATGATAAGTGAGGCAATTAGTTTAACCTTTAAAATTCCTTAATTTACAGATTTTGCTAATTGCTTGGTTGTTATGGAACTCCCTAAAGATATGACTTATCAAGAAAAGAAGAAATTCTTTTTGGACTTAAAATATTACTTTTGGGAGGATCCCTTTTTATTTAAGTTATGTAAGGACCACATGATCCAGTATTACATGGCATGGCCCGAAACAATGAATATTCTCCATCATTACCATGTCGGACTAGCTGGTGGTCATATAAGAGCCAATAGGACTACTCAAAAGATAATAGAATTAGGATTTTATCAGTCCACTTTGTTTAGGGATAGCTATAACTTTGTGAAATATTGTGATCATTGCAAAAGAACTGAAAATATCTCATCTCGTGATGAGATGCCCCAAAATAGAATTATAGTGTGTGAAGTTTTAATGTATGGGGCATCTACTTTAAAAGATCGTTTCCTAGTTCTTTTTTTAACAAATATATTCTCATAGCTATAGATCATATTTCTAAATGATCTGAAGCTCAAGCCTTAGCAATGGGTGATGCTAGGGTAGTGATGAAGTTTTTGAAAAAATTATTTTCTCAATTTGGTACACCAAAAGTGATCATAAGTGATAGGGGTACTCACTTTTGTAATGCTTAGCTTGAGAAAGTTTTCAAAAGGCTAGGCGTTACACATAGGTTTTCTACTCCTTACCACCCCCAAACTAGTGGTCAAGTTGAGAACACAAATAGGAAAATAAAAAGAATTCTTGAAAAAACTATAGAGCGATCTCGAAAAGATTGGTCCGAGAAATTGGGCAATGCTCTATGGCCCTTTAGGACTGCATTCAAAACTCTTTTGGGTACTATTTAGGCTAGTCTATGGAAAGACTTGTCATTTACCTGTAGAAATTGAACATAATACTTATTGGGCTATAAAACAGATTAACCTTGATTAAGCTAGTGCACGTGAAAAGAAAGAAATTACAAATCAATGAGCTGGATGAATGGAGATTGCAAGCTTATGATAATGCAAGGATATATAAGGAGCGGACTAAAAGATGGCATGATGCTCGCATTAAGGAACATAAATAATTTCAAGCTGGAGATTAGGTATTATTATACAATTCGAGGCTTTGACTTTTTCAGGTAAGTTAAAATTAAGATGGTCTGGCCCTTTTACAGTCAAAGAAGTCTTTCCCTATGGGACGATCAAAATTACTCATCCAGAAAAAGGAGATTTTAAGGTGAATGGGCAAAGGCTCAAATTGTATTTAAGGAAGAATTGAAGGAGTTAAAGGAGGTTTTATACCTCTAAGACTAGGTAAAATTACCCCTGAATGTCTAACCAATACGACATTAAAGAAGTGTTGGGTGGGAGACAGCCGACCATTTTATTTGTTTTTAATATTTGTTTATTTAATTTTCATGTTTTTAGTTTGTTTCTTTGATTTTTATTTCTTCTATCATTGGTTGGTGGTGTGTTATTTTAAGTTCACTTGAATATGTAGAGGAAAATTTTCTTTTGAGGGGCAACTTAAGCTTGCCTTTCGACACTCCCATGTTGTTGGGCATATCATTCATTTTCAGAGACAATAGCTGCAACACGCCCAATGACATGCCCATGTCACTGGACCTGTTATTTAAATTGTACGACAATAGCTATAACATGCCTAGTGACACTCCTATATCACTGGTCATGTCATTTTGGCTAAAATTGGAGTCATAGTGGCAACAGTACGCACAAAGACATGGCCATGTCACTAGGCATGTCGTTTTATTTCAGTCACAGTAGCAATAACACTCCCAAAGACACGCCCATGTCACTGGGCATGTCGTATTATCTCAGATGCAGTAGCGTTGACACACTCAACGACACGGGCATGTCTATGGGCATGTTAATGGTTTTTAAAAAATGTGGCGACTCCCATTTAAACTGACTTTTCACTCTTTTCTCTCTCTCTTTGTTGATTTTCTCTCATAATTCTCTTAACTTCACACTTGAAATCACTTACCCACTCATCCTAGAAGGGATTTAGATCCCCATTCCAAGTTTAAGAGAGGATATATTTTCTTTTTCTTCAATTTTATCACATCCTTCACTGCTATTTTAAGGTATGAACTCTAAATTTTGCGATTTCATTTTATTTTCTTTGAAATCTCTTCAGGATTTCTTGTAATTTTTTGAGATTCTTCAAAATTATTCGGCTTACCCCAAGTTTTTAAAGATTTGTTATGCTTTACTCGTTATATTTTTAGGGATTCCTTAGTTGGGTCTGTTTTTAGTATGTTTATGCACTATTTATTAGTTATTTATGCACCCATTTAGCAATTTCTTTGTTTTAATTTGTTGGGTTATGGAAGCATATAGACTGAAGCATTGCATTTTGTATTCCATGGTCATTAGATGCAATGATTTATTTTCTTTTCGTGGATTTCACCATTCTATTGTTATTGTTGGTTTACTAGTGTTGGCGTAGTTGGCATTATTTTTTTGTTAGGTTATATTTTGTGCTTTGTTATTATAATGCAGATATTTTGGTAACCCTAACCTATGTTTTTGATATTGTTATTTTCTTTAGGATATTCTTGTTTATTATGCATATCATAGGCCCTCGTAAACAACCATCTTTCAAGTTACCCACTAAGAGAGCAAGAGGGGAAGGCAGTTCAAGCCAACCCGCTACATGTCCGACCTCTAAATTCATGGCCAGCCATAAGTGCCTTCGATTCTCAAATTCTGAGGAATGAAAGTGGTTTGAACTATTAGGAAATAAGGATTGGTCTCTACCTAGAGTTTTGGATTGGGAAGCTATAGAACAAGCCAACATTGTGGCTGAAATCTAATATTTGATAAACTATCTGGGATGGGAACAACTCTTCTCCATTAAAGAGCCTTCATATAGAGAACTAACACTTAAATTCTATTGCACTTTCCAGTTTAACAAGAATAAGATCTCAATTACCGAGCCAACAATGAAGTTTTGATTTGGATGGCAACGATTCCAAATGAGTGTCAATGAACATTTAGGGTTGTTTACTGCGAAGGAGGTGCAAACTTCTGATTATCTTAACTCTGAGGTAGATTTTACAGAATACAAAGTTATTCCTCCCCAGGTTTGGAGGACATTTGCACCCAATACAGACAGGTATCAGCCTAAGGTGTCCAAAGCATCGAATTTTGAATCTTTTCCTTATTGAGTGGTATATAATATGTTGGTTCACACTATTTTGGCTTGACAAAGTAGTAAAAGATTAGCATGAGGGATTTATTCTTTTTGAATTACATGGTTTAGAAAATCTGATGCAATATAGCTCATGCTATCACACATTTCTTCTACGAGCAGTCCAAGAAAGGGGTACCAAGTAATTTACATGGTGGCATGTATGTCACAAGGTTAGCTCGCAGTTTGGGTGTGTTAGATGGATGCCACTTGATGGTTGTGGATGGGTTTCCCAAACGTTTGGGTATGGACACTTTGACGCGGTTAGACCGAGAGAAGTTTGTGGAGCTAAAGGCACCGCCTACAGATTCTGAGCCAGCTCCTTCTACTCTTACTTCTGACATACCTACATCTTCACCGACAAACTTTCATGGGCTGTCTGCCACTGCTGGACCTTTTTCCTCAGCTGGCCCGTCCTTTACCCTAGCCCCTACCTTTCGAAACTGGCGTCATTCGGTTAATATTGAGTGGCATGATGATAGGAAATCCACTGATTTTGAGAGGCAGATATGCAAGATTGAAGGCAAATTATGGAACCTTGAGTTGAATCAAAATAAGATATTGTCTCAGCATAACCATATCTAGATTTTCCTGGAGCAACACGCCTCTTCCTTTCAAGTGCAATTAGATCACGAGATTTTATGAAGGCAATGGTTGGAGCAGTCCATGCTTGAGTTTTGGATGTCTTAGGGGTTTAGCCCTTCGCAACCTCCGCCTCCACCATATTAGCCTTCGGTGCCACATGCAGATGCTTTTGATGACCATGCCAGTCATGATACTAGTGCCAGCGGTGAGGATACCAGTGCTAGTGATGATTCCAGTACTGAGCCTATGACTGCCTAGCTCACTTTTTCCCATCTAGTGGATTCTTTTTCTTTACTTCATTACTTTCTTTTTATTTTTATTTTTTTGGATGATTGTACTTTTAACCCATTCATAAGTTCTTTTTCTTTTCTTTTTATTTTATTTATGTATTTCTTTCTTTCTTTCTTTCTATTTTTTTATATATCTTTGAATCTTCACAATTTTGCATGTTAGTATTTGTTCTGTATTTAATTCATCTTCGCAATGCTTTTGGGACCATATTCATATATATCACTTCATGGACATGCAAGGGCAGTTCTCTCTCTCTTTTTTGTTGTCTTTTTTGTTTTACACACATTGGGGACAATGTGTGTCTTAAGTGTGGGGGAGAGGCACATTTCTGAGATTGAGTCTTATTGTTACTTATTTCATTCTTGTCATTTGCTTCATTAGTCTCATTTAGTCTTTTTAACTTATTTTTGGGATCAAGTAAACTAGATTGCTATAATAGTATGACTTGAAATGACTCTTCTTTATATTAAATTAATGCTTGATTTACTAAATGACAATATCTTATTAAGGTTAACTTGGCTATCTTAATCAATTGCTGAAGACCGAATGTAATAGTCATAATTAGGTAGTTGATTAATGAGAATTGCACACACCTCAAGTTTAAAATCTTACTTACATTTTTTAGCATGTTAAAATTCTTTAGATACTTGATTTGAACTTAGTATGACATCTTTAGTATCTTAAGTTCTTGATCACTTGTCTTAAAAATAAAAAAATAAAAAAAAGAATTTTGTTTCAGGAGCTATGAAAATTTGTCCCTGTTCCGCTGATTTTAACTCTTGAATTGAAACAAATGAATTGAAATCATGAATAGTGCTAGTAGCCATTTGAACGGTGATTCTAATTGAGTAACTGGGGGTCAATATCACAAATGTTTATCTTCACGTCAAAAAATTAGTATCAATTCAAACAAGTCGGGCTTCTTAAAAAAAATAATGGTTCAAGCAATGCAAGTTAAGCGTAAAGGGTAAATTCATAAAAAAAGGGTTAACAAATTTAAGAGAAATTTTGCATTTTCTTACTCTGCTCATGACTTTTGAGTTCTTTGACTTTTATGCTTAATCTTTTAACTCTGGATTTTTAAATTTTAGATTTGTGAAATTTTTTTTTTGATACTTCTTAATTCAGTTGTCATGTTTGAGAATTAGTTTTTGATTGAGAATTTCGGGTTTTCTAATTCAAGTATTGTAAAACTTTTCTTCTTTTTTTTTTGATATAGAGGGGTCCTTCATTTAAGCTTATTATAGTGATTTAGTTTGCTTGTGGACAAGCAAAAACTTAAGTGTGGGGAAATTTGATAAGTGTATAATTGATGATATTTTTGCCCCTATTTCTTAGTATAATTATTGTCAAATTGAGTTTAATTTATTTGTTCAAGTGCTTGCTTATTTTGAGGTCATATGGTCATTTAGGCTGAAATCACGGATGAAAGATAAGGAAAAGAGTTGTTTTTGCATATTTTTCAAGTGACATGCCCAAGGACATGGGCCTGTCAATGACTGTGTCGTTTGCCTACATTACAGAAGCTTCAACACGTCTAAAAATATAGGCATATCAATGCATGTATCATTAATCCTGAATTACAGTAGCTGCAACACGCCTAAGGATATGGACGTGTCGCTGCCCATGTCATTAACATTGGAAACAACATCGTTGACATGTCCAGTGACATGGCCATGTCGCAGGGCGTGTCAGGTAAAATTTCTGGGCTATAAAATCAGAGCTGAAGTGCAAATTGAGAATCCACTTTTTATCACTTAGAGCTGACTTCCTTAGAAGAAAATAGTTGGCAGCTGAGATTTAAGGTGAAGATCTAATTTATACAATATCTAAATCAAGAATCAAGGATTAAAGTAAAAAAAAAACACTTATGGATTGTTTGAATTCTTTTACTTATTTCTTTTATTCTAGTTTTTTGGTTATGAATATGAGCTAAATTATTTCTATCTGGATATTGATGAACCCTAGCTTTATTGTATGGATTGAAGAGTTTTTATTTAATTAAATCATTTAATTGAATTGTCTTATTCTTATAATTCTTAATTCTTTATTTCCAATTGATAATAGCATCCTTATTGATTGGTTGCAATTTTTATATTATTGACTTGAGAAGCTTGATATAAATAGAATTCTCATGAGGATTGAGGGTTGATTGGAGCGTTAGAGATAGACTTACAAGATCCTTTGGTTTATAATTCCTTATTCCTATTGCAAGATCTATTTAATTATAATTGAGAAGGGATTTCTAGCATTCTACTTAGTGATTAGGGATTAACTCACTCGAGAGAGGTTTTAGTCTAATTTAGAGGAATGTCAATTCAGCTCTGTTATTTAATTTAATTAAAAGCAATATTCATAAATATTTTTAATGCTAAGGGATTCAATATCTGGATAGTGTTTCTATCATCAATTCTTTTGCACAATACTTAATTTATCCTTAATTTAATATATTAAGTAATTCATCTTTTATTTTAATTATCACAAAAATTATTTGATTGCTAAACAATAATTGAGTTTTGCACTAGTAATTAAACGTGTCACCAGTGTAACAATATCTTACTCACTACTTTATTACTTGTGCGACCCGTTCACTTGTGGTAACATTGCAATAACATAGATTCTCCATCAAAAAGCATGACCGGGGCATGCTATTTTTTTGGCAATTGCTTGATTTCTTGGTTTAGAAAGAAACAAGTGTAGGTTGCTTTGTCTACCTTAGAAGCCGAATATATTGCTGCATATTTTTATTGTACGTAAGTTTTATAGATGAAGCAACAATTGATTGATTATGAAAAAATATTTTATCATATTCCTATTAAGTGTAATAACACTAGTGCAATTAACTTATCTAAGAATCCAATCCAACATTCTAGGTCTAAACATATAGATAGTAGGTATAATTTCTTAAGAGATAATACACAAAACCAAAATATTGTCTTAGAATTCTTTGATATATAAAACTAACTTGCTAATAGCTTTACAAAACCATTGAATAAGGATAGATTAAACTTCATTAAGCATAACTTAGGAATGATTGATGGAAGCTACTTGAATGAATAAACCATATGCATTCAATTCATTGTATTATGTTTGAAAGGTTTTATCCTCAATTTAAAACATCAATTTTGAATATAAATTGCCCATTTAAAATTTTATCTCTTTTCTTTCTTTCTATGTTTTTTCTTTGTTTAGTGCAGTCATCCTGTCCTATCTCGCAGTCGCTAGTTGCTTAGTTAGTTTCATTCCAGATAGACCTTCTGTGAGCGGTTGGGCAGATATGATGAACGGTAGTGAGAATTTGAAAAGTCTTGATCATTACAGGTTTTTCCATAGGTAGTGAGCACCCCATCTTATATAATGGTCGCACCGTGGTCTATAGCAAGCGTCCTTATGCAAAAAGATGGTTGCGCCCTGTACACTCTGCACAATATTTTCTAACCGTTAGCCATGTGTCAATTTTCTTTTTTCTCTTCTCTAACAGCTTTAAACAGCTAGTTTTTCATAATTTCTCTATTTAAACCCTCTAAACTTCAGTTACATACTTATTTGATCACTTCCATCATATAAACATAACATCAAACTCAAATATCATCTCAAAACCCTCACATCTCAAAAACACACTCTGATTGTCTGTCTCCTTCTTATCTATAATATCAAATGGCTCCCAAGAAGAAGATACCATCTAAGGGAAAAGGAAAAAGGAAAAAGCCATTGGGTATTATCATTAGGGAATAACAAAAAGCTCCTCCCTCTCCTCTACCACCTAGAAGAGGTGAGAAAACTCACAAACCTTATCACCAAACTTCGAAAGAGGATATTAGATATGCCATGCTTAAGAGGAAGAAGATGCAGGGAACCAAGAGTCCTTTTGGAGGCATGCTCATTACCCTAAACATCAATGATGAAATTGATAGATTTCTAGATGTTCTTGGGTGGAGAAAGTTTGTGTACCCAGATGAGGTAGGTTACCCTAGTTTAAGTAAAGAATTTCTTATGTCCCTTCAAATAGAAAAGAGTGATAACTCAGCCCTAGGTTGGTATGGGAGTATATTCAAATTATTTGATCAATATCTTGCCTTAACCCTAGAAGATTTTGCCAAAATTTAGGATTTTCCAACTGATGGAACCACATCCTATGATGATACAGTATTTTCAAACCAAACCCTCTCTACCTTTTGACAAGAAATTTCTGTAGAAAAATCCTTTGTGAAGGAATCCAAGGCTAGACACGTCAAATTACTCACTCATTGGATACTCCATAGGATCATAACCTACATAATCCACCAAAGGGCTATTGGAAATGAAAAAGTCACAGGAAGGGACTTGATTTTTCTCAATGCCTTCACTCACCACATTCCCATCAACACACCTAAATTCTTGATAGATACATTCTATCACCATGCAACTAAAAACTCTAGAACATCCTTTCTTTCCTAACATATTACTCAAATAGCTAGGCACTTGTATTTATTGAATGACCTCAATCTAGCCACCATGAGAAATCCATTTGACCTCTCCTCTAGTGCCATCACCATGGAATATCTAGAGCATGTTGGTTGTGTTAAGAAAATTGATGGGTCATATGTTTATCTCTTTGACAAAAAGGTTGTAGTGGATAGGCATAAAAAGAGACCTAGATACAGCATAAAAGGAGAAGGTGAATCTATGGAAGTTGCTGTGAAAATGACTCACAAACCTTCTACCTGCAAAACTAGCAAAATCAGCTCTTCAACAAAACTCATCCTTAAAGCCATCAAATCTCTTTCTAAGCAATTCTCTCACTTCAAAAGGGATGTGTCCAAGAGATTTAAGCAATTGAACAAGAAAATTGATCTTCTATCCCATATTATCATGATCTATATGACATTCAATGCAAGATGGAGTTGCCTCATTGTGATCTTACAGAATAGGATTTTAGTGACTTTATGGAAAGCCCTTTGAAGAAGAATTCTTAGAAGATGATGATAGCTATAACTATAGCTCTAGAAGTAGTTTTCATCATCCTTTTGACAAGGATAAGGTCCCTATGGAAGAATAAGAGCCTGAGGATGAAGATTCAGATTAGATTTTTTTTTTGTTTTGTTATTCTGTTTTTATTTTTCTTTCTTATGTTTCATGTTTCATGTTTTCTGTTATTCTTATAATTCATGTGTCATGAAGAACATTTATTTTCATGAATGCCTTAATCTCCTTTATATTGATGTTTTCTATTTCCTTTTTCTTTTTACCTTTGTTAAAAGGGGAGAAGATAAGATGATGACTGAAAGCTAAGCTATGATGATTGAAACATTAATATGAAACATTGGCTAAAGGAAAAGGAAATTAAATTGAAACAATAATCATCTTAGACAAGCATATATTTAGGGGGAGATTAAAAGAAACTAATTGAATCAAAGATTGTCATTATTTTGCTTATTTTTTATCATCATTCTATTTGATTGCCAAAGTAAAAAAAAAAGGGGAGATTGTTAGCTAAATAATCTCAATTTTGATCTTTATCACTCAAATTGAATGATGCATTTAACATGTCTTTAAGTTACTTGATGCAGGAATAAGTTGCTCAATATATTACTAGAACAAAGTAAAAAGTATGTTCACTCCAGGCCAAAGGGTAACCACCCTTAAAGATTTGAAGAACAAATTGAATCACTGTAGATCCTTGATTTTGGCCTTAAGCTAGTTTGGTCCTAATTGAAGATGGCCTAAATACTTATCGATCCATTTCTTAATGGTTTAAACCTATTTTTTAAGTCTTTATTTTGATTGGTCCAATTTTTATAAGGCCCAAATGATTATGGTTTATTTTGATAGACCAGTTTGATATGGACATGTCCATATCGATCTAGGCAAGCCCAGTTCGACATGGTCTTATTTTAGCTTCAAGTTTAGTTTAAGATGGTCACATTTTATCATGAATTTAAATTATTTTAAGTCGACGTGTCTCAAATAAAACTGGGCTAATCAGGAAACTAAGATGGGTTTATGAAGTTTAGCCTAAAATTCTCTTATAAATAGAGAATGAAAGCAAGCAGCAGAGGATGACAACAAATAGCACCTATCAAGGAAGCAATAACCAAAATAGCAAACAAAACCCTAGCAGCTTGAGTGAGTAGTGAGAAGAAACACCAAACCATCAAACCACAAGGCAGTGTTATACGTCTATCTTCATCTTTATCTAATTTATTTCAAGATTACACTAATTCATTCATCTTGTTTTATTATTCTATTTTTATTCATGTTTTATTGTTTCATTTTTGTTTACATTATTATGAACATTTAGTAACCTTAGTTGAAGGTCAATAATCCATATAGTTAAACATGATTTATACTAATATTAATTGCCTCATGTGTTTATTGTTGTTCAAACTACATTAAACTTATTAATTGGTTTTCAAGACAACTTGTTTAAACCAGTTTTAAAGTCATAGTAGCCCTAAAATCAAATTTCAATACCTTTAAACTCTAAAACAGTTTTTGAACCATAAAACTCTAAAATAGTTTTCAATATCAAAACCAATCCCAAGACAGTTTTTTATACTAAACCCTAAAATCAGTTTCCAAATTCCAAAGTTCTAAAATCAGTTTTTAAATCCTAAAAATCCTAAAACCCTAAACTTTATTTTCTCAACCCAACTCAACGCAAGACAGCAACTTTGTTTTTCTAAAAAAACCAAACCCTAATCATATTTTAAAACCCTAATTCCTTAAAACCTCAATATCCAAAACCTTAATTCTTTAAAATCCTAATTCCATTTTTTTAAAAACTCTAAACCCTAATTTTAAAAACCCTAATCTATATTGATAGAATCCTAGTTTGTATATTTAATAATTAATATAATGTAAGTTTGATTATTAATGCTTGTTATGCATGTTTTATTGTATTTTGTGTTGGATGTTTTATTTTAATGCTTGAATGACCAAATTAATTGTTTATTTAGATTTTAAGATTATAAAAGACATGTTTTCACTTTGTGGATGCCTCTGTTTTTATCATGTAATTTAATTTATCGTTTAAAAATTTTGGATTAATGTAAAAGGATACGTTTTCACCTTTTGATGGGTATCCTATTTATTTAGTTTTAGATGTTGGATTTGGTTGTAAGGGTACGTTTCCTCCTAGGGTGGGTGCCCATTTATTGTTTTGTTTTGAACATTACTTTGATTTTAATATAATGATACTTTATTTTGTTATTCACATGTAGTATGGATAATATCATAATAACTAAGAATTTTATAATATTTAGACATGAAAAGGAGGCTGGTTCTAATGAACCGAGTGTTGTAGGGGTGCTAGGTCATTCTCACCTTCCCCACACGTACCCAACTTTTCGAACCCATTAGAGGGTTGTGGATTCCTTAGAAATTCAGTCATCCACCCCTTTCTTTTTTTCAGCCCATCTAGGTGGTGACTCCATATTCTTCGGGTTTAGGCCCGTGTTCTCTAAGGCCCTAAGCCTAACAGTGCCGAAGTCGCAAGAATAATTCCACTTGGGAGTGGGGGCAAAAATCTCCTCTTACAGTGGCTACTCCACTGGGGATAAGAGAAGTTGATTCCATTGGTTTTTATATTATTTTATTATTTCTTATTATGATATTATCCATTGTATCATTTTATATTGCATAGTATGCGTGAGTTAGGACACCCTTGTTATCCGTGTTGTGTTATGCAAAGGATACCATACTTTCACTCAAGGTATGGAGTTCGAGCATGGCATAACCATTCATAGTCTTGTACCATTTGGTATATACTTGTTGTGGAAACCTAAGCTTTTCAACCCAAAGACTAAAGCCTATATAGTTGGCCTAGTTACTTTTCTTAGGTTTATATGCTTGCTCTTTAACTATATTTGATATATCTTAGTTTGAATCATGGCCTATTTGGTTTGTTCTTTTTCTAATATGACCTAATTATAGTATAAGCTCAAAATAATTTTTAAGCCTAAAAGACTAAAACTACTTTTAAAATTTTTCAAGATAGTCTTTGGACATAAAACCTTTTTCCGAGATGGGTCAAAATAATTTTTTATCTCAAGTTCAAAGCCCAAAATCTATTTTTAAACAAATCTTTTCACAATGGGTTTTGAAACAAAAAAAAATATTTTTCATCTCATGACCCAAGTTCAAAGCCCCAAAATTCATTTTTGAAATAAATATTTTATAATGGGCTTTGAAATAAAACCATTTTAAACAAACCTTTTTATTGGGCTTACAACTAATTAGGCCAATTATGAAATATTAAAAATCAATTGTGGGCCTAGTTTATACTAAGACTTATCAATCATGGGCTTGTTTGAAGTATGAATTACTAGTTGTTTTTCCAAAATAGGAAATCTATTTATGATAAATCTTTCAATTTGGTTTTAATTCCAATGTAGCATAAAAGCTATTTTTAGTTGGCCCAATGGATTAAAACTTATTTAATGAGAATTATCATAGACCAATTTCTAAATTTGAAAATACAACTATTGGTTGAAACTTCGAGGGAATTATTTAAAAATAATATACCCTATGTTGGTATTTTATTGGCCATATACCTAGGAAAAGAGACTCGTCATTCGTGTGTGGAAGTTATAAGGTTGGAAGGTTCATTCCTACTGTGTTAAGTTGTTTTGTTTGATTGTTACTTATGCATCCATGCATACATCCATGCATACATACATACATACATATATACATTGCATCTCATATAATTAATTCTTTCTGGCTCACAGCCCTGGATTACAGCAATTCAAGAGCCTACGAAAATTCAACCTATGCCAGTGATGTAGAATCTAGCAACGACTCAATTAGCTTCTCACCAAAAGCAATGGAATCTGAACAGATTCAATGCAGTCATTACCAAGATGGAAGAACTTAAGAGGGTCATGGCTGAGGCCATGAAAAACCAAATGGCTGTAATGTTTGGGAATGTTGTTGAAGCGTCTACTAGTACCAAGAAGTAGAATAACAAAGAAAAGGCTAAGGTTGGTGAAGTAGCCTTCGATGATGACAAGATGGTTATTGATGATGATGAATACGGGGCTTAGTACTTTCAAAATCCTCAAGATAAGAAGAAGGAGTCAAAAGTTATGGAGAAGGCAACTATTGAAAAGACCGAGACTTCTTATGTGGAGAAGATGATTGCTTATTTGGAGAAGAAGTTTGAGAAGAAGCTAAAAATCCAAGAGATGTTAGAAGTGGACAAGCTGTTTGAACAAGATGATGAGGTCTCTTATAAATTCAAGATGCCATCTTTTGCTAAGTTCGATGAACTGGCAACCCTCATCTTCATGTGAAGCAATATATCACAGCTATGCAGTCTGCCCGAGCTCCTAAGGCTCAAACTCTAAGGTACTTCATGCTTTTGTTGGATCCGATTATGCATAATTGGTTCAACACCTTAAAGGATAGTACTAAAAAAAGCTGGGATTTGTTGTACAAGGCCTTCATTCAATAATATGGGTACAATGCTAAGTTGGAGGTCACTTTGATTGAAGTTGAGTTGATAAGGTAGAAATTAAATAAAAATTTTTTTGACTATGTGAAGAGGTAGAGAAATAAGGTCGTGTTGTCAAGAAGAGACCTGATGAATCTGATCAAATTAGGATGATTGTGAAGGGAGTGATGCCTAGTCTTCATAAAAGGATGTCTCACACCCTCATCTGGAATTTCAAAGATCTTCTTCTAGCTAGTTTGCAAATTAAAGAGTTAAAAAGGGAGAAAACTATTTTTCTGCAACAAGAAATGAGAAAGGAAACTATCAGTCTGGAAATCAAAGCACTCAAAAGGCGATTGATGTTAATGCAACTGCCCAAGGAGGTAGATGACAGTTTTCAGAGTTACACAAATTGCTATCTTGGATTCTTAATAAACTGCATAAAAAAGGGTTGTTACAGCCATTAGCCCCATGCCTATTGCCAAATCCTTTGCTACCTAATTTTGATGTAAAGGCATTTTGCCAATTTTACCATATACAAAGGGATGAGACGGATAAGTGTTTGAGGTTGAGACATGAAATTCAAAACTTGATTGATAGTAGAAAGTTGCCTGAACCTAACAAGCCCAACATGAAGGACAATCCATTGCCAAACTTTAACAAGGTCCCACCACCGGCAACTTTCATGATTAAAGGAGGTTTGAATGAGAGTTTTGTGTTGTCTTCTTTCCAAAATATGGTAGTCAAAGAAGAAGTGGTGTTTAGCAAGATGAAACAAGTTGTGGTTTGAAAGAAAGTAGCAATTTGTATGGTATATGAATTTTAGGATTCAACTGATAGTGATGATGATTTTGAGCCCAAGAAGGATGAGTGGACCTGGTCTAAGCCCAAAGAAGATTAGGCAAGGCCACCACCAAAAGAAGTGGAAGTTGATAAGGGAAAGGATGTTGAAGCTGGGAACAAAGAAGAAGAAGATGATGTTGTCCTTAAGCAGTTGAAGAGAACACAAACTAGTATCAGCATATGGGATTTGCTAGCTACATCAAAGAAGCATCTAGAAATAATGGCCAAGGTTATGGCTAGCATGCCAATTTCTACTTCTATAACACCAGAGGAGCTGGTTAATTTTATAAAAGTAGAAGGAGTGATGAAATGTGAGGGGGATTAAAAGAAGAACAAGATTGATGTGAGGATGGTATCATTTTTAGATACTGATTTGCCATAAGAGAGAAGGGACCACATCCGCCCGCTTTTCATCAAAGTAGAAGTCAAAGGGAAATGGACTCCGTGTGTAATGGTTATGATGAATCTATCATAAATGTTTATCCACTTAAGATCTTGTCAAAGCTAGCTATGTCGACAAGGGATCTAAGCCTAGCCAAGGAGAGGCATGCTGAAGGAACCTTCAAAGCTGTTGTGAAGGCTAGTCCTATTGAATCCATGGTAGAATTTGTGGTTTTAGACATACCAGTTACTTTTGCTTTATTATTGGGATGACCATGATTTCATCCTCTTGGTGAAGTTCCTTCTACGCTCCATCAAAAGATAAAATTCCTAAATAGGGATGAGATAGTAGTCATTGAGGTCGAGGACAATGAAGTGGTAAATGCATTGATGGTTAAGAGGCCTCTCAATGGTTTTCAAGTAGGTGTTATTTTTTATGATGAAGTGGTAGATCCCAAAGTCCTGTCTATGATGAAGAATATGAACTATCTACCCAACGTTGGCATAGAAAAGGGAAAGACAGGTGTTACAAAGCTTCCATATTTAAAGACTCAATCTTCCAAGAAATGGTTAGGATATGATAAAGCTAACAAAGATGTTTAACCTAAGAAGAACGAGAAGATGAGTTTCCCACCACTTAAAGAGATTTTTGTCAAAGCTCCAGACATGGGACCACTCTAAGAAAAGCCAGAGTCAGTCATGTTCATGGAAAAATTCATCCCAAGTTTTGAGATTTTTGATGATGTTGTTGAACCAGTGGAACAGATGAAGAAAGAGCTTATTCTGCCAGCTGACAAGGACCCTAATCCAGAAGAAAAGAAGGAGGTTGTCCTAAAAGTCCAGAAGACTCCAGAGAAAATTGTTGCTTTAGTTAAAGAAAAATTTGAAGATGATTTAGTTTATGATTTTGAGAACATTGATTTTGATTTTGATTTTAATTTGTCTACTTTGTATGAGGATGACAATGTTTTCTTTTCTAAGATGAATGCAATAAAGTCTGATTTTACTTGTGTGATATTTTTTCTGATGGTTGCATACATTCAAGTAGTGATTACATAAGCATTTTTAATATTAACTCTGTTGACACACAATCATTAAATTTGGGAACAACCAATAACCAGAAAAATATTAGCATAGCATCCGATGAATGAATTAGTGTAATCATTCATCGGATGCTATGCTAATAACAACCAATAACCAGAAAAGAGAGATTTGAAAAAAATATTTAAGAAATATGAAGAAGTCTTTGCTTGGTCTTATGAAGATATGCCTAGGATTGATCGAGACATAGACGAGCACTTGATTCCTACTTACACTCATATGAAACATGTTAAACAAAAGCTTAGACAGTTAAGACCAAAATGGGCAGAATTAGTCAAAGAAGAAGTCATTATGCAGATACAAGTCAAGTTTCTTGAGGTAATAGACTATCTTGATTGGTTAGCTAACATAGTTCCTATGCCAAAACAAGATGGAAGAATTAAGATTTAGGTGGACTATAGGAACTTGAACAAAGCTTCACCCAAAGATGACTCTCCTTTACCCTATATAGATGTCCTTATTGATAGTGCAGCCTTTAGTGTGCTACACTCGTTAGTAGATTAATTTTTCGGATACAACCAGTTATTAATGGCCTAAGAGGATAAAGCTCAAACTATCTTTATTACTACATGGGGTATATTCTGTTATAGGGTGATGTCGATTGGGTTAAAGAATGCCGGAGCAACCTACCAAAGTATGGCTACCACTTTGCTCTATGAAATGATGCACAAAGAAGTCGAGGTCTATGTCGATGATACGATGGTTAAGTCGGATACAAGGGAGCAACATTTCCAAAACTTAGAATTATTCTTTGAGAGGGAAGTAAAGTATAAGCTAAGGTTGAATTGAAGAAGTGCGTGTTTGAGGTTACTTCAGGCAAGTTGTTGGGACATATGATAGGTCCAAATGGTATTGAGATTGATCCCGATAAAGTTAAGGCAATCCAGGATATGCCACCCCCTAAGACAGAGAATGAAGTTCGGGAGTTTATTGGTAGATTATAGTACATTAGCATATTCATAACAAAGTTTACCACAATCTATGAACCGATCTTTAAATTGCTTAAGAAAAATCAGCCAGTCAAGTGGAATGATGAATGTCAAAAGGCCTTTGAGAATATTAAAGAGTATTTATTGAATTCACCTATTTTAAAGCCACTTAAAAATGGTAGACCTTTGTTACTATACTTAGCAATAGAGGAAGAATCGATAGGAGTAATGCTCACCCAAGCAGATGAATCAAGGGTTGAATATGCAATTTACTATTTAAGCAGAAAGCTCCTACCTTATGAAATTAAGTTTAGTATCATTGAAAAGACATGTATAGCCATGATTTAGTCATTTAAGAAGTTGCGGCATTAATTTTACTCTTATAGTGTGCAAGCGATTTCTAGGATGGATCCAGTGAAGTATTTAAAGGAAACACCTTCGTTGATTGGAAAATATAGCAGATGGTTGATCATTTTGGAAGAGTTTGAGATCGAGTATATAACCAGAAAAATCATCAAAGGTAGAGCAATAGCAGAGTTCCTGGCCCAGCAACCATTGTCGGATAGTGAGGAAGTGGTTTTGGAATTTTATGATGAATATTTAGAGGCCATAAATGTACATGGATGGAAGATGTATTTTGACGGAGCAGTAAATAGAAAAGGTATTGGTCTAAGGGTAATTTTGGAATCACTTGAAGGGGAATTCATCCCTTTAGCCAAGAAGTTAAAGTTTAGGGCAACCAATAACATGGTGGAGTATGAAGCCTACATTTTTAGCTTAGAAACCTTGATGATCACGAAGATTAATAAAGTGTAGGTTATTGGCAATTCATTGCTAGTAGTATCTCAAGTAAATAACAAATGGGAGTTGCAGAAAGAAAAACTAAAATCGTACTATGACTTCGAACCATTTGACCTTAATGAAGAAGAATTTTAAGGAGTGCATATTCATACACCTACCAAGGGAGGAAAATCGGATGGCCGATGCCCTAGCCACATTGGCTTTGGTATGGGAAGATCCTGTTAAGTCATTTCTTAAGCCTCTGGTTCTGACTAGCTCATTGACTCCTTGTTATGAATATGAAACAGTCATGAAAATCGATATGGACGGTGATGCATGGTACAACACCAATAAATGGTTTTTGGAAAGTAAAGAGTACCCGCAAGATGCAATAATGGAAGAGAGAAGAGCTATAAGGCGATGGTCTTTGCAATACATTACCTTTCATGGGGAGTTGTATCGAAGATGGCCTGATAGAGTGCATTTAAGATGCTTAAGAAAGTTCAAAGTCGAGCAAATCATGTCAAAAATATATGCTGGGAGTTATGGACCCCACATGAATGGGTTGACCCTAGTTAAAAAGATAATCCGACAAGGCTACTATTGGTTGACTATGAAAAAAGACTGTATTGATTTTGTGAGAAAGTGGCAACAATGCTAGGTGCATGAAAATTTGAATCACATGCCTCCCGAAGAATTGCATTCTATGTCTTCACCCTAGCCTTTCGCAACTTGGGGAATCAACATTATTGAGAAGATACATCCAAGGGCTTTAAATGGTCACCGGTTCATTGTAGTAGCAGTTGATTATTTTTTAAAATGGGTTGAAGCTGAGTCTTTCAATAAGTTGGGGGCAAGGCAAATGGCTAGGTTTATTGAAAAGAATCTTATATGTAGGTGTGAGGTCCCACACAGTATGATATCAAACAATGGGTTGTAGTTTAAAGGAGCAGTCAAGGATTTATTCTCAAAGTACCAGATTTTTCATCATCGGTCTTCCCCTTATAGACCAAAGGCTAATGGTGCAGTAGAAGCGACAAACAAGATAATTAAGCAAATTTTGTCCAGGATGACCAAGACATATAGGGATTGGTCGAAAATGCTTCCTTTTGCTTTATGGGGGTACAGGATGAGAGTGCGAACCCGACCAGAATGACACCATTTTCTTTAGTTTATGGGATGGAAACAGTATTACTAATTGAAATCAAGATTAAATCACTAAGAGTGGTCCTAGAAGCTGAATTGCCTGAAGTAGAATGGGTGGCAAGCAGATATACACAGTTGGCCTTGTTGGAAGAAAGAAGATTGAAGGCATTGTATCATCATCAGTTGTATCAACAATAGAAGTGTTAAGATTAGAAAGCTTAGAGCAGGTGATTTAGTGTTAAAGCAATACAAACCAAACTTCTCTGATCCGAGAGGGAAATTTAGACCTGGCTGGGAAGAGCCATACGTTGTAAAACAAGTCATGAGCAAGGACACAGTCAAGTTGTCAAACATGGACGAGAACGAATTTAGTGAGCTAGTAAACATTGATAGGTTGAAAAGGTTTTATGTTTGAAAAAAAAATTTTGCTAGGTTGAAAACCTGAGAGGGCGGCCTAGGCAAAAGTTAGAGCAGTTCCCTTATTCCGAAAATCCTAAAGGGTGGACTAGGCAATGATTAGATCTAAATCAGTAAAAATTGTCAATTAGAAAACTCGAAAGGGCTGGTTGGCAACAAGAGTGATCGTGTGTATACAGGATTAATATTTTTGGTTGTTCCCTAATTTAATAAAATAGAGTTTATGCTAAAATTGTGTGCATTATTTTGAATTATTTAACTATTTGGGTAAAATAAATACCACAATAACAAAAGGTGATGACAAATTATAAAAGAAAAGAAAACATCTTTCATTTATTTTTATTGTTCATCCTAACATTATCTTTCTAAAAATTGACAAATGAAAAATCTATGGCAGATGATAAGTGTAGCATACAGGCCAGCTTTACTTTAATTGATCCAAGAAGACTTCAGTCAGACGAGGCATGTCCAAATTAGGAGTAAATTCAAAACCTCAAGGCTCGGCTCCATACTGATGGTCAAATTGATGAGGATCATAGCAAGTTCCTCGATGAACAGTAGCAAGAGGAACATACATCAGATATGTCTGAATGGTGACATGAGTAATCTTCCACCAAGGTAGCAACCAACGGATGTTGACCACAGCTCGTGAATGGATCCAGTCAATCCAGTCGGCATATGAAGAAGCATGATGTAATAATTTTCTGGCAAAATAGTGTCAAGGCAATTATCTAGTAAAATTAACAGATGAGGCATTGAGCAAGCAGAGACGTTCTTGTAGCCAGATCTATAAAGAGAAACAATAGTTATTAAAAAAAGAGCTCGTTAGGTTGAAAACCCACAAGGGTTGGCCTAAGTAAAAATTAGGATGGTTCACTAGTTCTGAAAACCAGCAAGGGCAGTCTAGGAAAAATTAAAACCAATATAAAAAAAATTAGCTAGGTTGAAAACCCGTAAGGGCAGCCTAGGCAAAAATTAGGACAGCTCGCTGGTTTCAAAATTCAAAAGGGCAGGCTAGGTAAAAATTAGAGCAACAAAACTAAAAGCCTAAATTGAAAACCTGAAGGGGCGGTTTAGATAATTACCTAAAGCAGCAGCAGACTCATGGCCAATCTCCTCGAAGATTTTGATTTGAATTGGTCCAACCCAATTAGGGTCTAGGCCAAGATCACAGGTATTGGCGATAAGCCTCCTTCCATTTGGTCCACAATATCTAGAACTCTCGGATCAATATCACTATTAGTAAAAATAAGCAAGAATTGGCCAAGCAAATATAGATAAAACATGCGTCCCCATGCCTTAGTCAGAGTCAAATGGGAAGTGCAAAAATCGAGCAAAGGGCCAAGCAAAATTTTCTCACCTCTAGTCAATTGCAGAACTTTGAATTTTGAAAGTTGAAATAACATTTGCATCTTTTGTTGAGTTTTAGAAGTCGGTAAGGGTAATTCCATTGGTTGGTTGATTGCTTAGGTATCCGAGAATAGCTTTAAATTCTTTAATCATAGAACAAATCTCAAAATTGTTTATCTTGAAAGTCCTAGTTTTCACATTCAAAAAAGAAGCCATGACATGTAAGAATGGTTGGTCTAATTTGACATTTTGAAAGCACTTTAAGACATTGAGTTGAGACAATGATACTTGTTCCCAATGTGTAGCGTTGATGTTTTTAAATAAATTTTTTATCTTTGTCAAATTGGCCTCAGTCATCATAAGAGTGCGACAGTTGCAACTAATTTTTATGAAGGAGAATTGATGTAGAAACTAGGTTAAAGACTTGAGGTTGTGTGGGGTGAAGTTACTTTGGATTTATTGGAGTGTTACTGTTTTGGTTCTAGGAGAAAAGAAGGTGATTTGTTGATTTATATAAGCATTGGCCGAAGTCCAAACTATTTTCGGCAATAAAATCCATAACGAATTAGGTTTATCCTTTAATCCATGTCGAAGTTAGTATGGGTGCACTAAATTTGTTGGGAAGTAGGAAAGTTGTTAAACCTAATTGGTGTGGGTATTAGATTTATTAATTAGTCCATGTTGAATTGGTATGCTTCTGTATATATATGTGTGTATATGTAAAAGTAAAGAAAAGTCAAAGTATAAAAAAAATCTAGATAAAAAAAAGTTGAAAAATCAAAATATTTTAATATTACAATACACTATTTGATATAAGTTGTTTAATTTATTACAAGCCTTTATTTATTTATGTACAACAAGTTTGAGGGAGGTGGTGGTCTGTAATTAAATAAATCCCTGAGGAATTCATTGCCTGTCGGAGGCAGAGATATATCATCTATCCAGTTTGCCCCCAAGGAAGAAGTATTTGGGTCTTGGTTGTCTTGAAAATCAGTCCTATTGAAGTCAGTGCTTGAGACAGGAGGCGGCACATCATGGTCATTGGTCCAAGGCCCTCTTGATGAAGACGCACCAAAATCCCTATAGCCTCGGAATCTGTGGTCTCAAAAGTTTCATTCAAGGCAAGCAGCACGCCAATGAGTGGTAGTTAATTAGTTTATTTAATTAAACTAATTAACTGATTTTCAAGACAACCTATTTAAACCAGTTTTAAAGTCACAGTAGTCCTAAAATCAAATTTCAATACCTTTAAACCCTAAAACAGTTTTTGAACCATAAAACTCTAAAATAGTTTCCAATATCAAAACCAATCCTAAGACAGTTTTTCATACTAAACCCTAAATCAGTTTCTAAATTCCAAAGTTCCAAAATCAATTTTTAAATCTTAAAAACCCTAAACTTCTTTTTCTCAACCCAACTCAACCCAAGACAGTAACTTTCTTTTCTTAAAAAAACCAAAACCCTAATCATATTTTAAAACCCTAATTCCTTAAAACCTTAATATCCAAAACCTTAATTCTTTAAAACCCTAATTCCACTTTTCTAAAAACTCTAAACCCTAAATTTAAAAACCCTAATCTATATTGATAGAAACCTAGTTTGTATAGCTATTATTTTATATAATGTAAGTTTGATTATTAATGCTTGTTATGGATGTTTTATTGTATTTTGTGTTGGATATTTTATTTTGATGCTTGAATGATCTAATTATTTATTTAGATTTCTCCACTTCGTGGATGCCTCAATTTTTATCATGTAATTTAATTTATCGTTTAAAGATTTTGGATTAATGTAAAAGGATATATTTCCACCTTTTGGTGGGTATCCTATTCATTTAGTTTTAGACATTGGATTTGGTTGAAAGGGTACGTTTCCACCTCGTGTCGGTGCCTATTTATTATTTTATTTTGAACATTACTTTGATTTTAATATAATAATATTTTATTTTATTATTCATATATAGCATGGATAATATCGTAATAACTAAGAATTTTATAATATTTAGACATGAAAATGAGGCCGATTTCAATGAACCGGGCGTTGTGGGAGTACTGAGTCATTCTCACCTTCCCCATATATATCCAACTTTTCAAACCTATTAGGGGGCTGGGGATTCCTTAGGAATCGAATCATCTACCCATTTCTTTTTCTCGGCCCGTCCAGGTGGCGACTCTATATTCTCCTGGTGTAAGCTCGTGTTCTCTAAGGCCCTTAGCCTAATAGTGCCGAAGTCACAAGAATCATTCCATACGGGAGTGGGGGCAAAAATCTCTTCTCATAATCACAGTAGGGTTAGCAATAAGAATCTCAACCTGAGAAGCGACCATATAAAGACATACGCGACCGTCCAAGAATTGAGATGATCGTACCTTAAGTGACAAAAATTCCAAGAATCACAATAGGGAATGCAAGGACAAGCGCGGTCTGAGGAGCAATCTCTCTAACACATTTCGCTACCGTCCCTTCTCAAAGGTGACCGTCCATACTTTTTGAGAGAAAATCACAAGGATTAGTAGTAGTGTTTGCGGTCTTGGGTGTGCCCAGAAGCTCGATGCGAGACATCCAATATGACCGTTATTCCAGTACTAGCCCGACTGTACCATTCATATTTTGGCAGAGAATTACTTTGTCAAATAAAAAAGTGACATGTGGAATGACGGTTGTAAGAGCGGAATTAAATTCAAAAACGGCGGTCGTCCCCTGACCTTAGGCGACTGTCCCGACAACCACAGCATAGGTAAATTCTACTATTAGAACACTCACATTTGACTATTGCAAGAACTTTTGAATGGAGCGACTGTCCCTATACAAAGGACGCTGCCCAACATTCCTAAGCGACCATCCTATGTGCCAAGAAGACCTCTCCTTGTGAAAACTTTTCATTATAATAAAGACTAGCCTAATAAAATATATCACATAATTCATAGCTGCTAGTTAGACCAAATTTGCTATAAATACTTTAATAAATCTCTTACTTAAGAAGTTCTTAAGACTGAAATAGCTAAGACAAATCACTTTCATTTTACTTACATCAAAATCTATATTTGTATTGATTGAGTATTGGGTGTGAGCATTAAACACCATTAAAAGTTTGAGTATGAGCTTGAAAACACTTAGATTGAGAGAGTGAGCCTGAGAAAACTCTTGTAAGGGTTTTGAGGATTGATCTCAAATCATTGTAAAGTTTGGTGTAAGCTTGTAAAAATACAAAGTTAGAGTTAAGCTTATAAAAACTCAAGATTAATGGAACCTTAACAAATTGTTAAGGAAGTGGATGTAGGATTGAGGTAATTTGAACCACTATAAATTCTTTTGTGTTCTTTTTTTTATACTCTACTCAATCTTTTTCTACATCTTCTTCATTTCTTATTTTTTTTTATTTTTTAATTTACTATCAATTCTTCAAATTAACCAATTCACTCCCCCCTCCCCCCTCTTGATTGCTATCTTGGAACAACAATCAGAATAATTTAGTGTTGAATTAATTAAATATCATAGCATTTTTAGAAATTGTTAAAAAAAACCTATTAAATTATTTTTTTTTTGTGTGATTTTAGTGAATGTTATGTTTATATTTAAAAATTTTATTTATTAATTATATGTATGCTAGAAAATTGAAATTTATTCCTTTTTTCATGGCTATTGAGTTATTTTTTTCATTATATTATTTGCGTTATTAAATATACTTGTTTATGTTTTTTATATATGTTTTTGTAGTTCATTGTTATGGATTTAAATGAGATTATGTATATTTATAATTTTAGAAAAATTTAATATCAATGTAATTTGAATTTGATAATTTAAACTCGATAATATATAGAGATATAACGAAAGTATTATTGCCTCATCTCGAAATTAAAAAAATCTTACTTACCAAAACAGTAGAAAATAATAAAGTTTATATACAAATTCTTACTTAAAATAATTTTTTATACAAATTTATAATATCAATTCATAAAGTTTTTAAAAAATAAAAAGTTTTAAAAATTAGATTAAGAAATTGTACTAAGTAAAAATGAATTAACCTATCAATTTTGTACTAAATATAAATTAAAGTTGGTTATAAGCCCATATATGTGTACAGAATTAATAATTTCTAAAAAGTTGAATAATTATTGTCAATAACTAATCTTTAATATAATATGTAAATGTATTAAATTAATTTTAATGCTTATTGGAGTAAATAAGAAAAAAAATAGTAAACTGATAGTTAGTGGTAAATTTTAATATATTTATATAAGAAATCTAATAAGTTAAATAGTTAGGAGTGTAAAATTTTATAAAAAAAAATATAAACAATTACTATTTTAAAATATCCAAAGTACATATGTTTAGACATATGAAATATCATTATACGTAATAAATTAGCATTAAAAATATATAATAGCTAAAATAGTTTGGAGTATGAAATTTTATAATGTATAATAAATAATAATTTAAAATATCCAAAGAGCATATATTTAGGCCTATGACATTTCATAATGTGTAATAAATAATAATCTAAAATATCTAAAGAGCAAAAATTTCATAATATGTAAAAATTAAAATTAAAAAAAAATCTAAATAGCATATATAAGGATGTGCTATCAAAATTACTCGATTGTTTAATAATCTATTTTTTAAAAAAAACTAAAAGAAAAAGAAAAGTAATTAAAAAAATCTTTTATCTATAATTTATAGTATGAAATATGAAAATATAAAGGGTTAGTAGAATATATTTTATGAAAAAAAGAGAAATTTTTTTTCATAATTTATGACATAAAATATGAAAATAAAAATAATTAATAGAATATACTTTATAAAAAAAATATTCCCATAATTAATGGCTTAAAACATGAAAATAAAAAAAAAAGTTAGTGAATTATACTTAACGAATAAAATCTTCCCATTATAGGATGACCTAAAATATAGAAATAAAAGGAGTTAGTGAATTATATTTTATGAAAAAAAAATCTTCTCATAATTCATGGCCTAAAATATAAAAATGGTTAGTAAAATATATTTTATGAAAAAATAAAAAAAAAAGAAAGAAAAGACTTTTTTTATTATAAAAGGAGGAGAGTAGATTGAGAAGGGAGGAAGGAACACAAAAAAAAATCAAGAAATACAAAAAAGAAAGGAACAAAAAAAATCATTGGAAATACATAAAAGCAAATAGATAGTAGAAAATTTTCAACAATTAAATTTTTTGGTCGAGAAAATTATAAAAAAATCTTAAAATTTGTTAAGTACAGAAAGTGTTCTTAACAAGTCCTATTTAAAATCCAAGGACAATTAACAAAAAAAATTCACATATAACTTTCAATAATTAAGAAGCAAATAAGGTAAACATGCTATTGTACTTGTTCTTTTATTTTATTTTTTATAATTTTTTTAATCTCAAAAATTATGCATATTTTATCTTATTCAAAAAAATAGAAAAATTAAAATAGTTAAGAATAGTAAGCAATATACATAATAAATACAAATAAAAGTACACAAAATATTTAAATTATTTATAATAAACACAAAACACATATTGACACCAACCTCATGTGTATATACACACACAAAATCACGTACATATAAAATAAAAAAATAAAAAGAAAATAGATTGTAACAAATGTTATATTAAAAATGAACCCAACACAGACAATAAAAATTATTCAAAGCAAAAAGAAAAAAAATCATTATGCATGAAAAAAATAGTATAACAATAAATCTTAAATGAATACATGGCTTTAAATATTTTAAGAACTGAATAAAAAAAAGTATAAATCCTCAAATATTAAAAAAATGCATGATTCATGATTTAAAAATAACAAAAAATCAAATAATAATAAAACAAAACTTATCTAAAAAATGAATAATAAAACAAGTTTCAATTTTTTTAACAAAAAAAATAAAAGTGTTTATATATTAAAAAATAATAAAAATAGAAGAAGCGGAAATAAAAAAAATAAACTTAAAAATATGATTTTTTTTACCTTATTATCTGTAATAAATAAAACATTAAAAGACTGAATATATTGGTGGCTAGTTCCTTTTCCGCGCTTTTTCTTATTATTATTATTATTATTATTATTATTATCAAGAAAATAACATCATACTTTATATTAGGCGGTACAACGTCAACAACTACACTACAACCTATTTCCTTTTTATTTTATTTTTTTGTTATTTTCCATTTCTTTTACTTAAAAGGTTATAAAAAAAATCCAAGAAACAAATAATATTTTTTTTGTGCTTAAGTGGGACCTGTATGTGTGTGTATATGTATATATATGTTGTACACTTTTAATTATTTGATAAATCTAAATTTTATTCAATATTAAATTTTAAAAAAAATTCTAATTGAACCTTTAAAATTTAATTGTTTTCAGTTAGAAAAATCATGGAATTTATAAATAGACAAATTTATTAATGTTGACATGTAGCATCTAAATACATATAGTATATATAAATATATAATTCATCACACTTTCAAATGAAATGCTTTTTTTTTATTTTATTTCCTGAGTATATTTCAGCTAAAGCTATATTAATTCAATAATATTACTTTATTATAATATGATTTTTACTTATACTAGAATTGATTTTTACTTGTCATATTATGGGTATTTATAAGAAGAATATTAATTTCTTTCAATTTTTACAAAACAATATCTCACTTTATTCAATATAAAATTTTATTCATTGTATCTTAAATGATTTTTTTTTAATTTAATTGTTACCAACTTGGAGTTTTCCTCAAATATAATAGATATATATTTTTAATTATGGGCTAATAATAGTATTTATTAAACTATTTTCATTGTATCCAGATAATGAGTATAATAATTATTAAATACATATAAAATTTATGATTAGAATATAAATATATACACATGAAAAATATTAAATGAGTGATTCATAATTATATTCAGAAAATTGATATAATTATCAAAAAATTATATAAAAAATAATAGATAAAAAATAATACAATAATAAATAATAAATAAACATAATAAATTAATTATATACAATAACAACGACAACAATAATAACAAGTAATTATGATAATATTTTAAACTACTAGAATTTTAATTCTGTCAAGCAGATACGTAAGCATTTAAAATCAAGTTTTGAATTCAAGTCCACTTTAATTAAAAATATTTTTTTCAAAAAATATATTAATAAATTACAAAAAATAAAATATAAAAAATATTTAATAAAATATAAAATTTAAAAAGTTATGTTCATAAAGTGAGCATAATTAAAAATAATAATCATTAATTTAATAAATATTAGGTCATAAAATCTTTATATTCAGACAGTGAATGCAATAATTAAATCATAACTAATAAATTAAATATGTACCCACAAAGGTAATAAAATTATTAAAAATTATAAAATAAAATTATAAAATTTATTAAAAAAATATTTATATCCAGACAGTGGACACAAGAGTCAAAAGATAAAATAAAAAATATAATTAGAATTTATATTCAGGAGGTGAATATAATTTCTTTTACATATAAAAAAAATAGACACTAAAATATCGTAATAATTATAGTATTAATTGTTGGGAGTCATAGGGTGCTTTTTTTTCCTATACGTAACCAACATCCTGAATCTAGAAATGCAGATCAATACTAGGTGTTCAATCAAACTTTATAATTGATTGGTGGTGTCTCCTAATAAAAATAATAACAATTAAAGATAAGTTGACAAAATTAATTAAACTTATATTTTGCCAGCTTTCTGTCGCCCCATGTGCGACAGTTGGCGACTCCACTGAGGACTAGTTAGTTTCTAAATAGAGGGGTTAAGCTATATATTATTGTGATATTTATGTTTTATTTATTGAGTGTGTTTTGATATTTATTTAATGTCATCCCTTTATATATTTCTAAAATATTTAATTACTTCCATATTATTATTTGTGTGTTTCAACCTACAACGTTCTTATCACACACTCACTTTAAGATCGAAAAGTGACTTATTATCTTAATAGGCTTAGTAAGAGGATGTAGTAAGATTACCTCCGTGGGAAACCCGGTAAGGCCTCTGAAAAATTCTCACTCGGACTATCTTTTAGTCATATAATGGTTGAGAGAGTTTGCTAGTCCAAGTTATGAGCAATAGTGAGATTATCCACAGTCTGGGAACCTCAAACATAGTGAAATAAGGTGGATCTATTAGGAATATAACTCAACTATTCACATTCATAGATAAACATGTTGTATCCTCTTCAAAACCTGTTTAGGATTAATCAACTAAAAATCTATATTCAAGCTCCTATATTTGTTCATTATTTTTCAAGTCATAGTGGATTTTTTTTTCGTTGTTTTGGAAATCTTTCCTGTAATCAATGATAAAACACCCTTTTAATAAATATTATGTAATTTTTATATCACATAGTATTATGATTTCGTATAGCATTATAGTTTTGCATGGCATAGTATTTCAATATTTATCATAAATAAGTTTGTATACCAATATAATGAATTATTAAATGACTAATAAGCGTTCTTTGTTTTTTTTTTTTTTGCAAAAGAAAAATTTTTGCACTCTTGTGACTTTCATGAATCACCATAAGAGAATTATTGTAGATACATCTGAGGCAGATGCCATGAAAGAATCAGAGTCAGCATAAAAAAATAAAAGGGGATTGTGTTCCTACAGGAGTCATAGTCCAACTTCCGACAGTAGAAGAAGTAGACTTTCAACAAAATGATTTAAGTGCTTTAAAAGATATTTAGGACAATATATGACCACAACAAAGGATCCAATTTAATGAGCAGTTTGGGTGGATTACTTTTGCTTACCTTATGTACACCCCGATATTCTTGCCTATGCTAAAGGTCATATTAAATTACAGGGACCCATACTATTGTTGTTTTACATTTGGACAACTAGACTTAACACCTACAATAAAGAAGTGTCGGATCATAACCAACATATTAGAAAAAGAAAGATATTAAGTCATATGTACATAATAAGAGGGAACTAGGTAGAAGACAATTGGCAAGAATCATGGATGTGTATGCAAGTGTGGTAAAAGGATAGGAAAGTCCACAATCCAAGGTCATTTAGGTAGAATCCTTACTAGGATTTGTGAAAAATAATCTGGATCGAAAGGAAAAAATTCCAGATTTTGGCTTTGCTCATTTATGGAATGGTCCTATTTTCAAAAGAGTCGAATTCCATTAATCCCAAGGTGATCACCCTTTTTACTAGTGTAATAAGAGGAACAGATCTATTCAATAGTATATTGGTAGAATAATAAGGTCCTTGAACCATTGCAAGAAGCAAGAAAGTGGACGATTCACGGGTTGTACTATTTTGTTGAGTACATGGGGTCTAACCCATTTCAAATGCCCTTCTCAATTTCACTTTCCTATTATTGAGTATGAACCTGGATACAATGCTATAAAAAATCATCTGGCAAAATTTGGATTGGCAGAATGGCCTAAGATAACCTCGAAAAAAAGTAATGATTAAGGTTTATACAACATATAAAATAAAAAGATATATTCTGGTTAGCCTTTTGGAAGGACAGACAATTAATAATATTCAGTAATGGAAATTTCCCATGGGTTCCTTTAATAAGAATATGGAGGGTCACTGCATATGCACCCGTAATGGTAAGAAGAAAGTTGGGATCTTCACAATTCATTTCTCAAACAACAGGGTTGGATCATATAGACTTTGATTATGGGGATGAGGAGACGTTTGTCAAGCTTGGCAAAGTCTTGGACGCATGGCAAATTGTGAGGAAGATAAGATTCGAAACTTATAGAGACTCAGTAACTCAGGATTATTTAGAATGACATCGAAAAAGAGGAAAATGATTTGTTCCACCGATAGTAAGAATGCATGAAGAACCTTCCACATCAGATCAATATATTCTTATTGACGAAGGTTTCATGGAAAAAATATCTTCCACGGATGATAAAGATGCAGTATATTGGATTTGAGAGACTGCAGAGGCTAAAAAAATGACTCTTCACAAGAAAAATAAAAACTTAAATATGAAATAGCAAAAGTCTAGATGCAAGAATCCAACACAATAAAAAAGAAAGATAAAAATCTTAGAAGTCGAAAGAAGAGCTTTTGAAGCAGAGCAATAAAATAATAAGTTAAAGGGAGAAATATTTATACTCCAACAATTGTTAGAGGAGTATAAAAAAAAGGAAAGAAAACATGAAGAACAAGATAGAAGCTCTAGTCGAGGAATCATGCCAGCAAGAAATTAATGTTCAAAATTTAGTATGGAAAATCCAAGCATATCGGACTGGATGGATTAATTAACTGCTTTTATAGATTAAATTTTGCTTGAGAAAAATGGTTTAGTCGCACGCTTGAGAGCATATAAGGAAGATTGTCTTTTATCAAGATAATTTTATAAGGGTATGCACTCAGACTGATCATCGCAATGAAAAATTGAAAAAAACTAGCTCAACAAGCGATCTCCATGGCCCAAGAGGTGAATCACATGAAGATAATTTATATACCAGTGGAACCATATGGAAAAGAGCTCTATAATTTGTTAGAAAAGATGTATCAAGAGCTTTTCTATTACCGAAGATTCAGATGAAAGTCACAAAGAGTTGAAGATTTCACTCCTTTTATAATTTGATAAGCAAAATATTTTGTATTTTTTTCTGTTAAAAGATGATTAATTATTTATGTTTTTTTTCTCTCTTTTTACATTAGTTTGTATAATTGTTGCATCATGATTTTATTCAAATAAAAATTAGCAAATAAAAATATTTTCTAATGTAAGATAAATATATCATCAAGAACGTCAATATAGCCCAACTTTCGAAAAATAAATCTGACTTAACTCACTGTTACAGGACTCGTTCAAAGACCGGACTTATGAAAAATCAAGCCCAAAAAGAAATAAGGTGAGATATCGACCAGATAAAGGATATGTAGGAAGAAGTTTTAGAAATGAGAAATTAGTTGGCGCAACTCATGGAATTACTCAAATGCAGGAACACCATAGAAATCGTGCCTAATGCCTCAGGATCAGTAACCCCGATAGCCTGTCCTTTTACAGGTGCCATGGGGGATCTTACATATCCACCAAGTTTTATTCCATAATATAAGCCAGTAAAAGAGGGACCAAATAACAGTACTCATCCATCAGAAAATATTGGTGCTTCTCAACCTTTTCAAAGAATGCCATAGAGCAAGCAAGAGAAACTCATATAAATCAAAGACCTCTTGCTTTTCCTAAAGAACCCATAGTCATCCCAGACTGAGATGACCTAAAGGTGAAAAGTGATTTCAAAAGAGCTAGTCCTGAGACTGTTTCAGAAAAGATAAAATGGTTAGAGGAGCTTTTAAAGGCGATTGAAGGGATTAATATGTATGGAACCACTGACACATCCTAACTATGCTTGGTACCTAACGTGACCATAACACTGAAGTTTAAGACTCCTGACTTTGAAAAATATGATAGACTATCTTATCCTCAAAGTCATCTATCAATGTTCTTTAGTAGAATGACAACATACATTAGTAATGACAAATTACTGATTCATATTTTTTAAGAAAGTCTTACAGGACCAGTAATGAGGTGGTATATGAGTTTAGATCGAACACACGTTCGGAGATGGAAAGATCTCACAAATGCTTTTATGAATCAATATAAATATAATATGGATATGGCACCTAGAAGAGATTATTTGAGAGCTATAGAAAAGAAAAATAATAAAACTTTTAAGGAATATGCACAAAGATGGAGTTCTTAGATATACTGGGACAATCATTTTATAAAATATTGTTAGCTAACACAACTGCCAACTTTTCAAATTTGGTTCTAGCTGGGGAAAGGATTGAATAAGGCATAAAAAAAAGAAACAATTGAAGAGTGAAATATTGAAGGGAACAGCTCATAAAGACAATATTCCAGCAAAAAGAAAGTGAGACCCACATGATAGGAGAACATCCACAGCCTAAAGAAACTTACTATCATCATCCTCCACCACATTATGTGTCTAATGTAAGGCCTAAAATGTATCAGTTTCCTTATCACACTCCCCGATTTATGAGTTCTCAAAATGCTCTTTATTTCACTCCACTTGTTATTCCTATGTCTACTTAAGGAGCAAATAATAGAACAAATTAACCCAATCAAGGTGGCAACAAAATAATCGCCCTCGAAAAAGGAGAATAGAAATATTTGATCCTATGCTGATAACTTATGCATAATTATGCCTCAATTACTACAAGGACAAAAAGTGTATTTGACGTCATTTGAACTAATGAAGTCACCTTACCCTAAGTGGTACGATCCTAATTCAAAATGTGAATATCATGCAGGAGTACCTGGGCATTCTATCAAAAATTACACTGAATTTAAAAGAAAGATACATAGTCTTTTAAATGGAAGATGGTTAAAATTTAATCAGGAATCAAAAGACTGTTAATATGAATAATAATCCTTTGCCAAATCATGAGGGGAAAAATCAATGCCATTATTGAGGATGAGGTTCGATAATATAAAAAGAGAGTAGAGGAAGTTCAAATGCCTATGAGGGAGCTTTTTCAAATTTTAATCAAAGCTAGATTAGTTCTTGAAAGCCAATCAAGAGACAAAACTTCCCCTCAATAAGAACCTTTTTGTGATTACCATGGTGAGGCATTGGGTCATACAATAAATGAGTGTTCACAGTTCAAGATGAAAGTTTAGAATTGATGAATGCTAAAATTGTGATTTTTGGAATAGAAAGAAGGAAAGGGGAGGATGTGAATATGGTGTCTATTAATCTTTCTATTCCAGTGCCCATTGTAATTTCATGCTCGTCGGGAGAAATGAAAAAGGAAAAATATGATATGTCTTCACAAATCCCAAAACTTATTATCAAAATGCCAGCTCCTTTTGAATATAAGGATTCAAAATAGTACCTTGGAAATATGGGTGCGAGGTAGTGAGCCAAAATCCTAGTATATACCAAGTAAGGAATGAAATTGAATCGGTAGTTAATATCTCTGGTGTAGGTGAAATGACGAGAAGTGGGAGCTGTTATATGCCAGAAGAAGTAAAAAATTACCGAAAAGAAAAACTAGAAAGGCATAGGAAAGGAAAAGCTAAAGAAGGAGAATTATTAGAACAGACCGAGACTAGAGAATTCTACGAAGTGGTCGTTAAAAATGACCCACAATTAGAAGTAAAGAAGCCAGTATCTGAGCATGAGGTATGTGAATTCTTGAAGTTGGTAGAGCAAAGTGAATACAAAGTGATTGAATAGTTGAATAGAACCCGGATAGAGTCTTACTACTATCTTTGATCTTGAATTCAGAATCTCATTGAAATGTACTACTCAGGGTTCTAAATCAAACACATGTTTGCCACGATATCTCTGTAGATAGCTTGAACAACATAGTTAAGAGTATCATAGCAACTAATTACATATCCTTCATTGATGATGAAATACCTGGAGAAGGGACTCAACATACAAAAGCTTTACATATATCAGTCCAATGTAAATGATACTCAGTTGCAAAGGTTCTAGTGGACAATGGGTCATCTCTGAATATCTTACCTAAAACAACTCTCTTAAAGCTATACAGCCTAGTTCTATGATAGTTCGAGCCTTTAATGAGACTAGAAAAGAGGTTTTAAGGGATATCGAAATACATATCCAAATGGGTCTAGTCACATTTAATATCACATTTCAAGTGATGAAAATGGTACCAGCTTACAGTATGTTATTGGGACGGCCACAGATATACTCAACAGAAGCAGTACCATCATCTTTATATAAGAAAGTCAAATTCATCATTGAAGGAAAGATGATTGAAATTTTTGGAGAAGAAGATCTTTCGATCACTAAACCTGTTTCAACCTCATATGTTGAAGCAACAGAAGAAGCCTTTGAAAGTTTTTTCCAATCTTTTGAAATAGCAAACACTTCATATGTTGGAGAAGGATTGGTCATTCCAACTTCTCGATTATCAGCTGCAGCTATGGTGGTGGCAAGTGAAATGTTAAGGGCAAGCTATTCCCTAGAAAAATGTTTAGGAAGACATGAACAATGAATCAATGTCTTTCTGCTTCCTCTTAATGTTAATAATAGAGTTTGATTGGGATACAATATTACTAAAGAAGATAAGAAGAGGATTCAAAAGGAGAAAAAGGATCATCGACAGGTAAGATTGACAAATCAAGAAGCTTTAATAGAGAAAATGACATTCTCACCCTTAAGGCAAACCTTCAGAAGTGATGGTTTATTCTATGAAAAAATAGAGTTGGCAGAAAATTTACGAGATGTGGAGGCAATATAAAAAAAATTATTGGTGACTATGGTGAATGAAAATGAGTCTCGTGATGAAGCAGCTTAATGGGTTACACTTTTGTACTAGGACAAGATATGAACAATTGGAAAGCTTATGAATTACCATCTCAATCAAAGTAATTAAATAATTATTTTCCTATGATTCTATCCAATATCTTGGGAAAATGTTAGTATGAGCTTTCTTTTTCAAATGTTTCAAAATAATTTTTAATAAAATAAAGTGCATGCTTCTTCTCCATTATTGAACTCTCCTTGATACTTTCATTCAGTTATTTTCTGCTTAATATTTATATATCTTAGTAATTTTTTCCTTTTATACTCATTTTACCTAGGAATGTCAATGATGAATTAAATCTTGATAAAATTAAGTCTATGTATGACTTTGATAACCTTATCTTCAAATCACATCTGATGAATAAGACAAAGAGGATTTTTCACCTAAAATAACTAGGATAATGGAATTTGATAAAAGAATTGTACAACCTTCAGAAGAGGCACTAGAGATAGTAAACCTAAGAATCGAAGAAAATAAGAAGGAAACAATGATTAATACATCCTTGCCTCTGGAACTTAAAGAAAGGATGGTTAAATTGCTAAGAGAGTTTGTCAATGTCTTGCATGGTCACACCACCATATGTCGGGGTTAAGTACAGACATAGTTATACATCGTTTATCATTGACGCCATAATATAAACCAATAAAATAAAAGTTGAGAAAAATGAAACTAGATGTTTTGTTGAAAATAAAAGAAAAAGTAAAAATAATAGTTTGAGGCAGGTTTCTAGAAGTGGCTAAATATCCAGAATGAATGGCTAACATTTTTCCTGTCCCTAAGAAAGATGGAAAGGTTAGGATGTGTGTTGATTATCGGAATCTTAATTGAGTAAATCCAAAAGATGATTTTACTCTGCCGCACATTAATGTGCTAGTAGATAATACAGCTTGATTACATATATTCTCGTTAATGGATGGTTTCTCAGGGTATAATCAAATTAAAATGAATCCTAGTGATAAAAAATAACTTTTATTACTCCCTGGAGAATATTTTGTTATAAAGCGATACCTTTTAGACTGAAGAATGCTGAGGCAACTTACCAGAGAACAATAGTTACCCTGTTTAATAATGTGATGCATAAAGAAATAGAGGTTTATGTGATGACATGATAGCAAAATCTCAATATTATGAAGATCATGTTGCAGTTTTAAAAAGGTTGTTTGAGGGGTTAAAGAAATATTAGCTTCGATTAAATCTCGTAAAATGCATATTTGGAATTTCATAGGGGAAATTGTTAGGGTTTATAGTTAGCAAGAGGGGAATTGAGATTAATCCTGATAAGATTAGAGCTATAGTTGAAATGCCGACTGCTAAAACCAAAAAGGAGATCCAAAGCTTTTTGCGAAGGCTTAATTATATAGCTTGATTCATACCACAATTAACAGCTACGTGTTAGCCTATCTTCAAGCTTTTAAGGAAGAATAATCCGAAGAAATGAAATGATGATTATCAAATGGCCTTTGATAAAACTAAGCATTATTTGTATACTCATCCAATTCGGCAATCGCCTATACCTGGTCGTCCTCTTCTCTTATACTTCATAGTTTTTGAAAACTCAATGAGTGGTGTTCTGGGGTAGCATGATGATTCAGGAAGGAATGAGCAAGTTATATACTATATAAGCAAAAAGTTTACCAATTACGAAGCAAAGTATACTACACACTATACTACACCACCTTTTTGATATCGCAGATGGATCTCATTAAGTACATTTTTGAAAAACCATCTCTAACTAGGAGAATTGTTCAATGGCAGTTTTTACTGAATGAGTATGAGATAATATATATCACCCAAAAGGCAATAAAAGGGAACATTATAGCTGACTATTTAGCATATCGAGCTATTGAAGACTATCAACCAATAAGTTATGAGTTTTCTGATGAAGGAATCATGTTGGTAGAAGAAGAACAATGACTAAAAAAGAACTTGATTATAAAATTTGACGGAGCTTCAAATGCCTTAGGAAGTGGGATATGGGTGATCCTAATCTCCCCAGAAGAAAAATATTTTCCTGTGATAGCCAAATTGTGTTTCGAATGCACTAACAATAAGGATGAATATGAAGCTTGTGCTTTGGGAGTACAAGCCGCTATTGATATGAAAATCAAAAGGTTGGAAGTATATGACAATTCGACATTAATAATCAACTAGTTAAAAGGAGAATGGGAAACTAGAGATCTAAATTTTGTTTCCTTATTAAGTATATATTCTTGATTCAGCTCAAAGCTTTGAATTCATAAGCTTTGATCATGTTTCCCGAATTGAGAACAGAATTGCATATGCATTAGCCACATTAGTTGCAATATTTCAACTGGATGCTTGTGGAAAGATGTCTTCCATCAAGTTTGAAACCAGAGGGGTCAATGCTTACTGTAAAAACCTTGAAGAGGAACATGATGGTAAACTATAGTTTCATGATATTAAGCATCATCTCAAAAATACGACATACCCTCTAGAAGGCTCAAACACTGATAAAAGGACAATTCGATGACTAGCAATAAATTTCTTTTTAAGTGGCAATATCCTATACAAAAGAAATTATGATACAATGTTGATTAGATGTGTCGATGAAAGAGAAGTTCAAATATTGATAGAAGAAGTTCATGAATGATTCTATGGTAAACATTTAAGTGGGCATGTGTTGACCTGTAAAATTCTTAGAATGGGTTATTTTTGGCTGAAAATGGAATCAAATTGCATTAACTATGTTCGAAAATATCATTAGTTTCAAATATATGCTGATGATATCAATGCACCTCCAGCACCCTTGTATGTAATGGTTTTTCCGTGGCCTTTTTCAATATGTGGATTGGATGTGATTGGCCCAATAGGACCCAAAGCTTCTAATGGACATCGATTCATTCTAGTAACAATTGATTATTTTACCAAATAGGTAGAGGCAGCCTCTTATGCTAATGTGACAAAGAATGTGGTCTTGAAATTCCTTAAGCAAAATATCATATGTCGATATGGTCTTTCTGAACGTATTATTACCAACAATTCAAAGAATTTCAGTAATAAGGATATGGCAGAGATGTGCTCAAAATTCAAAATTAAGCACCATAGTTCATCCCCATATCATCTAAAGATGAATGGTGCAGTTGAAGCAGCCAATAAGAATATTAAGAAGATAATTCAAAAAATGACAATAAAGTATAAAGATTGGCATGAGATACTTTATTATGCTCTTTATAGATACAAGATCATAGTCAGGACATCTACTGGGGTAACACCATTCTCTTTAGTATATTGCATGGAGCCAGTATTACCCATTGAGGTTGAGATTTCTCCTCTCAAAGTTATTATAGAAACTGGGCTCGATGATGCTGAATATGTACAGAGTCGTTATGACCAGTTAAACTTTATCAGAGAAAAAAAATTGACATCCTTATGTCATAGTCAATTATATCAGAGATGGCTCATCAGGGCCCATGCAAAGAAGATGAAGGCAACGGAGTTTCAAAAAGGAGATTTGATGCTCAAAAAGAGTATTCTTAGGCATCAAAACCCTCGGGAAAAATAGATTCCTAAATATGAAGGTCCGTACATCGTAAAGAAAATATTTTCTAGAGGAGCTCTCATGTTAACTAATATGGATGGAGAAGATTTGCCGAATCTAGTGAACTCAGATGCTGTAAAAAGGTATCATGCCTAAATTCGTAAGGAGGAGAAGAAAAGAAGATGTGAAAAGCATAGTTAGGGATTATTCAAAGTCAATTCAGACTTATGATCATTAGGATTGTATGACTCATTAGCTTTCTCTAATAAATTTTTTTCCTTACACATATTTTCACCTTATAAACATAAGTGACCAAAAAAATTGATAAAACAACTATCGATAAACTTGATAAACCAATGTTCATGCCCAACGCATGCCTCAAGGCATATATATTTTTTTTAAAAAAAATATGCTTGAAAATTTTGAAAAAAAAGAGGGCATAATGCTAAAAGATGGTAAAATTAAGCTTAACAAATCTAAGGAGCAGATACATTCTGCCGTTACCTCTCAAAATAGGATGTCCAATCATATGGATGGTGCAGGTCCATCAACACATACGGAAGGAAACGAATCACATTATGATCATACCCGTACACTTATAAGTGTAAATATTTTTTTAAAACATTTTAATTCGTATTTTTTTGTGTTATCAAACTAACAATTTTTCATTAAATAGAAGTCTACATGGGTTGGCCACCTAGCAGCCATGAGCTGTTTGTATATAAGTACACCATGGTCATGACGGCCTTTCCTTTATTAATCGTCGATCCCATAATGTAAATGTAAGTAATTTCATAAGTTTTTTTTTATTTTTAAAATTTAAATTTAAAATATAAAATTAATAATCTTTTTAATATTACACATAATCATTTTATTGCATCTCGAGAGGAGGTCTCTTAGTCTAACACGTCTGTTGATGATGATAGCTTATTTCGAGCTACTGTGGGCAGAGAGAATAGAAGAAATTGTATAGACTCGACTCGCAATATGTTAACACAACTTCTTCTTCTTTGTCTACTAGTTCATCTGCTTTACGGGAGGAAATTAAGCATTTGAAGGAATAGTTAGGGGAGCATGATTGGACTGTTCAGCAGCAGATCCAGGAGGTGCAGTTGTAGGTTGAGGCATATGTTCAAACCCGAATCCAAAAGCAGATGCAAATAGAGGTGCAGAAGTTGGTCCAACAACAACTTAATGAGTTTACGACCAACTTCATGCGATGGACTTTTGATCCATTAAGGCAGTTTTTACCTGGTGGTTCTCCTCTACCTCCACCACCACCACCACCACCTTGACCATCTCTTGCATGTACTTTATTTTATTTTTTTATATGTAATTTATATTTTAATTATATTCTTTTTATATATACATTTTATTGCTTTTATGTACAATTTATTCTATACTTGTTCTTTTATTAGATTTAATTTTTATTTAAATATAAATTTAATTTTTAATTTTTTTATTCTTTTAATATTCAATTAATTTATGCATTTATTTATATACATTATAAAAATTAAAAATACTAATAAAAAATATATTTTTAAATTCACAAAAAATTAAATTTTAAAAAATATTGATTTTTTTGAGACATATAACACTTTTGTCGAAAAATGTATCCGAGATAATAATATACCAACTAACAACACTTATGTCAGTATTTACCGACTACATTTTCTGTCGATATAACGGACATAAATTATTTTATGTCGGTATTATCGATAAAAATTTCTATCGGTAATACTGACAGAAATATTGTCAGCCGGTAATTACCGATGAAATTTCTGCCGGTAATTATCGGCAGAAATTTATTTTATCAAAAATCTCATTTTTTTTATGTACTGTAATATTCTTTGTCGGTAATTACTGACAAAATTTTTTTTCGTTGGTATTACCGAGAGAATATTTTTTCTATTGGTAAAATTTACCGACTACATTTTTGTAGAAACTAAGAACAAAAAATTTTCTATCGGTAATTTACTGATAGATTTTTTTTTCGTCAGTATTTCTATTACCGGCAAAGAATATAGCTATAACTTTTTTTTGTCAGCAATTCATCGATAAATATGATTAGCGACAAAAAAATAGAATTACCGACGAATTTTTCCATCAATAATCCGGTACATTCTTATAGTGATTGGAGGATATAATTTATAATGCTTAACAAATTAAATAATGACTTTTTTATTACCTTTATGAACCTATTTATGGGATCACCACTCCCATAAGTCGGGTTACCATCATTCTTTATACCTCAAATTGGTTGTAGTCTCATTACCATTGGTGTTTCATTTATTAATCTCCTTCCCAAATGTTTAGTTAGAGGATCGGACAAATTCACTTTTGATTTCATAAAATCAGTAAATATAATTTCATCTTTTTGCAACTGCTTAATCACATTATGTCTTAAATAAGTATATTTATTTTTACTATTGAAAGTTTTGTTATTTGCAATGCCTATTATTGTTTGGCAATCGCAGAAAGTGTTGGTTTAGTTCCCAATGGAATGTTTGCTAAAAAAAATTTCAACCACCTCAGCCTTGTTACCAGCCAGTTCTAGAGAAATGGACTCTGACTCCACGATAGATTTAGCAATAATAGTTTGTTTGGTTGATTTTCAAGAATTTTATAATTGCACCACCACCAAGTGTGAATACATAACTACTAGTGAATTTTGTCTCATCTAAATTTGAAATACAATAATTTGTATCACTATATTCTTCTAATACAACAAAAAATCCATATACATGATATCATAATTCATGGTACTTCTCAAATATTTTATTAGTCTAACCAATGCTTTTTGATGCTCATAATTTTTAAAATGTATATTAAAATATTAATTTTTATTATTTTATTGAAATATTTATTTAATAGAAATTTTTGAAAAAAAAAGATAAAAATTGTAGTAAAATAATACTTGAAATGAGGAAGGAGATATTTTTTTTTAAAAAAAATATTTTAGATAGAAATGAGGCATTTTTGAAAAAAAAAATTATTAGTTTTAGTATTTTTGAGAACTTTTTTTGAAGGTGTAGCATTTTTGAAAATGAAACATATTTTTAAAGTAATTTGATAAATGTCTCTTTATTTTACTTTGCGTTAAAATTAATTAGGGTCGATGAACCCTATTTCTACAATAAGAGATCGACCACCGGAAATTAATCAGAAAATATAAATTTATTATTAAAATTTTCATTTTGGATCATTTAGATTTTTTTTTGTATTATTATTCCTTAAAATCTACTCATCTTAAATTTTTCAAGACGGAATTGGATCACTGAATTTTAAATGATAAAAGAAAGTTATAGTTAAACTAAAATCAATCAAGTTTACATACTAAAAATAAATCTTATACATTGACAGAGTCAAGTCACACCCTAAATTAATTTTTTAACATAAAAGAAAAGTCAATTTAAACTGAGTTAATTGTATATATATATATGGTGATAATTTAATAAGTTGAAAATTGTTATATCACAATAATTATAAATTTATAATATAAATAACTAAATTACAAATAATATTTAAACGTTTCTAGCTATATTAGGTGCCGCTTAGGGCTGAGCATGGTTCGGAGTAATTTAAAAATTAAAAAATCTTCGACTCTGAACCATGTTTCAGATATTTTAAAAATAAAATCTTTAGAATTAAAACGTAACAAAAAAATTTCAAAATTTCAAATAAATCAATATAATTACATATAATATTAAATATTAAAAATAAATTAATATAATTATATATAATATTAAATATTGAAATAAATTAATATAATAAAATATAATTTTATGTTATGATTGATCAATCAAATATTATTTTGAATATTTAATTCAGTTCAATTTATTTTAATTCGGTCTAATTCTTAATATGTATATAATTTAATTTCTAAAAGCGCTTCATATTATAAAAATTGATATAATTCTATTTGAAAAAAATCATAGGTTAATAAAATTTTTTAATTCTGAATAATCTTTATTTAATTATTTGAATCGGTTCAAAACTTTTTAGAATTCATATTCAATACTAGCATTGTTCCTAATTAGCTACCTTCCCATTAACGATAGAAGCAAAGCAAAAGTGATGATATAATCCCTTAATTATCCTTTAATTTTGGAGTGATCTAAAAATTTTTATAAGAATTTAAAAGGATGAAATTTATTTTTTTTTAAAAGATATCTTTAATACATATCAAAAAAATTTCAAAAATTGAGTTAAAAAGAACAAAATAGACAAATGGCAATACATTATGCAGTTCGAGTTCCACTTGTCACGCATGTACACTTTCAGCCTCTTCATGCACTAATATGAACTTTGCAAGGAGTTGACCATTAGACTGGCTGGTTGCGGCGACAGAGTGAAAAGATGCAGAAATTTATTAAACTTTAAATTCTGATACAACATTTTTTAGTTAAAAATAATTCATATATTAAAGAAAAATAATATATAATTTTTTCAGAGAAAAATTAATGAAATTTGATTTAAATATATTAAAATTATTTTTAAAACTCAAAAATTGTGAATTCTGATTCTTATAAATAAACAATTTCTTTTTTTTTTTAAATAAATATTTATATACAATCACGTTGATACTAGCAAAAGATGACTACACATAGTTCGAAGTTACTGCCAGATAATTTAACGTGTGAACCAACTTATAATTTTGTCAACCACGGTCGTTTTAGCAGAAACAGCCAAAAGCCGAAAATTATTACTTTACTTTTTTTTAAAAATTACCTTATTTATAATATTATTTTATAAAATTAATAAAATTTAATTAATTTTTTTAAAACTTATTATTAATAAATTAATTAATAAAATAAAAAATAAAATATTTTTAATATTAATAAATTAATTAAAAATATTTTAGGCTATTTAAAATAATTTATATAATATTAAAAAATTTTAATTATTTTTTATTTAAATTTAAATAAAAGGGAGGTGGAGACAGAGGTGGTGTTGCTTTTAAGGTGCACAAGACATCTGCCATATTAAATTAAATTAAATTAAATATTTTTTTCACTTAAATTGTTTTCATTTTTTTAAACCTTATTATATATAATTAAACCACATAACCAGCCCAGAACAAAAGCTTGTGTTATTCCGATGCCTAAGTTTTGGAAAATGATGTTTGGTCATATCCTTCTTGTACTGCTAATTAGTGATTATTCCAAAATTATTTTCTCCCAATCAATCATCAAGAATCTACCAGGATTTGATGGAGATCTCCAGTTCAAACTCGAAACTGGGTATGTATATATATGTTTTTTCTGATGACACAGTACTCAGCAGACTCGTATAAATTTGTATTCTGAAAAATTTTATGTTTATGGTTATGGATATTAAAGATATGTAGGGGTAGGGAACAAGGAAGAAGTGCAACTATTCTATTACTTTTTTGAGTCAGAAAGGAGTCCAGAAGATGATCCCCTTCTGCTCTGGTTTACAGCAGGCCCTGGCTGTTCTAGTCTTTCTGCTATTCTTTATCAACATGGTATGCCTGCTATATATTTATTATATTGGTTTTTTTTTTCTGTCTAGAAATGGTATCGCAGTTTATTAACTCTAAACTAACCATAGACAGTGGCAGAATTAACCGAGGGGGCAAAGAGTGGGTGACCGGTAGTGTACCGGCGGTGGCTTAGCTGCCTCTGTCGATCTAAAAGCTTGGTTCAGCTCTTTCTTGCCTCTCTTTCTCTCGCACAATCTCTCTTTCAGCCTTCTCTTTCTACAAAAAAAATTATCGATCGACCAATCTTTTCTCGTATTTTAATATATATGATTGTCGGTGAGGGAGTCGTCGGTTCCTGGACGACCTCCTATAGGTCCACCCTATCATAGATAAATTAATTAAAATTAAAATCTTTAGATGATTTTATTAAAAATTTTAATTTTGTCGACACTGGATGTTGAAATTTGTACAACTAATCTAATCTCACTGATTGATATATAGGCCGCACTATAAATTATATTGTAATAAAATAATTTGAATTTTTTAATATATAGATAGTTAGAGGATATGACATATAGATTAGATATATAAACGGAGACGTCAATTTTCAGTTAAATATTTATGTTGTAAGTAACCATATCAATTTAAAGGAATAATCACATTGAGCAAGAAATAATTTTTATAGAAATGAGTAATAAATTGTATATTAAGTTTTATAAAGCTATGATAGAATTTTTTTTCTGGGATATTTCAGTAATTATATCTGGAAAATCCTAATTATTTACAAACTTTCCAATTAAGTTTGAAATTACAAGTGGATTGTGCTTACAATGTGTATCTGCCTATTGTTATAAATTAAAATTTAAGGAAATTTACCAAAATAACTTAAAAAATTCAAAAATTACCAAAAAATTGTTTGATAAAAAAATTTAAAAGATATTGTACATATACTAAAAATTTACAAAATATGGTATATTGTGAGTATATGTTGATTATATTTTTAGTATATATTGAATATATTTTTTATATATACTGTAAACAGATAATAAAAAATTAAAGTACAGTATTTTTTATGAACTGAAAAAAATATATAATAAAAATGAAATTTTGAAAAAATTATAGTATTTTATGTAATTTTCTCCAAAATTTATTTATATGGATTTGTTCCAAATATATATAAGCCCAACAAGAAATCGATCCCAATTACCACTTTTTGATGTTAACAGACATAAATTTATTTTTTTATATGCTGTAATAAATTCATTTTTTAATCATTTTGATTGAAATTTTATTTTTTGCTCTTTTGGATAAGTTACAGGCATATATCTAATGTGCTAAAATGAAAAAAAAATTGCAAACGATATATATTTTAATGGATTTTGTAAAAGAAATATCCAAAAAAATAAAATTATTTTTAAAAATATTCACTTTTTCTTTTTTTCAAAAATATAATTTTTCAACATTCAATTCTTAAAAATACCACTTTTTTAAAGGTAAATGTCAAGTACATATCTAATATATTAAAGATATATTTCATTTTTAGAAATATGCACTTAATATATATATATATATATATTTGGTATATTAAAGGTATATCAAATTGTGAAGTATTATTGAAAAAATAAAAAAGTTTAAAAGATGATATATAATATAATTTTCCCTATTTTAATTATAATTTATGTGAAACTATATCTCACGGCTAATAATTATAAGAAATATAATGAGCTTGTAAGATATATATCACATTTTATTTATTCAGCAGGAGTTAGGGAGGAGCGTAACAGTATGCTGATGTGAACCACTTAGGATATTTTCTAGTGTATAAATGTTGTTTAGTCGGTTAGCTTTGTATGCACAGATTCTATAGAAGCAATATAACAAATGCCTTATTTTCTTCATTGCTCTTCTTCTCTTAAGTTTCCTTTAATTTGTTTTATCCTATTTTCCTAGATATTCTTACGTGGATGGTCCGAACAATGATCATTGAACTATATATCTGTATTTCTAGGTGACTCAGATAATATTTATTATATATTTATCAAGTATCAACTAAATAGTTGATACTTGAGAAGGAATGTTGAACAACTAATTTTTAGAGTTAATATAATGAAGTGTATATAGTTAATATAGAAATGAGTTATCCAATTTTAGTAGCTAACTTTTAGAGTTAGTTCTTTTAAATTTATATTAAGAAAGAATTTAAACCAATTGAAAGAATTCAAATCTAATTTCACTTAAAATTAGAAAGACAACCAAATTAAAATAATGAAGGTTATTTTATATTGTAAAATCCAACTTATAATATTATAAGTTGAATATTCTCTGCCTTTACGAAAATTATTATAATCTATAAAATTTGATAGTTTGATTTAAAAACTTATTTCTGAAAGTAATTTTTTAATAAAATTACATGTAATTTTGCGCTTACAAATATTTAAAAATTTTTGGGCTTGATATATAATACATAAATTTGTAATATTTTTTTTAGGTCCTCTAAGTTTCAACTATACAAACACCAGTGGAAACAAACCAACACTTGTGCTGAATCCACATTCATGGACAAAGGTGAAGATTGAAAATATTATTTACTTGTCTGTTTGTTTTATTTTTAGTATTTCTTTAGTGGGATTTTCTAATTTTATTTTATTTTTTTTTTAAATTTCACAGGTTACAAATATAATATTTTTAGATGCACCTGTGGGCACTGGATTTTCATATGCTACAACTTGGCAAGGATATAAAATAGGTGATTTATTATCTGCAGCACAAACCTGTGATTTTATAAGAAAGGTGAGAACTAACCTTAATATATAATTAAGTGAGATAAAATTAAGATAAAAATCTTAAATATTAATTTGTGGATTTTTTTAATAGTAATTTGGATTTTTTGACCATGCAGTGGCTTAAGACGCACCCAAAATTTCTCTCCAATCCATTATATGTTGGTAGTGATTCTTATGGAGGCTTACTTGTTCCAATCATTGTTCAAGAAATATCCAGTGGTAAATTATGTTTATATAAACTTTTAGGTTGTTTATAATCCAATTCAAGTAATTATAAATAAATTGAATTGAATTTTAAATTTAAAAAATAAAAATTTGAAATATATTTAAATCGGTTTTTTAGTCGGAATGAATTTTTTTTTATTTTAATAATAATAATTAAATAAATGATGCAGATCAGATCAATTTTATTTTTCTTACAGGGAATGATAAAGGGAATGAACCTACACTCAACTTAAAAGTAAATAATCTTATATATAGTTTATTTCCGTTAAGTTAATTAAATTATCTCAATCATTCATTCTTGTCAATAAACTAAGGCCTTATTTTTATTTTTATTTTTTTTATGATTGTAATTGAACTGATTAATTTTCCTTTAAATTAAAATTAGGGATTCATAATGGGCAATCCACTTACGGATATTAAGCATGATTTGAATTCTAGAATATTGTATTCTCATCAAAAGGCTCTCATACCTGAAAAACTTTACAAGGTGAACTATGTACTTCAATTTATTATTATTATTTTTATTATTTATTATTATTATTATTATTATTATTATTATTTTAAATTGTCCCGTATTTAGTTATATTTTAAAGTATTTTTTATATGCAATTAAACATTTTTTTTAAATTAATGATAAAAACAAATTTATAAGTTTAAAAATAATTTTGTAATTGAAGTCAACTAAGGAAAATTGCAAAGGGGAATATATGAATCCAGATCGAAGCAATGAAATGTGCATTAGCAATCTTCAAGCTGTGAACAAGGTGAGTACTGAGTAGGCTCAAAATTAATAAATATTCCCACTTTCTTTTTTTATTTTTCTCTTCAAATATATATAAATTAATATGTTAAATCCAAAATAATAATAATAATAATAATAATAATAATAATAATAATAATAATTATTATTATTATTATTATTATTATTATTATTATTATTATTATTATTATTATTATTATTATTATTATTATTATTATTATTATTATAGTCGTTGGAGAAATTATACATGTATAATATAGAGGAACCAAAGTGTAGTACGTGGGATCTCAGTCCTTTGCTTGGAGAAATTGATTTGCTTACAATGATGAAAAAAATTGATGTCTTCACAGCTTCTCAACTTTCCAAAGATTGGTGTCGAGTAAGTATTTTATTAGTAATTTATTTCTCTTCTTGTCTCGGATGATATTTCAATTTAATTGCTACAGTTATCATTTATGGAGAGAGAGGAATTTACTGGCTTTCCAACAAGGAAGCCCAGATAAAAAAAGGGTCTATTTGAAAATTGTACACACAGTAAAATGTGCTTATATAAATAGTAATGATGCTGAAATTGGTAGTTGGAACTATTGGAGATAGGTTGTTTTTACAACTGAATTTTCTATCTCTGCATTGGGTATGAGAGCTATGGAGTGTTACTGATCTGGCGTTAGTATAATAGAGGTCTCTAGCTGGATGTTCATCCTACTGGTATGCTTATATGTTGCAGCTGAAGCTTTTGGTTCGTTGATGAATTGTATCCTGGGTCTGCTAACGGTTGGGCTTTTTTATTTTTGGTAGTTTTCTTTTGAGTTTTGCTGCACTATGCTTTGTAAACCCATTGTTCATTCATTGCTTGTGGCAATAAAATTGTTATTGACCAAAAAAAAAAAAATTTCAAGAATTGTATTTTTAAAAAATTAATAAAAAAAATTCATTTTTTAAAAATATTTTATCTTTCAATTTTCAATTCTAAAAATACTCACTTTTTGAAAATGAATTTAGAAGAAAAATATATATTTTTAAAATTTTTCTAAACATTATACATAATTTTTTTTTAAAGAAATTAAAAAAGTATCATATGATATAATTTCTCTTTTTGTTTTGTAGGATTATATGTTATTATATTCTTACATTTGGGCTAATGATAGGAGTGTTCAACGAGCTCTTCATATTCGAGAGGTAAATATATATCAATTATTGTATGTTCTAATTTAAAGTCTTGTTTGACATAAATTTTTTTTATTTTGAAATTTTACATATTTATATATCAATATATGCTTATTTATATAGGGAACAATAAATGAATGGCCGAGATGCAATCTTAGTTTGCGGTATGAATTTCAAGTCCGAAGTAGTCTTCAATATCAAAGAAGTTTAACTAGAAAAGATTACCGAGTTCTAATTTTCAGGTAATTAAAGGTTTATTTAGATTAAAATAGTAACTAATCGTTTATCATTAAAGGTTAAAAATAGAAAAATCTAATTTTTGGTACCTCAATTATCATTTTAAATTATTAATTCTTAAATTTTAAAATGATTATTCGTTCTGTTCTTTTTTCTTCTTTTTTTTTTCTGTCACCTACTAATTAAGCAAGCAGCTAAAACTTCAAAAATGAATAATTGGATCTATTTTATCATACAAACAAGTCTTTAACTTTATAACCTTATATTACTAACAATTTTTGTATTATTTCTTTGAAATTCAATAATATTTTGTGTATCCTACTTATTTTTATTATACTTCCTTTTTGCATAATTGGTTTAAGATGATGGTAACAACATGTATAAATTTCTAAGTTTTATACTAAAACTTTAAAAGTTAATTAATGGTAATAAATAAAGGGTTAAATTGAGATTTTTTAATTGATCCCCTTTTTTTCACTTTTCGTGATTAATTATATTTAAATTAACTTTGAAGTTAGATTTATTCTTAATATTTGAATATTAATATAATCAAATTTTGGATCAAGAAATTAGACTAAAACATCATAATTAATTTTCAAGTAAAAAATTATGTTGTTTTTTGTTGGAGAATATAAATAAATTCTACATCAAAAAATTATAAGAAAATATAGTGATATATAACTATAAGAAAATATAGGGATATATAAATGGTGTAGATAGGGCTTTAAGACAAATTAAAGTTCCAACCCATTCATATGGTCATTGTGCATTTGGCCAAACATTCTCAAGACCCATATAGTTTTTACAACTTTGGCATTTTAATTTTTGGGTCAATTGGATCTAATTTTTATTAAAAAAAATCTTTTCATCCTTAAACATGAAAATAATTATTATTATTTATAAATTTAGAAAATTAAGACCAGTGAATACAAACATTTCTAATTTGAAAATTTAAAAAAAAAATAAAAGAAAATTTTATTTTATTATACGGCAAAGTTGAGGCAAATGTTTTGTGATTGACAAAACTGAGAAAACAAATTTAATTATTTGTGAAATTTTTATAATTTTTAAATACATAAATAATTTTTATTTTTTACTAAAATTAATTCTTAGTTTGATTGAATAAATTTTCAAATGTCAATAACTAATTTATATTTAAAATTAATTTTGAATATAATTGCCTAATTGCATACAGTAGAAAAAGAATTGAAGGAAATTTGAGCTTTAATCCTGAACTAAAATAAATTAAATTTGATGAGACGATATGAGATGATATGATATGATCAATTAAATAAATGTATATATATTACAATTTGAAAAAAAAAAAAAAGAAAAAGAAAAGAAAAAATTGAAATTTTTGGTCTCCTTACAGTGGTGATAATGATTTGGCAATTCCATATACGAGTACTTATGCATGGATTCAGACTCTGAATTTAAAAATTACAAAAGATTGGCTGCCATGGTTTGTGGATCATCAACTTGCTGGGTTAGTAATTTCATTTCTATTTACTTATATATATATATTACCCAAAACAATAATTATAAATTTTTTTCACATTTCTTCAGTTTTGAAATTAAATAATTCAATTTTTTTTCTGCAGTTACGTAATTGCATATTCAAAGAGCAAATACAATTTGACATTTGCTACTGTTCAGGCAAGAATACTATTAGTTATCTTTCTTTTTTTTTTTTCAATATTTCAGCACCATACTCTTAAGTTGAAAGTAACTTCTTGTTGAAAAATATTTCCAAAAGAATATTATATGAGAAAAAACTTCTCAAAAATTAATTTTTTATTTTTAAGAAATTTAATTTATAATAAGATCATAAAAATATTTAAAAATGTATAAAAACTTCATAATAATGACCTATGATTATTATTGATAATTGATGCATTAATAAATTTATGCATATTTATATATTTTTTTATTATAATAAACTTATTAAAAATTAAACTATAATTTAATTTTCATTTTGATCAAAAAATATTTTCAATTTATCATAATTTCAATTAAAATTCTGAAATATGAAAAAAAATTATATTTTTGTGAAATTTATTCAAAAGGTCTATTTTAATTTGCACAGGGAGGAGGTCACTCAGCTTCAGAATTAAGGCCCAAGCAATGTTTTGCCATGATTGATAGGTGGCTCTCTTATAATTCACTGTAGCAATATACATATATGGCTGTTCTATTATTATTATTATTATTATTATTATTATTATTATTATTATTATTATTATTATTATTATTATAAAGAACAGAACATTTACTCACATAGTAATTAATTACAAATCTCTTCAATAACATAATACTATATTATTAAATATTGATTAAGACCTTCATTCAAATCCATCCTTGGATACAAGTAATGACATCTTCAACTCAATTTAGGAACCAATGTTTATTGAAGATATAATTTGTTTTTTAAATATTATATCATGTTGAGAAAAACGATCGTGGATCAATTATTTTAAAAAAAATGTGTACTTTATCATTAGACTTTGTCTCATATTAAATAAGTTAGATTGAATGCGTACTCACATATAATTAAATATATAATAATTATATGTAGTTACATGTGACATATAATTACATATAATTAAACATGTAAAAAATATATATTATTATTTTTTATAATACAACATATATTTCTACTTATATATAACATATATGTCATGTAATTAAATATATAATAATCAATAATATATTTTTAAAATATTCATTTAAATTATATATATGTATAAAATATTTTATTTAATTATTTTGATGTATTTTTATAAGTTTTTTTATTTAAGTTTTCTAATATTATATATTAACTTTTGAAATATATATATTACATATAAAAAATATATATGTTATATATATATATTGATATAATATGTTAAATTTTATAAAAAGCTAAAAAAATTTAAAATAAATTCTTTAAAGTTTTTAATCGAATACGTGGAGTGTGTTACATTTAAATAATAAAAAAACCTAAATTATTATATTTAAAACACAAAAATAATAAAAATAACAAAAACATATACAAAAATTAAACTAATTAAACTATGGGCGAACGGTGGGAAGGTGCGAAAGTCCACACGAAGTTTCATCCTCATAGAAAAATGAGTGGACAAGGGGAGCAAATAGTCAAAGATTGATGTCGGTGTTTGGTGCGTATGTGTTGTACCTAAATTTCGCAAGTCCGCAATTACAGTACCAAAATAAGTAGTAAAGTGAAAGTAAAGATATCGTATCCGCAGATAATAATATTTTGAGTAATTAAAATTTAAATTAGCTATTATCTGTAAAATAATAAATTAATTAATTAAAACTAGTAGTAATCTAATGTAACTGCAAATTTAAATTCAAATTTTAAACAATTAATGATAAGAATGCATGATTAGATTTTATTGAAATTCCTCAAATGAGTCTTAACTAATTCTTCTTAATTAATTCTAAAATCTCGAATCAAATATATTAATTACATTAAATTAAATTTTTTTCTTTCTTAAGCAAGAAAATTATGACAGCTATAATTTATTTCTCACGAGAAATAAACAATACACAATCTAAAGTTCAAAGGTACAATCAAATGGTCCTTAGAAATTTATTTTGTCTCTAAAATAAACTTCTAAAGTTGTTGATCCTAACAATCAAAATCATATTTAGTTCTCACATATTATATGATTCAATAGATTAAGTAATTGGTGGTCAATCAATTACTAGCATTAAGAATAAGAATAAAAAGTTAAAGATTCAAGAAATACCTCAATCAATTTATTGAAAACCCATAATCTAAATTTTAAATACACCTAATCCCACTAATGATATTAATTACCAATGGCTAAATAAAAATTAAAAACAATAAATCTTTGAAAATAAAAAAAAATCCATCAAATCTAATATCAAACTAATGAAGCAATAAAAGAATACTGAAAATGAAAATGAAAGTTCTAAACCAATCAATTGATTTCAATCTTTCTAAGTGAATATCTATCTGAGTAATATCAATAGAATCTATAAAATCTTCAAGGCTTCCTTCTTGCTTCTTCTCTTTTTTTCTCTCTTCTAAATCAAATTTTTGGAGGAAAATGATGAAAACTAAGATGGTATGCTCACTTCCTCTCAAAAGAATATATTTATATTGTGCCCAATATACCAAAAATTCCCCTAGGCTTTTATGGAGCGTCGCTACCGCATAATGCTAGAATAAAACATTCTATTTCACAATATTTCAAAAGTTATAGCATCAAAAATTTTGGCATGTGAGTGTTGAACATCTGGCACACCCATGCTGGAAGTTCTTCAAATTTGCTCCTCAACTCCGTTTTCATCTGCACAGGAGCTCCCATGCATTCGGCATGCCTGTGTTAAGGTTTTTAACTCTGAAATCGCTCTTTAATTTCTTCATTAAATTACTCTACTTTTGCTCCATATGCTAAAATTTTGCTTAACCTGCCAAGAACAACATTCTCTATTGCAAAACTTTATAAAATCAATGAAAAATTAACGCAAGATGAACTACTTTCAATTGTAAAATCGAAGGTAAATACAAGTTCATCAATCGGCATATGAAGTCGTTGGAGCTTTATTATTAATTACATTACATGTTAGTAAATATCCTCGTAAACCATTTTGTCAAGGATATTATTTATTTATTTTTATTATTTTGTTACAAAATATACCAAACATTTCCATAGAAACAAAGTGTTTATTAAGAAAGAGATCACAATAGCATTTATCAAGCAAGAGCCTTTCTATATTTACTGAGTGTCGGGCTAAACTCTTTTTTATTTTTATAAATCCATCTTTATTTTCATTCTTTCTAGCTCTGTTTGTATTACTGCTAGCTTCTACAAATTTAATAACATTCAAAAAAGAAAAAAGATAAATGAGAGAAAGGAAAGGAAGAGGAAGAAAACATATAGCAACAATGATGGAGGAAGCATAAAAATGAAATGGAACGGGAAGAGGAAAATGAAAAAAAATCGCCATATTTTTTAAAAACTAAAAGTGAAGAAAACATAAAATTGAAAAAGTAAAAAGCTACAAATAAAAAAGTGAAGAGCAGTAAGATTGAAAATAAAAGTTCAAAAATAGTAAATGGTGTAATTTCTACATGATAGTGTCTCAAGATAACACAATGCTTAAGCCAATTGATACATATACATGTGTCTTTCACTTTCTTTTTTAAATGATTTAACTATTTTGTTATTTTTTAGAAATTTGTCTATTTTTCTACTATTTATTATTAATTTTTAAATAATATACAATTTCAAATTTTTTTATCCTATATTTCTATTATTGGTAATCGAATCGAATCGCCCATAATGGCTGACCCGATAGGTTCAAAAGGGAAAATGGAGGGAGTCCAGTAGTTGCCAAAGACAACTGCTGGACATGTGTAATTGCTTCTACAATTACAGCCCATTTCTTCTTCTTATATATATAAGAGAAAGAAGATGGAAGTTCTCAGTCTCCCTCTCCCTAACAATTAGAATACGAAAATTCTCTATACAGTTAGAAACTTAGAAACAAAGAAAAGTAAGCAGAGACATTTGGATTGTGAAAGTCAAATTGGAGTTTTTTCATAATTCTTAATTGATCTAGTGATTCATCAAGAGGTAAGTATTTCGATCTGTTTCCTTGTCAATTTCATTTAATCCTCATTGGTATCAAAGTTTTATTGATGAATCTGTGATTAATGTTGCCAATTTTGAATATATATGCTCTATTCTTCATGTTCTGAGATGTGTTTTTTTGTAAAAATTGTGAGAGTGATTCTGCTATACGTTTATGTGTTTAATTGCCATCAATTTGTCTTATGCAATACCATCTGGTTAAAGAATCAAATGCTTCATTAATTCAATTAGTATATGAAGAATTATGGCATCTGGAATCATGCAACTCAATAATCTGCAAAATTTGAAATTACCAGAATGTGATGAACATGAACATGACTTTTTGGGTTTAAATTTTATGTCATTTCAGTGCATGTTGTGATTATTTGCTCTATAATTATATTATTACATGCCATTTGTCCAATGAAACAATTGGATTAACTTTTGGATAACTGTGTCAAGAGTTACAGGCTTTGAAATATGGCAATCCGAGAATAAAATTTTGGGATTTCCAAAATTTTAAAGAACATGAAGAACACATGTTCTTTTAAACCCACTCTCCTACAATGCGTGTGGAATTTGTTTTTCCATTTTATAACTACAAGGACTACGTGGCGCGTGAGAGAGTGTGCATAATTATTTTTTGGTCCAATTTTTTTTTCTAAAATATTCATTGTACACAATAAATTTTTTCCATGAATTAAAATTATTTTTAATTATTTTTATGTACTTATTATGAATTATTGGTTAATAAAACTTCTAAAATTCATAATAATTCCTAATTTTTTTAAATTCTGAAAATTTTTTTGAATATACTCTGGTACATGGATGAACATTTTGGTAATCCAAATTTTTTTTTGGAATTATTATGGAGTTTATTTTAATTTTTGGGTTGAGAAAATTATATAAAATATTTTAAAATTATTTTACTAAGTAATAAATTCTAGAATTTTAAAATTTGAGTTTGGTATGCAATGTATAATGTCATACCTACTTTTATACATTTTTGTTTATGATATTTATTTAATTTGAAAATCAATTTGTTTATCCTCATTTTTGAAAGAATATGGAGCGAAAATTGATCCGCGACAATCCTCATTATGTGAGAGGATGAAACAAATTTCTAAATATCGTAATAATACGTTAAGGAAGCCGAATCGTGGGTATGTAAGAATGAGGACTCCTATAATAACTATATCCGATGAAGCGAGGGTGAATCGTGATTGACTCATAAATGAGCTTGAGACGTATCATATGAAAGAAGGCCACACCATAGTTGAACATTGCAAAGCTATGAACCAACTTATGGACAAAGTCTTTCGTTACCATTGCCACTATCCTTTGTATGAGCAAAAATTTTTGCCCTCATTCTCAGTGGAATGATTCTTGCGACTATAATACTATTAGGCTCTGGGCCTTAGAGAATACGAGCCTAAACTCAGATAAAATAGAGTCGTCACCTAGACGGACTGAGAAAAAAAAGAAATGGGTAGATAACTCGATTCCTAAGAAATTTTCAATCCCTTATTGGGTTTAAAAAGTTGGGTATGCATGGTGAATGTAAGAAATAGCCTAGCACCCCCATAACGCACGGTTTATTAGAACCGACATTCTTTTCAGGTCTAAATATTATTAAATTTTTAAGCATTATAATATTATCCATACTACATGCAATTATTGAAATAAGTAATCATTATATTATAAATCAAATAAACAAATAAAATGGACACCCTTTCAAAAATGAAAATAAACCCTTACAAATGTCTAAATGTCCACATAGAAAATAAATAAAATAGGACATTCACCAAAAAGTGAAAATGTGTCCCTTATAATTATTCTAAAATCTTTAAATAAATTAAATTACAGAAAATAAATAAATTAAACAAATAAGACATCCAATAGTGAAAATATGTATTTAACATTCTTAAAATTCAAATAATAAAATTAACAGCATTCAACCATTTATAGTAAAATAAATAATCAAAACATGTAATTTAATCATCACAATAATAATAATAAATTAGAGTTTAATAAAAGAAAATTAAGGTTAATCATAAATTGTAATTTATAAATAAATATTGACCTCATTGATGAGGGGTCGCGTACGGCGGTCCCACTAGCTGGTTAACTGGCGGGGTCAAAGGGGCAGCACTCCTTGCGGGGGATTGGAAGCAGTGCCCCTGAAAAGTAAACCATTCACCTGATATTATTTTATTGGGGAATTAGAATTTCTGTCTAAACTTGGGTTTTTAGGGTTTTGAATCAAGTTAAATCATACTATTAGGGTATTGATGAAACTAATAATTTTAACGCTATTGATGGCTTGGCTATTGAGTATTCTAACAGATTATTGTACAAAATAATAACGGTTTAAAGGATTAATATAAATTGTAAGCTAAGATCAATTTACTGCCGATGGTGTTTGAAAACTAATTGCTAACTACTATTGTGATTTTAAAAATAATGTTAATAAATAGTATTCTGGAATTGTCTAAATAATGTTATTTGCTACTTTGATTTTAAAAACAATGTTAATAAACAAAACAACTACTGTAAAGCAAGTTAAATAAAGAACTCAAACCTCTGTTTGTTGGCTTCACCAATATTTTATGTTGATCCAAGCCTTCTGCCTGCACCAATGTTGAGTCTTGGTTGAGTGAGATGAAGACAGTAGCTACTGTCTTTCTATTGTATATTATTTTTAGTATATTAGTAGTATTCTATATGTATTGCTTTTGGCTGATTGTTGCTTTTCTTTTGATAATCATCACTCTCGGTAATTCTTGCTACTCCCATATGCTATTCAATGTTCTTTTTATTTATAATGTATCAATTAGGGTTTAAACCTCATCCGATTCTAAGATTTGCACACTTTAAACATGATTAGGATTCCTAAGCAAGCCAAACTCATTTAGAATCGTCTCATCATAAGGTTCATATCGATTTGGACACTCCAAATCAACATGAGCATTAGCTCATGTTGACTTGGACCTAGTCCGACTCAAATCAAATATAAATTTCTTAATTTTCGGACTGAACCTTTTTCACAAATTTAATTTGGGCTTTTACGAATTGGACTAGTTTAATTCAAGCCTTCAAATTAGGTTTAGGCTCTTTAAAACTTATAACAGACCAAGTTAAGCTTTTTAAATCTAATCCAGGCTAAAATTAAGGGTCTGTACTTTGGAAAGACAAATTGATGCATTACATAGTTCTCTTCCAATAGTTTATCAGCCCCTATTAGAAACTATAAGGAAGGATTATGATAATTATGAAGATTTAGTGTATGCATTCATTGAGAGAATTATTTGGACAAATCTTCAAAAATCTACTAATTTGCCCACCAAATCTTTAGTTCATACCTCGAAATGTACTATTTAAGCAAACCAGGGCTTGTTAAAATGATCTCCTCTTTATTGGACAAAGAGGATTTTCATAGATCTTTTCCTAAATATATTAATTTTATTATTCGTGCAGAGATATGGCGAATAGCATAAGTCATTGATGATTTTATGTTTTAGGTAGATTTTTCATATGTGTAAATATTTCTTAAACCCTATGCATTATTTTTCTTTTTAACAGTATATGACGCATATTATGTTATTTATGAAGCTATTTTATTCATTATATTTTTGGTTAATTATTTTATTTGCATTTATTGTTGGGCATTATGAGATATATATGATATGAATACAATTTTTAAATTTAAATATTAAGATCAAATATTTGAATGTGTACGATGATGGGGAACATGGTGAACCGTTGAATACACATCATTTATTAGATTTTAATTATTTAAGTTTAAGAAATTGTCATATATTTACTTCAATTAATATTGCTTTTACTATCTCGGTGTAGTAATTGCTTTGCAAATGGCTACCACGAATGTAATCACTGACCTTAATAAAGGTGAAAAACTTAATAGAGATATAATATCTGGAATGTGAAAATTCAACTTGTACTTAAAGAGCATGAGGCTCTAGGGGCTATCAACCATAAAATGATTAAGCCTCAACCTAATAAAGAGAATAATGCTTAATTTCATCATGACGTGGTAGCTTTTTCAGTTTGGAACAAGGTAGATTCCACAACGAGAGGAATCCTTATTAGTTCCATGAGTGATGATCTTGTGTTTCAATATAAGACATACTCAACCGCGTGTGCTATTTGGAAAGACCTGAAAGAAAGTTTCGGGGGAACCACTTTAGCTAAACTAAGGCAATTAACCATCAAGTTTGACACTTATAAAAAAGACCCTAGAAAATTCATGAAATTGCATTTAAGGGAAATGGCAAACATGATTTCAGAACTTCAGCAAGCTGGCCATACCCTTACAGATGAACAATAAGTACAAGCTATTATTCGGTCTCTTCCTAATAGTTGGGAGCATATGAAGGTAAATATGACCCAAAATGATAGCATTAAAACATTTAATAATGTTGCATGCCATGTAGAGCTGGAAGATGAGCACCTTAAGGCAGCTAAGCTAAGTGCACAAGCACATGTGACTGAATCTAGCTATAAGAAAGCTTCGGGCTTCAAACGTAAGTGGCGTAAGAATAAGAAAGGGAAGGAGACTGGACAGAGACCACAGAAGAGGACAAAGTTCTTCAGGCTCAAAAAAGGAAAGCGCGGAGGCAAGAAAGACAAATCAAAGATAACCTGCTACAGTTGTGCGCTAGGCCGAAGAAGGTATTGTCTTTGTGCTTCTCTTCTGTAAATGTTTTTATTTCTAGTACTGTTATGCTTACTGAATCACATCCTTTTTAGATTGTAGACTCAAGAGCCACCAACCATGTAGCTAGAGACAGAGATATATTTGTCCATTTTTTTTGGGTTCTAAAAGGGACAAGGTGGATATATGTTGGCAATAACTCGAGGGTCGAAGTGCTAGGAATTTGCATGTGCAAGTTGGACTTGCAAAGAAATTTGACAAAATTTGGTCTCCGTTATTGCACTTCTAAAGTTAGATTACAATTTGCATTTTTATGGCAGTAATTTGGATATTTACAATGGTTCTATTTTCTTGGGTTTTGGTTGTATTTCTTATGGTTTTATGGTGTTGAACACCAATTACAATACTATTATTAGTAATGTGTGTTTTTCTTTACTAACTAATTCTAATAATACTGACATAGACGTTAATTTATGGCATGCTAGATTAGGGCATATTGGGCAAGATAGAATGAATATATTAGCTCGAGATAATATTGTAGGATCAATTTTGGAGAATCAACTTGCCCACTTGTGAATATTGCCTGCAAGAAAAAGCAACTAGAAAACCATTTGGAAAAGCCCAAAGGGTAGAATTCCCTTTGCAACTAATACATTCAGACATATATGATCAAATGAATATTAAAGCTAGACATGGTACATCTTATTTCATTACATTTATAGATGGCTACACTTGATTTGGTCATGTCTACTTGATCACTTGCAAATTTGAAGCATTGGATTGCTTCATCAAATATGTGAATGAGGTTGAGAATCAATTAGATAAAAAGGTTAAAACCCTTAGGACTGATCGAGGTCATGAGTATCTTTCCGATCAATTTAAGGAATTTTATAATAAAAAAGGGATAACAAGGCAACTTACAATTTCTAGAACACCACAATAAAATGGTGTTGCAAAATGTAGGAATCGTACTTTTCTTGATATGGTTAGGTCTATGATGGAACAAGCAAATCTACCAATTCATTTTTAGGGAGACGCATTACAAACAGCAGCTTATGTACTTAATCGTGTACCATCAAAGTTAGTAGACTCAACACCTCATAAGTTATGGACAAATCGAAAACCTGATTTGCAACATTTATGCCCTTGGGGGATTGCTGCATATGTCCATGACATTGCACATAAGTATGGCAAATTAATACTAAGAGGAAAGAAATGTATTTTCATAAGATACAGTCCATATTCAAAGGGGTAATGTTTTCATTGGTGAGGATTCCGATGGACGAACTACTGAAATTAAGTCTAGAGATGTCACTTTTCTTGAAAATCTCTTTCCTAAACAAAACGAGATTGATAAAGATGATCTTCATATATTTGAGATAGAAGAAGAGGTTGGAATCTCTCAAAATCGACCAGAGAGGTCAATAAAATTCTAGCTAATTCAGACCTTCTTCAAAGTGGGAGCTTGGATAGCACACCACCAATATCCCAATTGAGTGGGAGAAATGAGGACAATCCAATTTTGATTAATGGTATTAGTAATGATAATGCTAATAACCATGATGATCATCATCCACGTAGAAGTAATCAACCGAGAATACCTTGAAAATGATTTAAAATTGAGAATGAAGTCTACGTTGTAACCCCATAAGATGATAAAGAACTGAGACCAATGATGGAGGCACTGACTTGTCCAGCTAAAGAGAAATGGAAAGTTGCACTTGAGGAAGAAATGGAATTTGTGAAGAAAAAACAAGTATGGAGTTTTGTTGATCTACCGCCTAGTCGTAAGGCAATTGGGAACAAATGGGTTCTCAAAATAAAATGACAGGAAGATGAATCAATTGATCGATATAAAGCTCATCTTGTGGCTAAGAGGGTATAGATTATGAGGAAAAATTTTCCCCGGTGGTTAGATTTGCCTAAATAAGATTGATTTTAGTTATTATATCAAATTTAGACTTAGAATTGCATCAAATGGAAGTAAAGACAGCTTTCCTTAATGGAGAACTACAAGAAGAAATCTACATGGAATAACTTGTAGGTTTCATTATTGAAGGCCAATAGAGCAAAGTGTGCAAGCTCAATAGATCGATTTATAGCCTCAAACAATCATCCAGACAATGGTACCTCCATTTTCATAATGCAATAATGTCTTATGATTTAAATGGCTAAAGAGGACCACTGTGTCTATGTGAAAAGATATGAAAATAGATTTGCAATCTATCTCTACACGTTGATGATATTTTAATAGCCGTGAACGACAAAGATTTTGTCATGACTATTAAGACATGGTTATCAACGAATTTTGATATGAAAGATATGGGAGAGGCAAGCTATATTTTGGGAGTAAAGATCATAAGAAATCATTCAAAAAACATTTTGGCTCTGTCACAAGAGCATTATATTCAGAAAGTTTTAGAACATTTCTATATGAGTATCTGCAAATCTGTGGATTCTCCTATATTAAAAGATGAGCCTTTAAGTTGAGACATGTGTCCAAAAACTTCAGAAGAGAAAAGTGAAATGTCCAAAATACCATATTCGAGTGCAGTTAGAAGTCTAATGTATACAATGATATGCACTTGTCCAGATATATGTTTTGTTGTTGGTTTGGTCAGTAGGTTTCAGTCAAATCCTGGTCATGAACATTGGAAAGCAGTAAAAATGATACTTAGATATTTGAATGGAACAATGAATTATTGTCTATGTTTCCAAGGAAAAGATCTACACTTGGTCGGATATTTGGATGCCTATTGGGGCAAAGACCTTGATGAACACAAATCAACTTCTGGCTATGCATTCTTACTAAATGGTGGTACCATTTCTTGGAGCAGTAAAAAGCAAACATATATAACTTTGTCTACTATAGAAGCTGAATTTATATCCTGCTCAGTTGCCATACAGGAAGTAGTTTGGTTGAAAAGGTTCCTTGAGAATTTAGGTGTTAAAGGTGATAGTTCGGAGCTTATTATAGTTTATTGTAATAATTAAGTTGCTATTGCTTATACCAAGGATCCTAAATATCATAATAGAACGAAGCATATTGATACGAAGTATAATTTCGTAAGAGACATTATAAACAAGAAGCAAGTTAGAGTATAGTATATTTCTACACATAGTATGGTGGCTAATCCTCTTACAAAACCGATACCAAGAGATGTTTATCATGGCCATGTCAAATCTCTTAGAATGCACAGACTGTAATTTTATGTAAATGATCATATATATTGTACTGCTTCTTTTCATGAATGCAATTTATTTTTCATATATTCTCATAATTATGGATAATATTTGTAAGAATAATCTTAAATAGACATTAGAAAGGTTTAGTTTGACTCTCTCACACGAGCAATCTTCTCTAGCGCTATTGAGAGTGAGTAGAGATGAGACGAGAACTCCTCTAGCTCTATTCGGAGCTAGCAGAGTTGAGTTAAATTTTTATGTCACGTCGCCTCAATATAAGATTGAGGTGAGATTATGAAGTCATATATATAATTACATAATCGTATTGGATCTGCCCTATCCAAAATAACCTGTTAAAGCCATATTTGAGATCTCAAATATGAGAATTATAAGAAAAGAACACCTTGAGAACTCAAGTTAGTCACTTGTATTTGATGACTGAACTAAGATCTGTATAGTATGAGTATGGAACAAGATACTGTAACATATAATCCTTGACATGTGTGCTTGAGCGGCCATTAAAGGTAGTGGGAGAATGAATCCCTGGTTCTCCATTGTGTGAGACCTTCAAAGGAATGAAAATATCATTTTATTAAAACCCTTAATACTTAAATGTTATTTAAGAATTTGACTTGGTGTTTTGCTATCTTAGCTAGTGAACCTATGGTCATAAATGATTCGACCTATGGAATTGGACTAAAAAAGCGGCTAGGTCAGAATTAAGAATTTCGAGTATGAAAGGAAGATGTGTTTGGTATATTCATTGGTTGACCAATCATTTTACTCTCGAGATAATATAGCTAAGAAAAGCGAAAACATAATTATGAATATACATTGTAAAATCGGAATAAACTGATCAAGGGATTTACATATTGAGATGTATAAAAACTAGAACCATATGGGATTTTGCTAGATTTATGATATCTTTTATCTCGTATATCATATAATTATAATGGGTGTAGCAGCTATGTAATTCCTAACAGATACATAACAATGAGCTCCCAAAATGTGTGAATACTCGCTAGGACGCATGATCCATTTGTAAGGATGCTTATTTCTATTTTTGAATTACATCGAGTCCAGCCTCTCATGGTCGAGTGGGAGATGTTGGTAACCAAATCGGATCACCCATGATAGCTGATCTGATTGGTTCAAAAGGGAAAATGGAGGGAGTCCAGCAGTTGCTAAAGACAACTGCTGGACATGGTGCGTGTAACTGCTTCTGCAGTTTCACCCCATTTCTTCTTCTCATATATATAAGAGAAAGAAGATGGAAGTTCTCACTCTCTTTCTTCCTAATAATCAAAATTCAAAAATTCTCTATACTGTTAGAAACTTAGAAACAAAGAAAAGTAAGCAGAGGCATTTGGATTGTGAAAGTCAAATTGGAGTTTTTCATAATTCTTATTTGATCTAGTGATTCATCAAGAGGTAAGTATTTTGATTCATTTCCTTGTCAATTTCAATTAATCCTTGTCTATTTTTCTAGATAGTTTCCAAACGATGTAAGAATTTGTAAAAGTACAATTTCATTATCCATGAAATACCTATTTCAATTTGCCTTTCTATTGATTGTGATGGTTGTAAAAACTTTCAAAATCTTGATCTATTCTTTTTTTTTATTAATTTATATAACTATTATGTAAAATTAAAATATACTAATAAGTATTAAATTTATTGCTTCAAATATCAAAATATTTTATAAGAGTTATGTCTAATAAAAATTCTACAAGCTCAACAGGGATAAGTCCCCACTAACTTTAAATCCTGCATCCATCCCTGCTTTTTTCCATTGTTCTTGAGAGATGTAGGTGAGTCTCAAGGTAACATAAGCGTGTCTTAGGTTGAGTGGTAGTGATATGATCATTAATAGCATAAAGCTTAAAAGGAACACTTCATTCATTTCGAATCTAGCCGGGGAGCATTGACAACAAAAGTGAAGCGAACTTGAATATGTTAATGTGTCACAATAATGCTCTAAGAATGGACGTCGAGGCTACTATGAGGGAGAAGATTTATCATGTCATACTGAAGGATCTTTATCATGTTATGAGCATGAAAAACATCTTGTATGTACGAACATTCCTTTTTCTTTTTATTTTATTGCAATTTCCATTTATCTTTACTATAATTATAATGATTTTATATTACATATTTGTCAATAAAACAAATATGTTATGATCCCTGTGAAGAATCATTTTTAATATAACTGAGCAAATAAATAAAATCTATTGTGTATGCATTTAATCCTTGACTACAAATTATACTGTAGGCAAAAGTGGATTTGTTGGATGGGTTAATTGATTTTATCCGTTTTTGCTTCATTGGTTTATGGAAGTAATTAATAAAGTGGAGTTGTGAATGCTGAGAAATTACATTACATTGGTAAAATTTTGATGATAAAAATTATAATCAACTTAGTTAAATTAAATTATTCTTACTTTAGTATTTGATTCATTCATTAAGGAACACATTTTTGTAATATATTTTTTTAATTTTTTGAACATGTAATATTTTTTCATAGAGTGAGAAATTACAATGGTAACCTACTCCATATGAGCTTTTTTATCATAAGCATACAAAAAAGTATGACGAACAAAAATGATAAAACAACAACAAACCAAGAAAATACATCTAAATCTCCACTCATCTTACAACATAAACATAAATCTAATGCTCTACAAAAGAACCCAAATAACCAACAAGAGAATAACAAAATAAAGAAAAGATATATAGTTAGGAGAGCACTAAAACAGTAAGAATGACAAATCTTTCAAAAACCAACAAGTTGCCTTAAAGGGGAATCAACCAAATAAGCTTGGATATGTCCACTAGAAGCATCGTTGAACCTAAACAAACAAGAGGAGCCACACTGATATTTTAAGAAGTTGTGTGGTTCAGATAGGCAAATAAAACTTGAGATTGTTATTAATGCTCCTCCAAACATCTCTGTCATAAGATAGAAGAAAAAAGGAGCTTCCCCACTTAAAAAGGCTTTTATTAATGTAGTAGCCAAACTCCAACGGAAATATGGAGTATAGTCTAAGTTGAGTAGACAAAAAGACATGCAAAAAAGGAAACCATAAATCATAAAGACATTAAGATAAATGAAGGTGTGAGCATTCCACAAAGGAGTATTCAAATCTAAAGCCTTTGTGATGCCTCTAGTTAAAAAAAAGAAAGATGAGAAAGAACATCCTCTAGAGAAGAGAGAAGGAGATGGAAAAAAGGAAAAAATAAGAAAAAGATCTAAGACTATCGTCGGCTATCTAAATCAACTAAGAATGTGGCAAGCTCTATTGAGAGAGAAAAGCATTCCCTGATAAGAAGGTCAAATATTTGAGCTTCTACACCATCAGGGACGGACATGGTGGGTCGCGGGGGGGGGGGGGGGGGGGGGGGGGGGGGGGGGGAGGGGGGGTGGCAAACGACCCCCCCCCCCCACTGGCTGCCAGAAGCACATACAGTAGATGTGCTTCTGACTACCAGAGCCCTCTGTAATTTTCGGGCATGTGTGAGGGGTTGAAGAAAACCCTTTCGTAATATTTTTTTTTTATAAAAATCCTCCTAGCTGAAAAGGTGTCATTTCAGCCAGGGATTATATTTTTTTTAATACTTATGAGTGAAACGGCGCTATTTCACTTAGAGTGAAATGATACCGTTTCACTCATAAAGAATTAAAAAAAAATAAAGAGGAGCTGCAAAAAGCAGCTCCTCTGTGACGCGAGAGAGAAGAGGGGAGAAAGCCAGAGATAGAGAGACCAGAGGGCCAGCGTTTGAGCAGAGAGGGAGAGCCTGAGAAGGACGATTGGATGAACGGCGGCGTTGACGATGGCAGCTGGCCGAAGAACATGTATTTATTTTTTTAATTGATTTTAGGCGTTGGAATTTTTTTTTCTGTGTAATTTTTACCCCATTCTCTATGTGAATTTCTAATTTCATCTCTGTATTCCATGGTTCACATGTATACAATATTAACATTTTTAGTCTTTTGATCCTTTGACTACGGTTCTATCTATACAATACATAATAATCTTTTGATATTTTCTATCATACTTTCCCCCAAAACTATAATATTTCCTCTATAATATTAAGCAATTTATTTATGGCGTTAATGCTCTTATAATTTAATTTTTTTAGATATAAAAGTAATAAAAAAATAAAAAAATATTATTTGAATATATCTATTTCTATTTTTTAAATATTCAAATTTGTAATTTTAAACAATTACTAATATATAAAAATATTTGAATATATCTATTTCTATTTTTTAAATATTCAAATTTGTAATTTTAAACAATTACTAATATATAAAAATGTAAATATAATATTTTTATATACATGCAATATTTAAAAAAAATATAGAAGTGACCCACATTTAATTTCTCCCGTAACTTTTTATTATAATTCGAGTCACATATACTTCAATCTCCACAGTGCCCCAATACCAAACTCCGAAAACAACCATGAGGTCTCACCCTCCTCCTCCCCTTTCCAAACCTACCCATCCCCAACCAGATGACGACGCCCAGACATTAATCCGACCCACCGCCAGCGTCGCCACCTCTCTTCCATCCGCCCGCAAGAAAGGAACCGGTGTTCGGGCCTGGCTTCTCCTTGATTCCACCGGCCAGGCTCAGGTTGTCGAAGCCGGAAAACATGCAATCATGCGCCGCACTGGCTTACCTGCTCGTGATCTCCGGATCCTCGACCCACAACTCTCGTACCCATCTACGATTTTGGGAAGAGAGAGAGCGATTGTCATTAATTTATAGCATATCAAGGCAATAATTACTGCCCAGGAGGTTCTTTTGTTGAATTCCAGAGACCCATCTGTCACACCGTTTGTTGAGGAGCTGCAAAGAAGGCTTTTGTGTCATTATAATGCTAATAAAACCCAGGTATGTGATTCCGCATTTTCTTTCTGTTGTGGTTTAAAATTTTCAGGTTCTCGATTTTTGTTTGTTTATATTTCTTATGTTGGTGATTTATGATTTTATTTCACTTGTTTAGTTTATGATTCAAGAATCTTTTGAGTTTTCAAATGGGCATGCTTTGGTTTATTAAGGACACATATTGAATTCTTTGCTATCCAATTCAGGGGTTCATTATTCTATTATAATTTGAAATGACCCCATGAAAGGAATGCTTAATTGTTTTGTATCTCTCTATGTGTACTAAATTTGTGTGGTACAATCAAGTTGATAAGTAAATGTTAATTGAATTGGAAAAAAGGTTACTTAAGCCAACTGGTGATTGGAAAATTGAAAATGAGTCACGCTATGAAATTATTGAACCAGACTGGATTTTTATTTCTCCAAAGCCATCTGCTTCAATGTGATTGTTTCCATGAACTATATGATATTATTGAAGCAGAAGGGATTTTTATTTCTCTAAAGGCTGAAATTATTGAAGCAGAAGGGATTTTAGGGGAGGAATCTCCCAAAGAGCTCGGCATCACTATTCCCTTTTCTTGACTTCTCACTTCCATTGACCCGATGTACAAAATAAAAGCTTTGAATCTGATTCTTGGTATTCAAAATTATTCTTGATCTTGGCTGCCCTCCCACTTCTCAAAATGTCATGGTGGTGATTATATGTGTGAAAATCATGGCACCCAAAATCCAAAATTATTCTTGATCTTCTAGTAATCCTTATGAACCTTAATTTAGCCTATCCAAAATCCCTGGAACAAAACCTGATTATCAAAGAACTAATTCATCACTAGGTAACCCCTGAAGATTATTCTCATTTCTTATTCTGATTTTGAGAGTTATGGTGCAAAACCACCAACCATTTCATTGGTATTCCATACTCCAAAAGATATAAATTAAGTGGTTGAGCAGTATATAGGCTTATATTATCAGATGAATTAGAATAATTTTCTTTTTTGTGAACCTAACCTAACAAATGCACACAGGAAAAAATGGGAAAAATGAGACTAGCTGGTATAATATTTTCTTTTTTTGGGTCCAACCTAGCTGGTATAATATGGCCCCTCTTCTAGCTGTCTAGCTATTCGATTTTAAAACCTTGGAAGGAATGAAATCTCCTCTACTGAAAATTGAACTTGATGCAACTTGATGTGCCAATCAAATAAGGTCGAATGACTGGATTGGTTTTGCTGGTCGCTGGCCAGCACAATCACACATTCATTATAATAATTTTGGACTGATGTCTCTCAATTTTTAGCTTGTATACTTTCATAGTTTTTTTTATCTGGTTGGTTACTGCTTGTAAAAAAATCAAGATTCAGAAGCATTATTTTATTCCTCGTTTTTTCATCTCTTTCTGCATTGTTTCCTATCTTTATCCTTGTAAAGATGATCAGGTGCCTCTTGAATCATCATGTGCATGATTTTTTATTTTTGCCTCTATCTGTCTAGGAGACCAATGGTGATGATTCAAACTGGACAAATTTGTATGACCATGAAGAGCCACAATCAAGGGCAAGTGATAATAATTTTCCTGGGGCCTTTCCAAATTTTCAGAATCGAGATGGGGGAGATAAGGATGGGAAACCAGGTCTTGAGAATCGAGATGGATCAAATGTTCTTCCATTTGAGTTTGTTGCACTGGAGGCATGCCTTGAGGCTGCTTGCAGTTGCCTAGAAAATGAGGTGAGAATTTACATTTTCTAATTTGATTATTTTTGGTACGTTTATGGCTTCTTTTGTCTCAATCTTTCTTTTCTTTTCCATAATCTCACCAGGCAAAAACGCTGGAGCAAGAGGCTCATCCAGCACTGGATAAGCTAACTTCAAATATCAGTACTCTCAATTTAGAACGTGTCCATCAAATTAAAAGTTGTTTGGTTGCAATAACTGGTATTGTTCAAAAGGTTTTCTAGGATGCTTAATTCATCTGTTTTGTCGTAATGGGCTGTAATACGATGTTATGAAATATGAATAGTAAACTAGTAATGTAATTGATTATGCATGTGTAATTGACCAGTTTTTCATCTGTAATGCAATTGGTTATACCTGTGTGTTCATCTCTGGGTTCGAGATGAGCTTGAACACTTGTTGGATGATGATGAAGACATGACTGAGATGTATCTAACAGAGAAACTGGTTGAAAACCTAGACAATTCTTCCACTGCCTCTTTAAATGAGAGAGATGACATGGATGATGAATATATGGACATGGATGATAGGTACCTGATAATATTGATTACAGACTTTTCTCTGGTTGTTTAATATACTATGTTTTCACTAGGAATTCCCTTTTTCTTACATCAGGATGCCTGCTGAAGTCTCATTGGAAGCTCACAGGGCTTATACTAGCTGCGAGGCTGATATTCACAATGCTGATAATCCACAGGATCATATATTTAGTGCTCCTAATATGCTTAGCAGGGGCAGCCATGGGACCCATATTAGTACCACTCGAAGTGCTATAACCAACAACCTTGATGTAGAGGAGCTGGAGACACTATTGGAGGCATACTTTGTACAGATTGATGGCACACTAAACAAACTATCCACGGTATTCAATTTAATTTCCTCACTCAATTTTTTCTGTGTGACTTTTCATATCAGCATAATTTTCATTATGGATTCCCTCTATAACAATGTTGTGTAGTTGGTGCTGACTTCTTTTGCATGGTGCATATTCTTGCCATAAAATTTCCTTCTAATGAAACCATAAATTTTTAGGATTTAAATATTTTCCTGTGTTAGGAAAGCTGCTTGAACTTTAGAGTGAAAATGCATGGTATTAAATTTAGGAATATATTCGGCTCTCTAATGCAACTAAAACATATCCATGCTTGAGTAATTCAAGTGCATGACTTGCCTTGATTTTGCACATATTCTTGTTGTTTTAATTGCATCTATCATCTGCAAAATTGTGGTAGAAATACTAAAGATTTGTGTGTTTGGAGGATGGGGGATAGAGGACTAGCAATACATTATTGGATTTTTTTTTTCCAAATGGATTTCTAGTTTCATTATTGATTTTCTTTTGTCATTTGGTTCAACTTATCCATTACTGTGTTTCATGTTCTTTGATGGTGTCATGAAAGCGAGTATGTTGATGACACAGAGGACTAAATCAACATAATGCTGGATGACAAACAGAATCATCTCCTGCAAATGGGGGTAATGTTGACAACGGCAACCCTTGTGCTAAGCTGCTTTGTTGTTGTGGCTGGTATTTTTGGCATGAATATCAGCATCGAGTTGTTCAATGAAAAGATGGAAACAGGGATGCAAAAGTTTCTATGGACTGTTGGGGGCAGCTGCACCCGCAGCGTGTTCCTGTATGTAGTTGCTATTGCCTGGTGCAAGCACAAGCGATTGTTATCAAAAGACAACAAAGGGGCCTGATATGTACAAGTAGGTAATAAAATTGAGTAGCTGCTGTATAATATGCTTTATGAATAAATGCTGACATGACAACTTTGTCATATTACATTCATGGTGCTTTCAAAAGTATTTTAGCTTGGAAAGCAGAAGAACAAAGCAGGGGCGAGTGGAGAGCTATGGGTTTTGTATAGGTCTTTGAATATTTTCTATACCAGAAGAACATGTATTATTCAAGTCAAGGTGGATATGGAGAATACCATACACGAGTTTTGATTATAATATAACTTTACCGTGCAGCAATAAGACTAAATTACGTTATTTTCCTTTTTTTTTTTGATAGCAAATTACGTTATTTACCTGGTTTATAAGTTACGTCATTATTTTGATCATCTTCTTTACCCTTTTAATCTTTGTAACATGTGATCCTCTTTAAGCTCACTTCTTACTTGGGTTATTTTATTTTATCCTATAGTTTTTTTCTTATTATAAAATAAAGTGGAGAATTTAATATCCGTAAAATTTGAATTTTAGTATTAAATCCTTGAATATTTAAATAATTAATTAAGTAAAAAATAAAAAGTGTATTACTTTTGCAATATTTAGTCACATTAGAATTTTCTCTTCAATTGTGAAATTGTAAATTTAAAGTCGTTAAAAAAAAGGAAGTTTACGTTACATTTTGAACTTTTTTCTTGTTTCAATTTTCCATTTTGAAACTTTTTCTCATAATTATTGGGCTTTATTCATAAGCCCAATAATTATTACATTTCCATTTATTAAAAAAAAAAACAGTAGAGGAAGGAACCCATTTATAAAACTTCATTTATCTATCCATAAGCTAAAAACGAAAAAACCAGTGGCTATGGTTGTGTGTGTCTGTAATAGTTAATTACAGACGATTTCAATATCGGAAGGTGGATAATGGAGCTTACAGTTACAGTAAACAAAATTGCTTCATCAAATCTTTACTCAGTAAACAAAAAGAAACAAGCTTAGCTTCTTCAAGTATGTATACTTCTCTTCCTCTCCTGCTTTATATTATCTCTCTCTCTCTCTCTAATAATTTTCTATTTTTGGTTTTATATAGTTTTTTAATTTCTTTTTTTTTAATGCTGGGGTTTTTGGGAGGTTGTTTACTTTAATTTTCATTTCTCAGTAAGTGTTCTTAATTAATGCCATATCTATATATATTTCTTTTTAGATTCTTTGAAGTCTTTTACTTTTTATCAGATTATTTGGAGAAATTATCAAAGTAACTTTCTACATTACTGTTGCTACATTTCTTAAATTGTTTAGTTAATTTGTAGTATGTAAGATGATACATTCTTAATAAAAATACGTATCTATTTATTAGTAGAGATGGCGATGTCTAGGAAAATAAAGATAGAAGGAGTATTTCATTAATCATAAATGATGAAATAATGACTTTATATTACATTTTTAATTTTTTTTATGTATTCTAATAACTTTATTATATGTTTTATTTTTCAGAGAAACTGGATAAGGCAACTACAAGGAATTTTGACTATGAAGAAAGATCTTTGAGAAGAAAGAAAGAGCAAGATTTTCTGACTTGAAGAAAGGTATTTGAGCACAAAAGATCTATAATTTGAGAATTTCTTTATCTTTAATTTTAAATATTTACCTTTTTCTTCAATATATATAATATGGATCGAAGGTGATGAAATCAAACTACAGAACTAATTTCGAAATAAATTTATATATAGTGGAGAATGGGGACATTGGCAATAGCTGCAGAGGTTCACTTCAATCAAGAATTACTATTATCATCAGCAAGAGGAAGTGGAAAGAAGAAGAATTTTCAAAAGGGTGCAATGATGAAGATGAATACCATAAATAGCAATAGTAGCAATAATAATAATAATAATAAAGCCTTGGAGCTGAAGGAGATAAGAGAAAGTTGCAAAAAGTGGGTATGGAAAGGCCAATACTCAATCAATTACTTGGTTAAATCTGATTCTATAAATAATGATAATGCTACAACTAGACCTCCTCTTCTTCTTGTTCATGGCTTCGGTGCTTCCATTCCTCACTGGCGGAGGTTCATAATTACTCTTTACATTATAATAAAATAACACACATGTAATGTGATAAAGAGAAATGCCAATTATAGTCATTTTGGAGAGTGACTGTTGGACAATCTACTTTCTATTGGTTAAAAAATATTGATTATAATCTCTCACATCATAAATACACTTATAATAAAAAAATTTGGCGAAGGGGAGAGAAATTATCCAACAATCACTCTTCAAAGTGACTGCAATTAATATTTCTCTATGTAATAAATCAATGTCTTACATAATTAAATGTGATAAATCAATGTCTTACATTAATATTAAATGTGTGTTAAATCAGGAATATTGCTACATTGGCAGAAAATTACAGTGTATATGCTATTGACCTTCTTGGCTTTGGTGCCTTCTGATAAGCCAAAGGATTTTTCATATGCTATGGAGGCTTGGTCTCAGGTGTATATACATGTTATATTATTATAATAATCACTTTCTTTAAATTTGTAAAGCTTTAGCAATGCTAATTCTGAAGCATTTGTTTAAAAATATGTGCAGTTAATATTGGATTTCTTGGATGAAGTTATTCAAAAGCCAACTGTTCTAATAGGAAATTCTGTTGGAAGTCTTGCTTGTGTGATTGCAGCTTCAGGTAAAAGTGAAAGTACCCTTCATTTATTGAAGTAAATTCTCAATATTTAATGGTGTTTATACTTTTTGTGGAAGAATAGAATGTAGTAAGAAAATGGTTGGAGGGCTAGTGCTATTAAATTGTGCTGGTGGGATGAACAACAAGGCAATAGTTGATGATTGGAGGATCAAACTGTTGCTTCCTTTGCTTTTGTTCTTTGATTTTTTATTAAAGCAACGACCAATTGCTTCCGCCATCTTTGACCGTGTCAAACAAAGGTATCTTTTCTTTCTTTTATTTTTATTTTTTGTGCCATTTATTTATAATATTTAATCTTTCAATTCTAAGTTTAAATGTAATAAATTAATCAATGTTTTTTTTTTCTTTATATTTTGTGGCTGATGCAGAGACACATTGAGAAATGTTTTATTGTCTGTTTATGGAAATAAGGAGGCAGTGGATGATGAACTTATCGAGGTATATATATTGCTTTTCTTTTTGTGCTTATACAAAGAAATAATTCATTCTTTATTTTATTAAATAAGTTTAACATTTAATAAATGAAAAATACTAATTCAGGGTCCTTGTTGCAATTTTTTTTAAAAAAATTGCTCTACACCTAACTAACAAAATGATATACTTTTTCCTTTATTTTTTCAAGATTAGCAATTTTAGTCCTTATATTGTCATCATAAAAAAAAAAAAAAAAAAAAGAGGGAGTGTTAAAATGCGTAAATTAGAAATGTAATTTTTTACATGAAAAAATTGCAGATAATTAATGGACCAGCAAATGAAGAAGGAGCACTTGAAGCATTCATTTCCATAGTGACAGGGCCACCAGGACCAAATCCAGTTAAATTAATGCCAAGAATTTCAATTCCTGTTCTGGTTTTATGGGGTGATAAAGATCCTTTCACACCTCTTGATGGTCCTGTTGGCAGATATTTCTTTTCTTTGCCTTCTCAATTATCAAATGTTAAGCTTTCTGTATTGGAAGGAGTTGGCCATTGTCCTCATGATGACAAGCCTCACTTAGTCCATCACTATTTGCTTCCTTGGTTATCTGATTTTTTTGTTTCTTGATCTTCTTTATTCTTTTTTCCAACAATTTCTTTATCATAACAATTCAAATTTTCAAATATTATTATTGAAATTTTATTATGTGTATCCCAATTAGATTTAATTCAAGTGTATAATATTCATCAATGTATATATTTTCGTAGTGTAAAAACATTAACCTATAATTGCAAAATTTAAATGGCGATGGTTTATGGAACTAATTTATTTTAGGTTTTAATATTGCACTGACTATTGGGCCACAGGTAAAAAAATAAGGCATTAAAGAAGATTTACAAGTACCTCAACCAACCTTGTAATCACCTCGATAGCAAGCATTCCCTCATTGTTGTAGTACATATGAGATGTTGATCAATAAAAAATGCAAACATCTTATTCAATGTAATTTGTCTAACCTTGATTGTTTGTTATTTGATTGTTGGATTCACTATCTTGGTGTCCAGTATATTCAGTAGGCAATCTCATTTTAGTATCATTGCAGCTCAATGTTGGTTTTGTCAACTCGGATGTTTCACAGTATAATTTTATAAACTCATAATTCAACGTTGCTTCGAATATTTTCTCAAACTCTTTATCTGTATCAACATACAACTCGATTTCAAGTCCTTCTCCTTCTATTTACAAGTGAACAAATTTCACAACACTTGTATACCCTGAATTCTCTATTATTTTATGTAACTCATCAGTTATCAAAAGTTTTTAACATCATTCAAGTTGATGTGGCCACCCCTATGTACGAAACTACTAGAGTATCCACAAATGTACCTCCATACCACAACTACATAAATAGGAACATTGCAAGCATATGAAATTAAACATGCAGCTCCATACCCGTGCAAAAAATACAGCATCTTAATTGAAAACAAGACCATAAACACACATTCATGCACCAAAATAAACAGCTGCATATATAACTGCAAAATCCAGTAGCCCAAAACTAAAGTAGCATATGGTAGTACAAAAATCCTAAATCTACATGCATGCACAAAAATATAAAGTTGAACAAATAAAAAAATGCATTCATTACCTTTCTCAACATATCTTTATCATTTCCTTACTCATCTTTAGCTTGTGGTCTCAGAAGATAACTCAACAATGGCAAAAAATTTAAAATGCTATTTTGTGATTTGGATTCGAAAAAAAGGGTCAACTATGTTGAGGAATCGGATGCAGATTTAATTTTACTAGGAAAAATTAGTATTCATGTCACACCACTGCCTAGAAGGATATGACAGTCCTAGGGTTTATGCAGGCATAAAGCCACCGAGGCATCATGTAAAACCTCTTATATTGTGAAACCTAGTCGTCAAACACTATACGTATCTATATATAGTAGTTATATATTTTTCATATATACACATAAATCGAGCAATGAAATCGGGTATGGAAAGAAGAAAAGAAGAAAGCGAGAGGTGCATTCTCAAGTTGTTTAAAATGTATAAATGAGGATGGTTTGGCTGGTTGTCATTGGTGATTGTCAATATTTTAATAATTAAGTAAAATTTGGACTTAGTCCTTGATCATTTGACTTATTGGATTTCAAACTTGACTTTTCAAGGATTTGCAATTTGATCCTTAATAATTTATACCCTCACCCACATTTATTTATTTAGTACTTCAATTGAGTCCTTTAATTCTAGGTATACACACACACATACACAATAAGGTTTTCCTTATTTCCCAAGCTCCAACTACAAACCTTTTCTCCTGTTCAAAAAAAAAAACTACAAACCTTTTCCTAATTCGTTGTCCTTACTAATGCTTAGAATTAAGGGTGTTACAGTTCAAGGGGGTGGGAAACAAGTGGAGTTACGCTGATGATTTTTGGGCTATGGAAGAAAAGAACATGACGTGGGTATCGGAGAAATTAATGTATTTTCTTCTAGCTGAGTGAGTGACGATGCCGTTTTGGTGAGTTGAAGGGAATGAGGAGCATAAAGGTTGAGAGAGGAAAAAAAAAACTATGTGTTTTAATTAGTTGAAAATTGGGAGAAAAAATGAAGCAAAACTGTGAGTTTTAACCCTTTCAGCTGAGTATTACCAAACCTGCCATGTTAGCTATTCATGTGGGTTCGAGATTGCCCCTAACTTGCATTGGATGAAATTGATGCAAAATAATAATAATAATAATAATAATAATAATAATAATAATAATAATAATAATAATAATAATAATAATAATAATAATAAATAACATCCTATTCAATTGACACAAATTAAAGGATGGGATAAAATTGAGAAACACATTCAGTGAATTAAATTATTGGTCATGCCTAAATTTAAAGTTTAAACTATAAAATTAGTTGTTTGAAATGAATTTTATACCCAACTCAATTCAACTAAATCATAATTTCAAGTTAACTGGGATCACCTATTTAAATTCTCTTTTCCTACTTTAAGCAATTAGAGGCTATATTTTTAGAGAAATTTAAGATCATAAGTTCATTTTAAATTACTTTTTTTTCATGTTAATATAGGCCTTTCTCTACTACTCCTTTGAGATGGAGTCTAACTACCAAGATAAATCCTAAAAAAGCTAGCCCAATAATTCATCGCCAGGGCTCCACTTCAATATGAGCTTATAAAAGGGCTTCACACATAATATATTCAGTGCCTTAACATTTAGATATATTGTTACGAACCTTCCCCAACCCTATTTAATAATATCTATCTTAATTTATTAATATTTTTGACAAATGCATCACTAGATCTTTATCTCATATGGTCAAACAACCTCATTTTTTAATATCTTATTTTATCCTCAATAGAAACAACTTCTCATATTTTTTCTAATATACTAATGTTGAATACTATCTATTTTATTATGTATATACATTCAACATAACATTCTCATTTTATCAACTGGCATCTTACTAATATACTGCTCTTTCAATATTTATCACTTACTATTATATATTATAACAGATCGTATTGCAATATAATAAAATTTACTTTTTAATTTAACTGACATGTAGTAAAATAAAACTTTTATTATACTTATTCATTTCATTCAGCATGTTTTAATCTTATGGCTAATATTTTTTTTTATATAATTTTTGAGAATTGAATCAAGGTATTTCAAAATTTTATTTATAAATAATTTTTTAAAATTCATTTACAGATTATAGATTTATACAAAACTCTAAAAGAATGAGAAAATTATCAGAAAGCTCTTAATTATAGGGGGATAATGAACTTGAATTTAGTCTCATATTCATATATTTCAAGAGGGGGTAAAGAAAATTAAATCTAAAGGCTAAAGCAAATGAAAAGGATCCCAATGCCCGATTCTAGACCTAATATATAGAAAGAAATTCATTCTTTTCCAAAAATCAAATAAGATCTTATATCAAAAAATCAAATAAGATCTTACAAATTAAGCTAAAATCGTAATTGAATTATGAATTATGCAGTGACAAAAGAACTATATATGATTTTGATATTTTAAAAAAAAATGGTCAATAATATATATTTGTATATAAATTTTTAATTATTTTTTGTATAAAACTAATTATTTTTAAAATATTTCATTTTTATTTAGAAATTTGTATAAAAATTACGCTAAAAAATTAAAATATTTTTAAAAATATCTATTTTTCTTTTTGTTTTAAATGTACACATTTTAAATTTTGATTCCAAAAATATCCACTTCACAGATATACCTATAGTAGAGATATATTAGAAGACACATACTGTATGCTTTTAGTTAAATTTAAAAGTAAATATTTTTGAAATTTTAAAAAAAAAATTTAAAAGTTGTATACAGTATAATTTTCTCTTATTTATTATTTATGGGCCGGCTTTTGGCAGGCCAATAACAATCGGTTGTGAACATTAGTTTCATATTTTCTTTCTCTTGGAATACAGCAATCACCAGTCAGTTTTTCGATGAAAGCAAAAGAAAATTTTGGAGTGTAGTGAAAAAGAAGATAAACCAACAAATATTAACTTATGCAAAATCTCATATAATCCATAAAGCTCAAAATAAAACCAGTGGCTGTGGTTATGCTTCAAACTTCAAACTAGAAACAGAGATAGAGAGCGTGTAATGGTTAATTAGAAATTATGAGTTCAATATCACAAAGTGTATTAATGGCACTTACAGTTACAGTAAACAAATTTGCTTCATCAAATGTTCATTCTGTTCAACGAAAAGAAGCTAAAAGATCAGATGCTGTGTTTGGAAGAAGAGGCCTTCTTTTTCCTACTTTTGTTGCTGCTGCTTCTCCAGCTTCCAATATTGACTCTCAGTCTGAGCTTCTTAAGAGTGAGTTTTTTCTTAATTAGAATTTATAATCTTTTTAATTTAAATTTACTTGAAAAGTAAAAATTATAATTACGTTTTAATCCCAGTTAGAATCCAACTATAAATATTCTCATCTTGATTAGATTATTTGAAGTCTTGGTTGATTGAAGTTTCCATTTTATAACTAAATTTTAATCAGAATATTTGAAGAAATCAGAGGAAAACAAGGCAAAAAATGATAAGGAGGTATGACATTGGACATTATTATTATTATATGGCTGCTAAATTACTCAAGACTTGGTAAATTTTCATGAAATGCAATGGGTAATAATATTAGTCATTTCAATATTATCTTTGATTGAAAAATATAAAATTTAATGGAATCTAATTAATAAAGGTTTTTTTAGTTATTATTTATTTAATTTATTTAGTGCGAGCAGCAATAATCATAATTATATATAAACATTAATGATAATGATTTTGAATTATATTAGATATTTTATTTAATAAAATCGCAGAAGAATTGAGTTTTAGTTATCTTGTTTAAGCCTATAGATATATTTATATGAATAAATACATATAACTTTGGTTATGGATTAATTTTAATGCATTTGCTTTATACGTATATCGCATTAATTATGTATGTTTTTGGTGGTGAAATTAAGAGGCTGGATAGCTATTACAAGCACAACTACGCACAAGGATTACTTTGACTATGTAGAAGGAAGTCTGAGAGGAAAGAAAGAACAAGATTTGTCTCAATCTGAAAAGGACATTCTTTATTGGTTAAAGAATAACAAATAATTATTATTTAATTAATTTTTCATCTTCAATTTTTTATTTAATTAATGGCGTTGTTACCTTGTTGACAAAAGTTTTTGGAATTTTCATTTGTCTTATAATTAAAGAATAAGAGTTATTGTTATAACCTAAGTATTATTAATTTGATTTGGTTTTAGAGAAATATTAGTAGGCCAGTTTTTTTTTTTTTTTGTGTAATTTAAGCTCAACTTATATATAAAAAATGGGGTTTATCAAATTATAAAAAAAAAATTAAAAATGACAAGAAATTATAATTTAAGTTTCCTCAAAATTTAAATTTTTAATTTCAAAAATATTCATTTTCAATTAGTTTTAATCTTTGTATAACTGCATAATATATAATTGATATACTTCAAAGATATACATCTAATCTAATATAAAGTATATTTTGAGTTAAATGAAGTAAAAAAATAAAAATAAAAATAATCAGCTGCATATTAAAGAAAATCGCAATGCTAAAGAATGATCAGAGTGAGAATATCCTTTCGTGTCTTATTGAGAGAACATGCAATATATGTAGCTTCAAAGAATGATAAATTTAAAAAGGATATAAATATAAGAATTAATTTTTTAAAAAAAAAATAAAAAATATGTTTTAAAAAATTAAAAAAATTGACATAATTTGTAATTTGTCCAAAAATTTTCTGTTATAATCATGTAGTGGACTGGTCCATTTATTGCCCAATGGAATGGTGCCATAGGCTCCCCTGCTACACAGGCGCAGGCCCAAAGGAGCTCCACCTATGTCAAACGATTTTATCGAATTTGACTAGCCAACTCTATCGAATAAGTTTATAATATGAAACGATTTTGAATCTTAAATTATATGTATGTGGAGAACTATTTTTAATCATTCTGAATTGAATAACTGAAATAATAATGAATTTTTTATATTTTTTAATTTAATTTTATTAATATAAAGAATATAATATATGAAATAACATTTAAAAATCAATATAATAAAAATAATTTAATTATATATAATTTGAAAAATAAAATTAAATTTATATATTGAGTCAAATATTAAAATTTTATAGTATTTAGTTATATTATATATATATATATATAATATATGGTTAATTCTTGAAAGATAAAAATATATAGATAAAATAAATATATAGATATAATTGTTAAAAATACATGAATAAATATATATATATATATAATTTATACAAGTTAAAAGTTATTTTTAAATTTGTATTAAAAAATTATATCATAGCATGTTTTTCTATTAATATTTGACAACATGTGAAACTTATATATTTTTATGAAAACTAATGAATTTCATTAGTAGTTTGAAAAATATTTAAATAATTTGTGAATTAAATTTTTATTTTTTAATATATATTTCATAATAGAAAAATTTTAGTTAATGAAAATTTTCTTTTAAAATTTTTTTTAATGAAATTTAGTATAAAAAATATTAAATTTTCGAATTAAGTTATCCCATAATTTTCAAGGCAATACAATATGAAAATTTTTATATATGAAAAGATTTCAAATCTTACATTTTTAAAATTTTTGATTTTTGAAATGATTTTAAAGATTTATAAATTTTTTTTATTAGACTGAATTATGCTCACTCCTACAAAAAATTGCTGGTGGTGCTTAAAATTTTAACAAAAAGAATGTTAAAATTCAAATTCTAATTCTAAATCTTTTTGATGGAAGGAATTTCCATATATCATACAAAAAATTACTAAATTAAAAATATAAATTTATAATACTCAAAAAAAATTATAAATAGAGATCCGTAAATAATTTTTATTATCAGATATTAAAAACCTACCTCAAATATTTATAAATCTAGCGAGAAAAAAAAAAAAAAAAGAAGAAGAAGTATTTATGGCTGTTGACGAATAAGACAAGTGAAGAAGGCAATTATAACTAGTGAGATTACAGCGTTAACATTCATTCTTAAACAATTTCATGTGTTTTGGAAATTATTAAATAATTTCACTTTATTATTAATTTAATTAAGATGATAATTAGATAAAAAAAATTGTAAATTAATCAGTATAAACTGTGAAATTCAGAAAAGTAATATATATATATATATATATGCACAGAGAAAAGTAATGTAATATCATTCAATAATTTATAGATTACTATCAAATAAATTTTGCCATTAATTTATTTTTACCAAAAAAATCTTAATATTAAAAAAAATTAAATTGTTTGATGTGAAGAAAAATAAATTGAAAAACTAAATAGATAAATGGCAATAAATTGAAAGACTAAAAGACATTGTTTTTTCTTTTATTTTTCATTGAATTATTGAAAGAAACTTTCTAAAAATATTTTTATCACATTTTTTAATTTTAAATTTTAAATTTCTAAAAAAAATAACATTTAATAACAATTATGTTATCAATAATTAAAATATAATTTTAATTTTAGCCCTCTAATAGCCCTGGATTCATCCATAATCATACATGCATTTATATATATATATATATATATATATATATATTGAACTGACGCATTTAGAGATATATCCATTCCCACTATACTTAAAAAATTGAAGAAGGTTAGAACAATTTTATTAATTTGTTGATGGTTTATATAATTCAAGTAAAAAATATATAATTAATATCAAATTATAGCAAGTAAAATTTAAAATATGGATCATTTTAAATTTTAAAAACCTGACATTCTTTTAAATTTTATTAAGTATAATTTGATTTTCAAATTAAAGAAATAATAGAACTCTCTTAATAAAATATGAAAAGTAAACAAACTTTCGTATAAAATTAACTACATGGTCTTTAGGCAATTATATATTGAATTATGCTACTATAATTCATTAATATACATATAACAATTCCTACACGTGCTTGAAATAACAAATTAAACCAAAAAAAAATCTCTAACAAAAGACACAAAATGTCAAAGTGTTTGGGGCTCAAGTCGAAACCAAACTTTCCACAAATGAAGATTTACAAAATTTATATGCGAATTTTTTATTAGATCATATTAATAAATTGTTTTTTTTAAATGGACATTATTAATTATATCATTAGTATCATAAATTCTTATATTTTATAATAACAACAATAATAATTGTGTCGAAACAACAAAGAAAGAATTCTATTTATACCAAAAAAAAAAAAGATTTTTTTTTATCGTGTACATGAGGTTGCTTTGTATGTCTGTTTGGATGACCAAAACCCATACCGGCATGTATGTCTTTTTTTAAAAAAAAAAAAAAACTCAATTCTCAGAAATCGTTTTTAGAAGATCGAACCACTGATATCTCCGTGGAGAATAATATCAGGTGGCTACTAGGCTAACTCTAGTAATTCCGGCATATATATCTTTAAGACAAATAATTTTCTCACGTGTCATTTATAATAAGTCTTTATATTTCTTTCTCACAACATATTTTTCTTGGAAAAAATAATTCCAATTCCATGATTAGTATAATTGAAAAGAAATTTTAAATTTTCAACCTCCAAATTTAATCAACACTATTTAATTAGCTATTTGTTTAAGATGATTAATTTTTTTCTTTTGGTTGAAGTTGAAACTATTTTTAAAAATTATAGATAAATATATGTCATTGTAAACATAGTAATTATTAATATATTTTTTAAAACAAAATTTAAATACATTTTATTTAACATATACTCTCTTCATCCCAACTTGATAGAAATACTTTCTATTTTATAAAAATTAATTATTTTTATTAAAAATATAAATTTATATATATATTTTTTTATTGTACCCTTATTTTAGTACGAGGTAATAAAAAATGTTTATTTATGAAATGCGCGTATAGAGCTAAAGTGCGCCTTTTTATTTATATGTAGTAGCTTTTGTAAATAGGCGAAAAATTCGGCTTTTGGTTATTAGTCAGGGATTTGTTGGATGGATTTTTCAATCTTCTTCTAGAAGAAATCAATTATATATATAATGGTTGTAGCTGATTTCAAGTGTGTGATATGCATTTCTTCATTTTCTATGCATTTCATCTCATGGTATCAGAGCCATAGAAAGAAAAAAGAGATGTAATCTACTCTATTTTGATACTTACTTTGATAATAGTTTATTTTTGTTTGTTTTTTTTTAACAATCATGAGTGAGAGTGCTAAGAGCCAAATTCATTAAATAGTAGAGACGTGAGTGGTCGATCATGGCAATCCTCTTCAGTTGCAATTGTTGGATAATCCTGGAATTATTCTCACATAGAAATATGTTGGATGGAAATAGCTAATCTCACATGGAGCCGATCCATGAGGATAGCGCTGAAAGCGAAAACAAGTTGAGTTTTATTGAAGGTTATAAGGCGATACCAAATGAGAAATCAGCACAATATGAGCGGTGGAGTAGAGTTGATTCTATGGTTACATCATACATCTTGAATGTGATGAAAAAAGAGATCATAGAAGCATTCATTTGTACAGCTTCAACAAAGAAACTTTGGAGAGAGTTGAAGAAAACTATAGTGAATGTAATAGACCAAAGATATTTTAGTTGCAAAAGGAGAATGTTTCTATAAAACAAGGTATGTCTGTGAATGTTTACCATACAAAATTGAATAAATTATAGGATGAGTCAAATTGTTCAATCTAACTATATATTGTACTTGTGGTAAATGTGAGTGTGGATTTGTATGGATGATGGAAGAGATAGCTTCTTTAAACAAATTGATATAGTTTTTGATGGAATCAAATGAGAGTTTTGATAATGTGCGGAATCAAGTACCAATGCTTGATCCATTGCCATCTATAAGTGAGGCTTATTCACTGGTTCTGAGGGTTGAGAGGCAAGGACTTGCTCATCGAAAACACAGGAGTTGTAATGTTGGCGAGGACATCACATATTGATAAACAAAATTATGGTGGATATATATATATATATATATATATATAAGAAAAGGGATTTTAGGAAGTACAAAGATAAATTTGCAATTATTGTAAGAAATCTAGCCATGTGAAGGAGACATGCTTTAAGCTGCATGGGATACCTGATTGGTATAATGAGATAAAATTACTAAGGGAAGGAGAACAAGGCAGCATACAGGTGAATATGGCTAATAAAGATACAGTTCAAGAATTTTCCATAGAAGTGCAAACTTGGAAAATCACAATAAGGAGTGACGGATATGATTAAAGAAGAATTCACCAAATTTATCAAAGAGAAGTAGGAAGCAAGTAAGAATTTTACTAATTTTGCACAAGTAGAAGAATTTGTAGGTAATGTTCATAACTCAGTAACTTCTAAAACTCATTTGCCTTAGGTAATTGATAGTGAAGCTTCAAATCACATTTGTGCTGAGAGAAAAAGAAAATGTTCAAAGAATTCAAATAAACACCTTTTCCCTTTAGAGTACATCTATCTAATGAAACCGTGATATTTGTTTACTTGACAAAAACCATACCCTTGACCAAACATTTGATTTTAACTAATGTTCTTTTTGTACCCAATAATAGTAACTAAACTTACCCACAAACTCAAATTAAATGTCTATTTACTCATGATCATTGCTTATTACAAGACCATAAGAATAAAGAAATCATAGCTGTTGGATGAGTTTTGGAAACCTCTACATTCTGAATGCTAATTTGCTTACTGATTGCTATAGTTCATCTATTTTTTCTTCAAATAACTATATTATAAACCAAATAACAACTATTGTATCAATTTGGCACAATAGACTTGAGCATCCTTCTGATATTGTCCTTGCAAATTTACCTTTCATTAATAAGACTTGAATTTTCTATCTGTCAAATTTGTCCATTGGCCAAACACACCAGAACACCTTTTCCAATTAGCACTTCCACCACTATTGAACCTTTTGCATTCATACATGTTGATATTTAGGGACCTAATGCAAGTTCATCTATTACAGGAACTCGCTATTTTTTAACTATACTAGATGATTTTACTAGAGTTATATGGATTTTTTTAATGAATAATAAAACCAATATAGTTTCGATCCTCATTAAATTCTTCAAGATGGTGGAGACATAGTTTCAAACTAGAACTAAAACCTTACGGATGGACAATAGGCTTGAATTTTTTAAGTCATCAGTGTCAAACCATGCTGAATTTCTATGGTGCCTTGCATCAAATGACTTTCGTTTATACTCTACAGGAAAATGGAGTAGCAGAGAGAAAATATAGACATATTACTTAAGTTGCACGAGTTCTTTCATTTCAATCTGGTTTACCCATCAAATTTTGGGATATATCAATCCTTCATGCTACTTTTTTGATTAATAGATGTCCTATTAAATGTCCAAACTGGAAAACTCCTTTGAAAGTCCTTTTCTCTTACCCACCTAATCATACCATACTCAGAAATTTTGGCTATTTGCCTTTTGCCAAAAATAATAATCCAAACAGAAAGAAATTCTTGAGTTGAGCCCATAAGTGTGTGTACATTGGTCATTCACCTAATCAGAAGGCATTCGAATTATATGATGACCTTGAGTAAAGTGATTTTTACATCAAGAGATGTTAAATTTCATGAGGATGTTTATCATTTCTTGCAATTGAAGCAACCTATTACCAGTGAAACTCCTTTACCACTTCCCATTTCAGAACAGCTTCCACCACATAACACTAACCATTCCCATTCTACTCCTACTCAGCCAACCTTTGAACATACCTTTCCTTTCCCAGCTCAACATACTTCTATTGATCCTATTGAATGTAGCAATCACTAAGAGAAGTCATCTACTCGACCAGAGATATTTTCTTCTTATTCTCCTATTCTTCTTCCCTCCACTACTGTAGTACATATACCAAATTTCCAAGTTGTACCACCACTTAGAAAAAGTACTAGGACAACAAAACCACTTGTTTGGCTCGATGATTTTTAAGTAAACCTAATTGAAGATCAGTCTTTAACTCCAAATGACCAATTCAATTGATATTTTACTATTGCTCACTTGTGTTTTCTAATTAACATGTATTTTGCCTTAGAGCCAAGGAATTATAAATAAGCCAGTAAGAAGAAAGAATGAGTAGAAGCAGCAGAAGTCAGTGCCTTGGAAAGAGATAATACCTAGGAATTAACTACATTCCTACCAAACAAGAAGCCAACCATATCAAAATAGATGTTTAAAATAAATCTGAAACACAATGGCACAGTTGATCAATACACAGCTCATTTAATTACTCAAGGTCATAATCAAATTGAAGGCATTGGTTTTATTGAAAGTTTCTCTCAAGTGGCTAAAATGGTGATAGTGAGATTATTTCGCACAATTTGAGCTGCAAAAGGTTGGCCACTTTATCAAATTGATATAAACAATGTGTTTTTGCACTTTTATATATTGATGAGAAACTACACATGGTTCCACCTGATGCTTGCATCAAAGCTACTCCTGGTCAGGTTAGCAAGTTGTTACGATCAATTTATGGTCTTAAGCAAGCATTGAGGTAGTGGAATGCTTAATTTTCGTGTAAGTTACAAGAGTTTGTCCTTAAGCACTCTTGACATGATCAGTGTCTCTTTATATATAAGCATGATTCTGATTTTATAGCCTTAATAGTTTATGTGGATAACATTTTTATTACTGGAAACTCGAAACTGGATCAGCAAGATTCTTAAGGTTAAGTCATATATTCATCAAGAGTCTGCTATAAAGGATCTTGGGCAAGCACGATATCTTTTGGGCATTGAAATTGCTCGTTCATACAAAGGCTTATTCATTAGGCAAAGAAAATTTATTCTAGACTTAGTGAATGATGTGAGTTTGGGAATGAAATTGCAAAAGCACCTCTACTGAAACTGCAAAAGGGAAGCCGCCTTACTATTGATGATTGTCCTTTGTTAACTAATCCACACTCTTACTAAAGGTTGATCGGTCGATTATTATATATTCGGTTTACAAGGCCAAATATTATATACGTGGTTCAATAACTTAGCCAATATGTTCAAGCACCCAGGGAATCCTATTGGAATCACAGGTTGCATGTCCCTTGTTATCTTAAGGGAATTGCTGGGAAAATATTATATTATCCATGTTTCAACTTATTCAACATACAAGAATATAATGATATTGATTGAGCTGTATGTAGGGATACTTCAAGAAGCATCACTCGCTATTTTATTTTCTTAGGGCCAGCTCTGGTATCCTAGAAAAAAAAAACAAAGCACTGTATCACATTCATCAGCTAAAGCGCATAGCTTGGCTAATACGGTGTGTGAAATTCAGTGGCTTGTTTACTTGCTTTATGATTTTGGTTTTTCACCACAACTTCCTATCCCACTTTAGTTCAGCAACCAGGCAAGAATTCACATATCAACCAACCTTGTTCTTTAGGAGTGAACCAAATATTTGGACATCAATTGTTATCCTGTGAGGGAGAAATATAAGGTTGGTTTTATTTATCCACAACACTTCTCTACTAAGCTTCAATTAGTAAATGTTTTTACCAAAGCTCTAGCACTGCCACAATTTGATTACATATGTTCCAAGTAGGTTTTGTTCACACCACAGACTCCAACTTGAGGAGGGAAGGAGGAGATGAAGAATGTTTATTTATGAAATGCACAAGAATTTGAAAAATTTTTACTTCCTATCAATTTTTTTTTTCAGTTTCACTTTAAATTTTTATTAAATGACATTTTGCTATAAATAATATTTTATATAAAAATTAATAAATGAAAGTGGGATGATTTGTTTATCGTGGTTGGCAGAGTATGTGATGGAGAAGGTGCCAACTTGATCATAAACTCACCTAGAGATTGGAAAATTGTTCTCTTATTGGTTTTTGTGATAATATTTAAGAAGCTGCATTCCTACTTCTTCTTCTGGCTTTTAATTTTTCTTTATATATTTACATGTTAATCTTATCCTTTTCCCTTTTGTATCTATGCTTCTTCTTAAATTTTACTATTTCTTTTTCTTTTTCTTTTTCAAAAAGAAAATTTGACAATTAAAAGCGCATTTTTTAATTTTCTTTAAAAAAATTTATTCATTTTTAGTGTATCTATAATTAAACGCAATAATTTTTTTAAATAAAAAAATAATATAAAAGGTGATGCTTAATTTGGAAGAAGTCAAGAAACTAATGGATTTAAATTTCAACAAGTCATCACATTATAAAATGAATTTTTCAAAATAATAAATATAAAAAGGTTTTGTTGAAGTTCTTCTTGAATCAAACAAAGCACCAACATGTAGTCTTATACATATATTTTTGTTGGATATTTTTATGACAAAGAATGATACATACTTAATGTGTATTTAATGTGCTATTTTAATGAATTCTTATTAAAAGTATCTATATTATATTGATGTCTTGATATCATGAACTGATGACTTCATATAAAATCCATTCTTTATTGTGTGAAATATTTCATATTAATCATCCTAACCGTTAGATTAAGGTAAGTGTTAGATTAAGGTGCCCACATTTTGCTCGTTTATTATATTTTTAAATTTATTTATTTAATTTTATCTTATTGTTTCTTAAAAATACTTGTTAAAAAACTTGATAGGGAAATTCATAATGCACCTTGTGCAATGCATTTTCCTATTAAATTGCACATTCTGGATGTTACTGGCTAAGTCCTTCTTTGAGGTCCCTTATTATAAGAAAAAAAGAATACTTGTTAAAAAAAATCAACATATTACACATGCTTGCAAAAAATAAAGATGATAACCATAAATTGATACATAATAATAAAAAAAGAAACCAAATTAAATTAAAAAATAATTAGAGGAAAAATAAACCGAAGCATGCATGCATGAGTTGTTAATGTTTTTAATTAATTTTTTTGGGATGGATGAATAACAATAGTAGTAGTGTTGTTGGTTGTCAAGTAATGATAAAAACACAGATGTATATGTAAAGTAGCTAATTAAGGGTGGAGAGGTGTATGCATGGCAGAAATTAATGATAAAAAAGAGTAATGTCATAAGAAATGGAAACATTTTTTGCAGCTAAAACGACATCGGAGACAGGAATGGAAATGTTGGTTGTGTACAGAAACGACAAAGCTAATCCCTTCCCCGCTGAGATTGAAGGTTTTGTTTTGGTGGTGGTTGGATGGGCACGACTTGTTTTTCCCATGCTTAATTACTTTCTTTCCCCTTATTCCATTTTCTTTATCAATTCCATGCATGCTCTCAACTCTTCTAACCATATATATATATATATATATATATATATATATTATAATTTCATTTTTCTACCTAGCTATATTTTCATCTTAATAAGATTTAAATTTAATATATTCTTAGGTCATAAATGTATTCTTTTTTTCTTATTTATATAATAATATTTTGTCTTCAGTATTAAAATAGAAATTAAACTACTCCTCTATTAGTATTCTCTTAATACGTAGTAGTGTTAAAATTCAATAGAGAAAATTTTACCATGATTGTAGTCTTATCTGGGTCTACTATAAAATGATGATTTACAAAAAAAAACTATACTATTGGTATGATGATTATTCTGAAATTTGAATTTTTTTTTTCAAAGCAGAAATATAAATAAGTAAAACTGCGCAACAAAATTCACTGCATCTACCTTCAGATATAAAGCAAGAAACAGTTCGAAGCTCATGTAATAAGATTTTGAGCACTCCAATAGCCTATTTTTGTCTATGGACATAGATATGTTTAGCTGAATCATATTAAATCTTATATTTTCTTTCTCTTTATCATATATATGTGATTGTGATTGTGCACAATTTAATTATTATTGTCTCAAGACTTTGCCCCCGAAAAAAAAAACTCATGCAATCTCCTGAAAGTGAAACTCTCTACGAAATTGTAATTCAAATGCTAATAATTAGATGTAGAAGCTATCTTGTCTTTAATAGAAGGTATCATTATTCATTCGTTTTAAAGGAAATGAAGTTATTGTCAACATAAAAAGATTCACAACATATAGTTGAATTTGTTTAATAAAGTTTACTATGAAAAATTCAAAGTAATTCATTTAAATTAAACATGTCTTTTTATATAAAAATATATGAGAAAATAATATTATATATTTTTTAAAATTTTCAATTATTTTAAATAATAAAATTTAAATGAATTGCACTCATAAAAATTAAATCCGAACACATGAATTTTATCGTTAATTAACTTCGAAATCTCATATATGAGGTTATCAAATAGTACCTAAAGAATTTTTATAAATAACCATAACATGTATGCATATATTCATCTAAATTCTAAAAGGAACCGGAATTTCTTTTTTTTTTTTAATATATTTGAAAAAAAAAACATGTAAAAGTGGTTATTCAATTTAATTCTATTAATAGAATTTAATTTAAATTTAACTGAATTCTTGACGAAAATTATTATAAGTATTATATATATAAATGATGAATTCAATTATTTATTTAATAATAAATAACAAATATTAAAATTTAAATTAAGAAATTAAGATATATATAATTTTATAATTTAATTATTAATAAAACATAAATTAAATTAAATTTTTATAAAATAATAACATAATTTTTATTTTTTTTTATTAAAACTGTGCTTTGGTGTTCATAAATTAAACTACAGATATTTTTAATGGTTAGATTAACATCTTTAGCTTAATATATCAATTGATATTCACGTGCTTACAAAAACTTACACTTATTGAATCATTTTCTCGATATTCTTTTAATAAAATAAAATAAAAGAACCTGTGGGTTTTGGTCACAACTTATTGACATCCTAAATTCTCTACTCAGATCATATCTTCTACTTATTATCTTATATTTAACCTTTTTCATAGATTCCAAATTATATATATGTATATAATGCTTACATGGGAACTGACTCAGAATAGTTGGAATTAAATTAAATTAAATAATTTATATATAATGAGAATATGATTTTTGAATTAATATACACGTAATTTTTAAATGTATAAATGATTTTTATTTTTATTTAAAACATTTAATTACAGTTTAATATAAACTAATTGGACTTTGCAATAGAAATTATAAGTTCTAAATTGCAGAATAAGTTTAATTGTTAAAAAAAAACTAAATAAGTTTATTAGATGAAAAACCAATCATCATTGATGTTTTTTGCAAAGGAGTTTTCCTTTTTTGTCTTATTACAAATTTGTGGTATTTTTTCAATTTTCATATATTTTAAAATTTTAATTATACTTATTAATCGGATAATTTAGGATTATAATATATTTGTTTATTAAAATTAGAGTTTTGGTTAAAGAGTTAAGCTGGTGCAATGTCTGATAGTTTAAAAATAATAATAATAATAATAATAATAATAATAAAAGAATATACTAAACATATAATTGAGCATGTCAGCAAGTCCAATGAGAGCTGCAGAGCAGACAGGCATGGATATAGAGCAAAAATATATATTAAAAAACTAATTTATTATATATTTTTTTAAAAAAAATTAAGATGTTTCCAAATGAGAAATTAAAAACAATGAGGCATGTTCCTCTAAGGTCTGGAAGATCTGAGGCAAAATACGGTCAAGAACTTGCATATCAAGAAATATTCCAACATTTACTTTGTCATAATTTTAATTTTATCTATTTATATTTACACTTCTCTTACACATCAAGCCAAAATTTTGAGTTTACTCTGTCTGAATATATTTGGATGGATATAAAAATTTAAAAAAAATAATAAATATAAAATTGGATTTTTTTTTTTAAATTATAGATTTAGAAAACAAAAAAATATTGAAAATTTTCCAGCTAAACAGATTTGATTATTTGATCTTTATTTGGTCATAGCCACCAAAGTTTGGTGTATGTGAGGTACATTTTTTTTTTTGTTCTGTTTTGTTTGAAAAAGTACTAAAATTATGCATTAAAGAATTATTGAATTATCAAATCTTTTTTTTTTGAATTTATTAATTCTTTTTCTTTGAATTGCTTGATGGCAGTGCATGATTCAGTCAATGATATGACCATTTTCTTTTTCTTCTTAAAATTAAATTAATGGGTTTTAATTAATTTATATATTTCTTGATTTCTTTCTTTGGCTGCAATTAGGCAAAAGGCTCAATTCTTGAATTTTGATCATTTAGAGTATTTGGCAATTTTTAAAATTTATGGGAGATTAATCCCTTCCTTATAAAAAATTATAAATATTAATTACTACCTACTACATGCATTGAGTTAGAAATTCACAAGGTTATTGGCATGCATAATTTATATTCAATTCATATCAAATTTAATCTCCACATAATTAATTAAATATATTTTTATTTTTTTTTATTTTGACTTTAAATAATTTTATTAAATTATGATGGGTCACAATCAACGTATATAAAATAAATAAAATTATATGGAAATAAAATAATCATGTCCTAATTAAATCAAAGTTTATGATCATTTAACTCAATTAAATATAAATATCCAAAGAAACAAACAAAAATGTACTGGTATATATATTGGTTGTCAATTAATTCAATTTGTTGATTATATATTTTTTATTTTTTAAAAAACTAATTGATAATATTATATATTTGTATGGATGGCAATTGTATGCAATGATATAAAAGAGAGCATGGGGTTCCATAAAAGCACGGCAGACAAAAATTTCCGAGTCTGATCGAATTTGACCCAATCAATCAGGTTGAATCAAAATATATATTATGAATTGGTTTAATTTCAAAAATTAAAAAATTGTCAGATTTTTTCAATTTGTCTAGTTGAAATAATTTTTTTTTATTCGAATCTGACAATCTCTTTTACATTTATATATAAATTATTTTTTATTTATTTTAATATACTCAATTAAATCTAAAATTAATTTAAATCAATAAAAAATTTAATAAATTTGTATGGATATTAGTTTAATATTTTTCTTTTTTAATCAAATGAAGTCGAATTAAAATATACTTTTAATCGGACTAAATATAATATGATCAAAATGAATTCAAAATTGAGAGTGCAGATCATAACAGCAGGGCCGTCTTAAACATTTAAGAGGTCCTGTTTTTACATTGAAATTTAGGCCCCTAATATGAAAATCACAATTTTAATAATCAAGTATCTCAAAATATTTTTACAAAATAAAGCATTAAAAATTTATTACTTTGTTTAAATTGTAAATAATATCACAATACAAATTCAAGCTAATATCAATCTTCTTAATTGGAAGCATAAACATGTTTGGATTTATATTATTGGGCCCCATAATTTTTTGAGGCCCTGTGCTATTGAACTTGTTGCACCCCTTGTTAACCGGCCCTGCATAACAGTTTGATATTTTTATTCTTTAATCAAGTTTGATCTAAGTTAAAATACACTTTTAATCCGATTGAATTTAAATCGGATTGAATTTAAATCACGTTCACCCCGCTTAAAAATAAAAAAAATTAAAAAAAAAAGAAAAAGAAGAAAACTGAGAAAAAACTTGCGCAGAGGCTGCATAAATTACATAATTAACTCATGTGTACCCACTATTCATTAACGAGAGAGAAATTTTTGGAGAACAAATAAATTTATTTCCATCTATTTTTTTTCTTTTAAATCTCAGGTTGCTTCCCATAGCATTGACAGTAAAAGAAAAGAAACACACTAGAAAATAAAATTAATAAAATAAAATAACAAGATCTTTATAAGATCATTTTTTCTTTTTTTTTTAAGAAAACTTTGAAAAGCCTTCTATATCATCACCATCTCTTTTAGACCAACTTCAATGTACTTCAATGGCTGGAAATTGGCACTAATTAATTAATTAAAACCACCTGAAAATTTTGAAATTTAATTATCTTCCAGAAGAGGAATTTGATTAATTAATCAATATAATAAACATAATTAATAAAAATGAAAAATACTTAACTGGTTATTATGAAGTTGGTTTCCAGATAGAGAAGAAGGCTGTACATTATAACTAAAATGGTCTTGATATGCAGATCTCCCCTATAAAAAAGGGTGAATAATTAATTACAGAAAAATTAAAGAATATAAGATAAAACAATGTATATAATTATACTTATAAATTTAAAGTAGTTACCTCAAAATTATTAGCTGAAAATCCAGCTGCAGCTTGTGAATGATCAAATGTACTCTGCATTGAAGCTTGGTGACTCTGCCATATGAAAATAAAGAAAACAAGAATAATTTCATGAACAATGTTGCAATTAATTGAACAAAAGCCAGAGAGAGAGAGAGAGAGTAATTAAATTATTAATTAACCTTGGACCAGTTGAAAGCAGGAGAGCTAGCAGTATCATCAAGAAAGGAAGGAACAAGTTCATTTTGTCTTTTAACTCCACCATTATTGACATTAAATGCAGGACAAAAGTAGCCATTATCATAGTAATTGAAGCTGTAACTTTCTTTATCTTCATGAAAATGATGATTATGAGTACCAGTAGTTGTAGCAGTAGGTGGAGGAGGTCCTGATGATGCATCAGACAGCATAGACAGGTCTTCTTCTTCTTCTTCTTCTTCTTCCTCCTGGTTATTGTTGTCAAATTCTTGATCTTTTTCAGTACTCAAAACCATTTTCTCTCTGTCATTTACACAAACACCTGTAGATCGACTATTACTACTACTACTTCTTCTTCTTCTTCTTCTTCTTTCTTTCTTGGTATCAACAAGTTTAGTAGAAAGAAAAGATTGTTCTAAGTAAAGAGTCCAACCAGACTCGCAACCACTACTACATTCTGAAGTAAAAGCATTCATGGTGTTCTTGATTATTGATTATTTTGGAAAGAAAGAACTTCAAGAACAGAAAAATGAAGTTGTTTATATAAAGAAAATAAGGTTCTTGAAAAGGGTTTTAACAGCTACAGGAGGTAGAAGAAGAGAAAGAGAGTAAAAGGGTAGAGTAAAATTGTGCTGATAAAGGGAATGTATGGAAAAAGGGGAGTTGGGAGGGGGTTAGAGAGAGAGAGAGAGAGAGAGGTGAAAGCCACAACCTCTTCACATGGTAGACAGCGAGGCACTGTGTACCCTTCATAACAAAACCAGGTACAACTCCATTTTCTCTTCCACATTATATGGACACCTATCCCTTTGTGCTCTCTCTCTCTCTCTCTCTCTTATCACCTTCCTTTATTCTTTTTAGATTTTTTCTTTTCTTTTTTTTTTCTTTTTTTGGTTGCTAGCTATATGATAAAAGAAAAAAACAAAGAATTATAAAAAATATTAAAATAAATTAGAGATATACATAATATTTAGAAATATACATAATATATAGCACTCTCAATTGAAGCATTAAATTGCACATCGACACATAGGATAGTAGCAAATATATTTTTCTAAACAGATCAAATTTGATTCTTCTTCTCTATATTGTAACATTAATTAAGAAAATTGAAATATTAAATTGTGTTTAGTTGAGAATATTATTCGATTGGTTTAAATAGTTTTTGAAAATTAGATTTGGATGTCAAAAAAATATAAATTCTATATATAAAAAAGAAAATTGCTATTTGAATTAAATTATCAATCAGATAATAAATTAATAAAAAATTATTTCAAAATGAAGAGATAAAACAACTAAAAGAATTCATCAAAAAAAAAATAAATATATGTTTAAAATAAGAATTAATTTTAATATTATATAAAGAGGATTAGGGGCGGAACCACGAGGCAGGGAGGTCATTTTCTCCCTTAGTTTCAATATATATATATATATATATGTGTGTGTATGTATTTATTTTTTTTAAAAAATTAATGTTTAAATATTAATTACTTTAAAAATTTTAAATTAGATTTTGATTTATTATTTTGATAATTTTATTGAGTATTATAACTCTTTATCATAATTATTTAATTTAAAGTTTAATTTATAGATTTTAATTTATTATTTTAATATTTAGTTATTATTTTAAAATTTGATTATGAATTAAAATTTGGAGTTTTTATGATTAGATAAATTATTTTGGAATTTGATTATGATATGAATTGAGAATTTAAAATCTTATAATTAGGTTAATTATTTTGTAATTTGAATTTATACTTTGTGATTAGTTTAATTATTCTATGAAATATATTCTATCATATAAATTTATGTAAAAATAATTTATTTAAACTCTTTCTTTAAAATATCTTTAAAATATATAAATATTATTTAAGAAATAATATATATTGTATAATTTTACTCGTAATTTTTGAAAGAAAAATTTAAATATTTAAAATAAAAATAATAAAAATTTTAATATTTAATTATTTAATATAAAAATTAAATTAAATTGAATATAAATATTAATGTCAGTTATTTATATTAATTTTATTAATATTAAAATAAAATTAAATATAAATTTATCTATAATTTTTTTATTTATAGATTTTACCCCACTTTTTTAAAGTTTTAATTTCGTCACTTCAGGGAATGAAGAATAAAAAAAAGGATCGAATTCTCTTTAAACAAAAATTAAAATGAAATAAAAATTATTGTAAATTTTGATAAACAAATTTGTAATAAATAGATATACTAACTAGTATTTTTTTTTTTTGGTCAGAACTAGCTAGTGGTTTTGATAGCAAATTTCAGTTTGCAAATAAAATTATATTCAATTTCTATAAAATTTGATATTTTCTAAAATCAGACTAAATTTATGAATAAATTTAAAATTTTATAATTTTAAAAATATTTGGGGTACTCAGAGATAATTCAACATGTAAACTTTTTTATTTTTAAATGTACACATAATTTTTTAAAATTAGATTTTGATTAAAAATTTTCATTAATTTTCTACCTATTGGCATATACGGTTGATGATGATAGATATAAATGAGTTTTGTTTGATTTTATATAGATAATATGTTGTTGGTTATTCTATGTGGTCCTTATAAAGATTATTAGAAAGCAAATTTTGTATGTGCATAAATAAGTGAATTCCAGACATTATTGGGAGAAAATGCACCCTCTTCAAATTAGCATTTGTTGTGTCTAGTCATTTATAGTTAAGAAAATGAGGCTGCATTTCCACCATATATATATTTTTTTTTTTTGAGAATAAATAATCACATTCCACCATATAATTTAGTTACTATTTTCTGTGTATATTTTTGTGTATTATTTCTTCAATATTTATATATATATATAAGAAAAATAGATATATAAAATATTTATAAGAAAAATTTCAAGGAACTTGGGATAATGGAGAACGATTTTCTGGATATGTTTTTTTTTAATTTTTAAATATAAAAGAAATCAAATTTTATCATTAATATATATTTATTTTTATTATTTAAAAATTTTAAAAATTATTATAATAAGAAAAAAATAAATTTTTAATTCGATAAAATTGAAATAATTTTCTGGCTTCTCTAATTTTTTTTAATTAAAAAAGAGTTGGATTTTTTTTAAATGATATGGTATTATCCACTGTGGTATTAGATTTGAATATATATATATATATATAGGTAGGTAGAGATGGTTGGATGAGAAGAGCTTGTAGAAATTTCTTGGGAAAATAGTAAAACAGTTGACTAGGGTTTTTATGATTCCACATGCTCTCACATTTCACCCCTCTTCCCCTTTTTCATCTTTTCAATATATACTATAAATATTTACATAATTAATTATATACTCAATTCTCTATATATTAATTTATTTAAGAATTAAGAACAAATAATCACACATGCATGTGGGCACGTGTGCATATATTTGTGTATATGCGAGCTTCCAAATATTCACACACATGTATGCACGTGCACACGCAATTCAACCTCTAATTCTTTGTAAAATTTCATTTATAAATTCTCACTTCTTGTATATCTTCTTCGGTACATTTTCAACTTCATTTTATGTGGCTATATCTAATTGTCGAAGTATTTGCATTATATGCCTTAATATTATATATATATATATATTTAAAAAAAATGTTGATATGTAGGTGGCCAAATTTTCACCTCACATGTAAAATTCAACTCTTATATTTAAATTTCATGTCCATCATGAATCATAAAATTCAAAATAATATCAATTCAATTTTTTTTTAAAAAAATCAATTTGAAAGTAAATAACCTAAAAATAGTGTAATATAGAATGACCAAATTCATATATTCTACATATTTGTTGCTCATGTTTAGATTTTGAGTTCGAGCTTTCTAAATGTCCCCTTTCCCATATATAATTAATTAAAAAATCATATTTTTTTCGTTTATGAAGCGCATAAATAGACTAATATTTATTATATATGTTAAATTAGGCCAAATATATGTTAGTCAAATGTGAATAACTAATTTGTCTCTAGAATTAATTTTAAATATGATTGAATGCAAAAAAAAGGTTAGGAGTTAATTTAAACTTTAATCCGAAATTGTATTAATTTGCTAAAAATTATCTATGTACACTAACTCTCCTAATCATTTTATTATATGCATTAATTGCATATCTTAATGAGCTATATTGGGTGGTAGCAAATAATCCAATAATTCTGTATGTACAATAACTCTAAAGATGCATAAAATGAAAAATTCGAATTCTAACAATTTGAAATCATTATAAATAATAATAAAAATAATAATAATAATAATAATAATAATTTTTATGTATAAAAATATTCATATGCCTTAATGGGTTAACTCTACTCATTGCATGACTCCCATGTAAAAAAGACATAATTAAAAATGTATATATTAAGTTCTCATATGTATTGGTTATTTATAAATAATGTAAAAATATATTATAAGTGTAGCATGTGAAAAGTAAAATAATTTGAAAGATGAAATCTCTCAATAAAAAATGATTGTGGTCAATCACACCACATGATGGCATTAAATTGGATGCTGATATATGTTTTGTTTTTCCCATTGAAATAATGTACAAAGCCAGCACAAATAGGCTATACATTGTCATTAGATATGATTGTGATGTCCAACTTGTTTCAATCCCATCTTTAGTTATTTTCATTATTTTAGAAATATCGACAAAACCACCTTTTTTCAGGATAAGAAATCATTCACAAACTTTTACATAAAAAAAGGTTTTATGTAATCTATATTTTATCCACGGCCGATGTTATAAAAATATGAGTGTTTTTATTTAGCGGTAAAATAAATTTCAGAATAATACCAACAATAATTTTATCTTTTACTACATGATAAAAAAAATTATATTCAATAACTGATTTTTTAGATATTTTTTAAAAAATTAATATCGATAAAAGTTAAATTTTAGCATTTATTTTTAAAATAATTTTACTTCATCATTAGCTAATAAACTAAAGTAAAATAATTTTACATCATTATTGAGTATTGAGTATGTATTACTTTTATTTAAATTTTAAATTTAAGTTTTAAATGTCTTTAAAAAAATAAACAAAGTTTTCAGTAATAATTAATTACTAGCTGTTAACTAGTGATGTATTGGCCATTTTTCATTCATTCATTCATTCATGTTTAAGTTATACTGAGACTATATACATATTTAAAAAATATTGTTGCTGAAGTGTTGAAGTTAAAGAAAAAAAAAAGTTAAACGTGTTTACAGCAGGAAAGCAATATTTTCAATCCTAATCTCTAAAATATTAAAAATTAATTAAAGTCCATGAATTAGGTGATGCAGATAGTCATTGGTCAAAGATTTAGATGAAATGTGTACAGCTACATGCACTAATTAAATTTATTCTTAATCACAATAAGAGATATTAATGATGATGTGATTGGATTATCATTGATAATAATGGTATATAGTTGTAATTAATTAATTAATTAATTACGTTTTGTTTTTTTTTTGGTAAATAATTACGTTTTGTTTACCGTGTAATAGAGTCATACTCTTATATACATTTTATTTATCCACAGCCGCAACCCTAATAACTTGGCTAATGCTAGCTATTTTTACCATTTTTTTTAACAAATAGTGAAAATAATTACATTACTAATTGTCTAAATATATTTCAAAATAAAAATTTATAATTTTAATAAAATTGCAATAGAAAATGTACCCAAAAAAGTGTAATAGAAAAATCGTAAATAATTAACTAAAGACCATTATAGAATAGTTAATTTATTTTTTCTCAGTTCAAAAAAAAATATTTTTTTAATTTATCTAATTAAGATTCAAGATGTAAATTAAGTTTCTAAGATAGAAAAATATCCAGACTTCCTCTCTTTGTTATTGAAATCTGCATTTGTACTATTGTTTTCTCCTTCTCCTTGGATCACTCATATTTTTAAGTCATTTTTAATACTACCCATTAGCCTAATAATCCAAATTATCAATTGTTTTAGCACTAGCAATTGGTTAGTAACCAAATAAATAACAATCCAAATTATTTAATTATGTCTCTCACTGTAATTTGTAAGAGTTAATGGTTAATTATTTAAAAAAATTAAAATCCATTATCATTGAACCAAACAACTTAAAAAAAAAAAAAGAATACACAATTCGATTTCGTTAACGATATGCTTAAAACTAGTGAATTACAAATGTGAAATTCTTATATAAATGACTTTAAAATATAATTAATTTGCAAATGAATTTTTATATTTAAAAAGAAATAATTTAAAATATGAAACTCGACTAAAAGTTTTATATTTTTATATTTAGATTATAAATAAGTTATTTTTATTTTATTTTTAAAAAATTCTCAATATAATAAATATAATTAGAAAATTAAAATAAATAAAAATAGATATATTTTATATTTATAATCAATATTAAATAATATTAGTTGATAAGAAAAGGAAACGTCAGAGAGTATAAAGAGACCTTAAGCTATCATTGTAGTTAAGATATTTTTTTATTCAGAAAATATATCTTATAATATATTATGAAAAATCTTTCTTTAAAAAAAGTTCTAATATGGTAGGATGAGAGAACACCTAATAAACACTTAGAGTAGCCTTAAAAACAGCTGAAGCTACCTGATGTGCAATCATGTTACAAATTCTAGGAACAACGGAAAATTGTCAAGCAAATGATTATGCTAAAAGAGATAGAATATTTGTTACCAAATTTTCAATCTCCCAAGGACAATCCAAAATGCCATTGATATAGTGAATGAGAATATGATAATCAGATTCGAAGATACAGGCTATATACCATCTTTCTTTGGCAATTTTAGCTGCTTTGAGCAAAGCTTGTGCTTCATTGACGAGCGAAAAGAGGCGACTATGATATAAGTCACCCCATGAGAAATATTGCCTTGTGAATTTCTAAAGATAGTTGATGCCCTAACATAGGGAGAGCATATGTAGAAAGTAGCACGTGTTCAACTTAAGCCAACCTTGGGGGGAGGACTTTATATGTGCCTAATGTTGGAATTATTAGAGTTTGCAACAACTAACAATGAGGCTAATGGTTGGCATGATGTCAAAGAAGTCCAAAGATGGCTTGCTCTAGAAACAGTAGCCTCTAGGTCAATACAAATACTCAAAAAGCAGAATTCATTCCTAGTTTTCCAAATGTACTTCAACAAGATAGGCCATATGGTTAAGAAAGCTCTCATAATCGGCTAATCTAGATAGAAGTACAAGGCTATACCACCATTTTCTTAAAGGAGCTTGTATTGATGGCTAATGGAAAGAACCCCAAATTTGATTTAAACCATGATGCTTTGGTGTAGTCACATTGAAAGAGCATATGGGACTAATTCTTCATCATTTTTACATATAGGCATAGAGGATCTTAATTGAGCATTCTCCTAAACAAATTTTATTTAACTGCCACAACATTGAAACATAATCTCTATAGAAAAATTCTTGATCTTAGGTTGCACATTGAGTTTCTAGATAGATTTCCAAACATCTTTATGAGGGGACAATATAGTGGATGAATATGTTAATGATTCCTCACTTCTATTCATAAAAAATGGTAAACAAATTTAGTTGTGTGTTTACCTGTTCTTTTGGGATGCCATATGATTTTGTCCACTTCATTGATGTTGACGATGGGTGTATCATAGGAAAAAAAAGACCAATAACTAAGTACCTTTTCCAACCCTCCCAAATATCAATGAGGTCTGAAACCCATGGTTCAAGAGTACCATTAGGCTTCTCATTCATAATCCAAAAGTGAGATAAGGACGGTACGGATTACCCCAAATACTAATATTATTAACCTTCTACACCACCCATCTCCCAAATACTAAAATTGTTACCCTTCTTCACCACCCATCTTATCCCCCTTATGGATGTGATTTTCTTGTCTCTAACATGCTCCTTCAGACCCAAGATGGTTGAGATCCCAATCTAACTTCCATAAATGAGCAGTTAGGAAAGTAGATGGATTTTAATAATCATTCTCAAGTCGAATCAGAGTTCACCATAAGCTTTCAGCATTACTTGGCATTGAAATGATTGAAGTCCTTAAATCCTAGTCTGCCTTTGAATTTGAGTTTAGTAAGTCCCATCTTTTCTAATATATTCCTCAGTCATATTTATCAAATTTTCACTAGAAGGTAGAGATTATACGGTCTAAGTCCTTTGAAAAGCCTTTTGGGAGTACAAAAACATGATATAACATGTGTTGGTATGGCTATGAGGACTGATTTGATCATCATCTCTCTAGCTGCATGAGAAACAAGACTAAATTTTTAATATTGAATACAACTTAAGACCTTGTCCTTAAAGAAAAATAAGGCTTATTTTTCTTATCATCCCCATCATACAAGGATACCTAAGTAATCTCTAAGCCTTCCATTTTATTCATGCCCAATAGTTGGGAAATGCCATATCTGATGTTATTGGGGTGGTATGGTTGAAAGATATCTTGGATTTCTAAACTTTAATTGTGAGGTCTCGCTTGAGTACCGATCCGGCTTGCTAAGGAGTCAGAATGCTCATTTAGACTTAGTCCCACACGATACCACCACATATGGTCTTCAGTCAGTTTGCTAAGTACAAGTTTATAATTATCTTTTATTTTAAAAAGATTTGTCTCTTTTATTTTTAAAAGAAACTCTCTTTTTATTTTGAAAAGGGACAACATCTTTTATTTTGAAAAGCCAAAATTAGAGAGCCGTTACCTTAGTTTATTTTATTTAAAAAAATTAAGAAAAAATTCATTTAATTAACTCCATTAAATTAAATCAATTTTTACCCAAAAAGGACATTAGTCTAAAATCAATTATGATGGGTCTCGGGCTAAGTTTTCCCATCAATTTTCATAAAAAATATTTTTTTACTTCTCTTTGATTAATTTTATCTTTCTTTTGATTGATTTTAGAAAAAATGTAATTTTTATAGACTATGGCATAGTAATTATGAATGACAGTATATTATAATGCATAAATATTGAATAATAATGACATCCACAAATACAGTGCTAAATAATAAAATATTATAACTCCATCAAAATAATGATTCCAGGGTAGCTTCAACTCTAGCTATTAGGGATTCTAGGTTGAGCACAAATCTCCAATTAATTAATAAACTCAAAGGAAAGAAAAAGGAGAAAACAAGCATAACCACTTGGCGTCGATTGCAAAACTCACCAAATTTGAAATTAAAGCCTCAGAACAATCAAGATTCAGTAAGAAAAGAAAACAATAATAATATTGAAAATAATAACTGAGAACAATAAGAAAAATTAAAATGAAAAGGGCCAGTTGGATGTTAAAGTGTGGGCTCGCCACTCGGATTAATATTTCGAGTGTACCTACTTATCTTGTTTAAATAAAAATCAGAGCCGTAAGAAGTTCGTACCTTTGATTGCAAATGTCTTAAATTAACTAATTTTTAGTTGATTTAAATTACCGAATCGACAAGAGTAAAGTGAAGAAATTTGTACCTTAGGTAGCTATTTTCTTTTGAATGTGTGGTTGAAATAGCTCTACTTAAGGAGCCTCAAAAAGAAAAAAAAATACCAAAATGACTTTGAGTCCAAAAATTATAATAAAATTTAATTTAATTTGATTAAATTGATCCAAGATAAATTTTTTTATATTTTGGTGTTGGAATTAATTTTGACAGAGTTTCGATATGAAAAACTCTAAATCCCCATTTTGAAGAAGAAAATCTCAATTTATAGTGAAAAAGTAGGAAAAAAATCGTACCAAAATGACCATGGGCCGCACGAGCGTCGGAGGGCTACGCGTGTGTTGGATGGTCCCTATGCTCCTCGGTCGTCCACGTGCTCTGTAGGGCACACAGACTGTTCATCGGCACCGCAGCCTGCCATACATACCGTGAACCTTTTTTTTTTACCATTTTGGGCCCGTTTGTCTTTCGATTTGCATGATTTAAGTTGTGTTGGATTCGTTATCAAGTGGGCTTTTGTTTAGGAAAAAATTAAGGATTTTTCCTATGTTCAAAATTAAGAATTTTTGTGCCCGATTTGGGCTAGTCTGGGCCTGTTCAGGTCCGTCCAAATTCCAATTTGCACAATTCCAACTTTGTTAAAACCGTGATCATATGCACTATAATTTGGGTGTAGAATTAGGGGTTCACATTAATAGCTTGTCTTGATGTTGCATAATAAAGATTGAGAGGGTGCATAAAGTTGTTGGCTTCTTCCATACTTGCCTTACCATACTGAAGAGTATCGTCAGCAAATATTAAATCAGTAAACAGTGGAGAAGTGCTTCCAAGATAAGTTCCCTTAATTAATCATTCCTCTATAGCTTATTATAAAAGAGTAGAAAGTGTATTAGTAATAAATAGGAATAAAGAAGGGTAACGAGTCTCCTTATCTCAAACCCCTGGAGGTTTGAGAGTTTCCAATATGGTCACCATTCAAAATCATGCCATATGAGATTGTTGTGACACATTACATAAATAGCATGATGACTTTTTCACAGAATATCATAGCTCTAAGAATTATTTTTAAAAAAGATCAATCCACTCTATCATAGGCGTTATTCATATTAAGTTTAACAATCATATTCCAATTCTTCCCATAGTGTTTTTTTTAAGAGAATGAAAGTGTTTATGGGCAATGAGGATATTTTCATGTATAACCATTCCCTGTGTAAAAGCACCTTGTTTAAATGATATAAGATCATTGAGATAAGGTTTCAATCTAGTAGTTAAAATTTTTGAAATTATTTTGTCAGTCTAATAGTCAAAATTTTTAAAAGTATTTTGCATCAGAAGTTATATAAAGCAATTAAGTGAAATTATTGTAAAGTTGTATGATTAGATACCTTAGGAATGAGTACAATATTGGTAATAATAAGTGTTGGAGACATTCCCATCTTGAAAGAAGCTTTGAACTGCATTAATGATTTCCCTTCTGATAATTGTCCAAAACTTCTGATAAAAGAGCCCTAGGTATCCATCTGGACTTAGAGCTTTATAGGCTCACATATTCCTTACTACCAAATAAATTTCCTCTGAAGAAGCAATAAAGCATATGGATGAGTTCAAATCATCTGGTACTCGATATGAAAGTGCTCAATGATTAGGTCATGGTGATTGACGTTATTAGCCTTGTACAAATGTTTGTCTAAATACCTGTAGCTGAGGTATTTAGATCTTACCAAAGAAAGTAATAGAAAATGAGGAGGAGAGAACCATGTGAGAGATATTATCTCGAGGAAAATCTTTTTTATTCAACAACCAACAAATAGCTACAAAAAGTAATGTTTGTAGAAAAACTACTTCAGAAAAATAAGTGCAACGCCCTTTAAATTAAAGTATATGAATGATATTTCAACATCCACCTTAAGATGCAAATCAATGAAAAATTAATCCCATCTTAGACAAATAATGATTGTGAGAAGCATGACTAAAAGGTTTTATAAATAAGACTGCAAGCTAGGGGTGTTCATATAGCTTGCCAACCCAAGAAACTCAGCTCGAGTGGTTCGGGACCGGGCTGGGAGGGCTCAAATAAAGAAGGTATTGGGCATTAGGCTGTAAGCCTCGCCCGAGCTTTACTTGGGTCAGGCTGTGAGTTTTATAAAAAAATCTTAGGCCAGGCTGGAGTATATAAACCTAAAAGTCTAACCCTAATTTCATTTGTTATTTCTTTTATATACCGCTTCTCTTTTCATTTTATTGCCTCTCTTTCACTTTGTAAAAGCTCTCCTCTCTTCTCATTTCTACAACAATTCTCATCAAAGCTTTAATGATTTTAATGGGTTTTATCCTATCCCAAGGCTATAGTATGTATATTTTTATTCATAGAATACAAAAGACAATGTGAAAGGGAAAGTTTTCTTTGGGTTTTTCTGTTGGCAGCAAATATTGAAAATCTACTCTTGTATTTGGGCAAAGTCTCAAATGGGCACTACTCTTCTTATAATTTCTCTAAGATTGTGTTTATCTACTTCAATTTTTTTTATGTTCGCTCAGTCAACTGTAATTTTAAGAATTATAGATTTATTGTATTTTTTGTAGTTATAATTTTGATTTTGGTCATTTTATTCTCAAGATTTTTTTTATTCAGTTTAATGATTTGCTTTTCTCTTAGATCATATATTTATTTATTCTCATATATCACCTCTATAATAATAATAATAATAATAATTTGTTGGCTCGGGAAGCTTGGCCCAACCCGATATGGTCGACATAAGGCCCATAGCTTATGTTTGCCCAGAGGCCTTAGGCCAAATATTAAGGCTCGACTTACACTCAGGCTCGGCTTCGGATAGGGGTGAAACACGGTCCAGCCAGACCCAAGTCCCCTACTGCAAATAGGGGTGAAAATTTGGAACGACGTTAATGGAAATAGCAATAGAAGTTAAACTAAGAATTCTTGGAGCAAATAGGAAATGTATTGTAATTCACACATAGTTTATGCCTTGCTCCTACATTCAACCTTGACTGAAGATTTAGAAATAATGACTTATTTTTTATTTTTAATGCAATCAAGGAACCACCAGAAGCATACAGTAAACAATTATAGATTTCCTAGTGTTAAGATAAGCTACCGAATCTGCATCTAAATAAGCAATTAGAAGAAATGAATTTTCTACTGAAAATAAAAGACCTACAATGGGACAACTCTTAAGATATCTTAACACATGTAAAGCATTGTGTCATGACCCTAGCTCATGGAATATTAAATATAGCAGTGACTTCATCAAAACCAAGGAAGAGTTTTACTGCAAATTAGTGGAAAGGGTCATGGAAGATTAAATGCAACAGTGATTTTAGCAGAACTAAGGGAGAGTTTTGCTAGAAATCAATGGAAAGAGTAGAGCAGAAGCAAAAACAGAAACGGAGGAGGAGGAGGAGGAGGAGAAATTCATAGAGAGAGAGAGATTGTTGTAATAGAATTGAATAGAGGAAGATGTATTTGCAATTGTAATTCTTATTGATCTCTTATTCACATTGCATTCTTTATATAATAATATCTCTCTCTATTTTGCTATTATGAAATTACAATAGGAGAATAGTGTATCGATTCAATACTACAACTATCATTGATAACTAATTCAATCTATAATGAAGAATGAACTCATTCTAGTGACTACCCCAGTAAACCTCAGTTGCGTATAGTTGCCTCTCTAAGAATACCAGCTTTCATTTTCTTAAGTGGCCTAATTGTTAATTTCGCTGATTCTTCTAGAATTAAATTTCCTTTATAGGTTTGACATTATCTTCCCCTTGAAGCTATCCTCAAGGAAAAAGTAAAAAATTCTTTTAAAGCTTGTTAAAAAAATTCCATTCACTAAAATGGTAATTTTTTTTCTCTGTCTCCTTCATTTTTCCCACTCTAATTCTTTAAGGATAACAATATTATTATTCCTTTATTTAGAAATAAGAACACTATAATATTCCATATCAAAACAAACTTTCCTTTTCTCTATTCCTCCACCAAATAAGATGGGCACTAAAATTGCACCAACCAGCTCCACACCTCACTTCGTCATTTACAGAAATACCTTCAATGCAATAAAAATGCTCATATTTCAACCTTTCATTTTTGTTAATCTCAACCTCATTCAAATTCTTACTACTATGATTTTTCTTGTCATGTAAATAACAAAAAACACTACCATATTATCAAAATGGTTATCACTATTAATTTTTCTTGATGAAATGAAATAATTTAGAATTTTGAACTATTGCTGACCACTCACACCATTTAGTTCAAGGTCCTTTGACATGCTACAAGTGCTATATTGCTTATATTGTGAGTAGATTTCACTTTCATACTTTAGATCATTAGAAAATTAGACAAAATTAAAACTCTGGAATTATGTCTTGTGATGGCAATAATTCTCTTAAAAAAAGTATTATGAAACTTTAATAGAGGTGTGGGTGATACAATATTAAGGAAGAAATTATGTTTTCTTATTTAAATGTGAATGGTTTGATGTGTGACATAGAGGGATTGGTTACATAGTGGATAGTTACTTAATCAAGTGTTAAAGCTAGTAGTTGACTAAATACAGACGAGCCATTTATTTTAACTTGTCAAACTGAGTAAGTATTTTATGTAGAGGATCTAAAAAATTGATATTGGCATATTGTGATGAAAACTTATCTTCAAGATCTTTATAACATACCCATTCAATCACATGATGATATTCATGAAATTGATGATGATAATTAGTTTTATCAAGAAGACAAAAATGACATACATGGTCGTGTAATAAGACCATTAGACAATGATGATGATACTATTGAGTTGAGTAATCTTGATGTAATATTAAACAAGATCTTATTCAAATAGCTCAACAAATTCAAGAACAAGTTCAATGAAATGAGCATCTATATATTTATGTTGATAATTATGAGGAGCATGATTTAGAAGAAAATGTGGATCTTAGCGAAGATGAATAAGATGAATATAGATAGGGATGTGAAGTGGTTGGGTTGGTTGGGTTTTAGCAATCAACTAACCCAACCGCTATTAATCTATAAAAAAAATCTATTTTTGAAAACTGATCATCATAGGTCGGTTCGGCTGGGTTCGGTCGGATTTGTCAATCGGGTTAGTTGGGTTGCAGTCGAGTTTGGGTGATTTTGCTCATCCCTAGATATAAAGATAAAAATATTGAATATGATGATGGTGATGATGATTGAAAGTGGTATTCAATACAGCTTTTATTTATAATTACATACTATTATTAATATCATACTTATTTATTAAGTATATCATGCATAGTTTTTAACAAATATATTGATACATGATTATTTTTTTAATTAAGTATGATAATATTTGTTTGTTTTATATTTTTATGGGATGATGGCAAGTGTAAATAAATGTGAGAAAAATAGCATGAAGATATTGTCATTATTGAAAAGTTATATACCTTCTATGCATAATAAGTCTTCTGAAGAAACGCTTTCACTCTTATAATATGAAAACTTGTTTAATTTTGCTACACCTTAAGGTATTATTTGAATATTTTGAATTATTTAAATTTGATTAGCATTTTTATAATTTATTTAAAAATGTGTGTTTTTCTAGGTGGATGGAGACAAGTGTTGAAATCTAAATTTGTGCCTACTAGTGTTCGTAATATTAACACAAATATTCTCTTTCAGAGACAATCTTCTCCAATATCTTCTATTAGTATATGCCAATATATTACAACTATATCTATTACAAGTGCAAACTTACACTAGAAACTAATGTTTTTTTTTTTTAGTTTTTATCAATTTAGGTAAAGGAAGACAAACTTTTACAATTAACTTTGATCATGCACCAACCACCATCATCGATGATCCCTCACTGTATTCTCCTTATTTATCAATTATTGCTATACTCCTAATATTATAGTTAAATAAGTTTCAAAATTTTTTAACTTATGATATGTATATAACTATTTTTTTTTCTTATTACGTAATATACAGAAAAGTATACAATCTTTAAGGACTAACATTGAAAATAATCTAATTGATATTGTTGATGCTCCCTCACTATCTTCACCTTGTCCAAATATTGTTGGTATTAATATCAACCAAAATTTTATTTTAATAGCTTTGATTTGTAATAGGTATACTACTAAATGTTTTTTATCATATTTTGTAATTTTAGAGGAAATTAAACAATCTTTAAGGGACCATAATAATGATGAGTCATCTAGTGCTATTAATTAGCGAGTAGGCATTTGGCTAGTGGTAGAAGGATTATATAGAGGCATTTATCTTGACAAATTAAAAGAATAATAAATTAATTATCTTTATACTCCCTAGAAAATGTGTCTAATAAATTAGTGAATATGATAGAAAATTGACATCATGCTTAGGATATTGTGCTAGATCTTGTGGACCACATAAGGAGCTTTAGAAAGTTATTATAACTTGATATTATTCTTATTTATAGAGTATGATTTAGGTTAATTTGATATTTTTTTATAGTTTCTTGTTTGAGAATAATTTTGTTTCTTTTTTATATTCTTTTTTATAAGATAAATATATTATATTGTTTAATTTATAATTATTTTGTTTATATTTTGTAGAATTACTTTGATGTAAGTTATGAGAGTGTATCAAACTGGAAGAAGCTTGAGGAAATAAAAAAGGTCGAGCTTGAGATAAAAAAGTTAAGTTTGAGTACTAATTATACCACAAATGGAAACGCAAGCTACATGACCACTATTTAATACTCAAGTGATGATGAACGATTACAAATGTTCTTGAAGGAATGATTGTGGATACTTGGAAGGAAATGTTCAAAAAATCTAATGAGGACTTTCGTATACTTTTTAATTACTTTTTTCATTTCGGTACAAAAATAAATATTATTTACATTAATATTGTATATGCCTTGAGTTACATTAATGTTGATAATTATACAAGTCAAAGAATTATTGCTGCAACTGGTCTCACTCATTTCATTCAAGTAGAGTATGATATGGTAAATTATAAAAAATAATAGTTTTAATTTATAGAATAAATTTTGTTATTTCTTTCTTTGAGTTATATTATTTTACATAATATATGGTTAGTATAATTAATACTATAGATTGATGAAGAGATAAGTAAGTACCAAATACTTTCAAAGTGTGGTAGCTACACATGGATTATTGGATGAGCATTATCAAGCACAATGGCATGATTCAAAATCATTAAGGATGTATATATGTAAATACTTTGATTATGAAATTGTTAGTGTTTTTATTAAATATTTATTTATTAAATATTCACATATTTAGCATTATATTTTGTAGGAAGAGATGCTAAGGATCCAGAACTAGCCTACAAATGATAATGAGCCTAATTATACTTCGAATGATATTCTAAAAAAGGTATTTAGTGTTAGATCATATTATATTCGTGGTAAAAAGATTATGATGCAAAACAACTACTAGAGGAATGGATTTCAACTCTAGAAATCAGGAAGTAAATAAATTAAGAGATAAGGTAGCAGATTGATTGCTCATTTAAAGGAACAAAAACAATTATATGTTTGACTTAAAGAATAAGAAAAGTGTAATGACGAGGTAGTTCAACTACATGCTTGACTCAAATAATAAGAATGACAAAGTTTGGAGTTCATGATAAAAGTTGAGAGTTTGATAGTATAAAATAATCAGAAAGCTAAGATATGACATTAAATATTTTTTAGATATATATATATATAAATATATATATTTTATTTTAAAGTCACAACCAATTTTATAAATAGTTAATATTTATTAATATTATTTTTTGATTGACCTTTTTTTAAAATTTATTATAGGAATGACTTGATGATTGATAAAGGTTTGAAGATTAGCAAATGAGTTGCATTGAAGTTTAAGATTAGTATTATCATAGTAGTTTTATTGAACGCTATCAAATATGCTCGCATTGAAAAAAAAAAGTATAACTTATTTCAAATTCATTTATGCTTGGTTAGAATACTATTTAGACTTAAAAATTTAAAATTTATATTCATATTATACTTTTAACGAAACTTATGTTACGTTATTATGTTGAATATTAATTATGTAATATAATGTTTTGAATTAAATATAATATTTGTGAATATATTTCATTATTAAAATCACTTTTAAAGGTGATAAATCATATAAAAACGTGTATAGAAATCATCTCCGTACACTTCTCAAAAGGGGACGACTATTGTCCTTGTATATTGGGATGATTATGGTATGACAATTCTCTTTATACATGGACGATCGTCTCTATATTTGGAGATGGTAATCGTCCTTTGATTAATGTTCCTAGATTTAGGGATAATTATTATCCCTTTTATTAGAGATAACTTTTGTTTTTTAGTTTTGGAGATGGTTTTTGTCTATAATTATGGAGATGATTTTTGTTCCTAATTTTAGAGATGATTAGTTTTGAAAATGATAATTGTCCTTAGATTTGAAGACGACTATTATTCTCAATACTGATAATTAAAGTTGTCCCTATATAAAGAATAACTATTTTCTTTCTATTAGAGACAACTATTATTCTTACATTGGGAATAATATTATAATTTATTATTCCATGTGAAATAGAGTATAGAGGTAAAAAGATGATATATTAATCGTCCCCATACTTTTAGGAACGATTATTCATATTTTTTTGGTACAATTTTATATATCATCTATACATATATTTTTTGTAGTGAATAAATATATCATAATTAAACAACATATAGAAATATATATTTAGAAATTGAAATTTACATATATATAATATATATATGTATATGACACATGTACAATATATACAACATAATTAAATGACATATAAAAAATTATATATTTTATTAATTAAAATTCAACATATATAATATATACTCAATATATGCATACAACGTATACATGCTATATACATAAATATATAAGCATGAAGGAGGAGGAAGAAGAATTCATATTTTTGTAATTTTTTTAAATTATTATGTAATTTTTTCTATTTAGAACTATAATTTTTCCAATTTCAGACTTTCAAACAACATCATTTTTTTATTTTTTATAAAAAATGTTCTTTTCAAAGAAAAATAAAAGTAAAAAAAAATTAGATTGTGTCTATTTATGGAAAATTAGAGTTTTTTTTAATAAATTTTTTTATAAAAAATAAAAATTTATATCAACATAGTATAATTTTTTTAACTTAGAAAATAAAAAATAATTTTTTAATTTTCTAACCAAGTAAAGTTCATTATCATTAGTTTGGATTCCCAACTCAGATTGTGGTGGTTTCACTCATGTATTTATATTTTCCAAATTGTCCTTTGCTTCCTCTTCGGTCTTCATAATTAACTTTTCCATTCCATTTTGGTAATTTTTGCAAGGTCAAAATCACTGTAAAATCTTCGTTGTTTAAATAACCTCTAACTCCATCCATTGACTGACTCATCTTCTGTTACTTCTTCTTTTTGAAGGTCTGTTTATTAGCCGTCCTCAGATCGGAAGTTTCTATGAAATTCACGTTTCCAGGTAACATTTTATTCCAGATTTCCTTTCTTTTTTTTTTTTAAATTTATATTTCGTTTTTTTTTTGTTTATTTATTTAGTTTTCGGATATGAAGGTCGATAAGCTCGAGAAAATCGAAAATGGCGCCTCCAATCTTGTCTTTGGCTCTTCCCTCGGAGACTGGTCGAGTTCTCAGTATTCAGTCGCACACAGTTCAGGTATCTGACTTCCTTTCCCCTTTTTTTTTTTTTTTTTTTTTCTATTTTGTGTTTGATCATGGAGAAACTGGATTTTTTTTGGTGAAAATATGAACTTTTGATTTTTAGTTGTATTTGACTTGTTTTCTATGATTTTTTAATAAACTGCTTATAATAATGTGTTATCTATGTCTGTGTTTTGGTGGGATTAATGTAATCTATGTTAAGAAAAATGGGTTTTTTTTTTGAGAGTCATGATAGAAAGTTTTAATTCAAAGTAACTTCGCACGAAAATGAGTTATTAGAGCAGTTTGGTACACCTTATGATTGAGGTAGAGTCCTATTCTTGGAATAGGTACACAAGTAATCAAATTTTTTTTCCTACTATTTTACATTTGAATAACTCAAATTTCAATTGTATGATATTTCATTTTAAGTATAATCATTAATCTAAATTTAACTATTTAAAAAATAAATTTGAAAATGAATATTTATTTTTGAATCCTAATTCACTTGATTTCCGCTTCCAAGGTGTACCAAATAAGTCCTAGAGAATTAAAAACTAAAAAAGAAAAAGCAAAAAGGGTGTAAAATTAAAATTATAATTTACAGTTGTCTTAACAGTGCAGTTAACTTTCTTATGTTCTTCTATTTCACATGCTTGTTTTTTTCATCAATGCTACTAGAATCTCTTTTGTAGTTGTACTAATTCTTGGAGGATTATAAATGTGTCAGAATTAGGTAAATCCTTCGAACTAGGAAATGTATATGTGTTCCACCTAATGATTCGATTGGGTATCAGATATGGATATGATATTATATATTCCTTTTTTGTCATGATTTCCATTTTTGTCTGATTTCGTATTATGGCTGCATTCGCTATGGATAATCTTCATTCTGCATGCTCCCTAAGCGAACAAAGTGCTAATCTTTTTTTGCCGTTGTCATACAAAGACAACCAAATCATTGTAAAATTATAAACTAAATATCATATACATGAAAAGAGAGAGAGAGAGAGAGAGAGAGAAAAGCCTGAATATCCACAATATGGCTTGATAGCTCACCAAGTTTCACTCTTTGTGGATATTTGATGTGTTTTTAAGCGAAAGGGATATATACTTCCTGATCAGGATATGCACCCTGTAAAAAAAAAGCAGTAAGCACTCTTAGCCAGTGAAAAAGGAAACACTGGTTGGAGGAATTTGAACATTTCTAGGAAGTGTTCTATATCTCCTAATGATTAGGTTGGTGTTGGGTACTATACTTGTACTATACTTTTTTTTCTGTCTGACAAATGGATCTAGCTTGAATACTCAGCTCGCAATCTGTCCAACATCGGTTCAAAATTCAACTGGTGATTATATGTGTAATGAAGCAGAACCTGTCTTGTGGAACCAATTGAATGTTATCCTTAAATGCTATAGTTTAGTATCCATCAGTTAAGGGAATGGTGTTGTTTATCTAATCAGGCATATTTCAAATAACATATGTTGTAAATATGAGTGAATGACTGATCAAAATTGATCAAACTCGACTCTGTAGCAATATCTTGGCCTTTAAAAATGGTTATATCATAATAGCAGTATATTTTCCACTTGAATATGTGGTTTGTTTGGATGAAGAGTTGTTAAAATGGTAAATATGATGTGTTCTTGTTTGTAGCTAGTCATTGACATTAAAGAATTCTTCATTATCTAAGACAAAATAAATAGATAAATAAGCTAAACAGAGATTAGTTAATCTGGATTGTTTAAGTTCTTTGGGTTAAAAAAGGTTAGACTGTCATGTTCCGAAAGCAACTGAAATTAGATTTAAAGTTTCGTGTTTAATAATTTCCATAGGCAACCTAATGCCTAACTGAAATTTTGATAATACCAAAGAACCTTTTTTTTTTGTTTTTTTTAAACGCCTTATTGGTTAACTAGCTCAATCTCTAGTGTAATACATTCTCTTAAAAAAAATGCAGCTAGAATGCAAAGTAAATAGGTTCCTAATAACTACACAAGAAATTTAAAATATTATTTCCTCACTCGCATGACATCATGGGACTGCATTGGTTTTCAACAATATTTTGAAAACTTTCCTTAAGGCAGACATAAGGAAACTGCTTTTTTCAGATTCTACTTGTCATTGGTTTTTCATTCAAAGTAGAAGATTCAATTTTTCACAGTTCAAATGCTATCTCAATCAGCTCCATTGGTATGATTCTAGATTTTTGATGGGGTCTATTTTTCTCAGGGATATGTTGGCAATAAATCAGCTGTCTTTCCCCTTCAACTGCTGGGCTATGATGTTGATCCAATCAATTCAGTACAATTCTCAAATCATACAGGCAAGCAGCTTATACTACTTCACTCAAACGGTCTCAGAACTCTGAGGCCTGATATACGGTGCGATGTCATCTGTCAATCTGTATAAGTTCAGGCATGATTTCCTGACTAAACGCAAGTTACTTTTTGTTTGATCAATCTGTAAACTGCGCAGGATATCCATCATTTAAAGGCCAAGTTTTAAATGGGCAACAACTATGGGATCTAATAGAAGGTCTTGAAGCAAATGACTTGCTGTTTTACACTCATTTGCTAACAGGTATGCCACGTATTGTTGTATTCTTTCTTAATCTAAAATTCTCTTTAGTACCATGGCCATGTTCCATATCTCTGTCAATGGCGGTTCATGACAAATTTAGAAAGAAAAAGAAAAGGGAATTTATGACATTAAGTAGAAAAAGAAATGGAGTTCTTTTTGTATGTTTCAAGTCCGTAAAAGCATGGGGAAAACAAGAAGAAATGAGTGCCCCATCTTTATGTGGAATTTGATTATGATGGAAGCGATATGACTGGAAGATCCATTTGATATGAATCTACTGTAACTTTATTGTTTCTTTATTTGTTATCAATGCCTTGGCAGCTCAAAAGATTCTAGAATTTTCCTTTTTGAGCCATGTAGCTTATTAAGTGATGCAGAAACATAGTGTGTTACTTAAAATGTTGTTGAAGATTTGACATATGAATATGTGATATCATATTTATTGAACTTGAGAATTATATTCAAATACTATCTGTAACAGGACTGTCCCCAGATATTTTCTGCCAATTTTTGAAGCTGTCAACAGCTGTCATTTCTCATTATATATGAAGAGTCATGATAAAAGTATCATTTTCTGCCTCCTCTTCCCTAACATAGGACTGTGCACTCGTGAACGGGGTTTAAAACTTTTAAATAATGGTGTGAATTCTGGTAGCAGCCACTGTGATGATGCCATGGTTTTACATTGTTGCAGTAAAGTATAACAGTATGGACTGGTGCTCCTTATATTTTCTTTGGAAAAAATTTAGCCTAAGGACCCAAACATAATATTCAAACAATAATGGTTCTTTTGGCTGTTACATCTATTATTCGGAAATCCTGTATCACCAAACCAAAATTCTGTCATGTGTTGCCACAATCCTGTCATGTGTTGCATGATACATTATGTATTAGCTGATTTTTAAAGTGATTTAGAGGTAGGAGCATTTTTTTCGTCTTTCAAGTATTCAAACTTTTGTTGAAACAACTTTTGGAAATGATTGTGATATTTCTGCACATTTATTCTGCACTATGCCTTTTCAAACTTGAATAATTTTCTTATTTCTCATTTTTTGAATTGTTATTCCTGCCTGTAATATAAGATTCTTCTCTCTACTTTTATATTCAATATTTTGACACCTTTTTGAGGTAAAGTTTGATTCTAACAGAAATATGGACTTCTGTCATAGTAGCTAAGATGGCTAGAATCTGATTTCTTCCTAGGCAAATATGTGTAAATGAAATTGTCCCTCTATTCCTCTTTCTGTAAGAAAACTTTAAGAAAATTATAAAAATTTATTACCCACCGCTAAAGCCAAACTAAGTGAAAATTTCAGCTCTGCCCACCTCTTTTTAACTATGTCACCATATCCAGCCACTAAGGACATGTGGCTAGTAAGTGGTTGCAGCCTGCACAATAAGCTTCCTTGGTAAGTGATTTTTTCATTATGATAGTACAAAAAGTTTTGTTGTCTTTTTTGTTAAAAAAAAATTCAATAATTGATATTGCTTACAGCCCGCTTGGAACAAATGAATTAAAATTATAGAATTCAATAATTTAAGTTGTAAATTACTTAATTTTGTTGAATAGCAATTCTTCAAGTTGCCATCACAGAGGCAGGACCAGGGTTTAAATAACGGTTTAGGATCAGTTTCAGAATCTGAAACTTTATAATGGAATGGGATTGACTTGGATTCATCATACCGAATTGATTGTCGCTTTCATGAATAATTTTTCAAATTTTGCAAAATGATTCAAACAAATATTAAGTAAATACTTCAATCATATATTGTTACAATAATGTGTATCTATTATTTTGAGTGACAACACATGGTAAAAAAAATCATTTATTATAGAATTTATTTGAAAAAATGTGATTTCCATTTACCCATATTATAATTGGAAATATCGTATCAGTAGGGTAAAAGTCTGATACATAGCGGACAATATATAACGTATTGGCCTATATTTAAAACCATGGTTAGGACAGTGCAGGGAGTTTGATTTCTGAAACTTTGATAAATCTTTTGTTTTTGCTTTGCTGCAATCTGGCTTTTCTTGGAAGTTGACGCTTTCTTGTATTCTTCTTTTGTTGGACTTCTTTTTTCTATTTCTGTGCGGCTTAGTTTTGTTGTATTTGCAGGTTATATTGGTTCTGTTTCATTTTTGAACACTGTATTGGAAGTTGTCAATAAGCTTCGCTCCATAAATCCGAAACTTACTTATGGTAAGTAAATCATTAAAATGGGTAAAGTCATTGCATTATGATTCTGCCTATATCTTTTTCCTAAGGGGAAATAGTGGGAAGTGTGAATGCGTCTGCTGCCTGAATGCACTTGTGACTGCTATATTTGTGTGAATTTGTATATATATTTATATTTCATAAATACTCTTGTTTTGTATCCATTGATGGACAAGTTTCCCATTTTATTTTCGATAATTTTATTTTATGCAGTGCTATTAATGCCATATCCATGAAATTATTATTTTTATATATAATATGTCCCGTTTAATTTTCATTGGGTAAGGACTATTGTACTGTGTTTAGGACATTAGTTTATTGTAAAACTAGAAACAGTGCATTGTTGCTTCACACATATGTGAATTCAAAGTAAAGTAAAAAAAAAGTCTTATTCATGAAAATGATGCTTCTTTTGTGTAGTTTGTGATCCAGTAATGGGTGATGAAGGAAAGCTTTATGTTCCTCAAGAACTTGTAAAAGTATATTGGGAGAAGGTGAGCCATCCAATTGTCAGATTTGGGATATTAATTTTTATCATCCGGTGTAAAATTTTTCAAAATTGAGGTCTTTGGACTAAATAATTTGCCTCATTGAGGATCAACTTCAACACTGAGCAACATCTAGAATCACGTATATGGTATTTGGATTGTATTAATTGTTTGGGTGAAACGCCTGGACCATACAATTCCCATTACATTTGATCTATATAATGGTGTTAATAAGGTAAATCATTTAAATCAAACTTGTTTCATGATGAAATATGTTGGTGACACTCCATATTTTTAGGTTGTCCCAGTAGCTTCAATGTTGACCCCCAACCAGTTTGAAGCAGAACTGTTGACTGAGTCCAGGTATTTGCTAAGATTATGTTGACATGAAGCAATTGAAGTGCTAAGACTATGTTGTATATTATTTTCATTTTGTTTTGTATTTTTCTATTTGTCTTTTCATGTTAGTAAGTAGCTCCATTAATTATTATCTAACTTAATAGGTGAGCAAAATCTGCTTGTTTTTCTTTTCCTTTTATGATACGTATTGAGGGAATATGTGAAATTGAGAATGATGACTGTAAAATAAATGGGTTAATAACCAATAAACATTAGATATGTGAATTTATGTCATCATACATCTATGCTTAAAAAGTCATTTTAGCCACTAAGCCCTGATGTTACCTGCCTTAAATACAGGATATGAAAGCTCATGGCCTGTTCATGAGGTTGTTATTAGACTACTTGGCTCTGTTCTAATTACAATTGATACTTAATTAAAATCATATCAGAAATTATGGATGTAATAACTTAAGTAATTTGAAGGGGTTCACATCAATTATTTTTCCTTCTCTCTAAGAGCCTGGACCTTCTTCATCGTTCTTTTTTTTTTTTTTCTGTACCTTTTTGTTGTAACAGCTGAGTGTCTAGATGATAAATATTCTCAATCTCTTCATTTTACCAAAGCTTCATTCTTATTTTATTATTATTAAACTTTTAGCCATGACAGTTTCAAATCTGAGTCTCACAGTGAGCATAAAATATTAGATGCTATATTCTTCTTCAATCTTATGCCTTTTGCGAAAGTCACAGTTTTGCCTTCTAACAACTTTCTTTTTGCAGGATTGTGACTGAAAGAGATGGGCGTGAAGCTTGTAACATTCTTCATGCTGCTGGACCTTCAAAGGTTTTTGTTATAAATTTTTTTCTCGAACCTTCTTTTAAGCCCTTGCATGCACTAGTTTTTGAAATTTTGGCCTTTTTATTTGTGATTTTTTTTACTTTATTATTATTGACTCAGTTGCTATGTGATGCTTAATTACTGGACATTTACCTCAACATATCACTTATTTGTGGATCTTAATGTCCTTTTCATTTTCCCCTCAAAGGAAAGCAAACTTGGACATAATCTGCTTTTTGCCTTACAAAATAGACATTTTTCATAACAGAAATCAACTTTATATCTTCTTTTAACATACTTTTTTTTTATGCAAAACTTACATATAAACTTATTGTTCTAATATCACAGTAGAATGCATAATTTTTTTTTGTCTCAGGTTGTAATCACAAGCATCAATATAAATGGCAATCTTTTCCTGATTGGCAGTGATCAAAAGGAAAAGGTAGGGCATTGTATTTCTTCTTTCGTGTCAATTTAATTGCTTGAGTCTAAGCTGTTGGCAACATCACCTAATGAGATGCCAGCTCATACTGTTTTCTAGATGTTGTTTTGCTGAAGTTATGTTAGTCACATGGTTTGCTATGAGTTGGAAACTTCAATCAATTTTTCAGTTGCTTATATTTGACAGCAAACCATGTGTGTACAAGCTCCAGGGTATCTTGATTCATATCCATTTTAATGCCTTGCCTCATTTCCATATGCTTATTTTATAGTCTGCTGAATTTGTGCCATTAATTTTAGTGAGCATATATATTTGTATAGCAGCCATTGTCTAGTTCAATGTTGCTTTGAGCTTGCAACCAAGGGTTGCGTTTGAAGACCCTCCTGCCATTTCATTGAAAAATCTGTGGTAAACTTTTGGTGATATTTTGAGCAGCTAATGGTCTTTTTGGCTTTTTCTAGTTTTCAGTCTATTTTTTGTTTTCTAATATGGACGCATATTTTTGAGATGGCCAAAAGCCCAAATTGCCGCCTGAACTAATGCCTAAAGTCCAATTGGGTCCCTATATTTTGTTTGTTGTCAATTTCCCCCCTGGATTATGCAATTTTGGTTAATTGAGTCCAATAGTTGATGTTGGCAGCCATGTCATTAACAAACTATTAAATATTAAGTAAATTTATATTTCCATAAAATCTATTGTAATAAATTAGGAGATGCGTCCAAATTTAAGTATTAAATGATGTTTATGACCTAATCGAACCTTAGTTTAATAATCTCTTAAAAGACAAAAGATCTAAATCCTTGGCCTAGCCAGCAACTTGCTTTTAAATGATGGGAAGAGAAGTTTATTACTCAAAATTCCTACCCTAACCAAAGAAAAACTGAAATCCTTGCTCCTATCAGCTTGGTCTCAATCGATGAGGAGAGGATTGGAAACCTAAATACCCATACTATGTCTCTGAGTTTCTAAAATGGCTGGAAAATAGATCTGGGCACAACATATATGTTGGTGTTTGGTAATATGATTGAGATGAGAGATCATAGCCAATAGTCGAAAGGAAGGAATTATGCTGTCTTATGTTGCCTCCAGCAATATTTATGACGATAATATATTTTGAAAACAATTTTTATAAACTATGAATGGTTTTGTTAACTATTGGATTCAATTAATCAGCTGAATAGTTTAGGAAGATCAATTGACTATAAACAAAATATAGGGACCCAATTAAGCGTTAGGCATTTGTTCAAAGGGGCAATATTGGCCTTCTAAAGATTTATTTAATGTTCTTTCTCCTGGATAGCATAGCAGTTCAAAAGGCAACTTTGGCATCTGTTTACAATTATATTGTTTTACTTCCATTCATGATAGGGTCAATCTCCAGAGCAATTCAAGATCGTGATACCTAAAATTCCTGCATATTTTACGGTATGCATATTTTCCTTTTGAATCTCCTTATTTAGCAAAATTCATTTTGCTGTTTGACATGGCTAGAAAACAAATATGAAACTTGCAGTCACGATTTAGGGTTTTGAGATTTTTGTTGCTCTTCGGCATATGCCTAAGGAATGCTAGCTAGAAATGCATGTTCAAGATGCGTGCATTCTTTTCTGTTGCTAGTTTCTTGGCATCTGAGTTCCCATCATAAAGACTTCTTTATTAACATTATTATCCTCATAGAGCTTATGGATCATGAAAAAATAATGAAGTACAATGTGTTTTAGTTATCCTTCACAGAAAATTTGTATTACTTAATATAAGTTTCCCTCCTAGTCAATTTTAACGACTTTGTTTCCATTCCCTGAAACATGATAAATGCAGAGATTTCCATTATGGAATTGATCATCTTGTTGAAGTTAAGTATGTGCGAGGTAATTCATTCTGAGAATTTGTCATTAAAGAGTTGAAAATGTTTAGAGGAAGTAATATCAACTTCACAGAAAATCTGTATTACTTGATGTAAGTTTCCCTCCTAGTCAATTTTAATGACTTTCCATTCCCTGAAACATGATAAATGCAGAGATTTCCATTATGGAATTTATCATCTTGTTGAAGTTAAGTAAGCTAAGGAGTTTCATTGCTCCCGGCTGTCCTGAAGACCAGGACTAGTTGATATAAGATCATCTCCACTGTTTACGTTGGAGCTTTCTGCACCACTTGAATCAAGGGGGCTGACACAAGATGAGCAGTATTATTAATAAAACAGGGTCGTTTCTTAATATCCACAGGTTTCTGTAGGCAAATATCTTCACCCAAGCCCAGCCCATTTTGGTATTGATCCGTATTAACTGCATCCACTTCCATATGAGATTCCATGCAAGTTACGTTCCCTCTAATCAGCCTAAGATCATTCATATTACCCCTAGAATCTCGCGGGTTCAAATTTTGAAAATTTCCAAAATCTTGCTCCTGGAATCTCGCAACAGAATTGCCCAACTGATTACCATTTTCATCGCGTAACCAATTACTTACCGGCTGAACATTCCGGCGTGGGGGAGCTCGAATTCGATCGTCCCATAGCAGTTGCACATCAACCTTTTTACATTGCAATCTGGATTCGCAGAAACTATCCGTGTGATCCATCCTACCACACATGTAGCAAAACACAGAAAGTCTTTCGTATCTGAAATTTGCATAAAACACAGAACCATCATGGGATATAATTTTCTTTCTTTGCTTCAATGGAGCCCTAATATCCAGCTTTACACGCATCCTAAGAAAGCTCGATGATCCAGATGGCAGCGGTCTCAGATCATAATCAATGAAGGAACCAGTAAAGTTTCCCAAAGCTTTGGCCATTTGTTCAGAGAAAACACCTGTAGGAAGATCATGGATCTGGACCCAGAAACTAGAGAAAATCAGAGGGATAGTCAAAGGATCATGTCCATTCTCTATCCTTGACCCCACGAGAAGATGTTTATTGAAAAACCATGGAGCCCCATCAGCAGCTCGTTCCAAATCAACCTCATGAAAAAACTGAAAACAATATCGCTTAGCTCCTAAATCAGTTATGTGAACCCCTCTGAGAGGGTGCCACAAATTTGCTAGTGTGTTTTGCATGGATTGGAAATTTTGATCTGGTTCATGGTCAAAAAGATACCAACCATACTAAGGGAATAGTCCTGACTTCTTACATCTTGGGTTGGTACCGCCTGAATACCTTCATCTTCTGCTTCTCCGATACATAGATTGGCTATTTGATCCTCCATAGGGAACCCTAGAGAGAACACAGGAAAAAACGAGAGCTACTAGAGCTAGGAAAAAACTTTTGCGTTTCTTATTAACTATCCAATTAACAAACGAGAGTTACTGATGCAATAATTTATAAAATTATGATTACATTTTGTGTTAAAATGATATAATACTCAATTTTCATATCGTATCATTTTTAATCTCAAAATCAAGTATTAAAAGGGATATATATATATATATATATATATATATACAAGTAAAAAAGAACAATTTCCTTAGTAACATTGACTCTATCATGGTAACCCTGATAAGTGATTCAATTGGAACATGCATTAGCCTTTAATTAGTTGGAAATTTAACCATAAGCCATTTGTTTTTACTTTGTATGGAATTTAATAGTTATTTTCTTTCCCCATCTCACGGGAAAAATTAATAAGAATATGCCTTTTATCTTTGTGAATGATAAATATTAGTGAAAAAGCTTTCTACAAGTGGGACATCATCCCTAAATCAATTTGCTTGGTAATTTCTGCTATTGTTTATCTCAATAGGCTGTAACCGGCTTTTTTAGCCAATTTATTGGCTGCCCAATTACACTCTTTTTTAACAAAAGAAAATGAGCAATTTCCCAAACTTTGAAACAATGGGAGTTCTCCAGCTTTGTATTTTTCTTTGCTGCTAGAAGGTTGGGTAACATATGCAAACTCCCACTTTGACAGGCTTCTTAACAGAAATTGATGTAACTTTGATTTGGCTGGAAATATCAGTTGATATGCTATGTTCTAGAGAATTATGTGCTGAAACAACTGTATGACCAGTGCTCGACTTTTCATCATACATTAATGCAATTTGATGTTTTAATTAATTCTTAAAAAATCTTCGATTTAATTCTTATATTGATAAGATGCTGATTGATGTATGTTTAATGACATGTTTTTAGGGAACTGGAGATCTGATGACTGCACTTCTGCTTGGATGGAGTAATGTATTGTATCATCGTTGCATTTCAATTTAAGCTTGTTTACAGAAATTCTTGCTCATGCCTTTTTCTGTTTCTTATGATATTTTCTCTTCATGCCATCCAGAAATATCCTGACAATCTTAGCAGGGCAGCAGAGCTTGCAGTATCAAGCTTGCAGGTACTTCTCTTCCTGGGTTTCCTCCCAAGTTTGAACAGGAATTCATAGAATACCTAAAAGCCTTATGGTGACAGTTGCATAATGCAAATGGAATATTGGTGTTGATTTAGAAAAAGTTAATTTAGTAGATTCCTGTTGAGGTTTATGCTCAATTAGCACTTGTGCGCTTATCTAAAAAAACATAAATTTTTGCCCCTTGGAGATTTGGTTAGTGATCTCTAGATATGGATTAAAATGATTTTTTTTTGTGTGTGTGTGTGTGTAGAAGTGACCCCTACATTCCTATATTAGAGCAAACCATAAACAAGCTATTCTTTCTTCTTTTTTTCCCTCATCTCCTCTTTGACTTCTATGCGGGATTGTGCTTCCAGAGATTTTAGAGGAGTCTCTGAATGTCATCTAACTTGATTGGAGGGCATTACTTTTTTAGCATGTGTTTTCTAGTTTCTTGTTCTTATTTTGTTTTGGTCGTTATAGGAGGACTGGGAGGATTTCTTGTTCTCAATGTTATACGCACGCTTCTTTCAATCTACAACTATATTTTTCATATTTGAGAAAAAGAACTAAACAAAAAGGGCAAAAAATATTTTGGTTGCTACAGTCATTCTTAGCGCAACAATAAGTGTTATCACCGTCTGATCTGAGGTTATGAATTCGAGTAGTAAAAATAGTCTCTTGCAATTGTAAGAAAATATTGCATATTATAAATTCTATAGGTCCGACCCTTTCCCGGATGAGCTGTCCTTTTTTTACTGCTAATTGATGACCAAAAATGGAAAATTGTTTTCTTTTTTTCCATAAAACAAACTGAGACCTACTCACCAGTTTTATGTTGTGATATTTTTCATCAAAATATGGTTTGATTAATTGTTGTATGTGTACCAATTTTTGCAGGCACTTCTGCAGAGGACAGTGAATGACTATACAAGTGCTGGATATGATCCTCAGTCAAGCAGTTTGGAAATCAGATTAATCCAAAGCCAAGACGACATTCGCCAACCTCAAGTTAGGTACACCGCTGAGAAATACCAATGAATGGATGAATTTTATTTGATGTTTTATTTAACTTTATTTTGGCTAAAATAACACATTGCTTAATGCAATTGAGACCCAATTTGGTTATACTGGAAACAATTTTGAGACAATTTGGTCATATTGGAAACAAATTTGGGTCTCTTGGCTGCAATTCTTTGTACTTTTCAACCCCTGTTATAATTACTGTTTAAGTGCTGCAATAGTTTAAGGATTGGTGGGTGTGTGTGTGTGTGTTTGCCCCCCCTTGAGCTTCTTCTTAACAAAGCTGTAGACAGTGGAGAGAAACTATAAAAGCTAAATTATATTTAGAACGCATTTGCAGAGATTATCAGAAAAATCAAAAAGTGATTATTATTTGTCGAGTAAGATCCAAATTGTTTCTATCTTTATTTGTATTTTTATTTTATTTTGATATTAGTTTTGAGCAATTATAATATTATAAGGCTTCTATAATTCATTAATTACGTATCAAAAAAATAAAATTAATAAAATTATGTTTTTATATATGCATAAAATTATAAAATTCTGATAATACTAGTATGAACCAAGAGAAGCAATCCTATACAATTGTTGAATTGATTAACTTAATATATATTAAAATATGACTATTTAAAAGTAAAAGGCTAGGATTTTACTTTTGGCAATCATAATTTTCCTATTTTCAATACTTAAAAAAAAAAAAAACCCCATATGTAGAAGAAAAAATGAAAAATAATATCAGAAATTGTTGAATTTTTGCATAAACAAAGTCTAAAATGTAATTAAGTTGTATCTACCAAATTGTTGGGGTAGGACATGGTCAAATAGTTTGAATTGTACCCTTCTTTGGGGATAATTAATCCAAACATTAGAGGCTGTCACTGTCCTCACAACAAATAATAATATCAACCTTTGAATTCTGCTGTTTTGGATGAAATGCATTAATATATCTCTAACAAATTTTCAAGAAAAATCTGAATTCGTAATGAATTAGTTAGTTGATCCATCAATTCTTTCATTCATTCAGTTCAATTGATTTGACTCGACTAAAATTAGACTTCATATAATTAATATTTTAAAAGAATGAATACGTGTTTTATATTTAAAAAAAAAATTAATTCGTATTTTTATAGTAAAGAATTTAAGCAATTTTTGTAAAAATTTGTAAGACAATACTAAAAATGTTAAATATTTTTTTTTTAAAAAAAAAACAATTATGCAACTTTATCACTGGAATTATAGACGTCCTTAAATTGAAATTATAACCCCTTCATTCATTGTGCCATTTAAAAAAAATCAGTACCATAAGAATTGTTCAAGATTGCCCAAATTAATAGAATTTATAAAATTGACTAATACTACTTCGCTTTAGTGATTAAGTTTCGTAGTATTTATTTTAATTATTTTTCATAAATTGATGAGCTAAAGTTATCCAGTCCTGGTACTCATTTGTTGTTTTCCACTTATTAAAAAGTAACATAGAGTTTTTCTTTTTCTTTTTCTTTTTTGCAAAATCAAAATTGTATTGTACTTTTAACTTAAATTATATAGAAAAATTAAAAATATAACTTCAATTATAACACTATCTAACTTAAAATAAACTATTTCTCTTTTTTTTTAAAAAAAAATTAGCACTGTCCACATAGCCCCATATCATAGTTCACAACAATATATATATATATACATATATATATATATGTATGTATGTATGTATGTATGTATGGTTGCCCTCCTAGATGGGTTGCCTCGACGTTGAACTTTTTAGATTTACTCTTGTGCCAATCCTAATTGAGATTTGAGAATTTAGTTATATGAGTTATTTAACACCTTTATTTTTAATTCAAGTGAAATTTTCCATATATTTATGGTTTTAATACTCCTCCAAAAATGATAACTTGCTAAATTTTCACAAGGTGAAAAGGCTCATTGATAAATAAAACACATAATATGATAAAGTACAAGTTAATTTAGGAGTGTTAAAATGGATTGATGAATTGTATCGTATTAACTCATTTTATGGGTGTCATATTAACTTATTTATGTTATTTTAACTCGTATTAACTTATAATGTGATAAAGCACAAGTTAATTTAGTGGTATAATTAAAATTAATACGAATATAATTTATTTACTAATTGTGTTAAAATATATTAACTTTAACACAACAAAAAATTTAAACGAAATATACAAATACAATGTACATAATATATTTACTTAAATTTATTATAAATTTATATATGAATTTTAAAATTTGATATAATTAAAACCTAACATGATTTATTTAATATATATAACATTTATAAACTAAAATAATATTGTATTTTCACATAATTAATTAAAAAATTACTCATAAATAGTAAATTAAAAAATTATTCATAAAATAAAATCATAATGAAAAAGATATTAAAATATAAATGCACTAAAGATTTTTTTTTCAAAATATACAAAAAAATAAAAGATATATATAAGCCTAAATATGTAGGAGATGATGAGTGTGGTAGAGATTTTAACATTAAAATTTAATAATAAGAAGAAAGAGTAGAGGAATAATATACAACTGGCAACACAAGTTTTGCAAAGGAATTATTTATAAAATTTTAGCTTTTTAAGTTAAATAATAATAAAATAATATAATTTTAACTTTTATTAAAACTACATTATTTTAATTAAATAAATTGTAATAAGTTTCTATACTAATTTATTATATGATCTATTTTAAATTTTATTATAAATGTATCGATTTATTTATTAATATGCTAAGAATTAACTCTAAATGATTAATTTTACGTGATTTGCATATTATATTTATGTGCTATGATCCATTTTAACATCTATATAAAAGGTCTAATTGGCACTTACCAAGTAAATTTTTAATAATAGAATAAGGTCCAAATATATGGACAAATATTGATTTATCAGTATGTTAGAATTGTGGAAGATCAATTTATATTTTGATATCATATATCATATTATAATGTTACAAAATTTATATGAATTTAATAGAACTATACCTAAAAACTTAACTATTGAAATTGAAATTTTTAATTATGTATAATTCGTTTAGCATCTTTATATTATTTCTAATTGATGTGAGATTTTTCCATAAATTTATATACATAAAAGTTGAATCACATTTCTTAAGTGTGCTTTCCACTAATTCATATCTTTGCTAAAATTGGTTCAATTGCTTTTTGGTCCAATCAACCATTCATATTGTCATAAATATAAAGGAAATCAAAATTAATCATTGTGGTAATGTGCTTCGTTAGCTAATATCAATTGTAAAACTCAATTAAGAGGTTTATCCTACGAAACCTTTTTAACATTATCTACTATGAGACAAATTGGTTTTTGACTTTTAAGTTCCATTTAAAATTAATAATATTTATTCCCTTTTTTTTTTTAAAAAAAATCATAATATTTGCAAATCCTTCTTGTGTTTTTTTTTTTAATTTTTTCCGCTAATTGTGGGATCCTTATTTTAGTGTTTTTCTTTTTCTAATTCATTCATTTTTCCTCATTTTGTTGTTCCTTACCTATCATCAACAAGTTGTAAGTGGACACATACCAAGAGATTATGAGTTAATAATTTTAATTTTAAATATTTCATATTTAAATTGAAATTTGAATCTCTAACAAAAAAAAAACAAAGGATTAATTTTTAGGAAAAATTATTTTTTATATCACCTTTTAATTTTTGTTCAAAAATATACTACTATTTTAATAGACTAAATGTTTATATTTGAAATTGGAGTATATATTTAGTATACTATATATACATTAGATATATACATCTGGAAGAAGATATTTTGAAATTAAAAATTGGAAAATAATATTTTTAAAAGAAAAATAAATATATTTTTTTTAAAAAATTATTTTTGAAATATTAAAAAAAAACTCTATTTTTTTTTATGTGGGATTTAGTCTTCTATTTAGATATTAAGTATATTCTCCTAATTAACTATCCATGAAGAAACCATGTTTAAATTCTCCTATGCAAAAATGTATATCATAGCCAACATGCTAATATCATGCACTCGGTTCTATGATAGAAATCTTATACCTCTTTTATCAAAATGTTAGATTCTTTGATTATTAATATCCAACGGACCAATGAGAATTTTGAAAATAGCTTGAGCCTCAGTTTCAAAGAAGATATATAAATGTAATAAGATCTGTTTCAGCATTTGTCATTGAAAATTAGATCAAAGACTTTATATAAATCAATCTGTTGCGGTTTAGGAGATATGACTTCGAAGTCTTAGAGAGTAAGAACCCACAGATCTCCCCCAGATATTGATATCCTTTCCGCTCCTAACTTGCCATATGATGCCTCTCAAAATAAGGTTTCTTACTTTTAATCTCCAACCTCAAGCTAGGTTTCTTCCCATACTAGCTTCATGAAAATAGTTATTATGGAAGTAAATATATTTTCACTAATATTATAATATTAAAATTTTACATGTAAATATTATTATATAATGTTATAATGTTATTTGATATTATGTAATGTTATTAGAAAAATAAACCCTAATATTATAATATTAAATTTAAGATTTTTTTATTTGTTATTTAATAATATTCATTTGAAGAGTTTAAATAGACTTATAATATCTTATTTAATCTACTATCTATTTTTTTTATTTAGTTTCATATTTTTTATTTAAAATTATTATAGAATTTAAAAATTATTATATATATATATTAATTAAAAATACATGCAGCATTGCGAAAGTATTATTCTAGTTATAATACTAATAATAAATATAAATGCTATAAAATGAAGTGCACAAATTTACTTACTTAAATAGAAAAATAGAAAAAAAAATTAATTAGTGAATTGAATAAGATTAGAATATGTCAGTAAATTATGGCAGTGAATTGAATAAGATTAGAATATGTCAGTAAATTATGGCCACGATCCACGGTTAATTGGGTTCACCAATTTGTACTTGCCAATTTTGGTTCATGGTCAGGGTAAACATGAATTATAATCAAGAACAATCGGTTTAATTTCAGCTCAAGTCCTATTTGAGCTAAACCGTTTTGGTCCAATTTAAATCGGCCTGCCAATTCATTTTTTCTTTTTATTTACCATTAAATTAATAATGCTAATATTTTTCATATCTCGTATTTTTATATAAGATTTATTAAATAATAATTATTAAAATAAATATTATTAATTAATAATAACAATAATAAATTTTTACAACTATAATTGTTGATTATAAATATTTAGTATTAAATTATTTATAAATACTATATTATAATTTTTTTAATTAAGTTTTTAATTTTTTTAATTTTTTTTTTCATGTAGTTTGGCCTAAAACTATCAAGACGATTCCAATTCAGAAAATTAGAAACTGAGACTGAACTCTTATTGGCAATTTTGGTTTTGATTTGGGTCAGTCCTCAATTTTGGTTTGGATTGATGAACCGGATGGATGATTCTTGCCCAGGCTATACTTTACAGTGAACTGCAACTTGGTTAGGTGCATATATATATGGGCCCAAATCATGACCAATCTCATTCTTTTCAGACTCTGATTATTATACAATAATAACTATGAGAAAAAAATAATACCCTCCATATTTTTAAAAATTTTTATTTTTTATTAAAAATATTTTAATTATTTTATTATAAATTTATTATAAATTATGTAAAATTTATAAATTCATTATAATTTCTTTATAAATTATTTATAAATTAATAAAAATATAATATTTTAGTAAATATTTTATAAATTTTGATATTTTAATAAATATTTTATAAATATAGTAAATTTAAAATTATTTTTAATTTTTTTTTGTATTTTTGTGAAAGCCCCTACCCAGGAACTAGTGAGTCCCGTTAAGCACCTGTGGCGACCTTTAATAGACCAGTCCATTCTGCCAGGTGGAACCACCAAAATCAGTCTACCTAATTTGAGGAGAATAGCGGAGGGGAGTTACCAATTTGAATGAGTTTCTGGATTTGCCCTCATTTCTTAGCATAAAAAAGCATATATTAAATGGGTTTTTAGTCCGTACAACGAAGTTAGATCTCTAACCAAACAAAGTGAAGGAGATAAAAAAAAAAAAAAAAAAGAGTCAACCTTGCTGCTCTCATATCCATCAATTAATTTTTGATTATCTTGCCATGAGGAATTGGCCTGGTAGTCCTTGTGCGCCTCTAATTTACATAGCACAAGCCATAAAGGGAGGGATACAGAATGTGATTCTTTCATTATTGATTAGAGTTTTGTTTCCAAAATTGCTACTCAAAATGTATTTTCTGAATGCATAGCCTTTTTTTTCAGCATTACAATATGGAAGATGAGAAGTCAAATATAGATTTATCCAATAAAAGGGTCATATGTTAGGCTATGCATCAACCTGAGAAGTGCTCCCCTGAACTTCCCTTAATAGATACTTTAGTCTCAACTAATACATAAACTAATCCAACTAAATATATATCATATATGTAGACAGAATCATATTCATACTCTATTTATGAATTAATCCAATTTTGTCCTACTTGTACTATTGGATAATTTAATCAAGAAATTACAAAGATTTTATGCATTTAATTCCCAAGATTATATTGTAATTACATTATATAAACAATGAATTACAATTATTAAAATTACAGTATAAATACCTCTTATAGATTTCTAAATTTTTCTTCAAAACTACTTAGAATGAAGAAAGAGATGCTCAATTTTAGAGAGAAGAGAATATGTTTTATTTTCTTACGTTCATAAAACCAAAGAATTTTCATTCTTTATGTGTTTTTCTTTTATCTAAATAGTTACCACTTGGTAATTGTCTGTAATTGGGTTGTGGTAACTGCCTTAGCAGTTACCACTTCTCTTTTTTTATTTTAATTAATTTAAATTAATTAGGTGGACACATAATGAGATAATCTCTTTTTAATTTCTACAAGATTCATACTTTAGTAAATATATTGTGTGACCATGCATACTTCAAAAGTACTATAGCTATATATCTGTTAGGAGTATATAGTATCTTAAAAATCAAAAATTAAGTCAAATATAGGATATTTAATACCCTAGATCATTTACCACATTTCATCTATAATGATTTCATTTGTATAAATAAATATTATTGTATTAATACTTATATTTTTCTTTACATAAAAGATAAACATAATTGGTCAACCAATAAATATACAATAATAATATGATAACTAAAAAATGAATGTGATAACTAAAAAATGATCATTCTCTTTTCTCGATTCTCGTAATGTCATTTAACTTGCTTTTTCAGGAATATCTCATTAGATTGGATCATTCATAATCTTTTAGCAACATTTTAAGATAGCAACCATTAGATAAAAATTTTAAAAAACAAATCAGAATATTTAGGATATTCTTTGAGATTTTACTTCATAAAATCCAAGGTCTCACGCAATGTTAAAGTTGAAATCAGAATTTTCATTACCCTTGTTGTCAAGAAATTTTGCATATGTGGTATAAATCACATGTTACGACATTATCCTCTTTTCAAATGGAGAGCATGTCATTCATTTCATATAAATGTCATACAAATTTCAGTATTCATATATAATATCTAATATGAGTTCACTTTCATACTTTTCAATTCATAAGAATTCTAATTTAGCAAAAAGATAGATAATTTTCTGAATTTTAGCAATTCATTACTTATGGTCATAAGTATATATTATACACATTATTTTTTTTCCTTTTGTTACTTAAATGACGACATAAAGTATTTCAAACTTAGCTCTATATTATCACCTATATAATAAGCATAAAATCATATCATCTCTATCCCTATAGAGTAATAAAGGTGATTGCCTATGTGAGAAGGCCAATTTTATATCTGTCTGACATGTTTTTTAAATAAAAATGTATATATGTACAAAATAAATATATACTTATTTATGCATGTTCCATATTAAATGAAACTTGAGCATTAAAAGAAATATCGATAATTAATAATGATAAAGCATATGTGAACATTATTCATATAACTTATTTACAAGTACAATCATCATCTATGCAAGTCAAATACTTTTACATGCCTATAATATGCATCTCTTGATATGGGTTTTGTAAATGGATCTGCAATCATATCGTACATAGATATGTACTTCATGCTCACTTCATTCTTTGCAACCATGTCTCACACAAAATTATACTTGATATTTATATGCTTTATTTTTCCATGATATTTGGAATCTTTGGTATATGTAATTGCTGCATGACTATCACAATATGCTTTTACTGGTTCAATAGCACCATTAATCACTCCCAAATGATTCATGAATCGTTTCAACCAAAATGGCTTCTGCACTGCAGTTGAAAATGCTGCAAACTGAGCCTCCATTGTGGATAATGCTATTTATGATTATTTTTTACTACTCTAAGATATGACCTCTCTATTTAGTATGAAAGTATATCCAGAGGTAGACTTTCTTTCATCTAAATCTCCTTCCCAATCAACATCTACATAGCCTCTCAAATGTAACTCACTTCCTTAATAACATAGTAAGTAATCAACTATTTCTTTTAGATATCTTAAGATTCTCTTTACTGCTATCCAATCTGCTTGTCCTAGGTTAGACTGATATCTACTCATCAGCCCAACAAAATAGTAAATATCAGGTCTTATGTACATCATAACATATATAAGACTTCCAATAGCACTAGAATAAGGAACCTTACTCATTTATTCCTTTTCATAGTCTTTGGATATAAGTCTTGGCTTAAGGTCTCACCTTTTAATATAGAGGTATCTATGGGCTTGCAATCCTGCATATAAAATCATTCAAGAATTTTCTTAATATATGGCTCTTGTGAATGAGAGACTAATTTTCTTGAATAATCTCTTATTATCTTAACTCTAAGAATATATGCAGCTTCACCAATATTTTTTTTCATTTCAAAATGAGTGATAGCCAATCTTTGATCTCATTCATAAATCCCATAACATTTTCAGCTATAAGCATATCATCTACATATAATGATAATATTTCAAATTTCCCATTAGACCTCTTTGTGTATACACAGTGGTCTTCATTAATCATTTTAAAATTATATGACACTATTGTATTATGAAATCGAATATACCACTGTTTAAAAGACTGCTTAAGGCCATATATTGATTTCAAAAGTCTACACATCTTATGTTATTGGCCTTCTTTAATGAAACCTATTAATTGTTCCATATAAATTTCTTCATCTAACTCTTCATTAAGAAAAGAAGTCTTTACATATATTTGATGTAACTTAAGATCTATACTTATAACTATAGCTAGAATTAATCGAATTGAAGTAAATCTCACAACAGGAGAGGAGGTTTCATCATAATCAAATCATTCTTATTGTGTATACCCTTTCATAACTAAATGAGCCTTATAGCATTCAACACTACAATCAGCTTTACGCTTGATTTTGAAAACCTATTTGTTTTCAATAGCTTTATGTCCTTTTGGCAAATCAATCAAATTTCAAACTTGGTTTGACTTCATAGACTCCATCTCTTCTCCCATGGCTTTATCCATTTTTGCTTTATAGGGCATTTAAGAGCTTCATTCGCATTTTTTAATCTCTTCTTCATCTTGTAGAGTAACTAATAAAATTCCCTCCTTCAATCTCAAAACGACGACGTGGAACACTTTTAATATTTGTTCGGCGTATTTGAGATTGATTAAAGTTACTTCCACTCGGGCCAACTTTCAAAATTGGATATGCTGCAGGTAACATTTGAGTATCTGAAATGGATTTATTTATTCTCATGTCACTCCCACTCAAATATAGTGTCTCTAGTTGATCTCTATTAGTGGAAGTAGTATGGTCCATAGTTTCATATAGAGATAAGTCCTTACCTATCTCACTTTTCTTTGAAAAATTATTCTCTAAGAATATGACATCTCGCAATTCAAATTCAGTGATGCTACCACTATCTTGTTCAACTATGAACATATATCCTTTTGATTATTAAAAATATCTTATAAAGGATATTTCTTCCCTTTTGAACCTAATTTTTCATATTTATAGGAAGGTTCGTGTACATAGGCTGCATAACCCCATGGTCATAATATATTCAAGTCATGTTTTTGTTTTTTCCATAACTCATATGGTAAAGTGGTAACTGATTTGGAGGGCACCCGGTTGAGAACATATGTAGTTGTAAAAAATTCATCACCCCAAAACGTAATGGGTAATTTTGCTTGTGCCATCATTGATCTCACCATTTCAAGTAGGGTTTTATTTCTTTTTTCGATAACACCATTTTGTTATAATGTTGCCAGAATAGTCAATTGATGTTCTATTCTCATTTCATCATAAAAACTTCTGAACTGATCAGATAGATATTCATGACCCCTATCAATTCTTAAATATTTTATTTTATTGTCTAATTGATTCTCAACAAGACTTTTGTATTTCTGAAAATAATTCAGAGCTTTAGATTTGTGAGAAATCAAAAAGTCATAGCCATATGGCGTGTAATCATCAATATATGTGATGAAATAAATAGCTCTATATCTAGTCCTCACGTTCATTGGACCACAAATATCAGAGTAGATTAACTGCAATGGAACTTCAGCTCTTAATGTTTTTCCAAATGATTTTTAAGCTATTTTTCTAGCTAGACAATGCTCACAAGTAGACAATACTACTTTTTCTAATCATTCTAACAAATATTCTCTTGCTAGTATGTTCATATGTTATTGGCCGATGTGGCCAAGTCTAACATACCATATATTCACATCATTTTCATTAACATTAGAAGACATAAATAAGAAAAAATATATGTTACTAAAATAATAATCCACATCAAGCACAATAAAGCCATCAAACAAATATCCATGTCCAAAATAACTTATTTCCAAAGGCAAGTCAATATCATTTTCAGTAAAATTCAAATTAAATCATAACTTAAGTAATACCAACACGGAAATTAAATTTTGACTAATGTCTAGAGCACACAACATATCATGTAAAAATATGATTCGACCTCCACGCATGACTAACTTGTATGTTTCAATCCGTTTGACTTTAACTATTGAGTTATTTCCTACATATGTTCATCTTAATCCATATGAAATTCGCCAAAATTTTATAAAGGTACTCATGTCTTTCGCTATATGGTTTATGGCTGCTGAGTCTACAGTCCACAAAGGATAAAATTCAATTAGGAAAATATAACTAGAAACATTAATTACACACTCTTTGTACAAAAAGTGTGTTACCTTCTTTGGCTCGTAACAATCGCGAGCAAAGTGTCCCTTTTTCCATAATTATAACACTTAACTTTTGCTATATTTTTCTTTTTGATAGGGCATTTTTTCTTTCCTTGTTGGTAGAACTTCTTTCTTTTGTTAGCCTGAGCACTTCCTTTGTTATTCCCTTGTTAGTATTCACCTTGGAATTTATGTACGTCCTCTCTCACCTTGCGAGCTAGAACCAGCCATATATACATCAATATTAAGGTTATTAGCATTGAGGCGATCCTCTTCCAACTCTAAATGTCTTATGGCATCTTCTAAAGTTTTGATGCCTTCATTATGGGTTAGGTGAATCTTCATATGTTCCCAACTCTGAGACAAAAAATGGATAATAGCTTGAACCTATTGTTTATCTGTTAGAACATGATCCACATCTTTCAGCTTAGTTATCATGTTTGACATGTGCCTTAAATATTGTTTCATTGTATGGTAGGACCTCTTCTTGTAAGTGTCAAACTTAATAGTAAGAGATCGAAGTTTGATTGTGGACGTACCTCCAAACCTTTCTGCAAGTCGAACCACAATCCTTTGCTATCTCATGCATTATGAACTCTCTCATTATGTCATTGTCCATACTGCTCAACAAAGTAATATGAGCAAGAGAATATTTTTTCTTTCAAGCCTCATAAGTTACACAGTCTCTCTTGTGTTGAGCTATGTTTCCATCCTCAGGCTTAGCCATGGATTCATTAAGAGCCTCTTGCTCCTCCAATACATATTGTATTTTCATGCTTCAAATCTCATAATTATCGTCATTTAATTTCTCACTGTTATTAAGTTCAGCAACAATATTTTTAAAAGCAGATGCCATTTCTAAATAGATTTACAAAGATATGGCACAAGTCATTTAACTCTCATAACATACATGTATTTTCTTAATACTAATTAATCACATTAATAATAGTCTCATATTAGGTTTGAAGTCAAAAGCTCACTTATTAACAATAATCATAATCTAACAACATTAATACTTAATTATTATTAACATGATTAATTAAATAAGAAAAAAATTAATTCGTACTTAACGAATATAGAATACATTCGTATAGAAATCACAAATGCAATAAAGCATATATTTAAGAAACAAATAATTCAAATTTTCATTGCATAAAATGAAATATATTTACAAGAAACTAACAAGTTCAAATATTCAAAATGAAATTTAAAGAAAAAAACTAATATCTAGTTATAGTTCTCAAAATAGGAAATGAGCTATATAACTTATGTCGAAATTTATCTTTTAGTTCATAAGAAACTTTAGGTAAAGAATTCTCTATTATCTTACGGTGTCCTTTACGAGTAGAGACTCCAATCGAGGCTCCAACCGTCTTCTTAGAAATCCAACTTATATATTCAGTTATAAAATTATTTTGTAAGATTCTATAGTCTTTCTATCCTATTTTGTTCCAAATTAAAGCAAGGAGACCTTCTAAATTTAGCTTGTTAAGAGTGGATCTCAAAGTCATCTATCTTTTACATTCGTAAAATAAATCTCCTTTCCAAATAATTTCTTGTATCTACTTATTTATCTTTATAAAATGTTTAAATAGGAGATCCAACTCGTTTAATTGTCCACGTGAGTTAAATTTGATATCTTCTAGGTCATTTTTCATGTCATTTACTTTTTTTTCGTTGGGCTTGAGTTTTAATGAGTATAAGAATTCTTATAATTATATGCATGATTTTTTATAACAAATCCAAGGAAAAAATATAGTTATTATTATACATATTTTTTTATTCACAAATACATGAATATACATAAATGCTTGTGACAAAACACATTTATTTAATGAATAAATAAACTCAATATTTATATATATTCCTATATAATGTGACATACATATAAAATAAAAAAATTATTTATTTGAAAAACAAAAAATATATAAATATAGTTGACTTGATTAATTACTTTATGAAATAAAGATTTTGTTCTATGATATATTAAATATGAGTAATGAGAAGTATAAAAAATGGTTTGAATCCCAGCAGCCATATACATATATTCCCCCCTATTTTTTTTTATTAATATTATTGAAAGTGAACAAACTACAAAAAGAACTTGCAATTTAATAAAATTACACGTCGTCTTTACCTTCTTCAACCTCTTGATAAAAAAACTATAAAAATTTCATATTTTCAGAATTTTTATTCCAATTTCAAACACTTATAACTTACTCATTTTAAGTCCAAATTAAGCATACAATATATCGTTGGAAAGCTTGTAATCTCTATTTTCTAATACAAGAAAAATACACTCAATTTTAATTTATACGCAAAAAATTATTTATCCACAAAATAAGCCATAATAAATTAAGCATAAATCATAGTTAATTCTCATAAAACTTAGAAAAATACAAAATTAAACATGCATTACAAAACCAAATACTCTAATATCGATGTTGGATAATTTAAATAAGAAATCACAAAGATTTTATGTATTTAATTTTCAATATTATATTGTAATCACATCATATAAATAATGAATTATAATTATTAAAATCACAGTATAAATATCACTTGTAAATTTTTAAATTTTCCTTCAAAACCACTTAGAATGAAGAAAAAGATATTCAATTTTAGAGAGAAGAGGTTCTCTTCTCTTACATTCATAAAACTAAAAAATTTTCTTTCTCTGTATATTTTTCTTTTATCCAGACAGTTACCACTTAGTAACTATCTGTATTTAGGTTGTGTTAACTGTTAAAGTAATTGCCACTCTTTTTTATTTTAATTAATTTAAATTAATTGGATGAGTCATATCATGGGTGTACACCAATCTATATTGTTCTAATAAGCTCAAAAATAGATTTAAATTGCCATATCTAATATTAGCCTAAACATATAAATAAGACTAGGCTAAAAGCATACTTCTAAGTAACATAGACGAAATAATCATAGTATCAAGTAATAGATGAGTATTTGACTAACTAAATCAAATTAAATTAAAATCCACTAATTATTTTTTTTCTTTTAAATAATAGTTGAATTAAATTAAAATAAAAATTTAAAATATAATCAAATATTGTTTTCCTTGATTATCAATTGTAACTGACTTAATTAAATAATTATAATATATAATATAAGTATTTTGATTTTATATATTTATTAATATAAAATAAAGATTATCATTAAAAATATTAACATTATTAAAAAAAATTATAGCAATATGTCATCACTAAAAATTATAATTTATACATTAATAATATAAATAAAAAATCAATTACTCTAATTAATTTATTTATTATCAATTTTAAAATAACTAAACCAGCTGATAATTTTCTAAAAACAAAAAATTTAAATCAAAGTAAAATCATGCCTGTCATTAATTTGTCATATTTTTTCGGTTAAAATGAAAAAAGTGCTCACTTCTCTACTAGCCTAGCCTTTCCCTATCATCCACTGCATGAAATGGGCAATGGCCAATCAGATTATGAGTTTTTTTTAAATTTTTTTTATAAATATTATGTATTTATTATGTGTATAATACTACCTCCGTATTATTTATATAGAAAAAATAAGATCAACACGAAAATTAAAAAAATTTTACTTTTTTTATCTCTATTTACTTAAGTATTTCTAAATAAAATATTCCTCAAATTAAACTTTTAATGTAAAAGTATAAATAGTATTTTGTCTCATTTTACTTTTTAAAATTTATCTAAAATAATATATTTTTCGTATAAAAAATACACTAAAAATTTTTTTTTCTTATATTAATAAAATGGAGGGAGTATATGTATAAGATATGAAAAAATATTATTTTCGTACAAGTTCATAGGAGATTTGACATGTTGGTGGACCCATAACAACCCCCACCCAATCAAATCAAATCTATGGATCAGTGATCAGTACCTCTACTTTACAGTTGGACGGCCCTGATTCTTTTCTCTTCTCCCATAAAACTCACCACTCTCTTCTTTCCCTCCAAATTCTTACTTCCTCTTATGTGTAATCTATTCGTCATGCCCACCTCATCACTCCCCCCAACGGTCTTAGCCTGCTTCTAAATCACCATTATATTTATATCCCTAACAACGCAACTTCATAATCTCTTCTGTATTTTTTTGGTTTCATCTACGAGTTTCAGACAACAACACACGTCAACTGGCCGACATGACCCCACTTCTTGTCTGACACGTGGCCTCATGTTACTTGTCCCATTTTAGAGTAGACTAGCAAGTACCTACGAGGTAATTAGTGGATTTGATCAAGGGTATTTTTGTCGAAGTAAAACAATAAGAAAAGATTATTGGTCTTAGATTTGAGACCCATGAGTAATGACTACTATCTATTGATGATTGATGAGAGAATAATTGGAACATAATTATACTCTTTTTTCCACTTTGACCAAAAGCTCCCCAATAATAATAAATAAGAACCCATTTTACCATTTTATTATATAATTACCCCTAATAATTTTCACAAAAAATTATAATTAATTAATTAATTAATTATAATAACCTTATACTACTATTTATTATAACAAAATCCCTCCACTTAAACTGTCAAATCCCGTCCTTTCATTTTATAATCGATCATAGAAAATAACGAAAATTAATTAATATAAATAAAAATTTTAAAAGCAAAGGTGGGCTCTAATACGCTCTCTAATAAAAGAGAAAATTATGAAATTAGAGAGATCTATGTTATCCGGTGGTGGTCTTATCTACAGTCTTGCTGTACATCCGAAGAAGCAGAGGATCGAGGCCGCTTGGCTAGTGGCTCAGCTTCACCTTGGCTGATATAGCCAGGATTTTCCGAACGTGGGTCACAACTCACACAGGCAGCCGCATCGAGTACGCCGACTGGGCTCGGCGGTGCTGCTGGCGGCTCACCTGTTACATCCTGTAGCGGAGCTGATGGACACGTGTCTATCAGATACTCTTCCATTAGTTGGAGACAGCTTCTCACCATTTCCTTTCAAAAAATTTTAAAAAAAAAGGCCCAAAAAAGAAAAGAAAAGCCATTTTATTACACAGATATCAATACTTCTCAAATCTTCGAAATTCTCGCAAAAAGCACGTATTTATAATATAGCCCCCAAAAAATAAAAGTTTACATCTAGACCACATTAATTTTTTTTTAAAAAATACATACTTTATTTATTCTCTCTTGAAACAACAGTCCATCAGCCGCCGCTATTTCAAAACTCTCGCCTGTGGCGCAAAGCACAGCCGCCGCTGCTATAGTTGACGGTGTAAAACCTAAGAAATCAATCACTGAAAAAACCAAGGAAAAACAAAAAGAAAATATCTTATTAACTCCAAATAAACCGAAAGTCAGAAATGGGTATGGGTCTTTTGGGTGAGGACCCGAATTATACCACGGGTGGTGTTAAGAATGATATCCGAAAAAGCATTGAAGAGCGGAGTGTAGCTTTCAGGTTTTGCAAAAGAACAAGAAGGGAGCTTAGAGATGAAATAATGAAGAAAATCAAAAGGAGTAACAGAGCGTAGTTTCCAATTGAGATTAGCCATGACATGGAGTTCAATTCTTTGAACGGTCTTGGGTTCGAATACGAATCCGGGTTCAAGTATTTGAAGATCCACTAGTAATGGCACGTGTAACTCCTCCATTTTTGCCGCTAAAGACAAGCACGCCACTGAAAGAAGCTGGAACGGCCATCCATTTGCCTGCAATAATGAAAAAGAAAATAAAATTTCAAAAAGTGAAAATAAAATGAAAACAAAAATAATGATGCGTAATATAGACAGTTTCACTTTCCCTGAAAATCTGACAATTTACTGGAAAAGTTAAACAATACAACATTTAAATACATTTTCATGAGACATTTGAGATTTTGATAAGGAAAATCTAGCAATTTATCGAGAAAATGAAGAAGAAGAATTAACAGTGTTAATTTACCAGAAGATGATGAGATGAAAGAAAACGGTCGAAGTAGTTGACGGCGAGTAACAAAGTCACTGGCCTGAAGCGATAATATGCATGCACCTGCATTATATCAAATCAAAACCTCCATCTCAATCCATAAACACACTCACAAGGACATCTGTGCATATAGAGGAAGAGAGAAACCTTGAGGATCCAGTTAATGGAGTCTTGGCGAGCGGTGACGTCAATGGAGCGTTCACGGCATCGATGGAGAAAATCAGATAAAGGCAAGAAGTGAAGCTCAGAGTCAATGAGAATGTTGACGGAATTTTCATCGGAAGGAGGAGAATAGCCGTAGAAGGAAGGGGATTGAGGGCAATGATTGGAGATCCAGCAGTCAGAGTCGAATTGGACGACTTCGCCGGCTTCGTCGTCGCAGTACAAGCTGTTAACAGCAGAGGCAGAATCGGCCGATGACAGAGACTGAGAGTGAGGAGTAATAGACATGGTTGAAATGGGAGGAGCGAGAGTTCAACGGCAGGTGAACGAGAAAGACGGCATTGGTAATGGTGGTGTCGGCGACAGGGGCGGAGACGTAACGACGGTAGAGAGAGTGTGTTGGTTTGCGTATGGTCATGGCTTAGATATGGACCTTCAGGGTATAACATGTTTAAGCTCTATTTTTCTGAGATTTTATTTTAATTTTAATTTATGTTTATCTCTCGTTATCTCTAAGAGGAGAAGATATGGAGCGGGAACGGGGAGAGCTGCTTATTGTACACGTGGGCATATCACAGAAATCTCCTTACGAAATAATTGTTGTTTAGCTCACTAGGTTTCTTTTTCTTTTTCTTTTGTTTTTTACAAAAATAGAAAATAATACAACCCTTTACGATGAGATGAATTGTCGTTTAGCTCACTAATTTCCTTTTTTTCCCACAAAAAGAAATTAATACTACATTAATGAATGGGATGAAATGATAAAAAAAAAATTTATTAACTAGTCTTGAATATTAGCCATAAATATAAAATATCTTTAAAATTAAAAAAAAAACACTTTACTTTTTTAATAGACTTAATTTAAAAATATTATTTTTTATGAATTTATTGAGTGTGAATCTTGATTAATTTATAATCTTTAAATTGCAGAATACTTATTAATTTTCTATAGTAATTAAGGAAAAAAATTGAAGTAAATGACAAGTAGTCTAATTCATCTATTCATCATTTGAATGCATGAAAGTGAATAAGATTTGAATCTTTCAAACATAAAATTATCACCAATTTAGCTATTGATATTAACAGGAGAATTGTCCCACTTGTTTATTAAATTTTCCATGGACCGACAAAAATAAATTAAAAAAAAGAAAAATATTTTTGAAATTGAAATTAAAATTAATTTTTTCAAAAATAATTATTGTAATCTTAAGATCTATCATAATTAATATTTTACTTCTTGCTATACTTTTATTAATAACCAGCCTTTCATATTCTCATTATTTTATAAAATTATAAAATGTTTTAATGTATATATATATATATATATTTAGAATAACATGCCACTTTATTAAGGAAAAGTATCAGAAAAATTCTGTACAACCATTGGCCAAATAGAGTGAGGAACATCTTTCATTATAACATTCTCGAAGGGTAAGGATAGAGCCCATTTGGCTAACTCATGAGCCACCACATTTGCCTATCTATGGACAAATTGGAATTTAACATAATGAAAGCTCAAAGCCAACATCCTAATACCTTCATATATCAAACCAGTGCCATGAATGATCGGTTTTGGGAATTCAGAGTGTCCACAACTACTTTGCAATCTGATTCAACCACAATGTCGAGGAAACCACAATCCATAGATATTGAGAGCCCATACAATATCGCCAATGCTTTAGCCTCTTCCACAGTTCTAAATGTATGAAAATTTCTTCCAGCAGAAATCATAACTTGTCCTGCATCATTCCGAACTATAATGCCACTGCTATTAATCATTTTATATTCACATACATCAGCATCAACATTCATTTTAAGAATAGAAGTACCAGGTAGTGTCCATTTAGGCTTACCCGAGGAAAACTCTGCATGTTGACTGATCTTGGTTTTCCCTTTCAAATTCAGCTTCACACCTCTCTACCATTGCCAAAAGTTCATATATTTCATAGCTTTTCTGGTTGTGAGTTTTGCAATTATATTGAACCATAGATATCAAAGACCCAAAATGAATCTTCTGAAAAACAATGGATCTAACTTATCATGGACCTCTTCTAGCCAATCTTCCACATTTCCAGAACTAGAACAAATAATTTTCTCATCAATTGCAGCCATCTCCCAAAAATGTTGGGACTAATAACACTCACTGAAGATATGAAGAAGGGTAGTAGAAGGGGCATCACAAAAGGCGCAACTAATATCTTCATCAAGATTCCATTGTTTAATAACTTCAGAGTAGGGAAAAACTAGCTAGCCTCCAAACAAAGTGGCTGGCCTTACTTGGTACATCAAGCTTCCATATTATCTTCTAAAGTGCTCTGTGAGACGAGGAGCTTGAGGCCAAGTTTCTTCTGGAAATGGAGAGATGAATAGCACTATAATATCCTGATTTGACTGTATACACACCATTCTTTGATAATGTCCAGAATCGTGCATCCTCAGGCAGGTGAAAACTAATAGGGATTTTCAAGATCGAATCTACCTCGAAAGGAAGGAAAATGGATTTGACCAAAGAATGGTTCCAGCTTCGTGAATCAACATCAATCGGGGAGGCTACTCTAGCATCCGAAGGAAGCAGCTTGGGAACTAATGGGCGCATGCGATTTTCTCCAATAATCCAGTTATCATTCCAAACACGAATCAATTGTCCATCTCCAACTCTCTAGCATATACCTGATTTAAAGATGGGTAATGTGGCCATGATGCCTCTCCAAAAGAAATTTGGTTGAGCACCTAATTGGGCATTAAAAAAATATATATGATGAAAATACTTTACTTTTAGTACCTGAGCAAGAGGAGAAGACGGACAGGTAAGGATCCGCCAACTATGTTTCATAAGTAAAGCTTGGTTAAAACATAAAAGATCCCTCAAACCTAAACTACCCTCAGCTTTTGGCCAACACAACACATCCCATTTACACCAATGTTTCCTCTTCCCATTAGCGCTCTCACCCCACCAAAATCTCTTTATCATTCGTTCCAACTCGCTGTAAAAAGATGAAGGTAATAAGAAGTAACTCATCACATACTGCGGTATCGCCTGAGTTATTGCTTTTATGAGGATCTCCTTTCCAGCTATAGAGAGTATTTTGACTGCCACCTAGAAACCTTCTTCCAAACATGATCTTTTATATAAGCAAAAATTTGCTTTTTTGATCGTCCAATCAATGTGGGTATACCCAGATACTTCAGATGTTGTCCAATTTCTTTCACACCTATTAAGATAGCCAGGCTTCTCCTTCTATCTGCATTAATCCCATTACTAAAGGAAATTTCCAATTTATCATAGTTAATGAGTTGTCCCCACATCACCTCATACCTTTGTAGAATCTCCTTTAGCTTGTTGAGTTAGTGCTCATTGGCCTTTGCAAAGATAATGCTATCATCTGCAAAAAAATAGATGAGAGATTGATGGTCCACTGGCATTGACTTTGATACTATGAATGTCTCCATTAAGCTATGCTTTCCTTATCATTGGGGATAAACCTTATGTATAAATCAAAAAAAGATAGAGCGATAATGGATCTCTTTGACAGAACCCTCTGCTCGGCTTCAAAAAGCCTTTAGGTTGCTCATTAATGAATAGGAAGTGCTTGAGCTGCATTACAGATTTAAGAAAAAGAACATTCAACCCTATCATATTCTTACTCATATCCAACTTAAGAGCAAAGTGCCCATGTTTACTGCACATATGAGTTTTCATAGAATGGAAATGTTCAAAAGTAATAATAACATTGTTTGTGATTAAATGACCAGGAACAAAAGCAGCTTGTATGGGGTAAATTATTGAGGAAAGAACTTGTTTTAACCTGTTAGCTAATACTTTTGAAATGAGTTTATAAATAACATTACATAAGCTAATTGGTCTCAAGTCTTTCATAGAGGTAGGATTATTTACTTTAGGGATGAGTGTGATAAAAGTGTGATTCACACGTGATATCATAGAATTAGAATTGAGGATAGTAAGTACACAATCAACCACATCTCTACCAATAATATGCCAAAAAGATTGAAAAAAGAGAGCTGACATACCATCTGGGCCTGAAGCCTTTGAGGGATGCATTTATTTAAGAGTTGATAAGACTTCCTCCTCCGAGAAAGGATTGAAGAGGAGATCAATAGACTCCGAAGATAACTGACAATCAATTACTTCAATAACATCTGAGAAATCTAAAGGGTTAGAGCTTGTAAAAAGGTTGTCAAAATAGCCAAAAACAATGCCTTCAATATTCTCCTCTCCCTCAACTTCCTCTCCCTCCTCGTTTTGTAGCATAGTAATCATATTTCTCTTCTTTCTATCTGAGGCTTTTCTATGAAACAACTTTATATTTTTATTACCCTTCTCTAGCCACTGCACTCTAGATCTTTGTTTCCACATGATTTCTTCTCTCAAAAGGAGCTCATCAATTTTTAATTGGACTTATTTTCTCTCCCTCACTTTCTCCAAACTTCCATCATCCATGCTACTCTCCAATAGATTCATTCATTCCCAAAGAGATCTATTAATATTCCTAAAAGTATGAGAATTTCAGGAAACTAGCTCCTTAGAGCATCAATTTATTTTCTCCCATAAACTGTCATTACTCATACTCCCTTCCTCCCAAGACCTCTTAACAACCTCCTCACATGAATTATCTCGCACCCATATGGCCTCAAAATGGAAAACTCTCTTCTTCTGTCAAATTTGGTCTTGTTTTCCATCTGAAATGAGTAAAATTGGTAAGTGGTCTGATTTAGACTTAGGTAAGTGATGCACCACCAAGAGTGGGAAATGATAGCACCATTCGTCATTGGCAAGGAACCAGCCTAATCGTTCTCGAATTCTATGTTCACCACTTCGACCATTATCCCAAGTAAACTTACAACAAATAAAACCAAGGTCCTAGAGGTTACATATATCCATAGAGTTCTTGAAACCTTATAATGCCATATAACTCTTCTCTCCACCACCCTCTTTCTTAGAATGATAAAGAATTTCATTTAAATCACCAAAACACAACCATGCCCGACCTGCTTCTTCCTTTAACTCGCACATTAAATCCCATATCAAATATTTAAGCTCCGCCTTTGGCCACCTATACAAACCTAACCCTCACTGTAGTTCACAATTTTCATCATCTAACATAAAAAAAAATTAATATTGTGATTTGAATAGTTCACTGTTAAAACATTAGGTTCCTTACACCATGCAAGGACAACACATCCCTTTCTTCTAACTGCATCAACAGCAAAAAAAATATAAGTAGGGAAAGTTCTTATTCCTGAAAACTCACTGCCATGCAATCTTGTCTCCATAAGGAATAAGATATCTGGGTAATTTGCTATGACAATAAATTTCAGAGCTCGGACTGTCCAAGGGTTACCTAAACCTTGGACGTTCCAACTGAGGCACCTCATGGCTCCTGGCAGGGTTGACTATCAGCCACTGCAAATCCCAAATTAGAAACACGAGTATCCCCTCTAGCTGTTCGAGCTTTATTCATTATTGTTCCCAGGTCCGTATGCATATCATATCCCTGTACCTCCATACTATCGAACAATTTCCTCATAAAAGATAACTCAGCATCAACTGCATTATAAACTATAATTGGGATAGTTACAAGCTTACCCGAGTCCTTACAATTACTTTTCCTATCCTTCCTTTTGATTTTGCATCTTTGCTCCATTATTTGTTTCTCCTTTAATCCCCTCCGAACTCCATCCTCCTCAGGGGAGTTAATGTTAAAATCAGCTTGTCTATTGTCATAACCCTCAGTATTCTGATCCATATTCAAAGCATTTATCCCTTCCTCTATTCATGGACTAACATTTCTTAACTTATTTAATAATCCTATCGTACATTCGCCACACTCTTCTTGCCTTGCATTCAAAGCTACCGATGTTTGTCCACCTTGCTCCGGTATAAAGAGTTGCCTTCTTGGGGAATTTGACTTTGATTTATCACCCGAACACCATGATGAGTTACAATTATTTGAGTCTGGTTTTGATTTAGCTTTAGGATTGACCCCATTCTACCCTTCATAGGCGATGCCCTCATAATTTTTCCATACGCTCATTTCTCTATCTCTTCATCATCAGATCTCTCATTAGAATCACCAGATCTCTTATCACAATCATCATAGATATGGCAAATTAGACCACACCAATAATAGAAATTAGGAAGTTGTCATATCTTAAATAGACCCATACTTCATCACCCTTCGAGTTACGTACCATCGCCCCACCAACTAGAGGTTTAGTCATATTAATCTGGACCTAACATGAACAAACCTTCCCTGCATATCTAGGTCTTCACAATTTACTTCCATCACTTCACCTGCTCGTTGTCTAATTGCCACTATCGATTGATAGTAGCGTCTATCCCATGGCATATTACAAATCCTTATCCAGAACAAACAATGGTCCAGTTTCATATCGGAAGGTTGTTCATAACCTTCAAAATCCTTCAGTACCACAAGATTTTTATCAAAGTGCCATGGTCCATCATGTAAGACAATTTTTGTCTCTAACAATTTTGAACTCACACACAAAAAGATTATTTCCCACATCTTGAACCTTAAAATCCTTATGTAATCTCCAGGCACTAATAAAAGCATTTGTAATAGCCTTTATATTTAAAGGTTTATGCGATAAGACCCTGACTACCACACTCCTACTAATTTTGTCCTTACAATTCTGTTTTTGTCCTTCAATTTCCACCTTAGTAACCTCCTCCTCACGCAATGAAAACTTCTTCAAAAGAGACTCAAGTTCATTGACCATAGAGACAAACAAAAACAAGCACACCTTCAAATAGATCTTATGTTACAGAAGCAAAAGGGAACAGAAGAATAAGAAAACAAGTTTCCACAAGAGAAAGAAAACCTAGACCAACACACTTAGAAACCCTAGGACGGCTAGGGAAAAGGCTTTATAGGAAACCCTAGGAGAAAAAGACTCATGATTGACTTAAATATTATAGTTTTAGTATATTTTAATTTATGTAGAACTTTCATTTTTAGGATTGAGAAATATAACGCATTTTATTCTATAAATTATTATATTTCATAGAATATTTTTGTTCCTTAAATTCTACACTTTTAATTAAAATTAATCTTAATGCTAAAAATTTTTAATTTAAAGATAATTTTTATTGATATAATATGTTAAATTCATTTTTAAAATAAAATTTTATAAATAATTAATCAATATCTCAATATAAAAATTATTTTTAATTAGAGTTTAAACTTTCATATAAAATAAGTTCTTGCTATAGTGGATATTTCGTCATTTTTTAAAAAAAGGATAATAAATTTAATATCATCTTATTAATTAATAGTTTTATAAAAAAAAGCTAGCTTTACAATTAAGAAAATAAGTTTAATATCATCTAGTTTTATGAATAAATATCCATCTCATAATATCGTAAATTAAAAATTAAAACTATATTATAAAATCTACAAGAAATTCAGAATAAACTAATTTTCTCTAATTTTTAGATAATAAATAATTCTGTTTTTTAAAACTAAGAATACATATCCGCATCATAATAATTTCTGAATTTAATGTCATGTGATAAATTCCATTATTTTACAATAATTATAATGAGGAGAAGAAGAATAGTGAAATTGACTATTTAAATCTAAAATCTCTATTTATTGTTATAATTTTTTTAAAGAATTTGTTATATTGTATTTTATTTTAACCACTCTAACACTCTAACTTGCCTTTTTTTCCATATCTATTTCATCCTCATTTTAACAATATCAGAGATGGGTATGACGCCCGAGGTACAAATAAATCAAACTCAGGCATCCATAACTGATTTTTGGTGCTAATAGGGACCTTAAGTATGAGATCTGTATCACAAGAATTAAACAAATCCCTTATCAAATTATAATTACAAATTATAAATTTTTTAATCAAATATTAATCTTATTTACTGACTAATTATAAAATCAAATCAATTAAAATAAAAAATGAAAAATCAAATTAACTGAATTGAAATATTAAATTTCAATTAAATCAGTTATGTTATATTTTTACGGTTAAAAAATAAATGTTATAAAAATTTTCTTATTTTTCAAATTTCAAATATATTACGAGCATTTATTATTTATTCCATTGAATTTTTTTAAAATTATGTAAAAATAAATAATATAATTAAATCATTATTTATATATATATCATAATATTTCATAAATATAAATATATAAAATAATTGTGCATCAATAAAGTTATAAATTCATAAAAGAAATATAACTATAAATATATAAACTAATTAACATATATACTATCTAAAAAATAGAAAAATAATTAAATCAATTAATTTGATAAATAAATTTATTAATCAAATTAAAAATAAAAAAATTATAACTTTTAAATAGATTAATAATTTTTTAAACCGAATCAATTTAATTAACATTAATTTAATTCAATTAATTCATTTTACTGATTAATCATAGTCTCCCAAGTTTAATTTAAGTATAGAATTTGTCTAATTACGCCTTTTATAGAGTAATTAGTGGCTAAATAATATTGTAAATAATAAGACTATAGTTTATTATTGAATTAACTAATGAAGCATTTCCATTTGGTTCCAAGACCGAGAAAATAATTATTGATTGCTTGGGGGTATAAACCAAAGTCAAATTAGGAAATGTCATAAAAAGAGTACTTTACACGTATAATTGATTTTGTTTACTTTTTTTTTTTTAAATAAATGAAATCATTCCATTTCACGTACCTACACAATCTATGCACATGCAAGTCCGTGACTTAGGAGATTTTGTACATAGAAAAAGTTTTTCAATTTTGTAGATATTTTTTAACCTATATAAACATATAATATATTATATATAATAGAGGTGATAAATCCCACATATTAAATTTTATAAAACACAATATAAATAAATAACGTGATAAATCTCATATTTTGTAATTATAAGAAATATAATAAGTTTATAATAAAAAAGCAAAAAAAAAATCAAAATAACTGATTTTTAAAATATATATTTATTCGTGATTTTTCAAAATTGAAAAAGTCTTTATTGTACCGACCAATAATACTTGTAATATTTGTGCTTAATGGATTTAGATAAATGGAATGCATGAGGCTAAAGCAAAGAGCAATCTTAAAAAAAATTATAATTAAAAAAGGCAATTATATAAGCTTTTAATAAGTTAAATTAAGAGGCAATTTGTAGAAAGTTTTTCTAAAATCAATGAAATATCAACGTTAATTCATTATTATTAACAGATAAGGATACTGAGGCTCAAATCATAATGATAAGGATGACTTTTTAAATATTCAATAAATAAAATCCAATAAGATATGCGTGTTTATTATTAGGTTTTATTATTCTATAAATTGAGTAGTTTACAGGTTTTGTAAAATATGGAAATAACAAAAACATATTCTGCTATTTAATAAAATTTCGCATTGTTTCTCCTTTTCTATCTTTGTTTCATAATTTTCTTCTTGGTATCAGAGCTTGATGGACCCAAGCAAGTTCTTAAACTGCAGGAATCTAAACCCATCAAATTCCAAATTTGATCAATATTTTCATCTTCTTTGTCACTACCATCTACAACATCCATGGCAGAATCCACTTAAAAGTTATAGTTATCATCGTCCATTTTAGCAGAAATTTTTTTTTCCCGTTTATTTTGCAGTTTTCAATTCTATTTTGCCATTCCAAAAAAAAAAATCAAATTGCTCTTGTGATTTGTGCTAATTGTTCTTTGTAAAAAGTCAAAAGCAATAGGCACCCCTGTTCAATTGCTCAATGTTCCGTTTGTCTACTTTTTCTTTCCATTGGATTTTGATTTAATCAGTGTCATTGGTAATCAATTTCTCAATTGTCTTTTATATATTTGTTAATCGCCCATTGTCAATTGTTTAAACAATTTTATCAGTCTTTTAGTTGTTTTGTCAATCATCAATGGTTAATATCATATTCTACAATCTATCCGGGTTCACTAAATCCAAATTCCAAATCAGTCTTATCTCAAATGATTTGCTTCTTCAAACACAAACCTCAATTTCACACAACACAGTTTTTCATTATGCAGAGAACAAACACTCCCCCAATCTCACACAACACAGTTTCGTTGTGTTGAGAACAAATAAAAATTTCAATCTCACACAACACAGTTTCGTTGTGTTGAGAACAAACAAAAATTTTAATCTCACACAACACAATTCTGTTGTCTAGAGAACAAACAATTTCAAGAAAATCACGGACTTGTCAGTGGATTGAATTTTTTTTTTCTCTCAAGCTATTTCAGAAATAAGGATTACAAGAGCAAGAGTTTATCAACAAACTGTGCCTCCAACCACGGCTCAATTTGCGGGAGGATATTAACAGATAAGGATATTGAGGCTCAAATCATAATGATAAGAATGACTTTTCAAATATTCAACAAATAAAATCCAAGAAGATATGTGTGTTTAGTATTAGGTTTTATTATTCTATAAATTGAGTAGTTTACAGGTTTTGTAAAATATGAAAATAATAAAAACATATTCTGCTATTCAATAAAATTTCACATTGTTTCTCCTTTTTTATCTTTGTTTCATAATTTTCTTCTATTATTAGCATATGATAATTAATAGAAATTGTTTGTCGTTGTTAATTAAAGGAAAGTTTTGTGTCTCTAATAGTTCCAACTCTCAGGTCTATGCCATTTTCTTAGTACATAGATGCTGTCAACCACCTTATTGGTATTATTACTTATTACTAATTTCCACAAGAATTAAGGTTTATATATCAAGGTCTGTGTGCTCAAACTAAGGAATAAATTTAAATTTGATGTATTATTTATTATGACTTTAGTAATTTAGAGAGAAAAAATAATTATTTTTGTAATACAATGAGTTAACATAATTCTCAATTTAAAATTAAAACCAATTTGCATATTTATTTATAATTCTATATTTAGATATTGTGTAATGTGTGAATAGTATTAAAATTATTTTCAAAATTATAAGATCTTAAGTTTCAATTCTTATAAATTGCACATTAAATAATAGAAAAAAATGAGTTGTATATATTTAATTACATATCGACATAAATTTAATTTATCACTCCAAGAAATATTAGAATTAATAGTATAATTAGTTTATCATCATATGATATATGTTGTTAAAATTAATAGTAATTAACAATGATTATAGATATAAAACAGTAAGTTAATTGTACTAATAAGTATCAACATATATTAATAACTTATATATTAATGGTGACATTAAATATTCATAATAATGCTACAACCATCTTTTGATTAAGGGGAGTTTTATAAACTGAATAATAGGGTTGCTATAATTCTATATTACTTTTAACATTATGATATTTGTGCGTGCTATTATAACTGAATATTTATAATGGCATTTATATAAAACTAGACCCATTTTTCATACTAAAATTTATATAAAATTCAACTTATTAGAAATTTACAATTTATATTTTTATTACTGTAATAATATATACAATTTAACAATTGATTCACATTTGAATCTCTTCAATGTTAAAAAATAAAAAACTTATAATTTATAATATGATTAATATCATAAACAATCTCTTTTAACATAACGTAAATCATATTGTTAAAAGTCAATATATCAGATAAAAATAAAATGGAAATTAACATTAGAAAGACAAATTTCATTACAAAACTAATTTTGCTTCTTTTATTTCCACCTAAAACGCAAAACATATTTTGTTTTTATCTAGCATTTGGAGTTCTTTATTACCAAAAACTCTTAAAAATTAAATGACGTTAAAAGATGTTTAAAAATTAAAGCTGTTGTTGAAGTTTTTTTTTCTTTGAAGTGATATTATATATGCAATACAAAAATCAACTAAATAAGTATAAATGTCAATAATATATCAATTATTATAAATCTAACATAGAGAAATTAGATTTAATATTTTCATTTTTAAAAAAAATCAATAACTCAGCCATAATATATAACTAGACATATCATTGGACTGTTGAAGCTTTCTTACTTTAAAAGTTCACAATATAAATTGTTGAAGATATTTATGCGCAAACTCATTTTGAGCATTTCCATCTAATAAATTTAATCATTGAATTGAATTATTTTTGGTATTACATAACATTTCTATACTCTCAGAAACCTTAAAATTCAAAAATACCAAAATTTGATAATTTTTTACTATGTGTCATTACTCTTAAATATTATATACAAGAAAAATATAAGTAAATTGTTTCAAAAAAATTATATAAATACAAATATTAAATTACTAAATACATCAAATATTACAAATTTAATATATACGGTAACTTCAAACCTAAAAGTATAGTAACTTTAGCCCTTAATTATTCAGATTAGGCATAATTAACATTGTTGAAGCTTGACGACCTAAAAGGCTGAAGATTAAGCATAAACTCAGATTGGGCGTTTCCATCTAATAATTTAAATCATTAAATTGAACCATTTTTTAATATTATATGAAGTGTATACATACATATATACATACATGCATGCTTATATATGCTTATATATATATATATATATGTAAAGACAGTTTATAAATTGGAGGGTTGGCTAGACTCAAAGGTTGTTTGGCTTAGTTTATAAATTAGTTAAATTAATTTATAAATACTAAATTTAAGTTGATACGTTTGTTTAAATAATTTTATGAGCTTATAAGCTCAACTCATAAGTTAAAAAAAAAAAAAGTTGAAAAGGAATATTTTGTTATTTTGATTCTTATTAACATTTGGATTATAAACTAATTTAACTAAGTAAATTTCTATATTATCCCTATTTATTTTAATATATATACTCTTGATACTATAATTTTACATCATTTTCAATTATTTTCAATTATTTTTTTATTAAACATATTAAGTACTTATCAATCACTTATACAATATCAAAATAAATATATAATTTATTAAAATTTTAAATGTTTATAAGTATATATAAACTTATATAAGTACTTACAATTTATAAGCCGAGGCCAATAATCTCTTAATAGCTACAGTTTCAATGTCAAAGTAGCCAAAGTGGATTATTAATTAATTGATTACCAAACAAAATTCCAATATTTTAAGTCTCATAGAGTTGACAATGATTTGCCTATATTATTATTATTATTATTATTATTATTATTATTATTATTATTATTATTATTATTATTATTATTAGCTCTGGTAGCTGATATGTGCTGTTTTATTGGCTACAGCGGCAATAATTTATGGGCTTTTTAATGCATAACACTTTCATATTATTGACTATTGAACAAAATGGCAAGAAACAGCTTATAGCTTGTTAGCTTCAGTCCAACATCTATCTTATCATACAAATTTTAATTGGCCTAATTTGCATACTAACAACTTCGCCTATAATAGGATTACAGCTTTGCTTCTTTCTAGTAAATATTATTTATTTGTCAATTTTCTTCGTAGTGTTTTTTTTTTCTAAAAAAAGAATTTAACAAGTTTATTCTTTATTAAAAGTACATATTTACACCATTTTTAGCTTGATGTAAAAAAAAAAAAAAGGAAAGAAAGAGAATAATCTGATATGACCTTTTTTTGTTTATTTATATTCAATTTCTTTTTTTGCCCATGATATGATTTTTATTAAGGAATTTCCTTAAAAAAATAATTTTAAAAAAAAACTATTTTCAAAATATTCGCTTTCCTTTTTTTTTTAAATAATTATTTTCCAACTTTTAATTTTAAAAATATTTCATTTTTAGATATTTATTTTTAGTATATATATAGTATATTAAAAATGTAAAATATATATTTAATATATTGAAGGTGTAAAAAAACTGTAAAAATTTTAAAAAATAAAAAAATAATATATAATATAATTTTTTCTTTATTAATTATATATATATGTGTATATTATCACATGCGTTTTGAGTCCTTAATTATGGGCTTTAGCTCATAGGCATTGTGAGTCTGTGACCTTTCAAAAAAGTTGCTTCTGTTATAAAATGGTCCCTGTGAATGATCCAAAATGTCATTCCAAAATGCTTACGCCAGCCCAATTAGTACTGTTCAGTTTTATACTAGTTTTTCATTGTCATAATCAAATTAATAGTATGTTTGATGAATTACTCAAAAAATAAATTATTGGGAATATATTTTATAAAAATATATTATAAAAATTATATTTTATTAAAAAATTTATATTATTATATTTAAAAGATATAATAAAATATTAAAAAAATAAAATATAAAAAATATTAAATTATTTTATTTCAATCCAATTTAAGAAATATCTAAACTATCTTTATATTTCTTTTTTATTTTATCATATCTTAAATTAAAGATTATAATTATTTTTTGACATATGAATCATTCAATTCACTTTTTTAATAAAATATTTTTTCTACTGTCTCTAAATAAAATATTTTATCAACTAATTGGTAAAATTTAGTGACCCGACATATATTATTTATAAATAAACACAATATTATTAGTCAACATAGATTATTTAGTCAATTTTTCTAGAAAAATAGTATAATCAAACGCACTATAAATCATGCATACAGTTCTTCCAATTTTTTTTAAAGAAATTGTATAAAATGTCAATTTTCTTTTTCAAAATATGTATTTTTTTATAATTTTCCTGTTTTTATTTAAATTTTTATTTTTTCCATTTTGACGATACGTACTCAGCATATATTCAATATATGCTTAACATATACTATAGTATTTTTATTCTCACAGTATTTTATAATTTTTTCCTTTTTCAGTTATTTGTATAAATTTCTTTTTTTCATATATATATATATATTAATTACTATGACCACTTTAAAATTTAATTTAATTTAATTAATTCATTTTTATTTTTCAAAAATAATTAATTAATTCTCTTTTTTTTTTTTTTCATTAACAAACGTTAAAAATTTAAAAAAAAAAGGAGGAAAAGTTAATATTTCATCTCAAGTTCATCCTATAGATAGTGAACCAAGTTCTCAGACCAGTTCAAATTAAACATATGAGAGAAAGAAACAAGTTTCTCCAATCAACTTAGTAAGAATCAGAATTTGAAAATCCATTCATCTTAATGCAATTTTTACACAAAACCAAAGATTCTATACTTCAGATTTATCATTTTCAGACACTACTTAAAATTTCTATAACATTGAGAAGAACAATACATATGTAACTCAATATTCTACCAATGAGAAGAACAATACATATGTAACTCAATGTTTTTAGTCATTTTAATTACTTTACTCTTTATATTTATATATTTATTATTTTACCTCTTATATTTATCTATTTTATATCAATAAATATTTACATCAATGCATATTGATCATTTTACTTTTAATATTTATATATTTTACGCTAAATAGACACATATATAAATATAACATTATTTTTATTTAAATATCTATTAGGTATAAAATAGATAAATATATGGAATAAAAAATGACTAATATTTATAAAATATAAGTATTTGTTAATATAAAATAGATAAGTATAAAAGAGAAAGAGATAAATATATAAATATAAGAAATAAAATGATAAAAATAAACAAATAAATAATAGTTTATTAGGCTTTTTTTTTTCTTTTGATTTTGAGAACTGAAAAATCATCATAGCATCATTAGATTTTGCTTAGGTTGGGGTAGTTGTATCCAACTGGAACATAAGTATGTTCAAATTGCAATAAACAGCATGTCGCTAGTTTGTAGCACTTGTTTTGTAATTATAATTATTTGTTTCATTTTAATTTGTTAATTAAAATTGATTTTCATCGAGATTGAAAATTTAATTATAAAGGAGGCGCTTTAATTTTAATTTTTTTTTATTGGTTTTAAGGATAAAAAAAATGCATGGAATGATTAAATAAAATGACAAATCAAAATTGAAAGATAGTTAATTTTTTAAAAAGTAAAAATAAATTAATTAATTAGATTAAATTTGAGGAATGAAATACTAATTTTTCCTCTTTTTTTTTCTTTATGAAAAATTTATATTCATGCATGCTAGAGCAAAAATTTAAAGCATTGTAATCAATTCCAATATCATTAAAAAAAGTTATTGATTACTATCTGCCCTTTAGTGGAATGAAATTATTTTGCGTTCTTTAAGATATAAAAAATTTAGAAGAAATTATGATGATATTAAATATAACTATTAATTAATGATATTAGTTTTACAAATTATAGAAAATAAACTGAGATTTTATCAAATATAAAGGTGAATGATGAGAGTGAAATTAACCCAATTTCAAACCATCCTTTCTCATTGAATTGACACTTATAAAAGGGGCCTTGACTTTGGTTTCATTTGTACTATTTAGGTTACATAAGTCTAAAAATTCACAGCAGATCTTGGAGTTTTTATGGTTAAAGTTAAATATCCCTATAAATCAGTAACATTTTAGTTTCTGATTTTTTTTTTTGGATTTTCTCGGTTGAATATTTTAAATATTTAATTGCATTCAATTTTAATTTTTTTTAATAAATTTTAATTATTCCAGTTAGATTTCATTTTAGTTAGATTTTTTTTAGAGGAAAAGTATGATAATTTTATCAAGCATGAGATAAATCATCTTGAATGGAAAGAGCAATAAACTATAGACATTGCTCCCAGACATGAAAATGGCTAAACTCAAAAGAAGAACCAGCCAACCTATGAGCTACTTTGTTGAACCTCCTTCTTAACCATTTGAAACTAACTAGACGATTTGCAATAAAATAACTCTACAGTCATTCACTATCGATCATTCCAAAATATGAAGCATCAACCATCAAGGATGAAATTGCTTGGACTAATTGTTGGCTGTCAATTTCAATGACACCACTACCTACAAAAGAACTCATAGCCCAAGCCAGCGATTTTCTTGCTGCTATAACCTCCGTTATGCTTGGCTCCAATAGTCCAGATTGCCAGCCGTTATGGCAACCATAAAATCCCCGTTGTCGTTTCTATGGATTGCACCAAAACTAGCTCTGTTATAGGGGACTAAAACTGCACCATCACAATTTATCTTCCACATCCCTCTCATTAGACATTCCCAGTGGCGGACCTAGCTGCTCGGGGACAGGGGGACAAAAGGAGGAGATGGGAGGGCTGGGGAGCTGAGCCTCCACCTTTACTGCTCCGACTGGCAGAAACTATTTCTAAAAATACACATTAGGCGGTTTGCAGGGGGGTCGTCAGCCACCTGGTTTCGCCCCTAGACATTCCCATGTAGCCACCTCATTCTGACGTATAATTGGCAAGTAAACATCCCTAGAAACACCAGCTTCATGTCATTCCTTCCAGATTCTTGCACTAGTCTCTAAAATAACAGTTGATGAAGACTGTTTTTCTTGCTAAACCTACCTATTCCTTTCAAGCCATAGGTTCCAACAGATGATCAAAAACTGCCCCAATCTCTCACCCTCTAGAACTTGAAAAACATGAGAGAACTAAAAAGCCACATTTGATGAAGAAGAATAAGCTCTCAGTCCTCAATTCTGCCAAAATTCATGCAAAACTACACTCATACAACACATGCAATGTTGATTCCCTTAACCCACACACATCACATCCCTCATACAAATGTATCTCTCTTTGATTCAAAGCAACTTTCAAGGAGACAAATTTCCTTAGCACCCTCCATCCAAAGTTCTTAATTTTAGGAGTTGATGAAGCTGTTTTAAATTTTAAAGTCAATTGACTTTATTATATTACCAGTTAGTTAGTCAAATAGAGAAGTTGTTACAGCTATCTTTCTATTATTCTTTTTTCTTTCTTCAGCTGGTTCATGTGTTCCTTTCATTCCAGTTGTTTTATATACATACAAGTAGACTAGATGGTTAGCTCATGTATTCATTCATTCAGAAATATAGTCAAACACTTTCTTCTCAATCTATTTTCCTCATCATGGTACCAGAGCACTAGAAACCTCTTTTGATTACAGTCATCTTCTTTCTTTCTCTGCAATTTGTTTTTTTTTTCTTCAATAATTAACAACAATGGCTAATCATGATACACAAACACCAACTACTCAACAATCAAACAATCAATCTACCATCAGATCAACAGATTCACTTTCAAGTCCTTATTTTGTTCATCCAAGTGAATATCCTTAACTTGTTCTTGCATCTCCAATACTTTCAAGCAAGACTTATCACTCTTGGGCTCGTTCGATGAAAAGAGCTTTATCTTCGAAAAATAAACTAGGTTTAATTGATGGTAGCATATTAGTTCCAAGGACAGAAGATCAGTTGTATGGAGCTTGGAATAGATGTAATACTATTGTATCTTCTTGGAATCAACTCACTTTCACCATCAATTGCATAAAGTGTGAACTGGATTGAGTATGCAAGGGAGCTTTGGAAGGATTTGAGATTAAGATTTTCTTAGAAGGATTGTATTCAAATTACAGATCTACAACAAGAGATCTATAACATCAATCAAGGAGATCTTTCTGTAAGTGATTATTTCACTCAATATAAAATTCTATGAGATAAATATGTATTGCTTAGGCCAATTCCTAGTTGTTCTTGTACTCCAATATGTAATTGTGAGGCATTGAAGACTGTGAAAGCCTATCAAGAAACATATTATGTTGTCAGATTTATAAGAGGGTTAAATGAAAATTTTGCCACTATAAGATCTTAGATTATGTTGATGGATCCTATGCTTGACATAAATCGAGTGTTCTCCTTAGTTGTTCAACACGAAAGGAAAATTGAATATACTAAAATAGAACCCCCATGCCCCTTAGATCCACCACTGTCTGACATCTTCCTATGAACATAATATGTTGACTTCACATGTAGCTCCCTTTTTTTTCCCTCCTTCGAACTCAATATGGTCTTCCACACATAGCTTGGGCTATTGCCCTCCCTAGCTGCTAAGAAGTCACCACTTGAACAGTATTTGTCAATGAAAATTTGACTCAAAAGAGTTGAAAGATTTGCAACTAGGTACCATACTTGCTTTCCCAACATTGCTATGTTATAACTATGCAGGTTTTTGAAACCCATCCCTCCCTTAAACTTACTGCTACTTATTATATTCCATGAGAGCCAATTGAGACCCTTTGTACCATCTTGCCCCAATTCCCACTAGAAGGAGTTCATTATTTGCTACAACTCCTCCCTAAGTGAAACATGCACAAGAAAAATGCATTAACAATAAGAAGGGATCGTTTGGGTCACAACTTTAATTAAAACTTCCTTTCATGCTCTTGAAAGGAACTTGCCTTGCTACCCAGTTACTCTTTTCATCATCCTATTCTTCAAGAAACCAAAGATTTGCTTTTTTATTTTTTCCAATCAGAGAAGGCAAGCCCATGTGCTTGCCATGATCAAGCCCCCTTGAGACCCCAATGAACTGCATCAAGTAATCCTTGGCTTTCCATATGACGTTTGGGCTAAAAAACACTCTTGATTTTTGGAAGTTTATTGCTTGACCAAGTGTTGAAATATAAACTTGTTTTAAGCCCACCTTAAAGAATATTCTAATGTTTTTCACATGATGAATTACAGGTCAAAGGTAGGCTAGATTGTTGAAAATGGTGTTAAAAATGTAAGGTTTTGATGGTATGTGTTAGGTGTGTTTATGTGGTTTGTATTGATTTTGAGTTAGTATAAATACCCCCTCCATTGTGAGTTATAAGCATCAAAAATCAGAAAGAAAATAAGAAGTAAAGCTTCTCTTGAGTGTTGAGTGTTGTTGTATGAGTTTGTATTGAAAGAGTGATAGTTGTATTGTAATAAAATTTTTATAATTCTTTCTTTCAAATGTGTTTTGGTGTTAACAAAGTGTCAGATCTACATATAGTCATATAATATATCAAATCGAAGCTCTCGATGAGACGAATCCAACGCCATCAGAATCAGCCTGATTGGAGTTCAGACGAGCCGCCAATCTTCGCTAGAAGATTGCTGCCCAGAAAAACTGAGTCGACTCACTGCGTTGGACCGAGTTAAACTGAGTTGGACGGAGCCGAGTCAAGCCACTAAGCTATTGACCAACCCACCAGAGCTGTTGACTACGCCATTGACCGTTGACTGTTGACAGTTGACTTTGACTGTTGACCAACAATTGAAAATTTTGACCAGAGCTCTCTTAAGATTTTTCAACGTTCTTAATTCATTAGTACAGTTAGAATTTTTAAATTCTTACTCTATTTGAAGATATGGCTAGTGGAGAAGCTTCCTTTCAAGTTCCAACACTCAACAACGACAATTATGACAATTGGAGTATCAAGATGAAGGCTCTTTTGGGTGCTCATGATGTCTTAGAGATTGTGGAGAAAGGCTACATTAAACCACAAAATGAGGCATCACTATCCCAATCCGAGAAGGATAGTTTAAAAGATTCAAGAAAGAAAGATAAGAAGGCTCTCTTTCTAATCTATCAAGCCTTAGATGATGATGGCTTTGAGAAAATTTATGATGCAAAATCTGCCAAACAAGCATGGGAGAAACTTCAAACATCCTACAAAGGAGAAGAGAAAGTGAAGAAGGTGCATCTTCAAACTTTAAAAGGTGAGTTTGAATCCTTGCACATGAAAGGAGGAGAGTCAGTTTCTGATTACTTCTCTCCAGTTTTGGCTGTTTCAAATCAATTGAAAAGAAATGGTGAAAAATTAGAAGATGTAAGAATCATGAAAAAGATACTCCGCTCACTAGACCAGAAGTTTGAGCACATTGTTGTGACAATAGAAGAGACTAAAGACTTGGAGGAAATGAAGATTGAGCAACTTCTAGGTTCATTATAAGCCTATGAAGAAAAGCATAAAAAGAAACATGGGATTGTCGAACAACTCCTCAAAATGCAACTCAAGGAGGAGAAAAATGAAAGCCAAGTCAATCAACATGGCCGAGGTAGAGGTAGAGCTCGAGGACGAGGAGGAAATCATGGTCGTGGATGAGGTTGGAATTATAACAACAACTATGAAAGAGGAGGAACTTCTATAAAAGGTCGTGGAAGAGAAAATCCTAATTTGAGGAATGACAAATCTCAAATTCAATGCTACAATTATCACAAGTATGGCCATTACGCTTTAGAATGTAGAGGTTCAAACAACAAAGTTGAAGAAAAGTCCAACAACATAGAAGAAAAGATTGAAGAAAAGGCAACTCTTTTCCTAGCAACAAAGGAAAATGGTGATGGAGCAGAGAATTCTTGGTATCTTGACACTAGAGCAAGCAATCACATGTGTAAAAAGAAAGGCATGTTTGTGGAACTCGATGAATCTGCTAGTGGCAATGTCTCATTTGGAGATGATTCCAAAGTTGCAGTAAAAGGGAGAGGTAACATTCTTATTCATTTAAAAGATGGGAGACATCAGTTTATTTCAAATGTGTACTATGTGCCTAACATGAGGAGTAATATATTAACTCTTGGGCAACTGTTGGAGAAAGGCTATGATATTCATATGAAAGGTGATAATCTATCTATCAAGGATGACAGAAATAATCTAATCGCTAAAGTACAAATGACAAAGAATAAAATATTCATGATTAACATACAAAATGATGTTGCAAAATGCTTGAAAGTTTGCTACAAGGACGCATCATGGCCATGGCATCTTCGATTAGGGCATTTCAATTTTGGAGGATTGGAGCTTCTATCCAAGAAGAACATGGTGAGAGGACTACTGAGCATCAATCAACCCGAACAACTTTGTGAAGGGTGCTTACTTGGGAAGCAATTTGGAAAAAGTTTTCCAAAGCTCTCAGATTCAAGAGCCAAAAAGCCACTAGAGCTTATATATGCAGATGTTTGTGGACCAATCAGGCCAAGTTCCTTTGGTAAAAGTAACTATTTTCTTCTCTTTATTGATGATTTTTCAAGAAAAACATGGGTATATTTTTTGAAGCAGAAATAAGAGGTTTTTGAAGTATTCAAGAAATTTAAAGTTGCTGTGGAGAATGAAAGTGACCAAAAGATTAAAGCAATGAGATTTGATCGAGGAGGAGAATTCATTTCTAAGAAGTTTTAAGAATTCTGTGAAGTAAATGGAATTCAAAGACTATTGACAGTCCCAAGATCCCCCCCAGCAAAATGGAGTTGCAGAGAGGAAAAATAGAACTATCCTTGACATGGTTCGAATTATGCTCAAAAGCAAGCATTTGCCCAAAGAGTTTTAGGCTGAAGCAGTGCCTACAGTAGTCTATCTGTCCAACCGATCTCCAACAAAAAGCGTATGGGGAAAAATACCACAAGAAGCATGGAGTGGAAGAAAGCCAGGTATCTCACACCTAAGAGTCTTTGGAAGCATAGCTCATGTTCATTTATCGGATGAAAGAAGAACCAAGCTTGATGATAAAAGCGAAAGATTCATTTTCATCGGCTATGATGCAAGTTCGCAAGGCTATAAGTTATACAATCCAAATAATGTGAAGATTGTAATCAGCCGAGATGTCATATTTGATGAAGAAGGTGAATGGGAATTCAACTCCCCCACAGATGACTTCAATTTCTTTCCATTTGATGAAAATGAGCAGGCACCAGCAGAGCGACAAAAAGAACCTCAGCAAGATCTCACTACACCACCTACTTCTCCAACATCAATTGCCCATGAAAATGAGTCATCTCCATCATCTTTAAATGATAGTCTTGAAGAAAGAGCTGTGCAACGTATAAAAAGCCTTCAAGATCTCTACGAAGCAACTGAACATGTAGATAATTTTACACTATTTTGCATGTTTGCTAATTGTGAACCAGTAAGCTATAAAGAAGCTGCAAAAGATAAGAAGTGGAAAGATGCAATGGATGAAGAAATCAAGGCAATCGAGAAGAATGAAACATGGGAGCTTGTTTCACTTCCCAAAGGTCACAAGGCAATTGGATTAAAGTGGGTATTCAAAATAAAGAAGAATGCCAAAGAAGAAGTTGAAATGTACAAGGCGAGGCTAGTTACAAATGGCTACAGTCAGAAAGCTGGAATTGATTATGATGAGGTATTTGCTCCTATTGTACGATTAGAAACAATTAGACTAATAATTTCTCTGGCAACTCAAAACAGATGGAGAATACATCAAATGGATGTAAAATCTACTTTTCTAAATGGAGTCCTTGAAGCGAAAGTCTACATACAACAACTATTAGGTTATGAAATCAAAAGCCAAGAAGATAAGGTGTTAAAGTTGAAAAAGGCTCTATATGGGCTAAAGCAAGCACCAAGGGCTTGGAACAGCCGAATCGACAAGTATTTTCAAGAGAATGGCTTCAGAAAATGTCCTTACGAGCACGCCCTGTATGTTAAAATCAAAGATGGAGATATTTTGATCGTATGCCTCTATGTTGATGATTTGATCTTAACCAAAAACAACCCAAGCATGTTTGGTGAATTCAAGAAAGTGATGATGAAAGAATTCGAGATGACGGATATTGGGCTCATGGAATATTACCTTGGTATTGAAGTCAAGCAAAAGGGTGAAGGTATATTCATCTCCCAACATAGTTATGCACAAGAAATACTTAAGAAATTCAAGATGGATGATTGTAAGCCGATCAACACCCCAATGGAATATGGACTCAAATTGTCCAAGCATGAAGAAGGCGAAAGGGTAGATCCAACACTCTTTAAAAGTCTGGTTGAAAGCCTGCGATACTTAACCTGCATGAGGCCTGACATTCTCTACGCAGTCAGATTTGTTAGCCGCTATATAGAGTCTCCAATAAACACTCATTTCAAAGCTGTCAAGAGAATTCTTCGTTATCTGAAATGTACAATTGATTTTGGCTTGTACTATTCAATTTCTAATGATTACAAGCTTGTTAGATATAGCGATAACGACTAGGGTGGAGATATAGATAATCGAAGAAGTACTATTGGATTTGTATTCTTTATGGGAGATACTGCTTTCACATGGATGTCAAAGAAACAACCAATCGTCACACTCTCAAATTGTGAAGCTGAGTATGTAGCCGCAACTTCAGCTGTTTGTCATGCAGTTTGGCTGAGAAACTTATTGAAGGAGCTGAACTTGGCACAAGAAGAACCAAAAAAGATTGGTGTTGATAACAAATCAGCAATTGCTCTAGCAAAGAATCCTGTACTTCATGATCGATCAAAGGGCATAGATACTCGATTCCATTACATTAGAGAATGCATTGCAAGAAATGATGTACAAATCGAGTACGTCAAGTCACATGATCAAATCGCTGACATCTTTACGAAGCCACTGAAATATGAAGACATTGCGAGGATAAGAAGTTTGCTTGAACTTATAAAACAAGTTTAAGGGAGAGTGTTGAAATATAAACTTGTTTTAAGCCTACCTCAAAGAACCTTCTAATATTTTTCACATGATGAATTACAGGTCAAAGATAGGCTAGATTGTTGAAAATGGTATTACAAATGTATGGTTTTGATGGTGTGTGTTAGGTGTGTTTATGTAGTTTGTATTGATTTTGAGTTAGTATAAATACCCCCTCCCATTGTGAGTTATAAGCATCAAAAATCGAAAAGAAAATAAAAAGTAAAGCTTCTCTTGAGTGTTGAGTGTTGTTATATGGGTTTATATTGAAAGAGTGATAGTTGTGTTATAATAAAATTTTCATAATTCTTCTTTCAAATGTGTTTTGGTGTTAACACTAAGACCTACTCATGAGTGGTTAACAAATTCGTCATAACAACACATTCCTCAGCTTTAACTTAAAAAAATAGAATCATCAATAAAAAATAAGAAATCTTTGGACTTTGATTATACGTCTTACATCTCGTAATTAATCCCATTATCTTAGCCCTTTAAAACAAAGCAGAAAGGCCTTTGACACACAATATGAAAAGATAAGGGGAAGAAGGATCCCCTTGTCTCATATCCAAAATTATTAGATACCTTTTACATTAAAAATATTATTTTAATTTTTTAAATAAAAATATTTTTTTAATTTAAATTTAATAATTAGAAGATATTCTTCTCATAAATTAGTAATTATTAGATATATTAGATAACCTCAAAAATTTATATAAATTCTTCAGTAGAAGGCAACAATTAAAAAAAAAAGATTTAATACTTATTAGATGATTTATATTCAAATTAATAAACAACTTAACTATTTGAATTTTATTATAAAAAAATTACATTTTCTTTTTCAAATTTAAATTAGAATAATATTTTCACTTAAAAAAATTAAAAGGATATTGAAGGAAAAAAAGTACCAAATGGTTTTTAGATTCACAGATTAATTTTTAGGGAAAATTTATTATTTAGGTCTATGAAAAATAAATAAATATAATTTAAAAAAATATGAATTAAAATAATATCTTGTTGAAATATATATATATATATTAATTATAAAATTAAAATAATATTCTAAACAAAAAAAATAATTTAAAAAATTAAAGACAAAAAATATAAAAAATAACCAAAGTGCACACCAAATCATCAAGGTTTAGCATAGTGATAAGTATATCCTCTTGGATAAACCATTCTCCTTCACCAGTTATAAAAAAAAGGCTTGTTGAATTAGATGGCTAGGATGGTGTTATTTAGTTAGATGGCTAGGATGGTGTTATTTAGCCTAGGAAATAGTTGCTAAAAAAAAGGCTTGTGAAATTTAACCTAAATTTAGTTAATGATATTTTTAATTTTAAAAAATAAAATAAAATTTTTTTCGGTAATTGCATTGAAAAATACCAAAATTCGATAATTTTTTTAATGTCTTTACTCTAAATATTATATACAACACAAACATCAAGTATAGAAAAACAATTATTAAATTATTAAATACATCAAGTGTTACAAATTTAACATACAGTAACTTCAAACCTAATTGAAGTATAGTTACTTTAGCCTTAAGTGTTTCAGATTAGGCATAAATCATTGACGTTGTTGAAGCTTTACAACCTAATAAAAGGTTGAAAAATATTAAAGCATACACTCATTTTGGGCATTTCCAACTAATACTTTAAATCATTAAATTGAATGATTTGTTTTTTTTTAATACTACACGAAGTGTATATAAATGTATAAAGACAGTATATACATAGGAAGGGCGACTTAAACGTCAAAAACCAATGTCAAAATAGCCAAAGTGGATTGTTAATTAATTGATTACCAAAAAAAATCCAATAAAAAAAATCCAATATTTAAAGTCTCATAGAGTTGACAATGATTTGCCTATATTATTATTATTATTATTATAATTATTATTAGCTCTTGGTAGTTTATATGTGCTTGTTTTTTTTTGGCTACAGCATCAATGATTTATTGGGCTTTTAATGCACGACTCTTTCATATTACTGATTATTGAACATAATTGATAACAAGTGGACTTCAGATATGCTCTATATAATTCGGATTTAGGTTCAAGTATGATCATCTTTTAAACAAATAGTGGGATTTGTGTTCTAGTAAAAAAACTTTAATATCTTAGTCAGAACTCGATTTATCTGCAAATTTAAGAGTGAAAACCTATAAGGGTTCATGTCTATTTACAAGAGACAGAAGAAGACTATAGCTGAAGCACGTCAACAAAAATTATAATTTATCAGTGCCGTTTGACAGCTATGATAAAGATTTGTTATTTTGTAGCTGGTAGCTTGGTTAACGTTATGTTAGCCCAAATGGGTCTAATGGTCCGATATTGAGATTTTGTGCTTACTGAGAAGTTCAGTCACAAGCAACATTGGACTTGAATCTAGGGGATCAATTATCCATGGGCTGGGTACTGGGGCTCGAGCTAAGGGTATGACATCAGGTATCAATAATATATAGCAACTATTCCCTAACTCATAAATACCTTCTTTTAATTAGAGAAAATGAGAGAAAATGATACCCTTGATCATATTTTTATTTTTTTATTATAAATATTTTATTTATTTTATTATAAACTCATAATAAACTCATTATAAACTATATAAAATTTACATACTCATTATAAACTTTTTGTAAACTCTTTATAAAATAATAAAAATATAGTATTTTGATAAATATAATATTTTAATAAATATTTTATAAATATAGTAAATTTAAAATTATTTTTATATTTTTATCAAAAGGCCTTCTAATTAAGTAATTCCCAGGAAACATTATTAGCTTCGCTTCAAACAATACAATACAAATTTTAATCGGCTATATTAACAATTTTGCCCAAAATAGCATTACAGCTTTGCTTCTTTCTCGTATATATTATAAATTTGCCAATTTTCTTATTAATGGTTTTTTTTTGGCTAAAAATAAAGAATTTGATAATTTTATTCTTTAATTCATAGTACATATTTATACCCTTTTGAGTTTGATGTAAAAAAAAAAAAAACAATCTGATAAGAACTTTATTTTTTATTTGTTTCTTTTCAATTTTCTTTTGCCTATCATATGACTTTTATTAATGCAATCTTTTTTTTTTAATTTCTTTAAAAGTACTCCAAAAAAACATTATTTTCAAAAATACCCTCTCTTTTTTTTCCTTTAAAAAATACTCACTTTTTAATTTTTAATTTCAAAAATAGCAATTTTAGAGGCATACTTTTAGTATATTTTTAGTATACTTAAAGGTATACTCCTTTTTTAGAGCTATACATTTAGAATATATTTAGTATATTAAAAATATATTAAAATAGTGGAGTATAAAAAAAATTTAAAAGTGATATATGGTATAAATTTTTTCATATATATATATATATATTATCACTTGAGTTCTGAGTCCTTATGGGCTTTAGTTCAATTCACCTTTCAGAAAAGGTCATTTAGTTCATATATATTATCACTTGAGTTTTGAATCCACAATGATCCAAAATGCTTCCGCAGCGCCATTGAGTACTGCTCAATTGCAAAAGTAACTAATTTCTCACAGCCATAATCAAACTAAAAAAAAAATTGCTTAAAAATCTTTTATTTTTTTCAAAATATCATTTATTTTATTTTTTATAATTTTCCTGTTTTTGGTTTATATTTTATATTTTTTTATTTTATAATATATACTCAACATATATTCAACATATACTATATTTTTACAAATTTACTTATTTAGACAATATTTTTATTCATGCAGTATTTTTGTAATTTTCCTTTTTAAATTATTTCTATAAATTTCTTATATATATATATATATTAATTACTATGTCCACTTAATAATTTAATTTAATTCATTTTTATTTTTAAAAATTAATTAAGTAATTCTCTCATTTTTACTTTTTTTTTTCATTAATAAATTTTTTTAAAAAAAAAAGAGGAAAGTGAATCTTTCATCTCAAGTTCCTCTTATAGATGGTGAACCAAGTTTTCAAACCATTTTAAAGTTTGCACGAAGGTCTTTGGTGATTGTTTCATAATGGCTTTTCTAATATTGATATATTGAAGTTGATTGCAAGGAAGTTTTTGATGCAGTTGTCAATAACCAACTAAACTTTTCAGCTTTTGGCTCTTTGATTTCTAATTGTTGTGTTTTCTTCAACCAAATTTTGAGCAATTCGTTTTATTGAGTTTGAAGGCAAGCTAATCAAGCCACTCATGTTATCACTAGGGTAGCTTATTTATATGGTAGCCTTGTCATTTGGAGGTTTGCTCCATCGTTTCTTTTTAATGTACTAAATGTTGATGCTATGGCTTAATATCCTTGAGATTTTGGGTCGTGAGGGAAGTCTATTGGTTGGGTTAGTTTTTTGGATCTTTTGCTTTGGTTGCTTTGTTTTAGTTTCTTAAAAAAATCATTTTCATTTATAAAAAAAATAAATTAAAAAATATTAATATATTTATATGTGTGTACAAATTTCTAAATTTACATGATGATTAAAAAATAAAATAATGATAAAAAAAATATTGAATCATGAATATTATTTTGTTAAGAAATAATTAAAGCTAAAATATCACACAACATTAGAAGCAAAAATAATAAAATAAAAAATTAAAAGCAAAGAGAAGAAATTTAAAAAAAAAAACATATTTAAAAAAAATTTTAATCTTGTATTCTTTGTCAAATTTTCTTATTTTTTTTATTATGCTTTCAATTTTTTTTAGTTCTTTGATTCATTAGATAAATTCAAATTAATTAGGTTAAAAAGTTTATCCTTCCTTGATTTCTTTTTTTTTTCCCCTTTTTTTTTGCATTTGAAAAGTATTAATTTTTTTTGGTCAATTTTTTGGAAGAAAAACATATTTACTTGGAAAAGAAATAATGTGCCTTCTTATATAAGTTAAAAAATATGGAATAATTTATTATTATTATTTTTTTTTGAGACTAAAATGGAAACCTTTATTAAGAAGCAAAATTAGCAATGTCATTCAATACTAAAGGCAGAATAGATGATGGAACTTTCTCTATTAAAACTTAATCGGCAAAGGGTGTTAAATGATTGTCCATTAAGCCATGGCGTGTGTAGCTATGTTCCCTTATCTACGAACATAGGTAAACTAGCATTTCTGGAATGATGTTGCAAGGTTCTAGATTTCCATATGGATCAAATTTTTGAAAGATAGAGAATGTTGATGCTTCTGAATTGTAGAAATCAACGGTTGATAGTCTGTCTCTGCTATCAATCTTCTCATACTACAATCCATCGCAATTGAAAGCCCAAATACTAAAGCCAAAGACTTTGCCATCTCAACATTCATTACATTGCTCATTCTTCTACTTGCTGAAGCAATCACCGCACCTGAGCTATTCACCACTATCAAACCTGCATCACATCAATCAATACTGTAAGAGGGATCATTATTTATTTTGAAAACATCTACCTCATGGATCAGCCATTTGCTATCACAATTTGGCATAGCAACATCTCTTTTATCAGCTATCTGATAATTAAAAAGGAGCTTACAAGCTCTATTAATTACATGACTTTTTGAAGAATGAGTTCTTGAGTGTAGGATTTGGTTGCGATCTATCCACATACTCCACAACAACATGCTAAACAATTCTAAAGCTTCTTTATCTACTTGTTCTTTGATTTTTTGAAACCAAGAGAAGGAGGACATCTCATAGAAAGCTTCAGTATGCAATCCAAGAGGTGATAACATCCATATTACTCTGCTTCTCTCACAATGACGGAACATGTATATTATTGATTCAACACTCATGCCACATTGAAGGCAGTATGAATCCATTTGGGCCCCTCTCTTAATCAGTGCGACCTTACTAGGTAGAATATCATGAAGCCATCTTTATAAAAACAACCGAGCTTTTGGTGGTATATTAATGTTCCAAACACATCTCCATATTTTAGAAGAATCCAAAGATGACAATGCCCCATCATTATTACATAGCAGCTGAATCGCAACATGGTAACCACTCCTAACCTTTGTCCTTTGAGAATAACCAGAATTGAATGTCCTTTGGGAATCTACAGCTAAGTGGGATAGAGAGGATAGAGGTAGCCTCATGAGGTAGGAATGTTATAGAAATAATGTTCCTTTTCTAGTAACACAACTTGAAATTAATAAGCTAGCTAACCCTAGATTCTGACACCGGCAACATCATGGCCACTAGTCTAGGTAGGAGTTATTTGGAAGCAATTTATCATGCCAAAATTTGACAAAAAGTCCAGTCTTAATATGCCAACTCTCTTTTTTCCAAATATAATGAGCACTTAGAATACTTCTCCATACATAGCTCGGTTGATACCCTATAGTGAAAAATCTCAAAGACAATGATTGTATTATTTATAATGAGTCTGCCTAGAACAAATACGCTTTGTGTAGGATAATAACACTTGGTAATACAATTTTAAGTCGATTGGCGAGCAATTTCAAAATTATTTTATAAAGTATATTACATAGGTTAATAGGCCGAATATCCTTTAGAGACTTAGGAGATTTAACTTTAGGAATTACAGTGACAAAAATGTGATTTAAATTGTTAGGCATAACACTAGTACGTAAAAAAATTAAGAACAAGAGTAACCACATCAAACCCAATAATATGCCAAAATTTTAAAAAAACAAAGTTGACATACCGTCTAGTCCTAGCGACATGTTCGGATGCATTTGATGAAGAGTGGTTAAACTTTCCTCAGAAGAGAAGGGACTTTCTAAGAATTATATAAGATTAGCTAATAGAGAAGATTCAATTGTCCCAACTGAGTGAGAAAAGTCTTCTGGCTTAGTACTTGGGAACAAAATATGTGTAATAACTTATAGCCATATCTTTAATCTCCTCATCACCTTCTCTCCAATTCCCTTCATCATCCTTCAATCCCCTAATATAATTTCTCTTTTTCCTTTTCGATGCCTTATTATGAAAAAACTTCATATTCTTATTGCCATCTTGCAACCACAAAGCATGTGACCTCTATCACCACATTGTTTCTTCCTTTTTCAATAAGGAAACGATAAAATTTATTAAAGTTTCTGCTTGACTATCTATCTCTTCTAAGTTTTATGCCAACAAAGTAGAGAGCTAGTAATTAACATCCCTAATCTGCGATAGGATACTGACAAAACTACTTCTTTCCCATCCCTAATATGTGATAGGATACTGTCATTCATATCCACTTCCTCTGGCCTCTCTTCATAGTCTTCTTTAACATGACCAATCACCTCACACTAATAGCAGAAGTTAGGCAATTGTTCATATCTAAAAAAGATCCAAATATTTTCTCTTTTGCTATTCTGGATCATAGTACCTCGAGCCAAAAGCTTTCCAACATCAATGCTAACTCGAACTCTTATGTATTTTCCCCATGAGTTCACATCCTCTTTATCAATCATAACCACTTCGCTCGCCATAAATGCGACTCTAGATATAGACTGCCCGTCGTGTTGATTTAGTGGCAGATTATAATGTCTAACCCAGAATAAACACTCATCTAATTTAACATCTGGAGGTTGTTCATCACCTTTAATCTCATCTGAGATGAGATCTTAGCGATCAAAATGCCTAGGGCTTTCCTTTAGGATGTGAGCTTTATCAAGACGAGATCCAAACTTACAAACAAACATATTTTTCCCTTTTTCTTGAATCTTAAAGCCCTTTTTTTTTTTAAACTTTCATGCAACCTCTAAAGCATTTGACATAGTTTGATATTAAAGGGTTTCCTTTAGAGCATATGCTTGACTAAGCAATTCTCATGCTTTCTTTACTCCACTACATCGCAGGCTTCCCCTAGATCAACCACTTCTTCTCATTCTTTGTTAACCTAAAGTTCTTCTATAAAATCTCTATATCTTAAGCCATAACTTGAAGGAGACCACTTAAAAGTGCTAAAAGAGCCCACCAAGAGATGCAAAAAATGCCACAATTGACAAACCCACACTTTACCTTTATATTTAATAACTCGAGTCTCTCTCTCTCTCTCTCTTTTATTTTTTTTAATTTGTACTATTAGCATCATTACTATTTATACTTAATACTATCAAAATACATTCTTTTTTAATTTATACTAATATCATTAAAGTTGATTCTATGCCAAGTTACTTTTTTATTTAAAAAATTATATGTTTGATTAAATTTTCTATTTTTTTATAGTTCATCCATCATACATGCTTTTTTTTTTCTCTCTCTCTCCATCACATGATCCTCTTTCCCATTTGTAATTTTTTTCCCTCTAACCTTTCAACTTGTTATTTTCTTAAACATTCCCTTAAAGAACAAAAAAATCATATAGTTTTACGGGTTTTCATTTATTTAATCAACAGTGATGAGTAGAATATACAATTTCTTAGAATAGGGTAAGAGAGAACTGCATTCAAATTAAATATAAAAATAAGAAATTACATAATATACGACATTTTTATTCTTCTTTTCAATTTTACGATGCTTGGTTTTTTTTTTACACATTCATGCTTTTGACTTTTCATATATATATATATGGAATGCATCTTTTTTTTTTTCATCTATACGGTATAATTGATAAGATGCTTACTTCTTTTGGGTACAATTTTTTTTTTCTATTTTTTTTACTTTTTTATTCTATTTTTACTCTTTGATTTTTTCATGCATATTTATATTTGTATTTTTTTTGCAACCATACAAATATTATTTTTAAATATTTTTATTTAATATAAATATTGAATAATAGATTAGTATTATGTTTTATTTTTTAAATTTAAAGGAGTGTGCATGAAATATAATTTAAAATTAGTTAACATAAATTATGTTTTAAGTTAATTAATTATTTATTTTTTAATTATATAAATTATGCCTTAATTATATAATTATATATAAATTATGTTTCATTTATATGGTTACATATAATATATAAACATATAATAACATATATTAGTTTGTACATTGATATTTTATTGCAAACCAATCAATATATATTATTATATGTAACATATATGAATATATAATGACATATATCAATTATATACTGATATTTATTTTACAAATCAACTAATTTTACAAATCAACTAATATATATAGTTATATGTAACGTATATTAATATATATCAACATATTTTAGTTTGTATCAATATATATTAGTCTGCATTCTCATGTTTCTTATATAAATTATCTGATATATGTTGATTTATGTTAACAACATACATCAATTGTATTTAATATTTCTTTTTATAAATCATCTCACATATATTGATATATGTAATATATATCAACATATAACATTTTCTATTTTACTATTTCTTTTATAAATCATATGATATATGTTGATATAAGTTACATATATCAACATATAACAATGTATAACAGTTATATTTGATATTTTTTTTCTATAAATTATCTAATATATATTGGTATATATTACATATATCAATATATAACAATATATTAAACTTTATATTCTCATATTTCTTCTCTAAATCATCTTATATATGTTAATATATATATGCTCCATATATCAGTGTATAACACTTTATATTTTCATGTTTCTTCTCTAAATCATTAGGGGTGGGCATTCAGCCGGTCAATTAATTAACCGACCGAACCAAGCATTGACCGAAAATTTTGACGGCTACATATCTTGACCGAACTGATCAATTTTTATTTTCAGTCGGTTCGGTTAATTGACCAAACTTGGTATGTTCAGTTTGGTTAAATCATAAATTAACCGAAATATCATTGTTTGCAAGTTAGAGTTATATATTAAAAAAAGAAAAAGAAAAAGAAAAAGAAAAAGAAAAAGAAAAAGAAAAAGAAAAAGAAAAAGAAAAAGAAAAAGAAAAAGAAAAAGAAAGAGGAAAGAGGAAAGTTAAGTCTCATTCTCAATATATGAGATTACTTCTTATCGTATTTCTGATATAAAATTGAAGCAGGTTAAATATAATTTCTAAGATGAATATGGCCAATAATGAGATAAACACTGTAACTAAGATGAATCTATTTCAAACAATTATTGACGTATAAAATTGAAGCAAACGGTTCGGTTAATCCCTCGAAATTAATCTCAAATATGAACACTTTCAAATTGGAAACAAATTACCCAATAAAGAATTTATGAAAATGAAAGGAAACCCCCCCCCCCCCCCCCCCCAAAAAAAAAATTGTCAAAAAGTTATCCATCAATTGCAAAATTCAAGGCTTTGCTTATAATCATCAATTTCATAGACTTCCTCAAAATTAATCAACACTTTCTAAATGGAAACAAATAACTCAGTAAAAATTTCTCAAAAATGAAAGAAAAAACCCTCAAAAATCAATAAAAATTGTTAAAAGGATGAGAGAATGGAGTGAAATAGAGGACTTTCGAAATTGAAGCAAATTACCCAAGTAACCCAACACAGAATTTCCCCAAATGAAATAAAAAGCCCCTCAAAATCAATAAAAATTAACAAAACACTGTGAGAATGGAGTGAAAAAAGAGAAATTTCAAATCTAGCACAAACAAGCAAGCATTCTATGAAAGATATGGAGAGAAAAGTACATGTGTTGAGTAAAAAAGAAGAATCAATAATGTTTGTGGGAGACACGAGCTACACTGCTGTAACACCCCATCTTAGCCTACGTTTATAGACCAAGATGGACTATTATCTCATGGTGGTTGTGTCTTAATATTTTACTTAGCCAATTTTAAGTGCAGATTTTTAAAAAAAAAATATTTTGCCATAACCTCCCCTAAAAATGGAGGTCCCAAGTGTCGACAAAACTGATTTTTCTTATTTATGAAAAACATTTTGTTTCACAATTCAATACAAGCACACTCCCAATAATCCACCCTTATAACCTCAACTACAATCCTGCAAGAAGAATTCACACTTCTATATTCACAACCCAATTCAATTCAAAACCATACAGTTATTATACATTACTAGATTTACATGTTACATCAAGTTATCTCTTTGTATTGTTCAAATAAGTACATGCCAGTTTCTAATACCAAAATAAAAAAATAAAGAGCACCACTTAAGTTTGTTGATGACCTACAAATCGCAGGACTCCTCTGCTCGCTACTGGCTCCTTGCTAATAACCTACGAGTTTATAAGAAACTAAACTCGCTAAGCATTGCTTAGTGGGTACTTTAACTAAATTACGGAAAATAAATAATAAAACATAATGCACTTTTAAAAACAATGAGTCGTATTGAAAAATAATATCACAGTAAAACACAATCCATACATGTCATATATTCATTTATTATCATTTTATCATTTCGCTCCACAAGGTAATTACGAATACACCGATCTCGAAATGAGGCCTCATATAGAGTTACGCGCGGTCTTGACCTCACATGAATAATTGCCATGGTCTTGGTCTCACACGATATAAAATAACTGTGTGGTCTTGGTCTCACACGACTAGTTGCTATGATCTTGACCTCACACGATATAACTGCGTGGTCTTGGTCTCACACGACTAGTTGCCATGATCTTGACCTCACACGATACAACCGCGCGCGCGTAAGTAATAACCCGACCGAAGTCGTTAAGACAGTACTGCCGGTAGGATGGCATGCCAAACCCCCATTCCAGACCGGTTTTACCCATTTACCGAGTAGAGCATAAATAACATTTCATATATACCCATTCACTTCGTATATATACCACATATTCTCCATGTATATACAATATATATTTACACAAATATCACATATACTCACATATGTATCATATGTATTCACATATTTTCCATCTTAATTTATTCTTCATATCATAATTAAACTCAATACCAAAAATAAAATGATAAAACACCCACACCAAGTTTTTGACCAAGTTAATAATGAAAAATTTCCATATGAACAATAAACTCTGGTTCTTGACCCAACTTGATCCTTGTTTTAGAAAATTTGTATAAAATAATCCACTTGGATAAAAACTCTAAAATTTTTACAGAATTTAGTTTTACATCTTAAAATGATTCCTTTAAAATTTCAGATCAAACTAGACACAAAATCTTGGTCAACTAGTTCACCCAATCAGACTGCTCCAGTTGCCCTGCATCCTGGCAGCAGTTCTGAATTTTATAAATTCCGTAAATTAAATTCAATCAATGTGGTTCCAAATTATTTTTCTCAAATACTAGACTTATTAAACAACAACATATCCAAAATTAAACTCAATATAATTTTTCTATATTTAATTAAAAATCATACAAGTCACAACATTTTACTAATTGTAAAATAGAAAAATTTCAAAAGGAGTTCAATGGTTAAAGTACCAAACCTTGCTCTTTTAATTCCCTTTTACTTTTCCTTCTTCTCCTTCCTTAATCTTTATTTTTCCTTCAAGATATTCAAGAGCACAATCTTAAATATAAACCTTAGAAATTTAAAATAATAAGTTATCCTCCATTTCTTTTCAACCGAAACCCTAATCCAACCTTATTAAACTTTATACATCTTGATTCTTCCATTTAATCAATTAATCTCATCACTTACTTAAATTTTTTTCCAATTCCACATAAAGACTCTAATTCCCAATCTTCCAATAAATATATAACTACTTAAAATTAATACTAAAATTAAAGTCTACTTACTAGAAAACCTTTAAAACTTACCTTAAAAATCAAATTTTGAAGAAACTTGGAAGTCCTTTGGTGTTTCCCTTTTGTTGGCCGAATTTTGTAAGTGGAAAAAGAGAGAATTTGCTCTTCATTTCATATATATTTATATACAAAGAAAATGATGATCACCTTAGGTGTTGGTTAACCTCTTAAGACCACTTGTCCACTTTTTCTCTTTCTTCATTTATTACACATTTATTACACATGCTAAATGCTTTCTTTTGATTGGCCAACATTAGATTTTTATTAGTTTTCTTTTCCTTTACTTCTTTCCACTTGTCCCTCTTCCCATTGGATCTCATAAAGTTGTCCCGGGTTACTCATCCGGTCCCGACACGAAACCGGGCCCACTTTACGTTCCGGCGATTAATCGATCATATCTTTTAAACCGTATAGTTCCACGAGTTAAACTATATATAGTTTTGATCATCTTGACCTCTACTTTCTATTTATAAGGTCTATTTTAGGTTTCCAAGTCATTTTGAAAAAATTACCAATAAGCCCTCAACTTTTTACAAAATTCCCTTTAGGTCCTTTCTTTGCTCGGGTTTTGCCCGGGTTCCGTTTCTACTGACGATCGTTTCATATTCAACCCCTCGATGTCCTCTACTTACTCTTATGTTTATTTTCTACTTTGGATTCATGTATAAATCTTAATAAAGATGACCAAAATGCCCCTAGTCTACATGTCTTCATTTCTCTTTAACAGGGCGTTTTCTGGAAAAACCGTTACGCGTAGTTGTGACCCGATTTTTCTCTACTTTCCATTTTTAGAATATGTTATGTGCACTATTAAGAACATCCAGTACGACTTTTGAAAATTACTCTTAGGTCCTTAGCCTTTTGAAAAATTACCTTTAGGTCCCGTCGACTTCACGGGCCTCCTTTGCACACTGATTTTATTTTTGACTATTTCGAGCCTCTATTTGACCACTTATTTATATCCTTCTTGCCTAATACTCGACTACCTAAATTTTGGGATGTGACAACTGCTGCTAGTCGCCTTGTTACCGCTAAAGAAGTGAAGAAATTATGTTTAGATTTTAGGGTACGAATTTTTTGTTTTTGAAAGGGGAAAACCTAAACGAATGCAGTTTCAAAAACTCATAAAACATTGAGTTTAATTTTTCAGTAAACGGTTAACCGAGAAGCAAAGGTCGGTTAACCATTAACCGAAAATTACCATATCATTTAATTGAACCAATCATGTGTAATATATGGTCGGTTAACCGAATCGAGTTTTTGGTTGGTTAACCGAAAACTTGGCCGGTTAACTATTATATGTCCACCCCTAGTGATATATGTTGAAATATATTATATATTTCAATATATATTAGTATATAATACTTTGTATTCTCATGTTTCTTTTCTAAGTCATGTGATAGATGTTGATATATGTTATATATATTAGCATTTAACAACATATATAATTATACATAAATATATAACAACATATATTAGTCTATATTTATTTTTTATTATAAATCATCTGATATATGTTTATATATGTTACATATATCAACATACAACAACATATCATACTTTGTATACTCATGTTTATCCTATAAATCATATGATATATGTTACATATATCAATATAAATTAGCATATAACATTTTATATTCTTATGCATCATCTCTAAATCATGTGATATATGTTGATATATGTTACATATATCAATATATATAAGCATATAATAATTTGTATTCTAATATTTTTTTTATCTAAACCATGTAATATATGCTGATATATGTTACATATATCAACATATATTAATATTTAACAATATATATGATTATATATAAATTTTATATAAACATATAATAATATATAATAGTTTGTATATTTATTTATTTTATTGCAAATCATATGATATATGTTGATATATGTTACATATATCAACATATATTGGCATATAATACTTTTTATTATCATGTTTCTTTTCTTGTATTATCATGCTTCTTCTCTAAATTTTGTAATATATGTTGATATATATTATATATACCAACATATATCAGCATTTAACAACATATATAATTATATATAATTATAATTTAATAACATATATTATTTTATATATTAATATTTTATTACAAATTAATTTATATATATTGTTATATGTAACATATATAAACATATAATAGGGTATATTAATTCTATATTGCAAATATTATAGATTTATAACTTGGATGGAAAGAAATTTTAATTTTTAGTATGATTTAGTTACCAATTTAAGTATATAAAATAAAAATATATTGTTTATCATTATAATTATCTCATGGATATACAACAAGCCAACAGATTGAAATGATAGTTAATAATTAAGTGCAGTTATATTTAAAGAAAAATCTTAAAATGAATTAATTGATAAATTAGATTAAAAAGTTTATAGTGATTTAAAATTGAAAGTAATAAGTAAAAATGAAAGTGGAGGGGCCACAACAGCGTCACAAGCAAGCTAATAATGAAATAATTCTATCCCTGTCTTCCAAAGGGCTTTCGCCTTTCAGTGATGTTAACTGTGTGTTAAGGCTGTATTGACAGACTTCCGTATTTTTGTAAAAAAAAAAAAAAATTTGAAAAACATAAAATTGAAAATTTTTTTAGTGACCGTAAATTTAAAAATAACCTTTTTTTTTTAGGATAGTTTTATAAATATCTCATTTAAAAAATATAGAAGGTCTGCTTAGTTATAAAAAAAATATATTTTTATTTTTTAGTTTTTAGTTTTCTTTTTTTAATTTGATTTTTATTTTCTAATTTGATAATTATTTTTCAAACATATTTACTTAATTTTATTTTTCAATTTCTATTTTTTATTTATTTAATTTTTTTTCAATTTCTTTTTTTATATAATAATTTCTTAAAATAGTTTTATACAAAAATATAATTACGTAAATAATTTCATAATCTAAATATATATATTTCAATTTAAAAATGAAATAATTAAATAATAATTTTAAATAAAATAAAAAATTTAAATTATTATAAAATCAACTTAAAAGTATTCTCGAATTTCAAAGTACTATATAAACAAATAAAGTAGATGAAGTTGAATATAAAAAAAAATTCGAAATGGAAAGAATCAAACTATATAAAAAATATAACAATAAAAAAGCAATTTGAATCGAAATAGAATACAAAAGTTGATATATTTTTTTTAGAATTCTATGTTTTCCATTTAAAAAAAATCAAACATATTTTTTTAAAAAAGTCAACTATTAGCTAATAAATATATATAATTATTTTTCAATTTCTAAATAGAAAATATTTATAATTAAACAATAAACTCTATTTTTTTTATTATTTTAGAATTTTTTTTGAAAAACATGCTTATTTTCTTTAACTAAAAAACCCTAAATCTACTTCCTAATTGCATGAGTAAGAAAATCACAATGGGATAAGAGAGAAAATTACATTTTTTTAAGGTGAAAGAGAGAAAAAAATGAGTAAGTATAGCAAAAGCAAATTATTAATCTAATATACAGTGCACGTTAATTTTTCAATTGAAAAATTATTAAAAAATTATAAAAGTGATTATAATTGTAACATCAATAGAAATTAATGATATTGAGGTTATAAATTAAAAAAAAATTGATATTAGTAAATTAAATATAAAATTTAACGATATAAGTTTTATAAATTAAAAAATGAACTATTTAAGCATAAAAATAAAGGATAATAATTGACATTAGTCCAAATTTATCCTTACTTTATTGTAGAACGGGCAATTATATACAAAGGGGGAACCGGGGGTTAGGCCCAGAATTGAATGTTGAAGAGGGCTAAAATCATATAATAATAACACAAAAATTTTAATAAATTTTCATAATAAAAAAAGTTCAACCAATAAAATAATCATATTATATTTCTAATAAAATAAATTCTCAATTATTATTTTTATTATTTATTTAGTTGCAAAAATAATGTAAAATTTAAATTTATATCACAAGTAATTCTATTTCATTTTCATTCAAAATTTTCAGCAAGCATTTCAAAAATATGATAATTAATTAAAAACTCATGTTTAAATAATTAATTATAACCTCTAGATTATTGTGTTACTGTGATTGAATATGAATATGGTGATTATTATGAATATGACAATTATTCTATTAATATGGTTTAATATTATGTGATCATAAATACATCTAATGTCGTCCTAATAATATATTATTTTTGCTATAGGTATTTTACTTTGATAATGTGGGTTTGTGCTGCAACGAAACAACTTGGTTTTATGGTCGTAACAAAATATTTAACATTTTCTGAGTTGAGAAAAATTGTGAGAGTTACATTGACTTGTGTATGGTCTGATGCAGTATCACACACTATCAACAACCTGAAAGTTGACCTTTATAGTTTGTATGCAATGCCATAAACACTTAAATAAATATAGAAAATAGGGTACATATTTAAGTAAATATCACATGTAAAGAAATACTTATCTAAATAAGTCACACATGCATATGCAGAATATATAATAATATTAATAATGCATTAAAATAGTTTATTAATCTCTTGGTCAGTGCATATATGAAAAAGGCATGCTAGTAGGATCATCCTCCTCCATCTTGTGATCTAGGATGGATACACGGTCTAATCAGTCATTATGCTTAAGAAGAAGAGTCGTGTCATTAACACTTAAATCATCCAATGAATTGTAAAGCCTTTATCATCGTGCGGATGCATTAGACCATATCAGTAAAAAATTACCATTTGTCAAATTTAAAATTTGAATAACGTACAATGTTTAGTTCAAATAATTAAAATAAATATTCAATCATGTTAAATAGAATATGTAAAAACCAATATTAAAATCACACAACTATATATGAACTTCAAAAAATATTCTTAGTTGACCATTGTTTAGTCAAGGACAAAGGGATAACTAAATCTATTTAGTCGATCGTAGCGATAAACTAAGTGTGTTTAGTTGGCCATGAGGCTGACTAAATGGTTTTAATTGGCCATATTCTTCTTTAGTCAGTCATATTTGTTGACTAAAGAGGAATAATCAGACATGATTTGCTTACTATTTCTACATCTTTTTTTACTAGATTCTTATAATCTAACAGGTAACCAAGAACTCTCCTTATGTATGTATCTAAAATTTTGAAACAATATATAACAAAAATGAATAACTTTAATAAATAAAATCAAATAAGCAAATAATAAATAAATCCAACAAACAACCAATAAAAGACTAACATAATCTAACCTCGAATAAAAAATGATGGTTATGACGGATGAGGGTGATGGCAGATGTGGCTACAAATGACGATGGTAGATGAGGGAAGAAGAAATGACTATGTTTTTTTTTTGTTGAGACGCTGAATAATTAGTGAACAGAAGTAACAAGGGTTTATGTGTGTATTTAGTGTTTTTAGAGTTTATTATGAAAAGTAACTAAGGATATTATAATTATTTTATAGCATTATATTTATAAATTTTATAAAAAATTTTAAATATGTATTATTATTTATAAATTATGGTGTATTTATAAAATTCAATGATATATTTATGCATAACACTTTTTACTAAAATATAGGAGCAATCTCATACATTAAAAATATGAGACTTGCTCCCATATTTATCAAAGTACGAGAGTTTTTATTTTTTTATTTTAACAAAGAAAAACTTAAAAGTTTTGATTTATTTTTTTATTATTAATTTATGAAACCAAAACTAAAGAGTGAAACCAAAACACTTAGTTCCAGTTTCATGAATTAAGATATATATATTTTAGAAGGAGTGAAACTAAAACACTTAGTTTCGATTTTACTCCATGTTCTCATGCCGACAATTTGGCCAATGTGGGACAATATATATATATATATATATTATATTATATTTTAATTTTTTAAATATAAAACAGTATGAATTGAAGGTATCTAATAGACTATTTTTATGATTTTTCCATGGAATATTTTGTAAATTATAATGATTAATTAATTGATAATGGGTGTATTTCCAAAAATTATATATATGTAAATAAATATGTCACATTTTTAAAATAAATTTATATTTTATATTAAAATAGGTTTAAAAATGCTATTTGTTAAGTTTAATAAATTTAATGAATAACACTTTAATAAAATTAACATTCCTAGTGCTTAATATTATAAAATTACAATGATATTTTTTTTATTAAATTACAATGACATTATTAAGAAATATTAAAATGTTAATTTTAACTTTTTATTTTATAAACAAATTTTAATTTTTTTTCGTCTTCAATTATTTTTTTCAAATAAAGAAATTAAAATTTTAATTTGTATGATATAATTGATTGTAATTCTAAAATTTGTAAAATTAGTTTTTAATATTAGAAAATTTAAAAGAATATACTACATATTTAAGTAATAAAAATATTTATTTTACTTTTTCATTAATTTTATATTCTTAAATTTTTTAATATTTTTATAGGTGTTCAATTTTTTAATTACATATATAATTATGATAAATGGTAAACATTTATTATATTATAAAACAATTATTTTTAATTTCCATGGAAAGATACTCTTTTTTATATTTTAAAATAATTTTATTATTTATGGAGTTAAGTATATTATTTTTATGTAAACAAAACATAAATTTAAGTTTTCATACAAATTTATTAAACCTATATCTAAGATAAAAAAATTATTTAAATCTAAATAATTATTTTTATTTTTAAAATTATTATAAACAAGTTTATAAATAAAAATAAGCAATTTTATTAAATAAAAAGAGTATCTTTCCATGTAAATTGAAATTAATTGTTTTATAATATAAAGAATGTTTACCATTTATCATAATGATATACTTAAAATGTTTACCATTTATCATAATGATATACTTAAAAAATCTATAAAACAATATTAAAAAGTTTAAGAATAAAAAAATAATGAAAAAGTAATATAATTATTTTTGTTACTTGAATATGTAGTATATTCTTTTAAATTTTCTAATATTAAAAACTAATTTTACAAATTTTAGAATTACAGTCAATTATATCATACAAATTAAAATTTTAATTTCTTTATTTGAAAAATAAATAATTGAAGGTAAAAAATATTAAAATTTATTTATAAAATAAAAGTTATAAATTAACATTGTAATTATTCTTAATAATATCATTGTAATTTTTAATACTAAAGCATTAAGAATTGTTAGCCAAATAGTTGGATAATAAACTCTATTTTAATCTTTGATAACCAAATTGATGAATAAACACTAATGGTTCAAGCAAGTGTTTCTGCCTCAGGTTTTATATGTTTTGTTTTGTGGAACCGCACAAATGTATGTGAAAGCTACATTTTCACACAGTAAGATTCATGGTGAGAAGGTTGGACCACCACAACATTTGAGCAACCACTAGCATGAGATGAAAAACACCAGAATTCACAGTAAAGTTTGCATTCAGAGGGACGGTAAATACCTAGACTCCCAGACAATTTGTACGATCGCTTTGGATGATGAGCAACCACATAATTTCTGAAAGGAGAAGTGAACTTTTACAGAAAAAGGTTCGCAGTGGCCTGAAGCGGTGGAAATCTCAACATGAAAAGCAACCTCTCACCGCTATCTTGAAGCCATGTGATCATGAGAATCAAAAAGTCTAAAAGTACTAGGAAACTTTGACTAGCCAATTAGAAGAAGCCACACGGAAGAAGTTTTTTAGAAGAAAAGACAAGCTCCATTTGTGTGATTGCTCAAGGATCTGAGCGACCACAAAAATCATAAATGTGGCGCTAAATGGTTTGCGCTGACCTGTTAGATGCTACATAGACTAGCTATTAGAGATATCCGTTAGACATGAAATGAATCTCGCGACTGCGCAATATCTAGGATGACTGCATAAAGCTTCTAGCAATAGCACCATAAGGAGTGCAACTGCTAGACACCTTTAACGAGCATTTCAGATAAGAGATATTATTTGGTGAAGTCTTGATCTTCAAGCTCTCAACTCCAATGATTCCAGGGATTGAAGATGGCTATAAATATTTTACTAAACTTCTCTTATTACAACTTTTGAGCATTAATTAACAAAACTCTTGCAATTTGATTTCTTGAATTTTTCTTGTAAACATTTATTGTAATTTTTTGACAGTTGGTGTCTACTCTTAGAAAACCATCTTGTAAGTTTAGTATAAACTTATAAAATACTAAGTTAGAGAGTGAATCTTTGAAAAAAAAAACACTTGTTGAATTATGAGGGTTATTCAAAGCTTGTAAAAATTCGGTGAGGGCTTGTGAAAATACTAAGTTAGGATTTAGCTTATAAAAACACAAGGGATATTGAAATAATCAACTAGTTTATTGAAGAGTGAACACAAAATTATTGAATTTGAGCCCTTATAAATTGCTTTAATTCCAAGCAAATATTATTTTCACTCATATTCACCAAAAAGAACTAATTCACCTTCTCTCTTGGTTGCCAATAAGAAACAATAAAATGTTAATTTTATTAAAATATTATTCATTAAATTTATTCAATTTAATAAATAATATTTTTTAAATTATTTTAATATAAAATATAAATTTATTTTAAAAATATGACACATTTGTTTACATGTATGCACCTAAATATGAATATTTTAAAATACACCAATTACCAATTATTTAATCATTATAATTTGCAAAATATTCCATGGAAAAATCATAACAATAGTCTATTAGAAACCTTCAACTTATACTGTTATATATATAAAAAATAAAAAAAATTTAAAATTTAAAAAATTCAAAAAAATTTAAAAATTTAAAAAATATATACAGTCCCATGCCAACCAAATTACCAGCGTGAGAACATGGAATGAAACCAAAACTAAGTGTTTCAGTTTTACTCCTTTAAAAATATATATACATATATTTATTTATAAAATTAAAACTCTTAATTTCAGTTTCCTGAATTAATAGTAAAAAAACCAAACTTTTTAGTCAAAAAAAAAAAATCTCCCATACTTTGATAAATATAAAAGCAAGTTCCATATTATTGTAAATATATGAGACTATTCTCATATTTTAGTAAAAAAACCCTTTATCTATGCCCATCCATCAATGGATGGAACTATGGAGAGCTTTGGAGGGCCAGGCTCCCAAAGCTCTTTTTTTTTTTTTTTAATGTTGCTTCCAAAGTTCTTATTAGAAAATTACTCTTAAAATTTTATGTGATTTCTAAAAATATATCGTGTCCTCCCTTCCCAGAATGTTTATATTGTAAAGAGTACCCGCTTATTACTTCATATTTCCTTTGACTCGCATTCTCATCTTATGTTTTTTTGGCCTCTCTATACTTGATATTCTAGTTTCCTTTTTTTCCTCGATTATATGGTTTATATTACTTAGATTAATTTTGCAAATGAAAGAGATGGATGTGAACTATTCCTTGGCAAGAATCTTCATCAAAATACATAAACAAGGCAAGCTCTTTGCCTTTGGTTGGAGAAAGTTATGAAATGTAATTTTTTATTCTTCCATTTACGTAAAAAGCAGCAAATTAAGAGCACAATCACTAAGGTCAGAAGTTATTGAATAGATTTCTTCAGCATCTTCGAACTCAATTCTTATCCATTAATTCCTCCAAATGCCATGTCCATCATTCCCTACCACTAAGAGTGTGATCCAAAAAGAAACTTACAATAATCGCAATTGTTGGTGGGGATGAGAATATCACTTGCATCGCGTCATTAAACTACATAGCACACAGAAATTAGAAGAATTTCATTAGTACAAGTCTCAAAGTTTTAAAGTGTTACATTGCTTCGCACTTGATTTACAGAATGGATATTTTATGGGATTTAATAGCTATTTTTCACTCTTTATAAAATTTATATTCTATAAGTTCCAAATATTTACTTTGTGCTATAAATTATTATATATTTAGCATTTCGACCAAATGTTACGGTTATAATAATTATTCCATGAATCAAATGAATCTTAAGTAAAATTAAATTGCAAACATACACATACCCAGATGGAGCCAGTGTGAAAAGGGTCATGACCAGAAACTGCAAGATATTCCTTGAAGTAGTAAGGCACAGAGAGACCCATGAAGAGAGAAAAACCTAGAACAAACTTTGATCTGGAGCTATTCAGGTTGCAGGACTTGAGATCTTCAAGACCAGCTGAAACTGAAATCCCAAAAAATGTATTTGTCCAGTAAATTTTATATTTTACCAGTATTGAACTTTGAATAAGAGGCTTTGGAGTCATTTCCAGAGATTAAAAAAAAATTCAAGTTTAAACTTGAGTCATAAAATTAATTAATTAATTAGATGATATGGAGTTGTTAATATATTTGACTAAGACATATAAAGAGAAAAACATACCCACATAAGGGAAGAAAATAGTATTCACAGCTGCTTGAATTGGCATGGGTATAGTAGAAAATATAACAGCAAATTTTCCTGTTAGAGATTAATTATAAAACAATTAGACAAAATTACATAACAATGGTGGTTGGGAAATGAATTTACAGAATATTATACCTATCAGGGAAAGGAAAAGCATAAGAATTGCATTTCCAAAAGCAGTAAGTTTACTATTTGATGGATTTAATCCCAAAGCACCTGCCTGCCCGCTGTAAGAATATACCACAAAGCATAAGAATTAATGTGAAACCAGCAATTTTAGATTCTAAACACAATGCACATGCGTATTTCTACTTGAACCACTTTCTATGAAATAGAGGAACTAACAAAAGTTTGTTCTAGCTATAACAAAAACTTTGGACCGAGATATTGAAAAGTTTAAAGTCGTTATTACTTGGAAGCAGAGGAGCCTCTTCCAATACCAAAGACTGCATCCACCAAAGTTCCTATTCCCTGGATGTTCATAAAAAACTAATTTTAAGTGAACCAATAATTGCAGAATGTGAAATCTGTTACAGAAAACAATTACCTGTACACCAATGCCACGACTGAGTCTTGTGGGAGATAATTTTTGTGTCTTCTGTAGTAATAATAATTTTGATAATCTTTCTAGTAATATTGATATTAATCTTGATACTCCTGATTCCTCTGATGAACTTGACATCTCCTTTGATGATAATCTTGAGGTTGCATAAAATGTACCAGAAGACTACAAGCACATAAAATCATAATAATGTTATATCGATGTGCGAGTTGGATTTTTGGAAATTATTGTATTACATGTTTTAGGGCAACAATTAGGACAAGGATGCCTTATTTTTTAATAGACCTGTGCAAAAGGAACTGAAGAAATGCCTCTAATAGATCATATACCTCGATAACAGCTACAAAAGCAGCAGCCATCATTGATAAAGCATCGCCAGCTTCAAAAGTAGGCAAGCCCCATTGAAATGGGCGTGGAATCTTTATCCTTCACTTTGTGAAACAAGATTAAATTTAGTGAAGCAAAATATCATTTGTCTTTTTTACTTATTGATGTAGCTGTTAGTAGTGGAAGCAAGGATTAGAAAATAAGAAAGAGCAAACTAACACAAGAATTTTACATGGTTACGTAAGTGCGGCTATGTCCATAGATAATTACTGTGCGTATATCATAGATGAATATATATATATGGTCCAATTAATATTCTCCAAGAATAATCCTAATATACATAACATGATAAAAATTCAAACCTTTAACGTCAATTCTCACTCAACATTGGTGACTGAGTGCTTCTTGGGGAGGAGCACGAGGGAAAGGAGGCAAAGCAAGTCAGGAAACAAGGAAGGAGTAAGTGACTTCCGAGGGAGCATCAATAAAATGCAAAAGCTGGTAACAAACTCGACTATGAGATTTCTCAGTTGCTTAATTTTTATTGATCATCAAAGCACTTATTTATACAACTTATCAAAATAGAAAAAGCATAGAAAGCGGCTAAATCTATTGCTTGTTACATAATATAACTTTAAAAAAAAAAACAGAAGAGTATATCAAAGCCCAATAGACTTTGAGGACTTGTTATTAAAAGTCAACACTACTCAAACACCAATAACCCACTCAACTACACATTAGCAACTCCTGGGGTATCATTCAATACTCCTACTTGGCTCTGAAGCTACATACTCCAAGCCTTTGCCTCAAGAACTCATACCTAGCTTTCAGAAGTGCATTGATGAGGATGTCAACATTTTGATTCTCTATTTTGTAATAGATTAGCTGTATTTCTCCTTCATTTTGTACTCCTCTTAGGAAATACAGTTTCAACTTGAAATTTTTTTTTTTGCCATGTGTTTAGGGATATATGATATGCTCTACCTCCAATTTCTCATGTTAATTGAACACATTTTGTTTAATGTTGTTATGATTAATATGTGGCATTTGTAATTTTTCTCAAATATATACATCGTTTCTAGCTTATTCTTTTTCGGGTAGAAAAGATGATTCAACTTTAGTTTCAAAGACTGATGTTCTTTTTATGGTGTATGAGCAAAATTAAAAAAGTTCACCTAGGTTTTTGGTTGGCTACACAATTTGCTAATATTCTCACTTATAAAAGACCGCTTATCCAAGATTGTAATATCACTCAACTGGATGCTCATACATATTTGATTGATATTTACTATAATGATTTGCATTTTATTTTTAAACCTGCCCATTTACATCTTAAAGCCTTAGATGACATGAGTTTGTTATGTAAGGACAATGGTGTATACTCTTTAGCTTCTCCTAGACCAGTAGTGCCTCGCGAAAGGCGTGTCTTTTAGAAAAGTGCTCAAAATCCAACCCTTGCTACCCCAAGTCTTCTTCTTTTGCCAGTCAACCATTATTACAACAAATTTTAGATGCCTTGACTCGCAATTGAGCGGCGGTTGGAGACTTTAGAGGCTGGTAGTTCTGAGACAACATCTCAAGTAGAGTGGATCAAACAAAAACTCACTTGGATGACACTTGAATTCGGCGTCCATCGCCCTCTATGCAGTTGATATGACGGGACCTCTTCCACATATGTAGCCAGAGGAGTATTCACTTCACTTTTTCTCCTTATCTACTGCTTTGTGTTCATTAAGGACAATTCATATGATAAGTTTTGTCAATTTGGATGAGTTTTTAGTGATATATGGGATATGCTAGATTTTTGATAAGCTTTGGCATTTAGGACATATTTTTTGGCTAAGTTTTGTTGAAATCTTTGAAATTTTTGAAAATTTTTATATAGGCTTTTGTGGATATTGTAGGAACTAGTTATTAACTGATGACATTAGTTGCAAAATTTTGATGAAAAGTTGGCCATATTGATGCTACTTTGTTGCTGGATATTTTTGAAAAAATTCATTTAGCAAAGTTGAAACCTTATTGCTGTTTTTATTGTGTTTTGCAATTTTTGACCCAAAGCCCCGTTCAGTCTTTCAAACAATTTAAATATGATATTTTGAGCAGCAAATTAATACGGCAATTCATAACCAATTAATCTAGGTTGATTTTTAATTGTTTTACTCATTTTAGAGATCACAATTGACATATTTATTATTTATATAAAATGCTTAAATATTTTTTCCCGATGATGTTTTAACTAAATCAACTTAATTAACTGGAAGTACATAGATAAGTTTGCTTAGGTTATTTCAGTTTGATTCTTGAAATTAATTGTGAAGTATATTGTGAACCACATAAATAAAAGAAACAAAGTTCGAAATGAATATCTAACTTTGTTGGTCAAAAAGCCATGAGTAGAGCTAATAGCCACTTGAAAATTTTGACCAATTGAGTAACCGGGTATCGGTATTATAAATGTTTGCCCTCGGATTAAAAGATTGGCGACATTTCAGGCAAGCAATGAAAAGGTGTTCAAAAGTAAATAAAAAGTTGGTTTCTAATTTTAAATCTTTTTGTAATTGAACTTTGATAAGTTAAGTAAAGTCTTTTATGTGTAACTAATTCTTTTACTTGGTAATTAATTTGTCATCAAGTTGGGTGAGAATCTTGGCATTTTATATTTATAATGTACATTATTTTAATCGCTAATGGATTGTGAAATGTGAAAAATCTTGTTCTATGAGTCTTTAGTTATTGAGTTGTCATTCTATTTGAGTTATTTAAATATTACATGTTTGAGTTGTTGATTAATAGATGTGGGGATAGAAGTTTTAAATTTTGAAATGCTTAAGGGCAAGCAATATATCTGATTTTATAATTCCTTATTAGTTAGGAATTTAAATTAAGATATTGTTATTATTATTATTATTATTAGATTTAGTTTAGGAAAACTCTATACCTAGAGTATTTAAGCTAGAGGTTCCAACAACCCTAGCAATCTTTGAACACGTTTTTGGCTGCTGAAAAATTACATATCATTGAAGTTTTCTTTTATTCAAAGCATAAATAACTAATTCAATTTTGGTTGAAGGGTAATTGAAGTTTATATTTGAAAATTGTAAGATCTGACCAACTTAACTTTTCTTTTCTTAATATTCAGTATTTATATAATTTTTTATGGCTTAATTTAATTGTTATTTTGCTAATTAATTAACAAAGCTCATTATTTGATTAGTTAAATAACATAACGCTATTCTAAGTGCTTGAATCAATAAATTTTCTCGATACTTATATTTAAGTAGCAATTAGAAATATTTTAAGAGATTATATAATCTAATTAAATAAATCTCAAAGTTGAGTTTATTGGTTAAAATCATGTCCTTTTAGTTTTTAAGACTGTCAATAATTAGATTCTAAGAATGTTCTTGTATGATAGGTTATTGACAAGAATTAGTTAGGGAACGTTTTCTAATTAATTTAAAATTTAAAAATGATTGATATTGAGAGCTTGTCTAATATTATTATTAATTTATTTAAGAATTAAAAAGAGTGATCTTTGAATCAATAATCAATTTAAGAATTGAATTGAAATTATTCTTTCAACTAATTAAGTCTTCTTTTATTAAATTTCTCTCAATTATCATCTTCACCTTTAATTTAGTTATTAGAATTAATTTCTGAATTTTATTTCAATTTTTGCTTCACTCAAACCCCCATTTTAATTTCATATTTTAATTCTTTTACTTGGTTCTAAAATATTCTTAATAAGTAACAATTCATTGATATTCGACCTTATTTACCATTATCGCAATTTAATTTGTTCTAAAATAGAAAATTATTTTTTATGGATTCGACACCCATTAGCAAGAACATTCCTTCTTTGGTGATTGTTATTTAAGACTGATAGTATAAGCACATGTTTAATTTTCCGCGGACATCATCGGAAATAAGATCCGGACATCTACTTATATGTATTTAATTTCCAACAGATTTCACTTGTGTGAGTGTTTCATGTTTTGTGCCAATCATAGCTTCTAGCATAAACTAGTAAAACCATGGTGAAAAAAAGATTACTTGTATTGATAATAGAAGAAGCAATGCATATGTTGAGTAGATTAAGAATTTGGGTAAATATTGTATTGAACTAATTAAAAGGAAGTCATTATATGTGCAAGTCGACATGTAAAATGGGAAGATAAAAAGTAAGGATTGGCAAAATGATCCTACCAAGGAGCTGCATCAATGAGCTCAGAACGATCAGCACTACAATTCATTTTTGTTTCTTGTGATTTATTGTCATATGCACCAGATACAGTTAAAATTTCTGCAAAGGCCCATATAATTGAAACCGGTACCATGACAGAAAGTAGTTCGATTATCTTCTTCTTTGATTTCCATATAAAGGGAAGATACTGCAATAACATCAATTACCAAAAACCATTCTGAATACTAAAAAAGAGCACAAGAAAGGTTAATATTTCCTAACTTATATGTAATTTTTAGTCCTTCCCTTTATATATTGGTTGAGAAAATTATATATTAAGAATTGGTCAATAATAACATTGGTGAAATAAAATTAAAGTTCAATAATAACATCATATTTTGATGATAATGAAATTCACTCACATGAGTTGAGAAAGCCAGAACAATCAATGCTGGGAGTCCAATTGGGATGCACTTTACTAACTGAAAGGGGCAACATTCAACAACTCAATCGATAATAAATATCAACAGTATAGATAGATAATTTTACACTTTGATAGGTCTGTAAAATCAATGTTACCTCTGGGAATCCTTGTGCATACAGCCCCAGCCCAGTGAGAGTTACAAAAGGAACAGTAGCCAAATGACTAAGGTGACTGATGTTGTAGCAATTACATCCAAATTAAAGTTGCTTAATCATGTAATAGTAAATCATTCAGAGACAATTTTTAGCTCAAAATTAGTTTACCTTGCAAAAATCTTCCCTAGACCAGAGAAACCAATGATCATTTGAAGGAACGAAGCAATCAAGCTTGCTCCTTGTATTCTTCTTATGGATAGTTTAAATCTCTAAAAATAGGAACAATAAGAGTAAATAGTAAAAGTATGTTAGAATAGTAATATATAATCTCTTAAAATTATATATTCTATGATACAGATTATTAAAATAGTAAAAGTATGTTAGATATATTAATATTTTTAAAATAAATATTTTAACTTATATTGAACTTATTATTCAATTTGACACAACGGTCCTAATATATTTTTAAAAATTTTTATGATTATTATTTATTGTAATTTGCTAATTAGATAAGATTTACTTTTATTGTTTTTCAAGTAACTTTAGAATATTTAATAATTTAATTTATTAGTTCCTAATTAGGGTTTAATGTCTTATAGGTAGGCCTACTATGTAATAGTTCCAGGATATTTCACTACTAATAAAATCTTAGTATTTTTATTCTTGGTGAACTCAAATTTATTTTAAGGAAATTACACTCTATAGCACATTTTTTAACCTTTTTTTTTAAATACTTTTTTTAGTATATATTTGATATAATCAATGTATACTTTTGAAAATAAAATATACCTTTAATATACCAAATGTATATAAAAAAATACTATGAAAAGAGATATTTTTGAAATTAAAAGTTGAAAAAAGGGTATTTTTAAAATTGCAAAAGAAAAGTGGATATTTTTTAAAATATATATTTTTTTGGGTTTTTTTTTGAAGAAACCCCATTGTTAATCCAATTGCTCTATTTTTTATCTTAGGCAATCAAATTGAATTAAGCTAATATTTGTATTAAGTTATAATTTGCAGGAAGTTAATTTCTTGAAGGAAATATGTAAAGTTTGATCGGACCATGAAGGAGTCCGACCGGACCTTCAATGATAAATTAAGCAAAATGTCACAGAAAGATTTATGGTGAAAAGTATTCTCAAATTCTCACCTTACCTCAAAATGTCCGACCAGACCTTGAAGAATTTTGATCGGACTATTGGATGAAAATGTTATAAATCACACAGAAGGATTCACGGTAAAAAGTACTATCACATTCTCAATGTACCTTGAAAAGTCTAACCGGACCTTACAAGCCAATTTTATTAAAAACATCCAGGGAGGTTCACGTTCAGAAATATACTTAGTTTTTCACTGGACCAGCAAAATTCCTAAGAAACCATGATGCAGTCCGACTGGGATATTTAAATAATTCACAAGTCAGAAGTCGTTGGACCTCCACTCAATTAGTGGAAGCCACGTGGACCGACCATTAGAAGAGCATTCGGCAGAATTTTAAAAGGTACAACCAGACCACTCAGGAATTTCGACCGAACCTTGGTAAGTTTGACTATGAAATTACTCTGGCCAAGAAATTAGTGGAAGACAAGAATCAAACACGTTGGATCACTCATCAAACGACTAGTTTAGGACTTGAAGGCTATAAATACCATATATAACTTCATTTTTATAAGTGGTTGTGATTGTAATAGCCTACTTGAACATATTTATTTTTTTTACATCAAAATTATACTTTGTATTGATTGAGTGTTAGGTGTGAGCATTAAACACCATCTTAAGTTAGAGTGTGAGCTTGGAAACACTTAAATTGTGAGAGTGAGCCTGAAAAAACTATTGTAAAGGTTGTGAGATGTGTGATCTCAAATTATTGTAAAGTTTGGTGTGACATTGTGAAAACACCAAGTTAGAGTTAAGCCTATAAAAACTCAAAGCTAGTGGAACCTTAACAAGTTATTAAGGAAGTGGAGATAGGATCAACGTAAATTTGAATCACTATAAATCTTTGTGTTCATTGTTCCATCTTCTACTTAACCTTTTTCTATATCTTCTACATGTCTTGTTCTTTAATTTTGGATTTTGAATTTTGAATTTGCCATCATTTTTCGAACCAACCAATTCACCCCCCCCTCTTGGTTGTCATCTTGGGACAACACCCATTTATCTTTCCTTGTGGGATGTGATCTAGCCTTGTTATTCTCCATTTCCTCGTTGAGTCAAGTGGTACAAACGTAGGCTCTTACTTGTCTCATCTATGATAATTTATGGTAAGGGTGTTCGCAACCCAGCTCAAAAAGTTCTCGGGCTATATATGCTAGCTCATGGCCCGACCCTGAGCTCAGTTGGGCTAGGCTAGCTCGAGTTAGGCCAGGCCAGGCGGTCAACGGGCTTTATTTTTTTAAAAAATTATTATTTTAATTTGTACAAAATGATTTTAATAAATTTTTCCACTTCAATCTTTCCTTTTAAATTTTTGAATATTTAATAGTAATTATATAACAATTTTCTAAAATCAGTGCCCCAAAACAAGAGTTTTGTGCGTCTTGTTAACTTCTAAAATTCTTATTATTATTATTATTATTATTATTATTATTATTATTATTATTATTATTATTATTATTATTATTATTATTATTATTATTATTACTATGAAAAAAGGTCAAATAGCATATTTGAGAATTGAAATGAGATCCCAAACTAAAATCAAAAAGGGAAAAATAGATCTTAGAATTTTTCAGATTAAATCCCCAACCATAACTAAAATAAATAAGCACAATTAAATATACAAACACACCATAAATATATATATATATATATAAATAGATCAAATAGAACAAATCATAGCAAAAAGCTTTTCTAAGTTTGAAGAATTTATGTTATAACTAGTGAATACAATTATGGACAAGAATTACAAAACATCAAAAATCCAAGTAACAGAGGCATAAAGAGATCAACGCTTGGGATATCGAAATAGAGTGACGGTTTCAGCTTTCAATTTTATCATTTTAAGTGGGTCCATGAGGTTGTGCATGGGTAGAGAAACTACAAGAAAGAGAGAGAAGAGGAGTGACTGACTATGGGAGAGGAGGCAACACAAATCAATAATTTTAGATGAAACAAGATAAAAGATTTGATGAGAGAGAATCAAGGTTTTAGAAGAGATAGCAAATCAGAAAGAGGAGATGGCGCAAAAGTGAAAAGAGGTTAGGATTTGTTAAATTGTTGGGATTCTATATATATGGGGGAAAAAATTAAAACCCTAGGGTAGAGCCCGGTCGAGCATTTGTTAAAATAACTAGAAGCTCGACCTGAGCCTAGCTTTTTACCCCAATGCCCTACCCTATGTGCTATTCAGCCCTACCTACCCATCTCGAACCCCTCGAGTTGGACCAGGTTTTTTTGGTTAATGGGCCACATGAGCAACCTTAATTTAGTTTAAGGTGTACATATAGTCTAGTCTTATTATCCCTCATTTCCTTACTGCCTCAATTGTTGTCAGAGCAGGCTATTGCATGTCTCATTGATCACAATCTATGGAGTTCAAAACAACCTCTTCCTTGATGGTAATTGTGAAAGATAGACTCTTCTGAGTAAATTTTTGAAATTTGAAATATGAAAAAATAGCATTAGAGACAATTTAGATTGCAATCAATGTGTTTTTAGTTAAGAAAATATATCTTATATAAATTCTATTCAATCTATTCATATATAAATTCTTAATTTTAGAGGTATTTCTTATTTTGAAGCTCATTTTTGCAAAAAAATGATTTTGTCAAGTGGTTATTTGTTTTGGAAAGTATATTTTGATTATTAGAATATTTGCCCGAAGAACAAAGTTAGACTTGCTTCTTAGAAATTAATTGATCATGCATTTCAATGGTAGGTTCAATATTAAACATACGGTAAAATTTTTCATGGTCAAGGATGAAGAATTATTAATATGAATTTTATCATGGTTGTTCTTATTATTTAAATAAGAAAGTAAATATGAATTATAAGAAGTTTAAAAGTTATTTATCTTAGTTAAGTTCTATAAATCTTATTCCATGTTCCTCAATAAATTATGATTTTTTTTGTTGCAGTATCGAAATTAAAGATGATTACTATGAAATTCATACTATTGAAATCAATGAAACTTCTAATTTGAAAAGAATTAAATTTATGAGATTGAACATTAATCATATACAAGAAAATTCATTTGCAAAGGATATAATAGTTGAGGTGGAAGCTCTTGAATTAATGATATTCAAGAACCTAGAATCAAGGAAGAAAAATATATATCATAGATTGCCTTTTTGTGGCATTTATCTATTCCAGATGAAGTAACTGATTGCCAATAGTTTTAATTGTTTAGCTTTCTTATATTTGCTATTTGGTTTGTTCTTATTTGTTGGGTTATTTCCTAGGTAGGTTTCCTATTTGCTATTAGGTTATTTGCTAGAAGGGTTTATTTATAACATTATTATGAGAAAGCCTAAATTATAATTTTCCTCTTGTTGTAAGAAGACTTGTCTTGTTTAAAGGACAATATTAATAATAAAACTCTTAAGTAGAATTTATCTAAAGAATTACAATGATATGGAGCACTCTTTCTTAAGGAGGTCCAAAGTTTATACTCTTTTTGATGAGTTTAATTAATTAATTGAAAATAGGACCAAAATCAAAATTAAGGGAAGGGGAAGTTAATTGACTTTGATTTTCTAGTTAGTTCCATAGTCCTAACAATTTGGTTTCATGGCTTAATAAAATAGCTAAAAAAATTTGATCACTATTGTAAGAGGGGCAGTGGAAGCAAGGATTTTTTAGGTTAAGAATTGATTGGGTAGTTAGCTTCAACAACTTTTATTGCAGTTGCAATAAATTATTTCTGGCTTAAGCATGACATCAAATAAGGAGGGGGAGGCCATAGCTATAGTAGCAATGCACCTTTGTCTAATAGCGAGGCAAACCAGCCATCAGATAGAGGTGGTGTGATATACCTGCCAACAAATGGCGACAATCACAAGGCAATAGAGTAGTTCCCAAGTACACCAAACTTGACTTTTCAACCTTTAGTGGCTCAAAAGACCCATTGATTTAGTCACAATGATGGGAGAAATTCTTCTCCAATCAGTGCGTAAATGAGGTAAATAAGGTAGGATTTGTAGCCTTTCATATGTTAAGACAGGTACAATTATGGTACCATCTAAGGATAAGCAAAATTGTCTAAACTCGGCCAACCCAACCACAACTCAACCACCAATCTCGATTTAAACCAATTGAGTTGGTCAGTTTTGACTTGTATATTTATTGATAAACCCAACACAACCTAACAAACCCGACCTATAATGGTCAATTTTCAAATATAGATTTTTTCGACCGATTAATAGTGGTTTGATTGGGCAATCGCTAAAACTTGACCAACCTAACCAATGCACATCCCTAGTACCATCAATTGGAATTGGAAAGACCTTCCATCGGTTGCACATAATTTAGAACTTGTTTTTCCCTTAGATTCAAACCTCTAAAGCACAACAATCTTTTGGGAGAATGGGTCAATCTAAAATAAACAGGTTTAATGGATGAGTATCAATGCCAATTTCACAAACAATTGGCCAACACTAGTAGATATGTGTGAGTTGATCAACATGCCTACTTGATTACAATAGGATTGGATGATTCAATTAGGCTAGATATTAAGATGCATAAACTACTTGATTTGGTTGATGCCATGAGCCTCACTCGAGCATTCAATATAAGCTACACAATGTCTTATTTGTTTTTCTCTTAGACCTTTCAAAGGTGACTCAAACCTTGCCTCACCTATTTTGCTGCCTATTCAGGATGGGCATTTTATCTATACTCCTAATTATGTTTTTTAGGCTTGACTTAATAATGGGACATAGGAGATCTTAGTACATATACAACACCTAGGAGAGTGTCGATCATTTTCAACAAATTTATCTAAATTTTAAGCATGAAAGATGTTAGGATCGGCCGGCTCATCCTTGGAATCTGAAATTAAAATAGAGACAACGGATTATTTTAGTGACATATCTAATCATATTTAATAGGATTTGAAGACACAATCATTCAATCAATTTCAGTAGGCATGAAGGGCGCGAAAAGGCATTCTAAAATCAATTAGCATTCGAACTAGCTCGTGGGGAGAAGAGATTCTTCTTAGAGCAATGCTTGTGCTGAAAACAACAATCAAGAAGGAACTGCTGGAGCACATCCAGTGCCTTCCCCCGGAAGTCACTCACTCCTCGCTTCCGGACTCTCTATGCTCTTTCTCTCTGCACCCACCGACCTACGCTCGTGCTACTCCCCGAGCAGCACTCACTACCTTTCAGTCAAGGGGAATTTAAATACCGTATAGTAATCTATGAACCTCATAGCATCCCCAGTTGCTCTAACTCTTTGTTCGAGAGGGAGTAATGTTATGGATGTTTTGTGGGTTGTATCTATTCTAGACTTTAGTAACTGATTGCCAATATTTTTTATCACTTAGCTTTCTTATTTTCTATTGTAGACCAAAACTGATATGAACCTCTAGTATAAAGACTAGAGATTCAACAATCTTTTCTCTTAGAAGCATCCCCTTAGAAAGCCATATCAATTCCTTACTAAGTCCTTGACCCAAATCCAATTATGTGGATGAGAACCTTAGAATTACGCACTCAAGTTATTAGCTTCGGTGCATGGATTTTGATTCAATAAAAATCAAACACGAGAAAAAATCTCTTAAGGAAAATTCTTTATTTTCATGCAAAAGGACGATGACTTTACAAAATGACCTAAAGGGCGTTTATATAGGGTACAATGGGCAACTACCCAAATTGAATTAGCAAACAACCTAATCCTCATTCATACTAAACATTTCCCAACATACTTTGGGCTTTAAACGATACAGAGCCCATTACACAATAGCAAACTCAAATCCAAAATACAAGAATTCCAGCAAAGATTATAAAACCCAATTATTATTATTATTGAGAGAAGATGCTGCTCGAGCCAATTATTATTATTGTTGAGATATATTGTTAGATTGGATGCTAATAATGATGTGCAAGAAATAGTTAGTATGTGAGAGACCAATACATAAACATGCTTTTGGTTATCTTAAAATGTGGAATGATAATCAAATAAATTACATCCACGCATTACGCAAGACAGTGTCTAATATATATATATATATATATATATATATATATATAAACCAAGAAAAAAAAGTACTATTAGATTGCCACATCATCATTTTTATATACTATTTCATTTTTTTAAATTAATTTTTCATTTAACTGCAATAATTTATATAAAATTTAAAATTTAATAATTGATAAATTATATTTGTAACTTTTTAATAGTCTATTAAATAATTATGTATTAATATAATTTTATAATATTGATTAAATAAATTATTTTTATGACCTTTAATCTTATATAAATTAATTACATATTAATATAATTTAATAATATTAATTTATATATATATATATATTTTTAAAAATTTGAAATGTTAAAAATATATGACTGTTAACTTTTATAATAAATTAATTATTAATTAAATAATTTATTTATAATAATAATTAATTAGTATATTTTTAAAAATTAAATAATAAAATATATAACTTTTGATATTTATAAGTTTGCTTGATTTTTTTTTAAATTTTTTTCTCTTTTTTTTTTAATGAAATTCATAATTTTTTTTATAATAAAAATGTGTACAGATTTTATTCTTAATTAGTGAAATTATTAAGTTATGAAATAAAAAAAAATATCTGATCGTTTCTATTATTTCAGCGAAATTGTCATAAAAATTGACTAAATATTTTATAGTTTATTTTTTTGCTATAAAATTTATTGTTAATTTACATATAAATTATTTTTATTTATTATTAAATATATTTATTTATATTTTATTATTTTCATTACTTTGCAAAACGCGAGCAATGGTCTAATTTTTATATTAATATTTAAATTTAATAAAAATAATAATTCATGTATTATATAAAATATTTAAAAAAATTATTAATAAAAACTTTGTTTAAACTATGTGCGATACACAAACCTGAGATTAATATTAAATTATGTATTTGCCAGAATATTAATAATGTATATATGTTTAGGCCGAATGGGCTCATTAGTTAAATTTCATGATTTTAATATCGATCCTTTTATGGTATACAAGTAGCTATTCTTAATCAAGGCAACATATTTTAATATCAAAATAATAAAATTACAAGTGGGTGTTGGATTCGAGTTCCTTATTCTGAATGCAGTGAAAATTTTCACTATTTTAATAACAAGAGTTATTAAAGAAAAGGATTATTCTGCTGTGCAATTCACAAATAACCCACAAAAGAAAGAAGAACCGGAAATAAATACATCAATAAAACAATTAATGGTGGAGTTGAAGAAATGAGATTGAGAACCAACCTGACGAAGAGTAAGACAAGGATTTGGATTGGCAATATTAGCTGACAAGACAATGGACATGGCTGGGATGTTGAATGCTTGGGATGCTCCCATTGTTACAGGAAGCCGACAACCAAAATAAATCTGTAAGAGTGTATTTATACCCGCACAAACAGTGTAGCTTGGATTGCCTCAGCTTGTTCTACCTGATATTCAGAATAATTTATTCTTTTAATTAGATAAAAAATCTTATTTAGATAAAATCTCTTATACATTAAAAACTTATATCTTGAGTCGTTAAAATTATTACTGATTAAAAATTGAATTCTAATTAACAGCTTAGTTTAAATTATAGAATCTGCTTACATTGCCACCACCTGCTAATTGAGCTATTAAAGAGGGTATGACGATAGTAATCCCCACGTTCGTTGCGTATTCCTGGAATCCCAAAACATAAACTTATTCAAATTCTGATGAAATTAAAATTCATTAATATATTGAACCAATAGCTTTATTCAAGCCAATAAAATCAATCTTTCACGTATCACTAAACATAAATAATAAATAGAGATGAAGTATAACCAACCTTAAATTCAAACAAAATCTTATTATAAAATTCTTTCTTCATTAAAAAGTGATAGAAATGTTTTTCTTTTTCATATGTTCTAAATTATATATTATAAGACATTTATCATTTTAGTAACTTAGTTAATATATTAAATATCTATTATACTCATATTTAATTTTACTTATTAGAAATATTTACTTTATCCCAAATTCATATAAGCACAATTGTTTTAATAATATTTCTCATAGTAAAATAACAGTATTATAGAAAAAATAAATGTAAATCTACACATATTTTAAAAATAAGATTAACAGTGGAATGGAAAATTCTCAATTGATACGGAGATTTACTCCAAATAGAGTGAAAATTCTCCGTATTTTCCTCCCATTGAGATGAGAACAGGGAAGTTTTTCTCCTTGTAGGTTGGGGCAGGATGAGAATGGGGAATATACTTCCCGTCCCGCGGGGATATATATCTCCTTTCCCGTAGGGATCCTACATATTTTATGTATATTATATATATTATATACATTATATATAAATCAAAATAGAGAATTATTATGTATGTTGTGTGCAAGTTATTTGCAATGAGGAATAAATTCAATTTTGTGTATTTTATCTTCTTCTGTTTTTTAAATTTTACTATATAGAACTATGGATTATTGTATCATGGTGTATACAATTATTATATATTATTAGTTTTTTTATATTATTAAATTTTAATTTAAGAATTAAAAAAATAAATTTCCCACAAGTCCCTACTGCAAGAGGGATCAAGAGTAGTTCTTTGGCCTTCTTTTCTAGCTCTCGGGCATGTGATTCTGTCTCATTGGGCTGTGAATCTGTAGATTTGGCTTCTTCAGGTTGTGATTGAATCTCCTGATTGCTTTTGGTCTGTGAATCTGTTGAAGATGGTTGTTGAATTGGAGATTGATGATCTTGGCAAAATTGGCAACAGCAAAATGGATCATGTGAAGGAAAGTAATGCACTCTATGTATCTGTTGGCAACAACTGCAGTTTGCCATCTCTTTCTCTCTTGTAAATACAATATGCCCAAAAAACGTTGCTCTATACAATCATATTTATATATGTGGAGTCCAGCTCCAATAAAAGTAAAAGACAAAAACAATAAAAAAAAAAAAATCAAACCATCCAGCTCACTTTTTTGACAAAGGAAAAGAAAAAGCTGCATAATGACAAACAGCAAAGAAAGAAGAAAAAGGGAAAATGAAGGAAATCAATTTGGCACCGAAAAATCACCGAAAAGTGGGCAGCCAAATTGATTAAATTGTCAAAGTTAACAGCTGTTAACTTTGAGAGGATTAACGCGGTTTGGCCTCTATAAATAGAGGCAAGTTTTTGATTTTTTAGGCAGTGAGAAATCAATTCACAGATAAAAATAAATCTGTGAGAGAGTGTGTGTGTAATTTTAGGAAAAAGGTCCTAAAATAAATTAGGAGAGAGAAAAATAGTGAGGTTTAATATTTTTAGAGTGTTTTTGGAAAATACTTGAGTGCCACTATTTTTGTAAAAATCTCCTTGTGTACCTACTATTTTTAATAGTGGAAGAAAAATATTCGGAGTTTGTCTCGTGGACGTAGCCCAAATAATTAAGGGTGAACTACGTAAATCTCTTGTGTGCTTATTTTATTTTTCTGGCATCGTAATTATTTTAGTTATTTTATTGCGGGGCCCTAACAAGTGGTATCAGAGCCGAAGGTTTCGGCAGGACCAGCCGGTCAAATAGCGGTGCCGGATCCGTGGATATATTTTAAAAATAAATATACCACGACGAAGAGAAAATTACGATGAATCCGTTGGTGCAGTCCGTTCGAAAAATCGTTCGGTTTTTTATTTTATAATGAATAGTGACAAATAGTAACCTCAAAGTTGACAGTACTATTCATCACTATTTGAAGTTACTGTTGCGGATCTGTTACTATTCAGGCTGTTACTATTCACGTATACAGTCACTATTCACGTGTATGGTACTATTTAAGTATATAGTCACTATTCACGTGTACGTTCACTATTCACGTATACGGTTACTATTCATTGGATAGTGAAATTTTGTCAGATTCAGAATTCGACATGGCAAACGACGGGGAAATGATCAAATTGACGGATTCAAATTATTCGATGTGGAAATCCAGAATGGAGGACTACCTCAATTGCAAAGATCTGTACGATCCAATTGAAGGTGATGATGCAAAGCCAGAAGAAATGAAGGAAAGGCAGTGGGAGAAGTTAAAGAAGCAGACACTGGGTACGATACGCCAGTGGATAGATGCTAGCCTATACAACCATGTGAAAAATGAAAAAGATCCCAAAGTTCTCTGGGAGAAACTAGAAAGTATGTACGAGGCTACGAATGCTCAAGGAAAAGTGTTCATGATCCGCAAAGTCATGAACTTGAAGTTGTCAGAGGGACGATCAGTTACACAACACTTGAACGATTTTGAAGGACTTGTAACTGAGTTAGCAGTTAGCGGTATGTCCTTGGATGACGAGATGCAAGCATGCCTGCTGTTGGGATCTCTACCGGATAGTTGGGATACTCTTGTGGTATCATTAAGCAACTCAGCTCCAGATGGCGTGGTGACGATGTCTATGGTGAAGAATAGACTACTCAAAGAAGAACTTCGTAGAAGAGATGTTGCCAGTACCAGTTCACAAGCCCTTGTCACAGAGAATAGGGGCCGGAGCAAGAGTAGAGGTCGAGGGCATGGAAAATCCAGAGATAGATCCAAGTCCAAGGAGAGGAGAAAGTGTTACCATTGTGGTAAGGAGGGTCATATCAAAAAGAATTGTCGTTTTCATAAACAGGAGAACGCAAACCGAAGTCAGGATAATGACAGAAATACAACTGCTACAGTCTCAGCAGAAGATGGTGAGGTGACGTTAGTCTCTCATGATGCAGATTGTTGTCACGTTGGAGATGCAGATACCGAGTGGATAGTAGACTCCGGTGCTTCATACCACTGTGTTCCAAAAAGGAAATACTTCTCCACTTACAAAGCAGGTGATTACGGCACTATTAGAATGGGAAATAATAGTGTTTCACAAATGGTGGGGATCGGTGATGTCTGCATAAATACAAGCGTCGGGTGCACATTAAAACTCAAAAATATGCGTCATATTCCAGATCTTCGGTTGAATTTATTATCTGTTGGTGTACTGGACAAGGAAGGCTATCAACAGCATACAGGTGACGGTAACTGGAAACTTACCAAAGGATCTTTGGTGGTGGCGAGAGGAAAGCTATGTTGCTCGCTATACAAAACGCATGCAGAGATATGTGCAGGTCAACTGAATACAGTTGGAGATGATGCTTCACCAAATTTGTGGCACAGGCGGCTGGCGCATGTTAGTGAGAAAGGGTTGAACATGTTGGCTAAGAAGTCCCTCATTCCCTTAGCCAAAGGTAAAATAAATCCTTGTGATTATTGTTTATTTGGAAAGCAACATCGTGTTTCATTTCAGAAAAGCTCTAGACGGAGAGATAGCAAGTTAGAGTTGGTACACTCTGACGTGTGTGGTCCCATGGAGGTAGAATCTCTTGGAGGAAGAAGATATTTTCTTACATTCATTGACGATTTCTCACGGAAGACATGGATATATTTGTTGCACACAAAAGATGAAGTATTCAAGCACTTTCAGCAATTCCATGCGATGGTGGAAAGAGAGACTGGAGTGGCATTGAAGTGTTTGCGCACAGACAATGGTGGTGAATATATCTCTAAGGAGTTTAGAGATTACTGTAGTCAGCACGGTATCAGACATGAAAAGACAGTTCCTGGTACGCCTCAACACAACGGCGTTGCTGAATGGATGAATCGCACTATTGTTGAAAGAGTCAGATCCATGCTCAAAATGGCTAACTTACCTAAGTCATTTTGGGGAGAAGCTGTCAATACTGCTGTCTACCTAATCAACAGACTACCTTCAGCACCTTTGGAGTTTGATATAGCAGAGAAGGTCTGGACAGGTAAGGATATCTCATACTCTCACCTGAGAGTATTTGGCTGCAAGGCATTCATGCATGTTCCGAAAGAGCAGAGATCGAAGCTTGATGACAAGTCAGTTCCTTGCACTTTTGTTGGTTATGGAAATGAAGAGTTTGGCTACAGGTTATGGGATCCGGTGAAAAAGAAAGTTATCCGGAGCAGAGACATAGTATTCCACGAGAATGAGATCATGACGGATACAACTGGGGAAAAATCTACAAATGACATTGTTGTAGATAGTACACCAGAGAGCATTCCTACAGATGATGCCACAGGAGGAGGAATGCCAGAATCAAAACAAGAAGAAACAGAAGAGCCAGTCACAGGGGATCAAGAGACCACTGTAGATGATAATGCAGAGGGTGTTGAGCAGGGGGAGCCAGAGAACCCCATTCCACCAGAAGAAGTTGAACCTCAGTTGAGAAGGTCAACTAGAGAACGCCAACCATCTACAAGGTATTCTAGTTCTGATTATATTTTGATTACTGATGAGGGGGAGCCAGAGAGCTTCCAAGATGTGCAGTTTTGCAGAGATAAAGATTGCTGGATAAAGGCCATGCAAGAAGAGATGAATTCTTTAAAGAAGAATGATACGTACGAGCTGGTGAAACTTTCAAAAGGGAGGAAAACACTCAAGAATAAATGGGTGTATAAATTGAAGAAAGATGATGGCAACCTAGTAAGATACAAAGCTCGATTGGTCGTCAAAGGCTTTACTCAAAAGAAAGGTATCGACTTTGATGAGATTTTTTCACTTGTTGTGAAAATGAGTTCTATTCGAGTTGTGCTAGGTTTAGCAGCCAGCTTGAATCTTGAGTTGGAGCAGCTTGATGTAAAGACCGCATTCTTGCATGGGGATTTAGAAGAAGAGATCTATATGGAACAGCCAGAGGGTTTCAAGGTCAAGGGAAAGGAGGACATGGTTTGTCGCTTGAAAAAGAGCTTGTATGGGTTGAAACAAGCACCGCGACAATGGTATAAGAAGTTTGATTCATTCATGGTAAAACAAGGATACAAAAGAACAGATGCAGATCCTTGTGTATATGTCCAGAGATACCCTGATGGTAAATTTATTATCCTTCTTTTATATGTTGATGATATGCTAATTGTTGGACCAGATGCAGAAATGATTAGCAGGTTAAAAGGTGATTTGTCAAAGGCATTTGACATGAAGGATTTGGGATTGGCAAGGAGAATTCTTGGAATGGAAATTATCCGAGATCGAAAGTCCTGCAGATTGTGGTTATCGCAGGAGAAATATATTGAACGAGTTCTAGAGAGGTTCAATATGAAGAATGCTAAACCAGTTAGCACTCCTCTTGCCGCACACTTCAAGTTGAGTAAGAAATCCTTCCTATCAACAGATAAAAATAAGGAAGATATGTCAAATATTCCATATTCATCAGCGGTTGGAAGTTTGATGTATGCAATGGTGTGTACAAGACCAGATATCGCTCATGCAGTTGGCGTTGTGAGTCGATTTTTATCAAATCCCCAGAAGTCACATTGGGAAGCAGTAAAGTGGATCTTCAGATACCTGAGAGGAACTTCAAAGTTATGTTTAACCTTTGGAGGTGAAAACTCTGCACTTAGTGGCTACACGGATGCAGATATGGCCGGTGACCTTGATGAACGAAAATCTACATCAGGTTACTTATTTACATTCTCAGGGGGAGCTATTTCATGGCAGTCACGATTACAAAAATGTGTTTCTCTATCAACAACCGAATCAGAGTACGTTGCTGCAGCGGAAGCAGGAAAGGAAATGCTTTGGTTGAAAAGATTCTTTCAAGAATTGGGTGTGCAGCAGGAAAAGATATATAGTTTATTGCGATAGTCAAAGTGCATTAGACTTGAGCAAGAACACTATGTATCATGCACGGATGAAACACATTGACGTAAGATATCATTGGCTCAGACTTGCAATTGAAGAGAAGCAGTTCCAATTGCAGAAGATTCATACTGACAAGAATGCTGCTGACATGTTGACGAAAGTCGTTCCAAAAGAGAAGTTCGAGTTGTGTGTCGGACTCTCGGGGATGAGTTCTTATTAAAAGAGTTGATGAAGACCTCCTCCAGTATGTGATGGTTGGAGCTGGAGGGGGAGAATTGTGGAGTCCAGCTCCAATAAAAGTAAAAGACAAAAACAATAAAAAAAAATCAAACCATCCAGCTCACTTTTTTGACAAAGGAAAAGAAAAAGCTGCATAATGACAAACCGTAAAGAAAGAAGAAAAAAGGGAAAATGAAGGAAATCAATTTGGCAACAAAAAATCACCGAAAAGTGGGCAGCCAAATTGATTAAATTGTCAAAGTTAACAGCTGTTAACTTTGAGAGGATTAACGCGGTTTGGCCTCTATAAATAGAGGCAAGTTTTTGATTTTTTAGGCAGTGAGAAATCAATTCACAGATAAAAATAAATCTGTGAGAGAGTGTGTGTGTAATTTTAGAAAAAGGGTCCTAAAATAAATTGGGAGAGAGAAAAATAGTGAGGTTTAATATTTTTAGAGTGTTTTTGGGAAATACTTGAGTGCCACTATTTTTGTAAAAATCTCCTTGTGTACCTACTATTTTTAATAGTGGAAGAAAAATATTCGGAGTTTGTCTCGTGGACGTAGCCCAAATAATTAAGGGTGAACCACGTAAATCTCTTGTGTGCTTATTTTATTTTTCTGGCATCGTAATTATTTTAGTTATTTTATTGCGGGGGCCCTAACAATATATGCTATGAATTTCCCATTACTAATATTCTTTATTATTCATGCAATTATAATATTAATCAATTATTAGTACATCGAGTCCACTGGACAATTAATGAATATGTAATTCGTCGTACATATAAATATTATTAGTTGAATACTAACTCACTCATAAAATACAAAAGATTCCAATTCAAAATATTTATATCTCTTTGAATAAATTACAATTACTCCTAGAGATTTGATTTAAAATATTAGTAAATTCATATTATTTTTAAAAAATGTATAATTTAAAATATGGTTTCTTCACATGAAAGAGAAGAAACACTGGGGGTGTGCATTATTTAGTTTTAATTGAGAAGCCAAACTAATGAAATTCGATTATTTCGATAATAGATAATTTGGTTTTTGGTTCAGTTTAGTTTTTTATTTAAAAAAATTTTGATTTTCAATTCATTTACCTCAATATTAGTAAGCAAACTAACCAAAATAATGGAATTTTATTATTTAATGTATAAAATATATTTTTTAACAATAATATAACATATATTATGATTTTTTATTAATAATATTTGATATTTAATATTTTAAATAATATATTTCTTTTTTATTTTTATTCTAATATTAATAACATATAAATTAATGATATTTAAATTAAAAGTCAATATAATTTGGTTATAACCGATAGCCGAACCAAAAATATTTAGTTTGGCTCGATTCAGTTATATTTTATTATTTTATTTATTTTGGTTCAGTTCGGTTCGATTATTATTTTAGATGTATTAAAATTTTAGTTAGTTTAAATTTCAATTCGATTTGGTTCGGTTAACCAAATGCACACCCTTAAGAAACACTACAAGAAGCAATCAATTCACTAATGATGGAATTCATCGGTAAACATTAAAAATTTATTAGTCTAATAAATTATCAAGCAATTGCCGACAAAAAGATTCGCTTCCCAATAACTTTGCTGGTAAATAACTTACTGACAAAAAACTAAAATGCTTGCTAAATACCTTCTCTTTTTTTCAGAACATTAGAGTCTCACAATTTACTCTCGAACTTTCTATTAGCAAGTACCGAGAGAAAATTTACAAGAAAATACTGAGCGATTTCTATATCCATCAGTAATACAGACAGAAAATCTCTCAGTAAATCACTGGAAAATATATGGGAATATATTGACATATTTATGTATTTGTCGGTATTCCTGCTTGAAAGTCTCTCGATGAATTGCTAAAAATTTTGTGGGAATATATTGACACATTTATATATTTGTGGATATTACCAACAAAGTGTATCTTGGAAAAACCTCCAAAAATCTTTGGAAATATACCAACAGATTTATGTATTTGTCGGAATATACCAACAAAGTGTTTTTTGGTATAACCCAAAAAATCTGTGAAAATATACTGATAGATTTAAGTTAGCATGTCTCTCGGTGAATCATTGAAAAACTATATACCAACAAATCTTCACATTGGTCTGCATTACCGATGAAAAGTATGTCGGAGATAATTTGGATATATGTGGATAGTTACTGAGAGGCTCATTTTCTAACATGTTTGATCTTGCTTTTCTAAGTTTGCCTTTAATTGCTCAAACCTGTTGTTGTAAAGATGATGAAATGACAAACAAAGTAGAGCTAGTCTCAAAAACATACTGTGACCCAAGTCCATAAACACACTTATTTTTCTCTCCTCCAAGAGCAAATAAAAACAGCGTGGACTCGCCTATGGGGGAATCAAACCAAGACATTTGTTCAAGGAAGGCAATGAAACGATTCTGCGACAATCATATTTCTTATTAGATTGACCACTATTAAAAAATTATTTAACTACGATAAATGTGTGTCACAAAATAACAAAATGACTTACATTTACATCACACGACTGCTGGTCTATAAAAGTCTGTCCATCATGATTGAATGGTTATGGGGGAAGAGCTTATAATTAATGGGAGGCTAATCAAATTCTGCCTCCTATATGAAAGTAAAAAATTAATGTATATTAGAAAAATAATTATTTTTAAAAATATTATTAAAAATATTATTAAAATATTTGTTATTCTTACAAGGTGTCGAGCATACTCGTAATGAGGTCCACTGCCTCTATAATGTGTGGATAGACCTATACCACCTACAACATTGTGCATTTAGTTATGAGAGGCAATTGTTGAATGGGCCTTGCCCTCTTCAGTATTTTAGTCGGCTTGAAACATTTCCCAAAGCTCATTGCTTATGAAGGTAGGCAGCTTTTAAACTTTGATGTAAGTCCTCTGGAATAGAGAGTTATCCACTACCTTCAAGCTCACTCGAGGAATTCGCCAAGGTGACCCCATCTCCTCATACATCTTCTTCCTCTGCTTGGAAAGATCTCAAGGTATAAGCTAATCTATTGTGAATGGTTGTTGGAAACCCATTTAGTTGAGGAAAAAAGATTTGCTATTACCCACCTCTTTTTTGTGGATGATATCTTACTCTTTGCTGAAGTATACATTGAACAAGCCTCTCCCATTAGTAATGTGGTTGGCTAGTTTCGTCAAAGGTTGAGGCAATCTATTAATTTGACTAAAACCTACGTATACTTCTCTAAAATACTCTAAAGCCATTGGACATGCGAATTGGGAACCATCTAAGAGAGTTAAAACAACAGAAAATGTTAGGAAATACCTCAACAACCTTTTATTCATGAGAGAGTCAACAAGTGGCTTATAATTTTTATTTTGGATAAAGTTTCCAAAAGGCTCGCTGCTTTGAATGCTTTGAGTCTCTTGATTGCAGGGAGAATGACTAGTGAATCATGTGCTGACCACGATCCCTTCCTAGGCCATGCAGACAACCTCCAATAAGATAGAGTAAATATAGAGTTGGCAACGGGACGGGGTGGGGCAGGGGAGCACTCCCCATCCCTGTCTCCGTCTTGGGAGAAAATCTCCATCCATCCCCGCTACACAAATGGGAGAATATTTTCCCATGTCTCCATCCCCGCAGGGATCCCCGCTCCCAAGGGGGATTTCTGAGGGAAATTTAATTTTTTTTATTTTTAAAAATTAAAATTTAAAAATATAAAAAAATAATAATAATTTATTGTAATTGTACACTTAATAAAATAATAATACAACAAATATATACAATAAAATTTAAAAAATATTATTAAAATAAAATAAAATACATTAAAATAAATTTATTTTGAATGTACAAATAATTAAAATACAATATACATTATATAATGTATGTAAAAAATAACAAACAAAATAATAATATATAATAATAGCATATAATATGTATAGTATAATATATATGTATATTATATATATAATGTATATAAAATGTGTATATAATATATATAGTATATTTTTTTTTTCGGATCCCCATAGGGCGAGGAGTGCACTCCCCGTCCTCGCCCCTCCCTGCCCAACAGGAAGAAATTTCTTCCCATCTCCATTCCCGTGGAGGAATTTTTTGGGAAATTCCTAGCCCGTTTGAGACAAATCCCAGTGGGAGGCGAAAATTCTCTGCCCCATTGACAACCCGAAGCAAATATGTCAAAGCTTTATATAGGGCTCAAGTGAGAAAAAAAAAAAGAAAAATTAACTTGGTTAGTTGGGACGAAGTTTGCAATCTAAGTGAAAGAGGAGGTCTCAATGTTAGGAATATTTCTACAATTAATGAAGCCTTTCTACTTAAATTAAATTGGAATCTCTTCACTAATACAAATAAACTATGGGTTAAAATCTTGAGAGCTAAGTAATGGTTGGCAGACAATATTATTCTCAACCTTATCTCCAAATTTTGTGGCTCCTATCTTTGGAAAGTTATGAGCCATTTATGGGGGAGCACAATTCATAATATTTGTTGGAGTGTAAATAATGGTGAATCTATTAACTTCTTGTAGGAGTACAAATGGATCGATAATGATACAAGACTGAAAGACCTAGCCATCAATCACATTCTTATTCAGCGTTAGAGGCATACGATAAATGATTATATGGATGGTAATGGAGCTAGATATGGTTTGAGTTTACTCATCTAATGCCATCTAGTGGTCTTCTCAATATAGCTGCAATCCTTCCAGCAAAAAAATGAAGATCTATACATCTTATATTGGGCTCATTCCACTAATGGGGCTATCACCACAAAATCAACTTATGAAATTATTATAGTTGATTGATGGAATGACAAAAATGGTAAATGGGACTTTATATGGACCTGGGATGGCCCTCATCACTTCAAGTTTTTCCTTTGGCTCTTACTAAAAGAAGGACTCTTGACCAATGTTGAAAGAAGGAGATGCCATCTAGCCTCTTCATATAGTTATGTCAAATGTGGTGTGACCTAGAGGATGTTCTTCATGCCATATGTAATTTCCCTATAGCCAAAAGAATGTGGTTTACCTTTCCCAAATGAAGCAATAGACAATTCTTCTTTTTTGTGACATCTAAACTTGGATTGAGAATAATATTATTTTTCAACATGGGTTAGAAACTAATCATTGCTAGCCCCTTTATTTTGGGATCACCTATTGGAGAATTTGGCATAATAGAAACTTGGCCATTTTTAGAATAAAAATGTGAGATTGCATGATATTACTTCGAATATTCATAGATGGGTGCATGAATTTTGCATGGTACATGCAATAAAAAATCATTCAACAATCCTTTGCATCTCAGAATGGACAAAATGATTAGATGGTTTCCTCCATCAATGGGTCATTATAAATTAAACATGGATGACTCTCTTAGAAATAATAGATAATGTGTAAGTGTAGGTGGCATCATTCACAATCAATCACAATGGAGCTTGGGTTGCAAAATTTATCATGAATAGTGGCTCATGCTTAATTACAAGGGTGAAACTATGGAGTAACTATCAAGGCCTCATCCTAGCTAGGATAAGGGCATTTGCCTTTTAAAAGTGGAAACTAACAACAAAAGTTTAGTAGAGCTGATTAATGTGAGGAAAGCCTTGCATAATGCCAATGCAACCCTTCTGGTAGGTATTCAGAATTTGCTGAAAATTGAGTGGCAGTTTACCATTCATCATGTCTATAGAGAGACAAATTTTGTAACTCATTGGATGGCCTCACATGCAATGAACTTTCCTATTAGCCTTCATATCTTAGACAATCTCCAAAAAGGAATTGAGTGTTGGTTGAATCATGATATGATTGGGGTGTCTTATAATAGAGTTATCATAATGTAATGCCATGAGGTTTTACCTCCATCTATAAGAAGAAAAAAGTTTTTAACTATTAAAATTATATGAAATGCAAAATTCCTTCATAAAATAGTGGCGAATCTTAGATGTGAAGTGGCAGTTCTACTTAGAATTTTGAAAAAAAAAAGACACTTAATATATGTGATCACATCATTAAAAAAATTTAATGAATTAAGAATTTATACTCTAAATATTTCTAAAATCTTTTAATATTATTTTCTTTAAATAAAAAAGAATTATGTTAATTGAGCTTTTATTTTTTGTTTGATCATATTTAAATTTTAAATAAATAAATTTTGATAGCTCTAAATAATTAATTTCCAGTTTATAACTCAAAATCCATTAATTAGCAATTAAATAAAAAACTACTATATGTTATAAACTTATAATGAAGCAAAGATATTTGATTGATATATTTTTTACTATAATTGACTCAAATAATAGGAGATGAACATCAGACATATTGAAAATTAAATGCATATCCAACCAACTAGTCTGCTGCACAATTTTCTCCGCAGTATATATGATTGATATAGACTTCCCATTCAAGTTGTAGAAGCTTCCAAATGTTGTGAATAAGTGGAGTATTCTTACAAACATGGTTATTGTTTCCTTGAAGTGAACTAACCACTCTCTAGTTGTTAACCTCCAATATTAGTTTCCTAAATCCCAGTTGCCATGCCAAAGCCAAGCCTTGAAATACTCCTTAAAGCTCTGCCTTAGTATACGATCCACTACCAATGTTCATCATAAATCCATTGATGAATTTACCCTATTGATCCCTAAGGAGTCCACCGGCATAGGAGCATTTAGTCCTTCCTTTATATGCTCCATTAGTGTTAAGCTTTACCCAATCATCATGAGGAGGTATCCAGCTACTTATCAGTTTGTGCCTATTTGAAATTGCTCCTATGATGGTTGTATTTGCAAAGTTCGGTTGGTTTGGACAACACACAACTAAATTTTAGAGATTTTGTAATACCCTGAAAAATTTTAAGTACTGATTTTCTACATTAAGTGAATATATGAGTGTAAATTGGAATGATTATGATACTATATGCAGTTTGAGTACTTGAAACTGATAGTGATAAGGTTGAATAATCCCTAATAAGTATAAAATTAAATCCGAGTATAGGCAATATTGGTATTTCTAAAAAAGATTTCGAAGAGGTAAGAAATTATGAAAATGCCCTTATAGCCCAAAATGAATTCGAGTTGTAATTTGGATGTGAAATATAGATAATTGAGGCTTTAAACTAGTTAAAGTAATTATTTTAATGATTTTACAGGATTAAAAATCGGAGTAATAGTTAATTAAAGAAAGTGAGTGTACCTAAATTATGGTATGAGTGAGTGTATTGAATAAAAATCTTAAATGCTATATAAGCATTTCTAGAGTATTCTCCATTTCTCTAAAACGCCATACTCATCACCCACATCATCTTCATCTCTTCTTCTTTCTTCTTCCATTTTGATGGATTTTAGCTTCTTTCTTCTTCCAAATTATGAAAATGCCCTTATAGCCCAAAATAAACTCGAGTTGTAATTTGGATGTGAAATATGGATAATTGAGGCTTTAAACTAGTTAAAGTAATTATTTTAATAATATTACAGGATTAAAAATAGGATTAAGAGTTAATTAAAGAAAGTGAGTGTACCTAAATTATGGTATGAGTGAGTGTATTGAATAAAAACCCTAAATGCTATATAAGCATTTCTAGAGTATTCTCCATTTCTCTAAAATGCCATACTCATCACCCACATCATCTTCATCTCTTCCTCTTTCTTCTTCCTTTCTCTAGCATAGAAACCATAGAATTTTTATAGAAAAACCAAATTTTGATGGATTTTAGCTACTTCACGCTAGATTCAACAAGATTAACATCATCAAATTAAAGGATTGAAGAGAAAGGGATGATGGAAGTGTAATTAAGTGAGGTTAGTGCTTGTATATTATTTATTTTGCTATTGATTGGTTTTATCTTGATTTTGATTATCAAAGAAGCTTATGATTTGATTATACATGATTGATTATGAAAGAATTATTTTTAAAGTGAATTGTAAAGAGTGAATTGTTGAAAGTAGTTTTCTTGAAAGTAAAATTACTTTTGTAATGAACAAAGAAAGTATTTGATGGTTCTAAAATGAATTTGTGTTTTAACATATAATATTGAAACATATATCTGTGATGATTAAGAGTTATGAACAAGTTAAGATTTATTTGGTGATTTTAGAGTTTGATGAATATTTGGGTTATGGAGACTTGAATTTAATTGTGTATTGCAGAGTTAGATACAACTTTATTAGTTTAATTGATTTGAATTATTAGTTAAATCATGAAAGGAAATTCCTGCAGAAATGTGTATGATCGTCCACATGGTCATGCATTTACCCATGCAAAAATCTGCCCTTCAAAACTTTAAAGAATTATTCCTTCAGTGATGCGCATGGTCATGCATTTACCCATCCAAAAATGTACCTCGTCTCTTAAAAATATCATCCATCTTATAACTTTCATAGTCTTTTTCCTAATAATTGCTTATTGCCTTCCATAATGGGGAGCTATAATTTGTTTTTAGTATATTAGGAAGGTTTCCCTCCATAAATCCATATTTAGAATGCAACACTTGCACCCATAACTAGTGGCCCTCTATGATCAATTTCTAGTTTAGCTTCATCATGAAGGCTTCATTCATCCCACGAATATTTTTAAAGTCTAACACCCCTCTATCTTTAAGGTTTGCACACACTCCCTAACCAAATTGATTTTCATGTGAAGGTCCTCCTTGTCTAAATAAAAGTACAACGAAATTGTTCTAGTTTATTACATAAGTTTGATGATAGGTATGCATTTTGCATCTTACAAAAAGGAATGGCAGCCAGCACATGTTTATCCATGTGATACGCACAACTAGAGATAGGGTTTTACTGTTCCAATCTTGCAACCTTGTATTCACCTTCTCAATAATGCTTTTATAGTTCTGCTAATTAACCCTTTGATAAAAAAAAGGGAACTCCAAGGTATATACTAAGATCCTTTATTGATATAACCCCCCATAGCTCTCCTCAATTGGTTTTTAACTCAAGAATAAGTTTTTTTTTTTTTTGAGAAATAGACCTTAGTTTGGGGAGGCTAATAGTTTGGAGATAAGAGGACCATCTTTCCCCAAATAGACAGGTTTTAGGCATTTTGCTGCATACTTTGTTGAATGTAGTGAGCCAATCATTCCATACACAACACAAATAAATATAATGATAAAGGATCACCCTAACGGACTCCTCTAATGTGATTAGAAAATTCTAAAAGTATCCATTCCAAAGTACCTGCATCGAGGTTGATTTAAGATTATGCATAATAACCAAGGATAAGGTTTGAGGGATACCTACTTTATCAAGAATGAAGTGCCAACTCAACTTGTCATCGGCTTTCTCTAAATCAATCTTTATAACCATGCAGCCTTCTTCCCATACACATTGTGTATAGAGTGAATCACTTTTTGGGATATGACAATATTATCACAATATGACATCTTAGTATAAAAAGTTAGTCCGATTGGGGCTTACTGGACTAGACATAATTAGCTTAAGCCTATTTGTAATTACTTGGTAATAATCTTCATCACTACATTGCAAAGGCTTATGGACCAAAATTGTGAGATATATCTAGGGGCAGACACTTTTTGGAACAAGAACAATCTTGGTTCTATTGGCCTTCTCAGTAATGTTTTTACCCTAAAAATATCTTTAATGAATTTTCACATTAATGGTCTCAACACATCCTAATTTTGTTGAAAGAAAGTTACATGAAATCCATCTATACCAAGGGCTTTTAGCGGGGCCATTTGAAATAAAGCATCCCTAACTTCCTCAGCCTCTAAAGTTTTACAAAAACTAGATACTTGTTCTTTGCATAAGAGGAGGGAAGCCAATCAAGGTAGTAAGGTTTGGCCGAATCACAACTTCCTTAGTATATAAGCTAGTAAAGTATTAAGTAGTAAGGAGCTTTATTTCTTTAGGATCTTGTGTCCATTGCCCATTTGCATTTCTCAACATCTTTATTCTACTTTATCATTTCCTTTGTATTACCATTTTATGAAAATAGTAGGTATTTCTCTCTCCAAATTGGACCCATTCCATTCTAGCCCTTTAGATCCATAATAATTCCTCTTGAGCCTCAATTGATTCAAGTTTCTTTTGTAAATCAACCTCTAACTTCTTCATGTTCTTTGACTTATGAATATCCAAAGCTCATTGAATGCCTCCGAGCCTCTTGAAAATTATCTTCTTTCTAAGAAAAATATTACCAAAAAATTTGTGTTCCACCTTGGAGTTTATTTAACATCTGTATTTTGGTTAAATATAATTAATAAATAATTTGGAAAGGTTAAAAGGTAGGTTGGAAGGAGAAAATATTTAATATATATTGGGTATATGTGAAATATACTTAAAGTATAAAATTCACTAAAAGATAAAAAAAGTCAAAAAAATAAATAATAAAGTCAAAGGGTAAAAGGTAAAAGAAAAAATAATCAAATAAATAAAAATTAAGATTATTTTTAGTGAAAGATGAAATTTTGAATTATTAATAATTAATTAATTAATTATTATAATACATATATGTGTGGTTAAGAAGGCTTAAAAATCAAAATATTACTTTTAGCTTCATCTTCTTCCTCTTCCTCTTCATCTTCTTTGGACAAAATTTATGGTGTCTTTTGAAGGATTTTAATTCTTCTAATTACACAAAATTTTATCAAAATTTCAAGGATTGAAGGTGATTTTGACGATTTGCCAAGAATCCAAGTATTCTTTAGTTTAAACTAGCTTTCTTGAATTTTTAAGATTATGTTTGATTAGGCTAGAGAGAGAAGTTTATTTAAATTGTTAAAGTTGATGGAAATGAAGTTAAAGTGGTGAATAAATAATGACTTATTAGTTAATTTGTCAAGATTTATATAAATGATGAATTTAGGGTTATGGAATGGGTATGTACAAATTAGGGTTTTGGTATGGTTGGATATAATCATGATAATGGATGAATTTAGTGTTGTTTTAATATGTATATAAAGATCTTATGGTTAGAAGTTGGATATGAATAAGTTTTAGTGGAGTTAGGGTTTATGGAGAAATTATGTGAAATTTGGATTTTGTATGAAATTGATTATAATTATTGAATGTAATTATTTTAGTATTATTTTGATATGTATATAATGATTTTATAGTTAGATATTGGAAATGAGTAGGTTTGGTTGAAGTTTGAATGAGTTAGTAAGGATAATTAATGTTTTGAAAAGATTTTGGGTAGAATAGATGTAATGGAAATTTAATTGATTAAATTATGTTGAAATGGAACTCTAATGCTATATTTAAACTTAAAAAAATGGTTTAGGATTGGATGATGTAGATTTCTAAAATTAAAGAATTGAAGGGAAATTTGAGAAATGAAGGTTGAAGATTGAGATTGATTTGGAATTGGCTAAATTTGAGGTTAGTGCATATTTTTATTTACTTGAGATTTTGTTAAATGTGGTTTGGTATAATGTACTTAGTTTCTTTAATATATGGATATTCATATAATCTATGCTATGAGGTATAGTTATGTGATGAGTATCACATTGGATACTTGCTCAATGTGAAATTAAAGTTTATATATGAAGTGCATAAGATATGTATGCCGAGCCATTGTTGAATGGCTATTGTTATGGTTATATGTATAATGTAGTAAATGTGAAATACGTTAAAAATGATGGGAAAAAGATGAGAAATATACAATGTGTCAAGGAAGTGAGAAAGAAAATATGAAAATCATGAAAGAAAGAGTAAATATGTTATGTAATGTGTGTATATTTGTGCAAATGTGGAAAACATATAGAAAAATGTGGAAAATGTGAAATGTGATTCAAAATATGAGAAATGGTTATGAAATAGTTGGAAATGTGATGTGAAATTGATTATAGCATGATATGATCACTTGAAAATGGAAAATGGATATAAAATATGAGAATTGAAAAAAGTGATGAAAAAGCATGGCTTCAGGTCCAGAGCATATCTCCATCTTTTGTGGGTCCAGCATATACTTCAGGAAACTCCAATTTAAATTTGAATTTTGATTTGCCAAATAATATCTCCTCTTCTCTTCCAGAATCAATTCCCAATTCAAACTTTGTTTTACCCTTATCCTTGCCAGCTCATTTATCTTTATCATCTCCAATTCAAAACTTAAATTCTTCTCCATCACATGTTCTCACTTCCACTCCATCATTTGTTTCAAATTTAAACCCTTCATTATCTCCTGTTCAAACTTTAAACCCATCTGCCTCTCCTATTCCAAATTCAGATATGTTGCCGGCTCCTTCCCCCTCACAAAATCCTCCTGCTCTTCTTTAACAGTTGACTTGTCTCAACATCCCTCCACTGATCTAGCCACTACCACTTCTTCTGATCCCATTTCTTCTTCTTCTCCTACCCGTACTCACTCAATGGCTCTTCGACCTTTCACTCTTAAAAATAAAAAATGATATGCTTATGTTTCTCTCAAATCACCAAATTACCTTCTCATTGAACCAAATACCTTTGCCCAAGCCAAACCATATGCTGAATGGCGTGATGCTATGCAACAAGAATTTAATGCTCTTCTCCAAAATGATACTTGTTCTCTCGTGCCCCGTCCTTCTGGTGCTAATATTGTTGGGAACAAATGGGTTTTTTATATTAAATGAAAACCAAATGGTGATGTTGATAGCTTCAAGGCTCGCTTAGTTGCTAAAAGTTACTCTCAGCAGCCTGGTATCTATTATTTTGATACCTTCAGTCTGGTTGTCAAATTCTCTACTGTACATACTGTAATAGCAATTGTTGTTTCTTCTGGTTAGGATATTCATCAGCTGGACATTTCTAATGCCTTCTTACATGGCTTCCTTGACACTACCATTTATATGGAGCAACCTATGGGATTTCAAGATGCCACTCATCCAAATCATGTCTGCAAATTGAATCAATCTTTATACGGCCTCAAACAGGCTCTGCGAGCTTGGTTTCAATGCCTCACATCCTTTTTGTTTCAGCTGGGTTTTCAGGCATCTAAGGCAGATTCTTCCCTTTTTCTACTCACACAAGGGTCTCTACGGTTTTACATTCTGATTCATGTTGATGATATTCTCATCACATGTTCCCAGGCATCTAAATTGACTTGGTTTGTTCAAAGGTTGCAATATGTATTTCCAGTTCGTGATCTTGGTGCCTTGCATTTCTTTTTGGGCATTGAAGTTGTATTCTCTGCTACTGGCCATATGCTCCATCAATGCAAATTCATTAATTCCTTGCTTGATCAATTTCAAATGCTTGATAGCAAGTCTTGTCTGACTCCGATGGCCACATCTCCAATTCTTACTAAGAATTCAGGTGACCCTTTCTAGAATGCTGAATTGTTTCGTCGACTGGTGGGCTCTTTTCAATATCTCACACTGACCAGACCTGATATCTCCTTTTTGGTTGGTAAGTTATCACAGTATATGCATCAACCCACTACTGAGCATTGGACTGTAGCTAAGCATCTATTGCCCTATCTTAAAGGCACTCTGGATCATGGTCTTTTCTTCTCCAAATTATCTTCTATGGATTTACAGTGTTTTTCTAAAAGTGATTGGGGAGGATGTCCTGATGATCGACGCTCTACAAATGGGTATGCAGTGTACTTGGGTAAGAATTTGATTTCGTGGTGCTCCAAGAAATAGGCTACTGTTTCTCGCTCATCTACTAAGAGTGAGTATCGATCCTTGGCTCATTCTATTGCTGAACTCATGTGGCTTCGTTCCCTTCTTCGCGAACTTGGTTTTCCTTGCTCAAATTCTACTGTTATTGGGTGTGACAATATAGGCATCATTTATCTTTCGTCTAATCCTCTTGTTCATGCTCGCACCAAGCACATTGAATTGGATTATCATTTTGTACGGGAACAGGTTCAAAGATGTGCTATTCAAGTTCGTTTCGTTGCCTCTGCTGATCAAATTGCAGACATCCTTACCAAGCCTCTTGGCCATCTCTTATTTCTTCAAAACCGAGACAAGCTTCGGCTCTGTTCCATGCCGCCTTCAGCTTGTAGGGGGTGTTAGAGTAACTACTTTGATTTAGTGTATCTTTGAATATTTTCCTATTGTATCTTTTATTATTTGTTGTATCTAATTCTGTTACATTAGTTGTCTTGATATCATTTAAATATCAGCAGCCCCTTCTTGTATGTAACATATGACAATTATTACAATTAATAATTAACTTATTCAACATAGTGTAATAGTTGTAGACTTGCGTAGTATTATGTGTTGTTGTTGGTTAGATTAGCACTACTCAAGCTAGGCCAATACTGCAAAATCCTATGTATTGGATTATAAGATAAACATTTGAATAAGAAAGTCAAATTTGGATTAATGTATTTTAGTGTGGTTCCTATAGAATAATCCTCATTCTTGAATGTTTACATGATCTATTGTATATTTGGTACAATACATGAGCATATTTATTCATGGAATTATTATGGGTTACTAGGTTCTTTTATATTAGCTAGTATCATTCATTGAGTAGAAATATAGGTTAAGCGAGAAGTGAATTTTAATTTAGTTACTATAGCCTTTCATTCTTTAACAATATAATTTATTTAGGAAAAATCACCAATTCTATTCTTAATCTAGATCAGTTTTTCAATTTTATTATAATTTGAAAAGCGTGTCAATTTGGTGTGTGAACTTTACATTCTATTATAAATCTAACCAATTTCATTTATTTACATGAGATTAACATGTGTTGTTAATGTGGCTTTAAATAATATAAATAAATTTATGATATGAAAACAATAAAGGAAAATTCATCATATCCCTCCTCAACATATGTTACTTTTTAAATTATATCCTATGTTCAAAGATGTATCAATTTGAATAATTTTTTATTTATCATCATTTATTTAGTTTATGAAATTTAATCTAATTTTTATGTTTGCACTTATATATTTATTTTTATTAACGAATTGTTTTTTCTAATATAATTTTTAAAATGAATGAAAAAGGTTAAATAATATTTTTAATATATTATTAAGTAGTTATAATATATAGTATAATACAATTTTATAATAAAAAAATCCCAAATTAAATATTAATTTTTTAATCTTTTCACTTAATTTTTATCAAATAAATAAAAATTAATATTATATATTTAAATATTAAAAAAATATTTACACAATATACAAAACTTTAGTTTTAGCTATTTTTTAGGGTAAATAGTAATTTTGTTTACTTAAAATATAATTTTTATTGTTTCTAGTATTAGGTAAAGAAAATTTTAAAAAAACTTTCTTATTATTAAAAATATAAAATATTTTAAGAAAAATTAAAAAAAATTATTTTTTTGTTAACTAAAATATAGAAAAAATATTTTGTTAACTATGTCATAGAATTAATTGAATCTAAATATATTAAAAAAAATAATCAATTCGAGCCATGTATGTAATGGAGTTTGTTTACTTTTATCAATAAGTGATAATGTCATATTTGCATACGATTTTATAGTTATTCTAATTGCATTTTAATATTTTTTTTACTAATGGAATTTGATCAATTCTATTTTGAAAGCTATCAAAGTATGACTTTAAAAGTTTGAAATTACAGTCTATTATGGCCGGAAACTGATGAAGATAAAGGCAAAGAGATGAAAAACAAAAAGGAGAATGAACAGGCTTAGAAGCATAAGACTTTGCATCTACATGATCATGCAAATCACCATGCATGGCCATGTAATTAAAAGAGTTATTTGTATTAGTGTGTACTGAAATGAAATTATGTTTTTACTAAATGAATTACGATATATAATATTTATTTTTATTGAATCAATAAAATTATTGATTTACTACAATGTTGGGTTTCAGAAAAAAAAAATAGAATTATTGAAATAGCTCCAACTTTGCTTAATTTTAAATTAATAAAAGTACAATGCATATTTTTTCTTTTATAAAAAAGAACCGATAATAGATCTAAAAGTACTCTTTTATATTAAAATTAAATTAATCTAAAGTCGACACAAAAACATTATCCCTTGTATAATATATTAGGGATTTCCTTCTCAAAGAAAAAGAAATTAAATTAAACAATTATCATAGTACTTAATTAAATCTGAAAGTTGACATGAATTCGAAATTTAAAAAGGAAGAATATTAAATATATCTTATCCGCTAAAGAGTAAATTAAAATAGAAAATGGAATCTTGGCCCACGAATTTTGGCTGTATTTCGTAGGTATCAAGTCTTGGCTGGATTAGTTAGCAGCATATGATTATTTGTCAATCATAGTTAGTAACCTTATTGCTTTATTATTATTATCATTTATTGTACAATTTGAAATAGAAACATTAATCAAGTAAAAAGTCTATGATTTGATCAATTAAAGATTAATTAAATTTAAGCTGGATTCCTAAGGTATCATTAGTTGGTCGGATAATTAGTTTGCAGCATATGATTATTTTAATTTTAAATTTAAATTATAAATTTTGTTAGAAAATCTTATATTTTATAAATTGTAAATTAAAAATTAATATATAAATAGAAAAATTATAGAGAAGAATAAGATAAGTAATCATATAAAATACAAAAATTTATGTGGTTTGGCAATTTACCTACGTTTATTAGAGGCTTCTCGCTTTGTTTCTTAGACAGAAAGTACAACCAATTTTTTTTTCTCACAATATATTATTTACCATCTGATATGATTTATATATAGCATTTACTTACCCTAGACATTCAAGAAAATTTTCCTATTCTAATCTCTTTTCATACTCAAACTTTATTATAAAACTTATAATTCTCTTCTTTATTGTAACTCCCAATACAAACTAATTTTGATTATGGGTTATTATTTAATAATTTTCACCTTGGCGATTAATCATCTCTTTAGAAGGCTCGCAACCTTGATGACCTATACCTCCACCTAGAGTTCCAACATCTTCATAAATTTTCAGTTTTTTACTTGGAGCAATCAATATTTGAACTTCTCCAAATGTAGCATTTTTATCAACATATCTGGCGGGTTCATTCTTCAAAGACTTAAGTAAATTTTTGGATTGATTTTATTTCCTAAATCACTTTCTCAAATATGTTTGAATTTATACTTCAATTAATTTTTTTTTATAAGAATTGCTTTTAAAATAAGTATAATATTCATTGTGTGAAATTCTTAATAGCACAAATAAAAAAGTACACATATCTAAATTGGAATTTTTTGAAAAAAAAATATTTAATTTAGAATTAACCATGTAATAATATAAAAATTATAATAAAAAATGTAACAAAACATCATGTTAACATGTACATAATTTATTGTATATTAAAATTGAAATATGAAGAAACTCCCTTTCTATTTATTTTTTAAAAAGTTTTGATATTTATAAAGATGGATAAACTAAAGTTGCTTCAGCTCAATTCTGTTAGAGAGAGAAAAATGTGTCTATAAATTAAGAAAAATATAACTCAACATAACCTAACATAGCTCAGCGAATTTGTATTTATAAGTTAATGACAATATGAATTCGGAGGCTATACGACTGAATTGAAAAAACATGCTGTTAAAACAGCAAAATTACTGCAAAACTAACATCATCATCTTCTTCTTCTTTTTAAAAAACTATTAAAAAAAGAAATCAAGAAAAGAAAAACTAAAGAAAAACCATATCGACAATAGAAAACAAAGGTACAAAAAACAAAAATTACAAAAGCACAGAATAAAAGTATTGAGTATTATAGATATTGTGTGTATGTTATAAAAATACAGAATAAATGTTAAAAAAATATTAATTTTATTATATAGACATTTGTTAGATGTTTTGTATATATTTAATATATGTTATAGATATTTGATAAATGTTATGTGTATGTTAAGTTTTTGTTACGTACGTTGTGTGTATGTTACGTAGTATTGTGTAAATGTTAGAAGAATACATAATAAAAGTTAAAAAAAATACATTATTTTTGTTATGTAGATATTTAGTAGATGTTATGTGTATATTTAGAAGATGTTTGGTAGATATCGTAGATGTTTAGAAGATATTGCGTGTATGTTACATTTTTATTATGTATGTTATATGTATGTTATGTGTATATTAAGTAAATATAAAATTAAAATAAATAAAGTTAAAAAATATTAAATAAATTTTATAGATGTTTGATAAATATTCTATGCATGTTTGATAAATATTTAGTAAATATTATGTCTTTATTGTAGATGTTTATGAAAATATGATATAAAAAAAGTATTTCTAAATAAAAAATATAAAAATAAAAATAAAAAAAATCAACGTCAAAATGAAAATGAGGAGCTATTAACAATAGCATAAAAATACAAAAAAAATACAAAAAAAAAAGTGAAAAAAAAGCTATATTTAAAAACAAAAAGATAGTGAATGGCTTAGAGGAGATTTAAGCCATTCCAAGAGCTCCATTTAATCCAAATTCTTTTAGTGATTTATTTCAAACTTTTCTTCTCTTTAATTTTTCAAGTCAATTTAGTTTTAATGATCAATTTCAATTACTTTTTATTTTTGGTTATTGTTTCAATTCTTGTAATGAGGAACTAAAATCCTAGTTTGGGTTAAACCTATTCTTTTGGTTGTCCTACGGTGAACTTCATGTTAATATAATTCAATTATTATTATCTTTGATTATTTTATTATCTTTGTACCTAATATTTATAATTATCTAGCCAATAATTACTTGATCTAAGATATTATGAGATCTAGCGAGAGTAAAAACATAATATTAATTAAAAAATATAGTAATTTTAAAAAATTTTTACTTAGAGATAAAAAAAATACTTAGGGATTGTTTAAAAATAATCACGAATCTTAAGAGATTAATTTAATTCTTATAATCATGAGATTAAACATATGAGTTAATATCAATACTAATTTTATAACTTAAGAAAAAATGAAACTTAATTTAAAAAGATTTGCTCAATAATTAAATAATATAAAATTGAATTAATAGTTTAGAAAGACTGAAGAAAATCAATTAAAGAAGTCTAATCATGTGACTTTTACTATAGAAGTTAATAAATTAGTTAGTTTATCTTTTTAATTTATCTCAATTGATTTTTTAAATAATAAATAATTTATTGGTTTGGTACTTGATTTTGACTTTTCATCGTGGAAATGATATTGTACTTATTTTATATTACTTGTCAAGATAATGTGCACATATAGTAGGACTAGATTTAGTGCAACATCAAATTCTTTCTTGACTGAAAAATTAAAGAAAAAATTAAACTATACAATGTTTTTTTTATTTTTTTAAATATTCAGTAAATATTTTTTAAATTAAAAATTAAAAATTTCATAAACTAAATGAATGAGGGTAAACAAAAGATTATTTGGATTGATAAATCTTTGAGATTAGGATAGAATTGAAAAATGACCTAGTTAAGGATAAATCTCTTTATTTTTTATATCATAAATTTATTTATATTATTTAAAGCCACGTTAACAGCACATGTCAGTAAACTCATGTGACTTAAAGAGATTAGCTAAATTTATAATAGAACACAAAATTTATTTATAAAATTAATACACCTTTAAAATTAGAATATAAATTAAAAAAAATATCCATGTTGGGATAAGATTAATTATTTTCCCTTTACTTTACTACTCACTCATACATTAGTTTGATAGTATTTCTATCCTAAAGTCCAGAATTCTGCGCTGTTATTCATGTTCCAATAGCACTGCATAGTATGGTTATTTTTTCAGTTCACGATGATACGATGTTTTGCCAACCAAGAACCTTTTTTTTATCAGAACCAAACCAAGAACCTATTGATGATGACATTGAGGTGATAGGAATGATATAGTATTGCTTTTGCTTTGTACTTTTCTATTTCCTAGCGTCTGTCACCCTCTCTCAAGTTTTGGTGGTGACACTGACACAATTTTAACAATATGTAGTTTCCTACTCCCATGCTAAAAAAAATGACTTAATTTTAATTTTTATAATTCATCTAGTTTTTTTTTTTTGTTGTAAAGATAATTATACTTGTGGTATTTTAGTAAAATTAAAAATTCACGGCCAAAAATTTAAGTATTGAATTTTAAATACGAAGCAATATAATTTATAAATTATAAAAATATTTAAAAATGTAATCACTAATTATATTTAGTATTTTTTTTAGATTCGTAGTTTTGGCTTATTCTAATTGATGTATAATTAATCAAATAATTCAGATTTAATTTTAATTGCTATTGTGTTATCAAATACTACCTTAAAACCAGTAAATGAGCTAAATTTCTCAAATTCATAGATTTTTATTATTTTAATAACTAAAGTTTGAATATCTCTAACATTTAGCTCAATCTTCTCCCAAAATTCAAAAGTAAAAGAGTTTGGTAACTGAAAAAAAAGTAATGTCATCATACAATAATTTTTATTTCTTGATTTCTAGCAATATAATAATAGTATTATTAATATATATATATATAACAATTTATATTAATAGTATATATGTTAATGATACCGACAAATGCCTATTATTACAAAAATTTTAAATCCCTTTCAAAATTTAGGAATTATTTTATGGTCATTTTTTAATTTTTGGTCTTATTTTAATACCTAAAGTATAAATATCTCTAAAATTTAGCTCAATCATCTCTCAAAATTCCAAGTAAAGCGTTTGGTATCTAAAAACATTTTGCACAACAGTTGTAAGAAAAACTATTGTTATGGGATAATAATTTTTATTTCGTGAATGTTAATAATATAATAATATAATATTCTTAGAAACGGTTTGGGTGCCATTCTTGACGACTGCCAGACACTTCAGAGTAGGTTTAGTTTTTGTAGTTGGTTGTTTACTCCTAGAGTCAGTAATGGAGTAGCTCATGCACTTGCCAAATTTGTTTTTCAGACTGCAGATGATTTAGTTTGGATTGAAGAAGCTCTTTCTTTCTTAGCTGATATCCTTATGCATGATGTAATTTCCTTGCTCAGTTAATGAGATTTCATTTTATATAAAAAAAAAAACTGTTATTAAATATAAATATATTAATAATATGTTAATTATACCGACAAATGTTTATTATTACAAAAAAAAATTATGGATTACTAATCGGGTGGTAGTGCTATTATTTTTTTAGTATTAATTTTTTATTTTTAATAATATGATTTATATATGGTTAAAAGGAGGTTTTTTAAGGAATGCTAAAAGAGTTATTTGTAGTAGTGTGCACTAAAACACTATAAGAATGCAGCGAATTATCGACAGAATTTTACCGAGAGAATATTATTTATTGGTAATACCGAGAGAATATCGAGAGAAAATATTTAAAAAATAAAATTAAAAAAATACCGATAGATTACCAATAGAATAACAACAGATACATTCACCGACAGAAATTTTATAGATAAATATAGCGGGAGATGATGTCGGAAATACTTTCCGACAAAAATTACTGACCGAAATATTTTTTCTCGGTAGTACCAATGAAAAAAGCTTCTATCAGGAAATGAATTCAATAAATTTCACATATTTGAAATTTTACTGAGAGAAATAAATTTCTCTCGGTAAGCATCCACCGACAGAATAATTTTTCGGTCTGTAAATAAAAAATCTAATATAATAATTATAAATTACATTTATTGCTAATTTTACAGAGAGAATTGGTTTCTGTTGGTAGTACCGACGGATATATTTTATGTAGGTAAATGAAAAGCAAAATAAATGATATTTATATATTTAAATTACCGAGAGAAATTTTATCTCTCGATATTTTAATAACAGAAATAATATTTATCGAGAGAATGTCGTTTCTCTCGATAACTTATAGTTGAAAATTAATTTTTATTGGTATTACTGAGAAAAAATTTTTCTCTCGGTAATATATGATGCAAAAGGATGTAATTTCGTTCTTCATCTACCGAGAGAAATACTCTTCTCTCAGTAAGTGTATTTTACTTTATTTATCGAGAGAAATATATTTCTCTCTGTAAGTGTATTTCATTTACCGAGAAAATTTATTTCTGTCAGTAAACGTATAGTAGTGGAGGTAATTATTCCTCCCATTTATTTCATTTACCAAGAGACGTATTCTTTCTCTCGGTAAATATATAATACTGGCGAAAATTTTTTTGCCCTTTTTATTTTATTTATCGAGAGAAGAGAAATGTCTTTCGATATTATCGAGAGAACCTTTTTGGTTGGTAAAATTACCGAGAGACACTTTTGTCTCTCGGTAAATTTACCCTAGATATAAAAAGCTTATTTTCTTCTTTTTCTTCCTTCTTCACCTCACCACCTCTCCTCTGCTTCTCTTCTCTCTCTCCATCTCTTCGTTTTTGCAATCCGTCATCGCCACCTCCTTCAATTTTCGTTTTATCTTATATATATATACAATTTTCGTTTTTGTCGTTGTCTCCTTCTCTGGCCCAGCAATGGCGTTTTAAGGTATTTAATTATATATATATATATATAATTTTTCAAAATTGTATTTTGAAATAACAAAGATTTAAGTTTGTTTGGTTCTCATCTCTCTCTTTGTCTCTGGTTATCTCCGTCCATCGTCGCCATTACATGTTCTCTGTCGTTGTCTCCTTCTCTAGTCCGGCAACGGCATTTTAAGGTATTTATTTTTTATTTTGAAATTTCAGATTTCAGTTCATTTTATGGAGCATCTTTGGACTATTGCCGAAATATTTTTCTTCAAATTCGGTATTTGTAAACTTTTGATGTATTTTTTATATTAATTTATTGATAATCTATGTATAATTATAAATAATTTGGATTTTTATGTTTTTAGTGTAATTATTTTAATTTTTTATTTTTATTATTTATATCCGAATGTGTTGCCGTGTATGAATTTGAATATATATATATATATATATATTTTTTAATTTGATATTTGAAAATAATTTATAACATTAATAAATTCAGTGAAAATTTTATAGGCAAGAGGCAAACAAAATTTCAAATGCATAATTATCAGCTCATAACTCAAATTTCACCATAACTCATTTCGAGTGCAGAAATGATGTGTCAAACACTTGATTAAACGTTAGTTTGCCACTTTAACTTCTAAAATATGTTTCAGCCGTAATATTAACTAAGATGTAGAGAAGGGATGCATACCAACATAGCCAAAGAGAACACAGTATAGAGCTGCCACAATTGGCAAGGGTATAGAAGCAAGAACAGCCCCAAATTTTCCTGTTAGAGATGATCATACAGCCGTTAGAGCTACCAGTATTTGAGAAAACTTCTGAACATTGTGCTGAGGTCTTAATTGCAACATAAATGAGATATACAAGTTCAACACAAGTAGAACTGTCAACAATCAGATAAAAGAGACAAAATACAACATATAATAGATCATTATAGTATACTGCACCTAAGACAGAAAAGAAAAGTATGAAGCCTGCTGATATTTCAATGACTCTCCGACTTCCAACTCGTGTTAATCCCAGAAGACCAGCATTTTCGCTACAAGAGAGAATTATTAGGTCACATCATTAGCAGAAGAAGCTAGGATTAGGATGTCCAGCATCTCAATGAATTGCAACCACTCAGTAGTTTTTACACATCTGCCTACATGAATTGACAAACATGGAACCTTCAAATACCAACATAGGTTTTTGCTATTCAATTAAGACCTGGGAAAGAAACATAAGTTTTATCCTTAAATTATCTTCAGGAGAATGGTTGAAATGTCAATTTTACTAAATAGAAATGTAAAAAAGGCCTATTTCACCAGAATTTCACAACTTAACCAGGTTAAGAAAAAAAATGAAGCTAGTCCAATATTTCACTAGTTGAATATTGATGCATGAATTACAGTCAACTGAAGTTCAGAGTAACAGACATCATCATCTAAAAATTTGTCTGCAACAAAAAGCAAATAACTGAGTTCAAAATCATTACACTGAAGCAGTCAAGCCAGTTCCTGTACCAGAAGCTGCAGCCAGCAAAGTTCCGATTCCCTGGATATTTATGAAAGTTGAATTAGTCAACTAATGTGATGTAAGAGGTCATAAAAAAAAATGAGGGATCATATAGAATCTCTTAATTGTTGATACCAGCCAGCCAATGCCACGGCTGAGTACAGAAGGTGGTATAGGAGTGGCACTTGTTGCATATTTAATATTTTATTTCAAAAGAACTATACAATTAATTCAAAATTATTTTACAGATTTTAAGCTTGGTCAAAAAGACTTTTTCCACTTTGTCCTATTCTAATTCCTAGTCTTTCTACTCCATGATTTTAGCTGATTTTATGGACTTGCGTAACGTAAACTATTAGAACTATTAATAGCAGTGTTCATAGTCAGTAAAAATATAATAATATCATCTCTTTTATCTCTACTATTTCTTCTCTATTTTGCTGGGTAATTGATTCTTCTGCTATTTCTTAGCTCCTGAGTTACTATTAATTCAGAAGTTCTTGTTGAATCCTGGAGGATACGCTACCGTCGGCGAATTATCCTTAAGGACAGTGCTTTTTGTCACGCCTCAAGAAAATATTCTGCTCATCTTTATCCTATCTCTATATTATTTTCTACCATTTTCCAACAATCTTAAGGATAATGGCAGGAAATACTTCCCCTAACAATACTTCATTTATTGGCCCTATTGATTCTTGTGCTGCTGGTGTTCCAAATGGGGCTCCTGCTGCTATGATGCAACCTGCCATGACAATGTCCAAGCCATTTCCAGATGTCTCCAAAATTGAGGTGTTCAATGGTGACAATTTCAAACGCTGGCAGGAACGTGTATTTTCAGTTCTTGATATGCATGGAGTCGCTTTTGCTCTCACCGACACCAAACCTGCAGAAACTTCCGACAAACAATGGGAATTATGGGTCCATGCTAATAAGGTATGTAGGCACACTATTATTAGCACTTTATCTAACGAGCTCTTTGATGTTTATTGCTCTTATAAAGAAGCAAAACAAATATGGGAGTCCATGATTGCCAAAAATACTGCTGAGGATGTGGGCAAGCAGAAATTTGCTATTGGCAAATTTTACAAATGGGAGATGGTGGATGATAAAGACATAAAGGCACAAATCCATGAGTATCACAAATTGATTGAGGACTTGAGATCAGAAAACATAACACTTCAAGAGGAGCTGGTTGCTGGATTGCTTATTGAAAAATTGCCAACTTCATGGAGCGACTACAAGCAGCAACTCAAGCATAAACATAAGCAGTTGTCCCTTTCTGAGCTTATCACTCATATCATCATTGAAGATACAAACAAGAAAGAGATCAATAAAGCTAAAGGAAAACAGATCGCTGCCAACGCTAACTTAATCCAAGACAAGCCACACTACCAAAACAAAAGGTATGAAAAGAAACCTGATTATAAGCCAAAAACTAATATTCCTACTTTTAAGAAAAAAGGTAGTTGTTTTGTTTGTGGCAAGCCAGGCCATCATGCACCTCAATGTAGAAAAAGAATGGGGAGAAATGACAATCCTGCTAAACCAAAGGCAAATTTGGTGGAAGCGGATGACATAATTGCTGCGGTCATTTCTCAAGCTAATCTTGTGGCTGATGTGAATGAATGGGTCATAGACTCAGGTGCTACGAGGCACATTTGTGCAAATAGAAGCGCTTTTTCATCTTACACTCAAGTTAGTGTAGGAGAAGAATCTGTGTTTCTAGGTGACTCAAGGACTACACAAGTTCTTGGAAAAGGCAAAGTGCTTCTTCGTCTCACATCTGGCAAATTTTTGAAACTAAATGAGGTGCTACATGTCCCTGAAATTCGAACTAATTTGATTTCTGTTGCTTTGCTTGGTAAAAATGGAGTGAAAGTTGCTTTTGAATCTGACCAAGTAGTTATTACTAAAAATAATGTGTTTGTGGGTAAGGGATATTGTAATAGTGGACTATTCGTATTGAATGTTTCCAAGATTATTAATGATGAAAATGTTGGTTCTTCTGCTTACTTGATTGACTCTTTTAAATTATGGCATGATAGAATGGGTCATGTAAGTTTACCTTATATTAAGAAAATGCATACAATTGGTCTTATATCTAATATTAATTATTCATGCTTAGATAAATGTGAAGTATGTGCTGAATCAAAACAAACAAAGAAAACTTGTGCTTCTGTTTTTAGAGAAACTGAATTGTTAAATTTAATTCATACTGACTTAGGAGATTTAAAGCAAACTATGACTAGAGGAGGTAAAAGATACTATATAACTTTTATTGATGATTTTTCCAGATACACTAAAGTATATTTATTAAGAAATAAAGATGAAGCCTTTGACATGTTTCTTGCATATAAAAATGAAGTAGAAAATCAATTAAATATGAAAATTAAAAGAATTAGATCAGATAGAGGAGGTGAATATGTCTTGCTTAATGATTATTGTGAAAAAAATGGCATAATTCATGAAATTACCCCACCGTATTCACCTGAATCAAATGGGGTAGCAGAAAGAAAAAATAGAACTTTAAAGGAAATGATGAATTGTTTACTTGTTAGTTCTAATGCACCAGATAATTTATGGGGTGAAGCAATTTTATCTGCATGTCATTTACAAAATCGAATTCCTTATAAGAAAACTGGAATTACACCTTATGAGTTGTGGAAGGGTTATCCTCCTAACTTAAAATATTTAAAAGTGTGGGGGTGTTTAGCCAAAGTTATGCTTCCTGAACCAAAGAAGAGAAAAATTGGTGCAAAAACTTCTGATTGTTTATTTATTGGTTATGCTAATTGTAGTACTGCATATAGATTTCTTGTGCTTAAAAGTGATATTTTGGATTGCAACACTATTATTGAAACTAAAAATGCTGAGTTTTTTGAAAATATTTTTCCTTTAAGAAATAAAATTATTTCTAATGCATCTATTAGTGAAAATGAAAGTAAAGTTGAAGAATTAAGAAGATCAAAAAGACAAAGAAAAGAAAAATCCTTTGGAAATGATTTTTATGCATATCTTTTGGAAGATGATCCTTTAACTTTTTCAGATGCAATTTCCTCTTCTAATGCATGTTTTTGGAAAGAAGCTATTAAAGTTGAAATTGATTCTATTTTACAAAATAATACTTGGGAACTTGTTGATTTACCACATGGAGCAAAACCCATTGGTTGCAAATGGATTTTCAAAAGGAAATTAAATCTTGATGGTTCAATTAATAAATACAAAGCAAGACTTGTAGCAAAAGGTTTTACTCAAAAACAAAACATTGACTACTTTGATACTTATGCTCCTGTGACCAGAATTTCTTCAATTAGAATATTAATTGCTTTGGCTTCTACTTACAAACTTTATATTCATCAGATGGATGTTAAAACTGCATTTTTAAATGGTGATTTAGAAGAAGAGATTTACATGGTACAACCAGAAGGTTGTGTTGTCTTAGGTCAAGAAAATAAAGTTTGTAAATTGCTTAAGTCTTTATATGGTTTAAAACAAGCACCAAAACAATGGCATGAAAAATTTGACCAAGTTTTGTTAAGTAATGGTTTTTCTTCTATTGAGGTTGATAAATGTGTTTATACAAAACTTGTTAGAAATAATTGCGTAATTATATGCTTATATGTGGATGATATGCTCATTTTTGGTTCATGTCTAGATATAGTTCAAGAGACAAAACAATTTTTATCTTCTAAATTTGAAATGAAAGACATGGGAGAAGCTAAAGTAATTTTGGGTGTGAAAATTATACGAAATGATCATGGGTTAATATTGACTCAAGAACATTATGTTGAAAAACTTCTAAAGAAATTTAAGAATTTTGATGTGAAACCTGTAAGCACTCCATTTGATGCTAACAGTCAGTTAAAGAAGAATGTTGGAGTTGCTGTATCTCAGTCTAAATATGCTCAAATCATTGGAAGTTTAATTCATTTGATGAATTTTACTCGACCAGATATAGCTTATGCAGTGTGTAGACTGAGCAGGTACACTCAAAATCCTAACCATGATCATTGGAATGCATTGGTACGTCTAATGAAATATCTGAGAGGTACCATAAACTATGGTATTCTATATAGTGGATTTCCCGCTGTGCTAGAAGGGTATAGCGATGCAAACTGGATTTCAGATTCAGATGAGATCAAATCCACTAGTGGTTATATTTTCACCTTAAGTGGTGGAGCAATATCGTGGAAATCAGCAAAACAAACTATTATTGCTAGATCGACCATGGAATCAGAGTTTATTGCTCTAGATTTGACTGGTAATGAGGCTGAGTGGTTGAGAAACTTCTTGGCAGGCATTCCATTAGGAATAAAACCAACACCCTTTGTGTCTATTCATTGTGATTGCCAGGCTGCAATAGCCATTGCAAAAAATAAAACCTTTAATGGTAAAAATAGGCACATTCGGCTGAGACATAATGTGGTAAAGCAGCTGCTTAAAGATGGAGTTATATCTATTGATTATGTGAAGTCAGAAGTGAATTTGGCCGATCCTCTGACTAAACCCTTGGGAAAGAAATTAATAAATGAAACATCGAGGGGTATGGGACTACAGCCTATTAGAGGAAGTCAACAATGATGGTAACCCAACCTATGTGATTGGCGATCCCATGAAATAGGTTCATATGGGTAATAACAAATCATTAGTTGATTTATGTTAGCACTTTATAAAGTCCTACCTATAATGTTAGTGCTAAAACTGCAAAGAATGTGAGGTTGAGTTAAAACTCTTAATTATTTTCATATCCTTCATAGGTGGTGTATAAGCTGCAGTATACACATGATGGAATGACCTATATGAGAGTGGAGTGGAGCCGCTCCTATGAGATTAAAGGCAAATCTCTAGAGCTCTCATGAATTTCCAGGCACGCGCATGGCTTATTAGCGCAACACCGCGTCAAATAGCAGAATAGAGAAAGTACATTGTGATTGGTGAAAAGTTTAATTTACATTAAGAATTATTTGGTTCATAGAAGTTTAGACTTCACCAAATATTCGATAAATTAGCTTTCACTTAATTAAGTTTTAGTTCATAGTCCAAAAGACACTAAAATTAATACATTGTACTATACCCAGCAAAAGTTTTATTAAAAACTGTGTTTAATTCTTTTGAAATAAGTGGGGGATTGTTGCATATTTAATATTTTATTTCAAAAGAACTATACAATTAATTCAAAATTATTTTACAGATTTTAAGCTTGGTCAAAAAGACTTTTTCCACTTTGTCCTATTCTAATTCCTAGTCTTTCTACTCCATGATTTTAGCTGATTTTATGGACTTGCGTAACGTAAACTATTAGAACTATTAATAGCAGTGTTCATAGTCAGTAAAAATATAATAATATCATCTCTTTTATCTCTACTATTTCTTCTCTATTTTGCTGGGTAATTGATTCTTCTGCTATTTCCTAGCTCCTGAGTTACTATTAATTCAGAAGTTCTTGTTGAATCCTGGAGGATACGCTACCGTCGGCGAATTATCCTTAAGGACAGTGCTTTTTGTCACGCCTCAAGAAAATATTCTGCTCATCTTTATCCTATCTCTATATTATTTTCTACCATTTTCCAACAGCACTTCCATATCTTGATGCGGCAATGATTGTTCCAGTAGACTATGTCCAAGAAGGGAATTAAAAAGGAGATTGATAATAAGCAAGAGAGTAGGGATACAGGGACAAGCATAAAAAAACTAGTTGGAAACTTTCAGGAGGATACAATTAGTTATAAAGGCAAATTAGAACAGCAGCAGGACACACAAATTGAAAGCAATCCATACAAGTGTATCCAGTTTTTACTTTTACATTCACGAAGGCTTTAATATTTCATTCAGAAATAAATGGTCATAAACTTTGAACTGGCATTTTCACCTGCTCATCTAGCGAATTTTGTCAAGCATAATATTAAAAAAGGGACATCCTTGGCTATGTTATGGCCTTAGCAAAAGTTGAAGTAGAAAATTACTGTATCGAGCATCTACCAAAGTAATAAATGAATAAATGCATTGTTAAAAGAATACCTCAATAACTGCAACAAAACAAGCAGCCATCATTGCAAAAGTATCGCCTGCATCAAAAGTAGGACCTCCCCATTGAAACGGATATGGAAACCTTATCCTACACACAGTGAAGTAAAGCATAATAGAAGGTCTTAATGATTTTATAATTCCCTCTAGGATCTATAAGATAAGCATAGAAAAAATTGAAAGCCACCAAACTAATCGTAGCAGAATACAAAGGTATAGTCAGGTAAATCATAAATGTTATTTTCCAGTGGACACTACTCCTCACATTCCAAACTGCAAATACTATGAACCTGAAAAATGTTATAGGTATACCTAAATTGAACTTTTTTCAAATATAAATAGCAATGACTAAGGGGAATGTAATTCATCCATTTTATGGTAATTAGAAAGTCATCTTTAGAGCAAAATGGTAATTAGGAAATTAGAAGTGTGTGATAAATGAAAAACCATATACTTCCAAATAGCTATTATGAACTGTTGAAGCTGTTATGTTATAACACCAACAAAGCTCTACAGCAAATCTGCTTAACGGTGGGTCAAATACTACACCATATCTTAGCACAGAACAAAGTCAGATTATAAGGGATGAGAAATAGTTTTCTGCCATTACAAATTATCAAGTTCTCAAACACCATCTTTCTGATACACATTATAGGCATAGTTCCAACGATAGACAATAAACAATATTAGGTATCCACATTAAGTTGCGGTTTTGAGCTATTAGCAGCAATGAATTATCCATTGGATAGTTGACACAGTGTAACATATGGCAGACTGGAGGAAGCAATGGAACTTATAATTCAACATGTGATCTCAGATTGTCAGTATAAGGTATGCAATCAAATCAACCAAAGAATAGTTGTTGGATGTTAGCTCACCAAGGAGCCCAGAACGATCAGTTTGACAACTAATCTGTGTGTTTGGAGGTTTATTATCATATGCACCAGCTACCGTCAAAATTTCTGCAAAAGCCCATACAACTGCAACAGAGATTAGGACTGCAAACCTGCCCAACAGGGCTCCTTTTGATTTCATCATATGGGGAAGAAACTGCAAGAGAATTGGCTGCAAAGTCAACACTGAACCTTGAGAAAAGCAGGTAAATTATTTCCAGAAATTTAAGACAAAAAATAAAGGTTATATGTTCTCCTATTCATATGCCATAGATAATCTTTCTAATTCTCAAATTTTACATGAGCGAGGAAATCTCAGTTACACCTGCTAAATTAGCATCACTAAGAGTAGAAGGCACAGAATATGAATGTGAAGTAAAATTCACCACTTCATTCCTTCCAAGGACCCATGGCAACGCATTTGTAGTTCCTACCTAAATTACCATTAACCATGCCTATCAAACCAGAGGAACGAAACAGGATAAAAGATGCATATTTTTACTCATATCCTATCCACAAGTTTACATTACAACCAACACAAGAAATCTCATATGGCATGCAAAAAAGTTAACTAATAGTGTATTCTTTTTAACTAAGTTCCCTGGCAGAAGATTGATTAAGAATGTAACTCACCGATTAAGGATGCCACTCACTGATTACCATTAAAAAAAAAGGATGTCACTCACCTGAGATAGGAAGACCACTATAAACAAAGTTGGAAGTCCAATTTCGATACATTTCGCCAGCTAGAAACATCAAAAGAAAGGTATGTAACACAAAATTAATGTCTAAATTGGGAAAGATGCAGTAACAGAACATATAGTTCCTTACAAAATTGTAACATCAATATTGCAAATAGTTTAACTTATCAGCTCAACCAGGAAATACAAATCACAATGAATCATCTGTTTAAACTAAAAGGTATATTTGAGGCATGATTCAATATATGAAATGCCTTTGCCTTATATTGTCTTCCATTTGCAGTAGTAGGAACAAACGTAAAGTTCATCACAAAAAGGTGTTTACAAAGAAGCAAGGAGTTAAGTCATATAAACTCTGTTTATATCACCAATATTCAAAGGTCTGACTATAATAGTTATCAATTCAAAAATATGAATTCAAATGATTCATTTAATCTTCCCTGATTCGTGCACTCCTCACTAACAAATCAAATAAAATATTATCAAGTTTTGCCTTCTCATTGAAGAGAACACTTTTTTCATAATTTTCATTGCTTAGTAACAATTCAGAGTTTCAAATATGTATGACAAGTTTTTGTTCTCTCAACAAACAAAACCAATTTCCATATGTTTGGAAGTATGCATTATCAATGGTATAGAGAGATATGAACTAGAAATTTTGGATTTTACACAGGTAATTATTACTTGCTGCAAAAGACCTTTTAGCATTCTTACTTGTGGGAACCCATGTGAATACAGACCAAGTCCAGTGAGAGTCACAAGAGGAACAGCAGCAAGAGGGCTAAGAAATCTGCATCCCAAGACATCCAAAAATGACTCCATAGACATAAAACAAGCAGATATGAATAAAGATATTTCAAATCCTTCATGACATTTCTGCAGTACCTTGCGAAAATTCTCCAAAAACCAAAGAAGCCAATTACCATTTGAAAGAATGATGCAATAATAAGTACTCCTTGTACAGCTTGCATGGATTGTTTAAACCTCTGAAATAATCAAGAGAAATAATTTCAAGATCATCAACTCAAAAATACATTAAACCTCATATTAAAAAATTCTAACTACATTTTCACCTTAAATGCCTTTCAAAATACCAAAAAAGTGATCTCTTCCAAATTCTTCAAGACCACAAACAGAAAAAATAGAGCATGGTTTTCACCAAAATAAGTAAACCAACCTCACGGGGACCGAGCAATACAAAATTACTATTATTGTTTCTCGACAAGGCAATGGAGATGGCAGGTATAATGAAAGCATAGGACCCTCCAATCACCACAGGAAGCCGAGTACCAAAACATGTCTGCCAGAGAGTGCTAATTCCAGCAACAAATAGCATAGTATTGATAACCTCAGCCTTTTCCACCTAATACAAAAGCAAAAACAGGAATAACCTATTCAAAATAAATTGTACAAACTTTAATTTGAAATTATGAATAATCTGCTATTTAATACGAGTTTTGACAGCTTATTACATTGCCACCGCCCATTAAAGGAACCAGTACGGATGAAATTATCGCGGTAGTTCCAAGCATCACTAGGTAGTGCTGAAATCCTAAAAGAAGAGCCTCAGCTGCAACAAGTGGAGCAAGTTTTATCAAAATTAATTTGTGTACTCAAATTTATTACTTATTGACCATAATAATCACCATTAATACCCAATCAATATATAAAACAATAATCTCTTGATTTTTTTTTCCAAAAACGCAATAAAATACAAAATTACTAAGTCAAAATAGTAACTCTCCTCATTCATTTTCAAAAATCGAACCATTGTCATAATCAAATTGATTTTTCTTATTTTGAAAACATTACATCTGGTCTAGGAAATAAAAAGCATCGATTTGTAAGTAATATGAACAAAAACTAGCCATTTGGCCAAAATTAGACCTGCAAATGCAATAGAAGGAAAATATCTTGTCAGAGAGGGAAAAAAAAATAACCCAACAAAATCTTAGCTAAAAAAGCTTTGTTTGGTAAATCGGAGAATGCAGTAAAACAAGAGAAAATTAGGAAAATCTCTTGTATTTAAATTGTAATTAAATTTCTGAAGTCCCAAGAAACCAACTGGATCCTTTTTTTTTCCTTCTTTTTTCTGACAGAAGAGTCCGATAAATTGTTTTCACTTGACTGAAAGAGGCACAAATGTAAAACATTGTGGAATTAAAACATTTCCGCTCGATTTCCTGTCCGTTTGTTTCTCGGTAACCAAACGGACTGTATTTTTTTTAAAAAAAAACTATGATAGAAGACACCAGCAATAGCATCGGGAACTCATCATTAATTAATATTTTCATTTTTCAATAAAATGATCAACAAAATGGAAAAAAAAAAAATTGATACTACTAGAAAATCGCAAGGTAATTGGAACAGTAAATAAAAAATATAAAAACTAAAAAACGAAAAATTAATAAAAATAAAAAATAAAAAAGCGCGGGAAATATATTAACAGTGAAGAGAAATTTTGAACAAGGAGAATCAACCAAATGCAAGAAACTTAATCAGCTTAAATTCAAATTGAGTGATTGAACTTGTATCTAGCCAAAAACAGAGTAAAAAAAAAACTGAAAGAGAGACTAATACCAAATCTGTTATATAATAAAGAAGAAGCAATGACACTCAAAATTAATAATCTTTTTTTTTGTGGTGTATAACAAACAGTAACAAACACCGTTTTTGTTATATAATAAAAAATAACAAATCTCCTGCTACAATTCAGCAACACATTACTTCCACTAAGCCACTTTCTAAAAACTAGTTCAACACCTTAACTAACTAGTCCTTATTTTATGGAGAAACAAAATAAATAAAAAAACTTAAATGCTTACGGCTACAATTTCCAGCTGAAGCTTATCACAGCAAACTAAAAATAAAAAAAAAAAGCAAGTTTAACAACTAACATTCACTCCCATAAACTTGTTTTACTTTGCTGAAGCAACTTTCTTTACACCAATCTTCTCCCTTAACTCCAGGAAACGTTGCCTAGCAAGAGGTTTTGTCAAAATGTCTGCCAACTGTTCATCTGTTTTCACATACTCTAACTCAATAGCTTCAGTTTGCACACATTGACGAATAAAATGAAACCTGGTATCGATGTGCTTACTTCGATCGTGGTAAACAGGATTCTTCGCCAATGCAATAGCTGACTTATTGTCAACATTAAGCCTGGCTTTCACCTGTACTTGACTGATGTCACTCAAAATTCTTCCCAACCATACACCTTGACATGCTCCAGACAAAGCCACAACCTTCTGCTTCTGCGACACCCAAGTTATAGGATTTTCTCCCAGATAGTATAGCACACCGGTTGTACTCTTTCTATCATCGATATCTCTAGCCATGTCACTGTCACTAAAGCCTACAAGCTCCATATTTGACTGCTTCTTTTCATAAACACAGCCAAAATTAAGAGTACCTTTCACATACCTCAAAATCTGCTTCACAGCTGTGAGATGTGAAGTCGTCGGTGTCTCCATATATCTACTCATCACACCAACAGAGTAGGCTATGTCAGGCCGTGTATTCACCAGATAACGTAAGCTCCCGATAATACTTCTGTATAGTGTTTCATCAACAGCAGGTTCTCCATTCCCAAATTTACTCATCTTCGTTCTTGGTTCCATGGGAATTGAGCAAGGATTGCACTCCTCCATTCCTAGCTTCTCTAGGATTTTCCGAGCATACCCAGCCTGACATAAGGTGATTGACTCATCATTTTGCCTCACCTCTATACCCAAATAATAACTCAACAGCCCAAGATCACTCATTTCAAATTTCTGTTGCATCTCCCTTTTGAATTGAGCAATAAACTGTTTGTTTGAGCCGGCTATAATTAAATCGTCCACATAAGTTCCAACTATCATAGCTTCAGCACCCTTGATTTTCTTGTAGAGAGCATATTCCTGTGGACATCTAATAAAACCAATCGATTGCAAACACTGATCAAGTTTAAAATTCCAAGCCCTCGGTGCCTGTTTTAATCCATACAAGGCTTTATGAAGTTTTAGTACCTTGTTTGGATTTTCTTTGTCAACGAATCCTTCTGGCTGAGCTACGTACACCTCCTCTTCTAGTTCTCCATTCAGAAAGGCTGTCTTCACATCCATATGATGTACTTCCCAGTTTTTGATTGCTGCAAAAGCCAAAATTAATCTCACAGTTTCTAATCTGGCCACAGGTGCAAAGACTTCGCTGTAATCTATACCATACTGCTGTGCATAACCCTTCGCCATGAGTCTCGCCTTATGCTTCACTATTTTTCCTTCTGGATTCTTCTTCAGTTTAAAAATCCATCTAATGCCGATTGCTTTATGATTCTTCGGCAAATCAACAAGTTCCCACGTTCTGTTCTTCTCTATGGATAGAATTTCAGACTTCATGGCATCCCTCCAATTTTCATTCTTAGAGGCTTCCTCATATGAGGTCGGTTCCTCTATAGAAAGAAAACAAAGGCCAGCTTCCTCCTCTGCTTTGTTCAGTTTTTTGTAAATCTCTTCTAAAGATCTGAATTTTTTAGGAGTTGAAGTGCTTGATGATGACGCCTTTGAGATACTGTCTGGCGTTGATGAGGTTGAGGACGAATTCTCTATTTGTCTTTCACCTCGATCAACTTCAGTTTGTTCATAATTCTTCTCCTCTGTTCTGCTCTGTTTTACTGAAAGTTGAACGGTAAATGTTCCTCCTTGCTCATCTTTGTCTTTTTGCATTCTCTTCCCAACACCATTTCTTCTCTTCTTCGAAAGACACATCCCTGCTCACAATAAGTCTGTTCTTCTTTGGATCCAAGAGTCTGTAAGCCTTGGTCCCATCTTCGTATCCCAACATAACAGTATTCACGCTCCTATCAGCAAGTTTGGGAAGTTGTGAAGATATAATCTTGGCATGAGCAAGACACCCGAAGATTCTAAAATGATGAACCTTCGGTATCTTCTCAAACCAAGCTTGATATGGGGTACCTCCTTCAACTCCTTTTGTTGGTGACCTGTTCAGTATATACACGGTAGTTCTAAAGCTTCTCCTGTAATATCCTCATATATGGCCTAAAAGTTTTGATTAAGTTGTTGATGTTGTTGTTATTGTTGTTGTAGTGATTTATTGGATTGAATATATGTGTTATATTGCAAGAGAAAAGATATTGGAAAGTGAATGCTTGTGTGTATGTGTTTTGGGGAAAAGAATTAGGGTTTAGAGAGAATGGTATATGTTGTGTATATGATGATATATATAACATATAAATTGGTCAAATATAGAGTCAATATAAGAAGATATTTTATGTGGAATGTGCAATTACATATAAGGGCTTATATGAGACAAAAAGTTAGTTATATGATTGAGGGCATTTTGGTAATTGCTTGGATAAGATCACTTGGTGGAGATTAAAAGCAAAATTTGACTTTGTGTCTTCATCATTTTCCTTCTTTCTTTCAAGAAGTGGCCGGCTCTCCAAAAACCAAAAGGAAAGAGAGGTGTTCTTGATGCTAGAAGCAAATTGAAGAAGCAATCAAAGGATTTGACAAGAGATTTGTGAAATTTCTTCATTTGAGGTAAGATCTTTTCCTTGATTTCTTCTTTTCATTTGATGGGGTGTTTGAAGTGAATTAGGGTTTGTAGGATTTGATGATGAGATGTGTTTATGATGTGTTTTCAAGTGTTAAATTGGTTTTAAGTTAAGAGTTTAATTAGGGGTTGTTGTTGGAAGGGGTGGATGTTGATTTTGAAAGATGGAGAAGGATATTGATTTTAGGGTTTTGAGATGGTTTGTGTTTAAATGTATTATGAATGTGTTGTGAAGTAATTCTTGTGATGAATTTGTGTTTAGAACATTGTTTCCATTCATTTGAACCATGTTATATTGTGTATGATGAGTTGGAGTGCAATTGGAGGAGAGTTGTGCATGTTAGGGTTTTTAATCCATGGGTGACACGGCAAAAGGGAAGGAGAGACACGGCCAAGTCATGGAACTTTTGGGCGTGTTGGATTAGTTTTGAGAGACACGGCCGTGTCCCCAAGCCGTGTTAGCTACTGTGATTTTTGGTTGAGAGACACGGCCACAAGCTTGGCCGTGTCCCTCAAGTGGTCTGCCCGTGTCCTTCAAATATGTTGGTTAGGGTTTTATTTCTTTGTTCTTCTTGCATTGTTTGGATTCTTCAAAGGTAATTTGGTACATAAACCTAAACATAAACACTTTAAACATACTTCAAACAAAGAATGCCCTAATCAAATGAATGTGGAAGATCATAAAGCTATGAATGACATAAATTGTACTTTGCCCTAATTGCATTGTTGAGATTGAACAATGTTATGTTATGCATTGTGAATGGTAATATGTTCCATGAGTAATGTATAATGAAATGTTATATCAAAGATGCTATGATGATTCAAATAAGAGATGAAATGTGATGCAAAGCCATTGTGATTGGCTATGATGATGATATTGAAAGAAAGAAGGCATGTTTGCCTAAATGTTGATGAGAATTGGAAATGGAAATGATAAATGAATTGTGTGGCTAATGTGTTATTCCATTTTCAGAGTTTGTTGTTGGTGGCATGCCTAATAAGAGTAACAATCTCTTGAAGTTAGGTTGGATTGAATCCTTGAAGCCTAATTGAGATGTTACCACCCTTGAAGCTAGGTTGGGTTGGTTCTTGAAGCCAAGTTGGGTTGAAGCTTAGCATGCTTTGCTCCCCTTGAAGCTTGGTTGAACCTAATCCTTGAAGCCTAGTTGGGTTTATGATATTGATACATGTGATAACAAAACCAAAGCATTAACTCTGAAAATTGAATGGCATATTAGTGTGTCTTGGGCCCATGCTTGTCTATGTTTAATGTTGTTCATGAATGGTTTAATGAATAACTAATGAGGTATATAAAAAGATGTTGAAATGTGATATGTCTACATGTGTTGGATTATAAAATGTAAAGATATGTTGTTAGCTTTGCATATATGATGTTACATGTATAGTATGGATTGAGAATTGGCATTGCATTGCACTAAAGCATATCGTTAGCATGTTTTATCTTACTAAGCCGTTGGCTTAGCGCGATAGTGTTTAATCGCGCAGGTAATAGGGTTGAACCCGAGAGCTCTTCGAGACCGAGTGAGAGTAGACAGTGAAGAGTTGATTTTGGGAACTTAAAGATCAGAGGAGACTTGCCAATCATGTATAATTCTTTTATATTTTGTAAAGTAATGATTTTAATGTACATATATGTATATTTGTAAATATAGAATTAAATGTTTTCATATATGTAAATATTTGATAAATTCCGCTGCGTATTAACTAAATGTATCTATATATCTATTTTGATTTGTATTACAAGTTAACTACTTATTTTTCTATAATGTATACAATTTAAAGATTATGGTATGGTTTAAAATGTTTTGAATGTTAAGAAAATCCGTAGCATCTCTATGTTTAGTGCATGTATACTACATTATGGTGTTTGTAGTGTGCATGTATTGGATGTGGGGGTGTTACAATTGTTTTGGTATCAGAGCCTAGGTTTGAGATTCTTAACCTAGGTAAAATGTAAGAAAAAGACTATTTTGATTTTAAAAAGTGGTTTTGAATAACATATACGTTTGAGATTGGCAGTCTCTGATCTTTAATAAGATATAATCTGCTGTGTTTGCAGTGTTAGGTTGTGATGGATTCTCACTCACGACAGTCAGTTGAGGGTAGTGCCGAGAGTATTGCCCCTGATGATGGAGCTAGGGTTGTTAGTGCTGGGGAGGCACCTGCTTCGGTGTCGGGGAGACCAGCTGGGGAGGAGGTTTCGCCAGCTTGGGTTAGGCATGTGATAGAGGCTTTGAGGCCAGCACCAGTGCAACCACAGCCACCGCCACCACCCCCTCAGCCTTTAGTTTCAGTGAGGCACTATGACAAATTGAGGAAGTATGGAGCGGAGGATTTCATTGGTACTACTGATCCAGCTGTGGCTGAACAGTGGCTAGACAGAGTTCAGAGAGTCTTTGTTCAGTTGCAAGCTACCTCGGAGGAAAAGTTTGACTATGCAAGATCTTTGCTACAGAAGGATGCCTACGACTGGTGGAAAACAGTGCCACATTCTATGGAAGATCCACCAACCTTGTCATATGCCGATTTTCTGAGAGAATTTGAATTGAAGTATACTCCTAGGGAGTATAAGGACATGAAGAAGATGGAGTTCTTGAGCTTGAAGCAAGATAGCAAGACTGTGATGGAATATGGGTTGAGTTTATTAGATTGAGCCATTATGCTGGGGGCATTATAGCTGATGAGATAGATAGATGCCGGAGGTTTCAAGAGGGATTGAGGCCCTCTATCATGTGCTTAGTGGCTGGATCTAGATATCACGATTTCTCCCAGCTAGTGGCAGCAGCTCGAAGTGTAGAGCGAGCTCAAGTTATTGCAGCTGCTTCCGAGGAAGAGGTTAGGGTGAGAAGGCCCCAGTTTGAGGCAGGGTCTTCTTCTGCTAAAAGAGGTAAAGGAAGCTTTGCTCCTCGGGTCAGTATAAGTCAAAGATCAGCTGGTAGGTCAGTGCAGTTCCAGAGGCATAGATTTAGACCTGCAGCTTCAGTGGCAAGTGCTCCGACCCCGATGATTCAGAGATCCACTCTTCCCATCTGCATCCATTGTGGGAGGCCACATGGTGGTCCTTGTTGGAAGGCTGGTGTTACAGGGGTATGTTTCAGGTGTGGGTCACCAGATCACTTTGTGAGAGACTGTCCTGAGAGGCAGGAGCAGATGCCAGTTGATTCTGCCGCTTCTCGAGCTAGTGTGAGGGGAGGTAGAGGAGGCAGAGGTGCCAGCCGAGGAGGTAAAGCAGGGTTCAGTTCTAGAGGTGGTGCTACATCCAGAGAGAATAGACCAGAGGAGGTTGGATCTTCCCAGAGGATGTATGTTATGCAGAGGCAGCCGGATGCATCGGCAGTCATAGCTGGTACTTTTTCTTTATTTGATACTGCAGTACTTGCTTTGATTGATCCGGGTTCCACCCATTCTTATATTAGTGCATCTGTTTTGCCTGTGTCTGATATGCATGCTGAGTCTCTAGGATTTGATGTTTTGGTGACAAATCCTCTAGGGCATAGTGTGATTGTTAGTAAAGTGCATAAAGATAGTGCAGTGAGGGTGCAAGGTGAGGAGTTCCTTGGAGATTTGATTGAGATGCCATTTAAGCAGTATGATGTGATTTTAGGCATGGACTGGCTATCTCGACATGGAGCTGTGGTAGATTGTAAGAAGAAGATTGTTTCTTTGAGAACTGGTGATGGTAGAGAGGTGATAGTATCTAATGAGCAGGAACAGCTAGCCTCCTTATTTGTTTCAGCTGTTGCAGCTAGGAGGTTGATTAGAAAGGGGTGTGAAGCCTATCTTGCTCATGTGGTAGATACTCGAGTAAGAAGTTCTCCTATTGATAGCATTGCCACAGTTGCAGAGTTTCCAGATGTTTTTCCAAAGGAGTTGCCAGGATTGCCTCCTGAGAGAGAGGTGGAGTTTGGTATTGAACTGTTGCCTGGTACCACTCCTATCTCCATTACTCCGTATAGAATGGCACCAGCAGAATTGAGGGAATTGAAGGTGCAGTTGCAGGAGCTATTGGATAAAGGATTCATTCGCCCCAGTGTTTCTCCTTGGGGAGCTCCTGTGCTATTTGTGAAGAAGAAAGATGGTACTATGAGGTTATGTATCGATTATAGGCAATTAAACAAGGTGACTATTAGAAATAAATATCCTTTGCCTAGAATTGATGATCTCTTTGATCAGTTGAAGGATGCAGCTGTGTTTTCTAAAATTGATCTGAGATCTGGGTACCATCAGCTGAGAGTAAGAGGTGAAGATGTTCTTAAGACCACCTTTCGGACCAGGTATGGACATTACGAGTTTCTAGTTATGCCTTTTGGTCTGACGAATGCACCTGCAGCCTTCATGGATTTGATGAATAGGGTATTTAGGCCCTATTTGGATCAGTTTGTAGTGGTCTTCATCGATGACATTCTGGTGTATTCGCGGAATGAGGAGGAACATGATATGCATCTGCGGATTGTGTTGCAGATTTTGAGAGAGAAGCAGTTATTTGCCAAATTGTCGAAGTGTGAGTTCTGGTTGGATCAAGTCACTTTTCTCGGACATATTATTTCAGCAGAAGGCATTAAAGTTGATCCGAGTAAAGTTGAAGCCATTTTGAATTGGAGTCCACCCAAGTCTATGACAGAAGTTAGAAGTTTTCTGGGTTTGGCAGGCTATTACCGACGGTTTGTGAAAGGGTTTTCTTTGATAGCTACTCCACTCACCAGATTGCTTCGTAAGGGAGTGAGATTTGTGTGGACGGATCAGTGTCAGGCTAGCTTTGAGCAGTTGAGAGAAATGTTGACTCAAGCGCCTGTTCTAACTTTACCTGTAGAAGGCAAACCATATGTGATCTACAGTGATGCTTCACATAGTGGTTTGGGATGTGTGTTGATGCAGGAAGGTAAAGTTATAGCTTATGCATCTCGACAGTTGAAACCGCATGAGCTTAACTATCCGACCCATGATTTGGAATTGGCAGCCATTGTGTTTGCATTAAAGATTTGGCGCCATTATTTATTTGGGGAGAAATGTTTCATCTACACTGATCACAAGAGTTTGAAGTATTTGGGTGTCCAGAAAGAACTCAATCTTCGACAGAGGAGATGGTTGGAATTGATTAAAGACTACGACTGCTTGATTGATTATCATCCAGGTAAAGCAAATGTTGTTGCTGATGCCTTAAGTCGGAAGTCTTTAGCGGGTTTAACAGTTTATTCGCTCTCGTTGCTTGTTGAGTTGAGAGCTTTGCATGCCAGTTTTGTACTTTGTGATGATGGTGCATTATTGGCACAGTTGCATGTGAAACCAGTTTTGTTGGATCAAATCAAAGAGGCTCAGTTGATTGATATGAAGATTCAGAAGATTATTTTAGATTGCAAGAATGGAAAGAGTAGAGATTTTGTTGTGAGAAGTGATGGGAGCCTATGGTTTAAGAACAGATTATGTGTACCCGATGATGCTGATTTGAAGAGGATCATTTTGGAAGAAGCACATCAGTCAGTATTTGCTATGCATCCGGGTAATACAAAGATGTATCATGATTTGAGACAGCATTACTGGTGGATTGGGTTGAAAAGAGACATTGCTGAGTTTGTATCTAAATGTCTCACCTGTCAGAAGGTTAAAGCAGAGCATCAAGTTCCAACTGGATTGCTTCAACCGTTGTCAGTGCCAGAATGGAAGTGGGAAAGAGTGACAATGGACTTTGTGTCTGGGTTGCCATTGACACAAAAGAAACATGATGCCATATGGGTGATTGTTGATAGATTGACTAAGACAGCTCATTTCCTTCCGGTTCGGATGGATTACTCTTTGGAGAGGTTGGCTGAGCTGTATATCCATGAGATTGTGAAATTGCATGGTGTTCCAACTTCTTTAGTGTCTGATCGAGATCCCAGGTTTACTTCAAGATTTTGGAAGAGTTTGCATGGTGCTTTGGGTTCTCGACTGCACTTTAGTACTGCTTTTCATCCACAGACGGATGGACAGTCAGAGAGGGTGATACAGATTATTGAAGACATGTTGAGAAGCTGTGTCATCGATTTCTCTGGAAGTTGGGATAGGTTTTTACCTCTTGTGGAGTTTGCTTACAACAACAGTCACCAATCCAGCATCGGAATGGCCCCATTCGAGGCATTGTATGGCAGACGGTGTAGGACGCCTCTGTGTTGGAGTGAACTTGGTGATGGCAAGTTGATTGGTCCTGATTTGATTCAAGAAACTGAAGAGAAAGTAAAAGTGATTCGAGGCAGATTGAAAGCAGCTTCAGACCGACAGAAGTCTTATGCGGATCTGAAGAGGAGAGACATAGAGTTTGATGTTGGAAATAAGGTATTTTTGAAAGTATCTCCTTGGAAGAAGATTTTGAGGTTCGGTCGGAAAGGGAAGTTGAGTCCTCGTTTCATTGGACCGTATGAAGTTTTGGAAAGAGTTGGGCCAGTTGCTTATCGGCTTGCTTTGCCACCTGAATTGGATCGAATTCATAATGTATTCCATGTTTCCATGTTGAGGAGGTACAGGTCGGATCCATCTCATGTGTTACCATTTGAATCAATCGAAGTAAGCCCAGATTTGACATTTGAAGAGGAACCAATTGCTATCTTGGCACGGGAAGTGAAAGAGTTGAGAAACAAGAGAGTGCCATTGGTGAAGATTTTTTGGAAGAATCATGGGAAAGAAGAAGCAACTTGGGAAAGTGAGCAAATGATGCGAGAGCAATATCCTCAGTTGTTTCAGAGTTAATTTCAGGTAATTTCGAGGACGAAATTTTCTTTTTAGAGGGGGAGAATTGTAATATCCTCATATATGGCCTAAAAGTTTTGATTAAGTTGTTGATGTTGTTGTTATTGTTGTTGTAGTGATTTATTGGATTGAATATATGTGTTATATTGCAAGAGAAAAGATATTGGAAAGTGAATGCTTGTGTGTATGTGTTTTGGGGAAAAGAATTAGGGTTTAGAGAGAATGGTATATGTTGTGTATATGATGATATATATAACATATAAATTGGTCAAATATAGAGTCAATATAAGAGGATATTTTATGTGGAATGTGCAATTACATATAAGGGCTTATATGAGACAAAAAGTTAGTTATATGATTGAGGGCATTTTGGTAATTGCTTGGATAAGATCACTTGGTGGAGATTAAAAGCAAAATTTGACTTTGTGTCTTCATCATTTTCCTTCTTTCTTTCAAGAAGTGGCCGGCTCTCCAAAAACCAAAAGGAAAGAGAGGTGTTCTTGATGCTAGAAGCAAATTGAAGAAGCAATCAAAGGATTTGACAAGAGATTTGTGAAATTTCTTCATTTGAGGTAAGATCTTTTCCTTGATTTCTTCTTTTCTTTTGATGGGGTGTTTGAAGTGAATTAGGGTTTGTAGGATTTGATGATGAGATGTGTTTATGATGTGTTTTCAAGTGTTAAATTGGTTTTAAGTTAAGAGTTTAATTAGGGGTTGTTGTTGGAAGGGGTGGATGTTGATTTTGAAAGATGGAGAAGGATATTGATTTTAGGGTTTTGAGATGGTTTGTGTTTAAATGTATTATGAATGTGTTGTGAAGTAATTCTTGTGATGAATTTGTGTTTAGAACATTGTTTCCATTCATTTGAACCATGCTATATTGTGTATGATGAGTTGGAGTGCAATTGGAGGAGAGTTGTGCATGTTAGGGTTTTTAATTCATGGGTGACACGGCAAAAGGGAAGGAGAGACACGGCCAAGTCATGGAACTTTTGGGCGTGTTGGATTAGTTTTGAGAGACACGGCCGTGTCCCCAAGCCGTGTTAGCTACTGTGATTTTTGGTTGAGAGACACGGCCACAAGCTTGGCCGTGTCCCTTGCCCGTGTTGCTTACTGTCCAATTGGTTTGAGTGACACGGCCATAAGCTTGGCCGTGTCCCTCAAGTGGGCTGCCCGTGTCCTTCAAATATGTTGTTTAGGGTTTTATTTCTTTGTTCTTCTTGCATTGTTTGGATTCTTCAAAGGTAATTTGGTACATAAACCTAAACATAAACACTTTAAACATACTTCAAACAAAGAATGCCCTAATCAAATGAATGTGGAAGATCATAAAGCTATGAATGACATAAATTGTACTTTGCCCTAATTGCATTGTTGAGATTGAACAATGTTATGTTATGCATTGTGAATGGTAATATGTTCCATGAGTAATGTATAATGAAATGTTATATCAAAGATGCTATGATGATTCAAATAAGAGATGAAATGTGATGCAAAGCCATTGTGATTGGCTATGATGATGATATTGAAAGAAAGAAGGCATGTTTGCCTAAATGTTGATGAGAATTGGAAATGAAAATGATAAATGAATTGTGTGGCTAATGTGTTATTCCATTTTCAGAGTTTGTTGTTGGTGGCATGCCTAATAAGAGTAACAATCTCTTAAAGTTAGGTTGGATTGAATCCTTGAAGCCTAATTGAGATGTTACCACCCTTGAAGCTAGGTTGGGTTGGTTCTTGAAGCCAAGTTGGGTTGAAGCTTAGCATGCTTTGCTCCCCTTGAAGCTTGGTTGAACCTAATCCTTGAAGCCTAGTTGGGTTTATGATATTGATACATGTGATAACAAAACCAAAGCATTAACTCTGAAAATTGAATGGCATATTAGTGTGTCTTGGGCCCATGCTTGTCTATGTTTAATGTTGTTCATGAATGGTTTAATGAATAACTAATGAGGTATATAAAAAGATGTTGAAATGTGATATGTCTACATGTGTTGGATTATAAAATGTAAAGATATGTTGTTAGCTTTGCATATATGATGTTACATGTATAGTATGGATTGAGAATTGGCATTGCATTGCACTAAAGCATATCGTTAGCATGTTTTATCTTACTAAGCCATTGGCTTAGCGCGATAGTGTTTAATCGCGCAGGTAATAGGGTTGAACCCGAGAGCTCTTCGAGACCGAGTGAGAGTAGACAGTGAAGAGTTGATTTTGGGAACTTAAAGATCAGAGGAGACTTGCCAATCATGTATAATTCTTTTATATTTTGTAAAGTAATGATTTTAATGTACATATATGTATATTTGTAAATATAGAATTAAATGTTTTCATATATGTAAATATTTGATAAATTCCGCTGCGTATTAACTAAATGTATCTATATATCTATTTTGATTTGTATTACAAGTTAACTACTTATTTTTCTATAATGTATACAATTTAAAGATTATGGTATGGTTTAAAATGTTTTGAATGTTAAGAAAATCCGTAGCATCTCTATGTTTAGTGCATGTATACTACATTATGGTGTTTGTAGTGTGCATGTATTGGATGTGGGGGTGTTACATCTCCCCAGTACTTTGCAGGCATTTCTTTGCTTTTTAACATACATCTGGCCATCTCAACAACTGTTCGATTACGTCTTTCTACTACGCCATTTTGCTGCGGTGAAAATGGTGCAGTAAAAAATCTCTTCATACCTTCATTCTCGCAATAATCTTTGAAAGCGACAGACATGAACTCTCCGCCACAATCAGTTCTGAAACTTTTAACCTTCTTGCCTTTCTCAACTTCCACACTGACTTTGAACCTTTTGAATATCACCAGTGCTTCACTCTTGTTCTTCAACATAAACACCCACATAAATCGTGAAAAATCATCCACCAATAACATAAAATATCTATTACCTCCACAAGTGACTGGTGAGATAGGACCACATAAATCTCCATGGACGAGATCCAATGGCTCCTTTGCACGATATGTTGCTGATTGTGGAAAAGGAGTTCTGTGCTGTTTTCCAATCAAACACCCATCGCAGAATTGATTGACATGGGTTATCTTGGGCAAGCCTTCAACCATTCTTTTGTCAGTTAATTTTTTTAAGGAATGAAAATTCAAATGTCCATACCTTGCGTGCCAACACCATCCATCATTACTGATATTCGCCATCAAACACACCTGTTCCGCAAGCTTCAGTTTTGCCATGTACAATCTGTTAGACTGTCTATTCACCATAATGATCAAGTTTCTGGCCCTATCATATATCTTAATAACGCCATCTTCTATGACAGTTTTATTTCCACTCTCATCAAGTTGTCCCAAACTTATTATGTTGCTTTTGAGTTTAGGTATGTAATAGACTTGTGACAATATCAAATGCTCATTAGTTTTGCATTTGAAAAGCACTATCCCTCGTCCACAAATGTCTATCACAGAATTGTCTCCAAATCTTACCTTTCCAACAACTGATGTGTCAAGCTCACGAAATACTTTCCTTTCTCCTGACATGTGGTTGCTCGCTCCAGTATCCAGGTACCAGGAATTTTCGGCTCCAACGTTTGCTGGTGGCGGCACTAAGGTTTCATTCAGCATAACAATGTCTGGCTCCTTGTCACGAGTATTCATTATTTCACACGTTTCTATCATCAGCAATGAAGACTCCTCATCCTTCTGCTTCTCTGTCAAATTGAGTTTTTCACCTTTCGAAGAACACTCCGATGCAAAGTGTCCCATTTGCTGACAATTGTAGCATTTAATTTTACTTTTGTCAAACTTCTTTTTCTTGGTTTGTGACCCCCCTTCATCTCCACGATGTGAGTCACTTTGCCCACGACCTCTACCTCTTCCACGACCGCGTCCTCTGCCTCCTCTAGAACTGCCTTGATCCTTTCCTTCTTTCTTATAGGATTTTGCATTCTCTCGTGCCTTCCATTCTGCACGAGTGAGGAGTACAGTTTCTTCTTTTTCTCCAAACCCTTGCACCCTTTCTTCATGAGCCTTGAGTGATCCAATGATCTCATCGACTGACTTTGTTTTGAGATCACTGAACTCCTCAATAGTTGAAGTGATTTGAAGAAATTTTGCAGAGGTGGATCTTAAGAGTTTCTTTACTACCTGGATGTCATCCACAGTATTGTCGAGGCCTCTCAACTTGTTGACAATTATTATGAGTTTCCCAGAGTACTCATCAATACTCTCTGAGTCTCCCATTTTCAATGCTTTAAACTCTCGCCAGAGTGTCTGCGTCCTCACTTCTTTCACCTTGTCTGCACCTAGATTCATGTTTTTCAACATGATCCAAGCTTCCTTGGCTGTTTTCCTGGCACCCAATTGCAGCAGTGTGTCCTCTCCAATGCTTTGATAAATGGCTGCCAATGCCATCTTATCTTTGCGATTATCAACAGTTTCTGGTGACTCAATTGCCTCCCAAACACCTTGTGCCATCATGAATACCTCCATCTTAATTGCCCAAGCTGTATAATTACATCTCGTCAGCATTGGGTATTTGAGTGTAACGGATCCCTCCTTCTCTTGAATCCGTACACCAACTTCATTCGAGGTATCATCTCCAGTCGCACCTGTGTTTTGGCTTGTTTCACTCATTTCCTCTCTCTGTTTTTGTTCTCTTTCTCTTTGCTCTCTTCTTGATCGCTCAATTTCTAAATGAGACATTGTTGAAATCAGGCCTTGATCTTGAGGCTCTGATACCAAATATAAACAACAGAGATAAAGAAGAAGCAATGACACTCAAAATTAATAATCTTTTTTTTGTGGTGTATTACAAATAGTAACAAACACCGTTTTTCTTATATAATGAAAAATAACAAATCTCCTGCTACAATTCAGCAACACATTACTTCCACTAAACCACTTCCTAAAAACTAGTTCAACACCTTAACTAACTAGTCCTTATTTTATGGAGAAACAAAACAAATAAAAAAACTTAAATGCTTACAGCTACAATTTCCAGCTGAAACTTATGACAGCAAACTAAAAATAAAAAAAAACAAGTTTAACAACTAACAAGAGAGAGAGAGAGAGAGAGAGTACGCCAAGAAGGAGAGCTGGTGACACAGAAGTCGACGCCGGGGAGCTGGTCCTGGAAGGGAAATGGAGCGAAATCATCGACCTTAGCGACGACGCCAACCACAGCCATTATTAATTATCTCTTCTTCTTAATTATGAAGAAGAAAGCTAAAATGTAGTATTATCAGACACTCTTTCTGTGTGTTTTTGCAAGAAAACAGAAAGAAGAGAGAGAAGACATGAGAAGAGCATGGGAGATGAGAGTGGAAGAAAATAAGAAGAAGAAAGAGCGTTAGGCGGGGACTGTTATGACTAAAAGTGAAAAAGCATTAGAAATTTAGAAAATTGTTCATTTTATTATTATTATTATTATTATTATTATTATTATTATTATTGTTATTATTTATTGGGAAGTTGAGTTTTAGGGAGAAAAAGAAGAAGCAGACGACAAGGTAGGATTTTATTCTTCTATGGAAATCTACCAACCGTAGCAGATTGATAGGGACCTTTTTCTATATATTCTTTTTTTATTTGTTTATATTACTGTTGCAGAAACGACGTCGCTCCATCCGGGCTCCTCCTAGCCTACCTGTCTCTGTATTTCTGTTGTATTGCTTGTTTTATTTTAGTTGACAATTTTGCATTGTTGATTCTATACAGTCGTTACATCGTAAGAAATGGTAATGATATTTTTTTAAGTTTTCTTACAACAAATCGATTTCTTATTTGCATTGAAATATTAAGTATAATTTTTATTATCTAAATTCTTTAACAATTAAAGAATAAAAATCAAAAATAAAAATTGCATAGATGGCTTATCTGACAAGAAAATGAAATTAAATTTATAGACTAAAAGTTCATAATTTTGTTTTATTTACCAAAACTAATGAAACGCGTATTTGTCAATATATAATGTTTAATTTCTCAATATAATAAATATCAGTAGGCAATATATGACTTCAGATCAGATAAATATTGTTTATGGCTAACAAGTTATTATTAAATATTTTTTTCACTAAATAAAATGAAAAAATTTGAACCGTTCAAAAATTCAACACTAAAATATTGTTATAATATAGTTAATTTGTTATTATGATGAATTGTTTTTGGTTTTTAATTATATTTGTAATATTTATGTTTTTTAGTTAATAATTATGATTTTGTAAAACAATAAATATGTTTATTTTGTAAAATTATATAAAAAAAAAGTAATGTATTATAATATTTAAATTTCTTAACTTATCAAATTATTGTATTGTTATACTAGATTCTTAATTTATGATCAATTGTATATTTTCTTTTTTATAATTCAGTTTATAATTATTTTTCCACACTTTTATAATATTTCTAAAATTTTATTAAAAATTTTAATATTTAAACTAATATTTTATAATTTTGAAATCTGGATATAATTAATATAAAACAAATATAATTTTAAAGTAATTCATAGATAAGTTCTTATATTTAGTGTTTAAAAATTTCCATATCATAACTGATAATGCGTTTGGTTGCATAAGAATTTCAGAAAATTGACTATATAATCATATTTGACCAACAATACTATATTTATTTGCAAATGATCTATATAAAATAAAATGTTAAAATAACTAAATTTTACCAATCAGTTTATAAAATATTTTACTTAGGGGATAGGAAAAATATTTTATTGAAAAAGTTGATTAAGAGCTTCATATATCAAAAGACAATCATACCACTAATTTAAAATATGATAAAATAAGAAAGAGATGTTATAAGGGAAGTTTAGGTATTACTTAAACTTTTCATGTAAAATTAGATTGCAACCAAATAAATTAATAATTTTTTCAATTCATTTTTTTAGTATTTTGTTGCATCTTCTAAACATAATAATATAATCTTTTTTAGTAAAATACAATCCATATAATATACCTCTATAAAATATATCAATTTTTTCAGTAATTTATCAAACTCGCTATAAAGGTATTAATGAATTTTAGAACCCTTCAAATTCAGTATGAACTTAAAAATTAATATTTTAATATATGTATTTGGATTAATTGATTTTGACAAAATTGTAGATTTTTTTAGATTGTTTTTTTTACAGGAAATATGTATATTAATATCAGTGAATAGTTAAGGAAAATAACTTTAAGTGTTAGAAAAAATAGTCAAAACTCACAAATCTCCACCTTGATTATTTTTCTATTTATAATCCGTAAATCTTCTCTCAAAATTAATTTTAGTAGTATCTTTAAATACATTATGAAGCGTTTATCTTTAATTTTTAAAATATTTATCGAGTCCAAATAATGATTGAACTTGACAGTTATCATCACCTTTGTCAACAAATCTGCGGGATTATCAATGGTCCAAATTTTTTGAAGTAATATTTCACCTTCCTCCAGAATCTCACGTACAAAGTGATATCGAATATTGATGTGTTTCGTCCTTACAAGATAAAATTGGTTCTTTACTAAATTAATAGCACTTTAACTATCACGGTGCACCTTGATATATTTTTGTCTAATTTTCAATTTACCAAGCAACCCTTGGAGCCAAATTGCTTCTTTAACATCCTCTAATACTACCATATACTATGTTTCTATAGTAGACAAAGGTAACTGTTGACAATGTATACTTTCAACTAACAGACCCCTTAGCAAGTGTAAATATATAACTAGTAGTTGATCGACGTTTATCAAAATTACCAGCATAGTCGAAATCACAGTATCTAACTATATATTGATCATCTTTCTCATCCCGCTCAAATATCAATCCAACATCTACGGTGTTCAGAATATACTGTAGAATCCATTTTACAGATTGTCAATGCTCCTTACCAGGATCATGCATATACCTGCTTTACAACTCCAACTGCTTATGAAATATCTGGCTTTGTATACATCATAGCATACATCAAGCTACCAACAGCATTTGCATATGGAACCTTTAACATGTACTCATGTTCTACTTCATTTTTAGAAAAATGAAGATGCATTGAGTTTCATATGAGGTGCAAGTAGTGTACTCATAAGTTTTAACTTTTCATTCAGGCCAAAATGTTACAATACCTTCTTCTGATACTGTTTTTTATTCAAACAAAGTTTCCCTCTCTTCTTATCTCTGCATATCTCCATGTCTAAAATTTTCTTGACTTTATCCAAGTCTTTCGTTTCAAACTCCTGATTCAGCTAAGCCTTCAACTCCTCAATTTCTTCTTGATTTTTGAAGCTATCAACATATCATCAACATATAGGAGAAGGCATATGAAAGATCCATCTTGTAACTTGTGCAAATATACACAGTGATCATATTTGCTCTATGTATACTTCTGCCTCATTATAAAATTATCGAATCGCTTGTACCACTACATCGGATATTGTTTCAATCCGTACAATAATTTTTTCAATTTATACACTCATTTTTCTTCTCCAGCAATCGTGAACCCTTTTGGCTGAGTCATTTAGATTCTCTTCTAGGTCACTATATAGAAATACAGTTTTTATATCAAGTTGAACGAGTTCTAAATTCGATTATACTACTAAGGCTAATAAAATTCTAATTGATGAATGTTTTACAACTGGAAAAAATACTTCATTATAATCAATTCCCTCTATCTGAGAAAAGCCTTTAGCTATCAACCTTACCTTATAGCAAATATTGTTTTTGTTAGGAAATCCTTCTTTCTTTATATATACCCATTTGCATCGAATTACCTTCTTTCCATTTAGCAGATTAGTTAGCTTCCATGTATGATTCTTTCGAAGGGACTATATTTTCTCATCCATGGCTTTCCTATAGTTCTTCTTTTCTGAACTTTGGGTAGCTTTACTGTAAGTTTTAAGAATTTCATCATTTGTAATTAGAGATGCGTAAGCCACCATATCATCAAATCGAGTAGATTTATGAATCTGTCATCGTGGCCTATTTAATGCAAAAAATTCTTGTTGCTATAGAGGTTCTTAGGTTGGAACCTCTTTTTTATCTAACTCCACCTCTACCGAAGGAGTGGCTACATTTATTTTATCATTTATTGCTGAGTCAATAATTCTTCTTTCAAACTCTACCTGCTGCGAGTATCATCTGTCTATTGAACAATTTTATTTGTCACATTTTTCAACAATTTAGACTCATTAAAGGTAACATCTCTACTAAAGATTATCTTCTTTGTTTTTGGACACCAAAGGCAAAATCCTTTCACAATATCGATGATCCCCATAAAGAGCGCTTTCTTTACCCTCGAATCTAACTTTGATTTCTTAACATGGTAGTATGTAGTGGAATTAAACACACATAAGAAATCATAATCAGTAGCAGATTTTCTAGACCATATCTCCAAATGTGTTTTATTACCAATAGTAGTTGATGGTAAGCGATTAACAAGATGACATGCATATGTCACAGTCTCAGCCCAAAATTGTCTGCCCAACCTAGCATTGGACAACGTACACTGAATTTTCTCCACCAATGTTAGGTTCATATGTTCTGCCACTCCATTCTATTGTGGTGTATCTTTAACTATGAAGTATCTAACATTGCCTTCATCTTGGCATTATTTTAAAAATAGATCACTTTTATACTTTCTACCATTATCTCTATGGAGACATTTGACTTTTTCACATGTCTAAGTTTTCACCATCTTTTATCATACGAGAAAAGCTCTCCGTACTTCATCCTTCGTCTTCATAGTATACACCTATACTCTCCAAGAAAAGTCATTAACAAAAGTTATAGAATAATGCTTTCCTCCCATCGAAGCTATCTTGGAAGGATTCCACATATATGAGTGAACATAGTCTAAAATACATATGATATCATGGATTTCAGTACCAAATTTTACTCTAGTCTGCTTAATTTTGACACAATGATTACAGAAATCTAACTTCAGGGGTTGCACCCCTTTCAGTAATCCTTGATCTGATAAAAGTTTCAAAGATTTATCGCCAGTATGCCCCAATCGCATATGTCATAACATGGTTACTTTCAACTCCTGATCATTACTAAAAGCCACTAATGTTGTCCCAATAATTACATTATCCTGATAGTAATACAAGTTATTGTTCTTTCTTATTCCTTTCATTATCACCAGTGCACCAGTGATGATTTTTATTACTCTATCTACTGCATTTACAATAAAGCCCTTTGATTCTAAGACTTCAACAGAGATGAGATTCTTCCTCAAACTCTGTACATATATGACATTTGTCAGAGTTCTGATTGATTCATCATGATTCCTTAATTGGATTGAACTAATCCCTTTTATCATACATAGATGGTCATTTGCTATAAAAACAGTTGCACCTTCTAGTTCTCTAAAGTCAAAGAACCAATTTCGATTAGAACACATATGAGGGCTACAACCAAAATCAAGTAGCCATACACTAGAAAAGATTATTTATGATATAACAACCAATGAAAGGTCTGAGTCTTCATCATCACACTCAACTATATTTGAATTTACGATAGCTTTTCCTTCATCAGATTTATTTTTATTTCTCAGCTTAAGACAGTCTATCTTCTAATGTCCTTTCTCATGGCAAAAGACATATTCATCTTTGATTGGATTAGATTTTGATCTCTCCTTCTTTTTTTCTCTTTCTACTTTAAGAGCGACCTCTCAATATTAATGCTTATGCTACTCCACTTGTACTTTCTTTCTTGTATTTCTTTCGCAGTTCGTAATTATATAATGCAGCAGTTACTTCAAAGAGAGTTACTTCAACCTTCCCAAAGGGTAAAGTTATTTCAAGAAACTCAAACTTCTCTGGAATTGACTCCAACAACATCAATGCTAAATCTTCATCTTTGAAAGTCATGTATAAATTCATCAAATCAGCTACCAACTGATTAAAATTGATGATGTTCTCATTCATAGTGGTACCAGAAACATAAGTGAAACAAAATAATATATGTGGGTATATATTACATATAACTAGATATTTGATGAGTATATATTGTAAAAAAATAACAATATATGTTACATATATGCGAGTATATATCGGTAAATGTCAGTATATGTTGGTATATGTCAGTACATATTGCATATACTTTAACTAAAGAATAACAATATATGTCGGTATTTGTTGATATATGTTACATATAACTATATATATATATATGTTATATATATGTAAGTATATATCGGTATATATTTTTATATATTGGTATATATCAGTATATGTTATATATAAAATGTCATTTTTATGTTTTACATGCTCCGTGTGTTTTGAATGTCTATATTTACCATATTTAAAAAAAAAATCTTTTATCAAAAAGTAATATAATTTAAATTAACATAAAATATAACATAAATTAATTAACATATATTAAATAAAATATATAAAAGTGTGTATAAAATATAATTTAAAATTAATTAACAAAATTAATATAAAATATAACATAAATTAATTAAAAAAATAATGCACAATAAAATACATAAAATACTAAAAAATAATTAATATTATTTTTTTATATATTAAAAAAATATTTTTAAATAATTTGTATAGTATATATTAAAATTATTTTAAAAAATATAAATTAAACAAAATATATTAATATAAATAGAAATTTAAAATTTTATTTTCAAAATAAGAGTATATATGGATATATGAATATTTATTATATATAAGTAGAAATTTAATATAAATATTTTTAATTTAATATTTTAAAATTTTATTTTGAAATAAAAAATGAAAAAAAATAAATGGCATCTATTATATATATTATATAGTGTGCGTATGTTTTAAGAGAATCAAATAGTAGCCCAACGGTATTCATAAGCGATGCACAATTTTTTTTAACGTATTTTTGTAAAAAAAAAATTTATGACTATAGTATTTTTGAAAATTAAAAGAAATGGTAATATTTTTAAAAATAATTTATTTTAGAGTAATTTTGTAAATATCTTATTTTCTTGCGATAAATCTAGGGGCTTTTGATAAAAATATAAGAAAAATTAAAGTAATTTCAAATATAATATATTTATGAAATATTCATTAAAATAATAGAATTTATAAAATATTTACCAAAATATCATATTTTTATTAGTTTACAAAGAGTTTACAATGAGTTTATAATTAATTTATAATAAGTTTATAAATTTTATACCGTTTATAATTAGTTTATAATAAAATAACTAAAATATCTTTTATAAAATAGTAAAAATTAAAAAAAAACGAGGGAGAACGTCATTTTCTCCAAATCTAGCAAGGTCAATGAGTAGTGACTTTCGGCAGTGAATTAGGCTCAGCTAGCTAGCCCATGGTCTGTCTTATCAAAGCCCAACTGCTTGTAACCAAAATTTCAAATGATTCAATTAATAACTCATTCACAAAACAATGAGTCTATGATAATGGCCATTCAATCGCCAATCTATTTTCTGTTTTGTGGGAAATAGACTAATATTTGTTTGATGTTGATATTAAAATCTATCTATTTATTTGAAATTCATTTTTTAAGATATTGTTAATAAAAAAAATTAAACTGTTGTTTAATATTTTTGAAATTTTTATATTTAACACCATTTGTTTCAGAATTTCTCATTTTATTTTCTATTTTTGCACATATTTTTTACATATTGTTTTTTTTTGTAAAAAATATTATCTATTTTAAAAAATAAAGGAAGGCTTTATTGCATATTAAGAATTAAAACATCATTAAGAAAGGAAGGAGGATAATTACTCAACTCCTTAATAACAAACAAATTCAGAATATATTGTCTTTACTAAACAATGAGTAATTACATTTGCTTATCTTTCTTAATAATTACTCAATTCTAAATAATAAAGCATACAAGATTGATTCCAATTCATCCCCGCAAACAAGACAATTACCCGAAGCATAACTTATTATTATTATTATTATTATTATTATAAGGAATGCATATCATGCACATCATATGTGAAATGAACGAAATTAATTTATACCATTCAATTCTTATATCAATATAAAAAATAATAATAAATATATAAACTAACCAGTGGGGGAATCAAGAATTTGCCAAGAGAAGCTAAATAAAATTAAAATATTTAAAATTAAAATATTTTAAAATTAATATAAATTATTTATATTAAATTTTTAATATAAAAATAAAATAAAATATAAATTTATCTATAATTTTTTTTTTTATTTTAACCCTCTTCATCAACATTTTGGTTCCGCAGCTGTCCGCCACTAAATCCAATTGAAGAAGACAACTTTGACTTTGCTTTTGTATTCCAAATGACGCGCGGAGAAAGAAAAGTTTTACACCAAAACTCTCATTCTTTGAACAAAACATATAAAAAATTAATAATAAACTTGTAGAGCAACATGATTAAGGAACTTGGTGCAGTTTCTGTAAATATTTTATGCTTAACTAAATTGAAAAGGCAAAAATATTTTATTATTGACTAAACAAAATGCATATAGATTTATATATAGCAGAGTTACATATTCACTTTAGTTACTGTTTGATTTTCCAACGAGGAGGCTTAAATGAGTATTATGAGATACATGTTATACAATAATATTGAAGAGGGAAGAGTTATTTTTTATTTTAATTTATATAATGAGAAAAGGAGGTAATTTCATCATTTTATTTTATTTTAAAATTTATCTAAATAATTTTAATTTAAAAATTTAAATTGACCTTAATTTGAATATTTTTAATTAATATATAAAGAAAGTATTATTATTATTTTAAAAATATGGCACTGACGAAATTATAGAAATACACGTGGCATAACATAGTGTTAATAACTATAGATTTAATATAATATTAAAAAAAAGTCTCGTGCAATGCCGCAAGTATTTATATTAAATATATATATACACTAATTTCAAAATTTAAAATAATTTTAAGCAAATAAACAAAATTTATAAAATCAAATATAAACAAAATTTAAATGATATCAATAAAAAATAAATCTAAAAAAATTTAAAAAAATGAATTAAAATAATAAACCTAAATAAAAATTAAAATAAAATCTAACAAAAAAATTAAATCACAAAAATTAAAAAACCCTAACATGCATAAATTAAAATAAAATTACAATTTATTCAAAGTCAAATAAAAATAATTACTTAAAAATTCAAAAATAACCTAAAATACCAAAAAAAATAAAAAATCAACTCAAAACATTAAAAAATTTAATGCTAAATGTTACAAATAAAAAAAAATTCATACAACAGCCAAACAACACAAAACCAATTCAAAGAATTACATAATAAATAAATAACAAAAAATAGAAAAAATAAAAAAAAATTCAACAATAATAAAATCAAATCAAATCAAATACTACAATAAATTATTCAATAAATAATCACATAACATAAAATTTTTAAAAAAATTACATTGAACAACAATTAATGGTGGAGGAAATATAAGAAAAAGAGTAAATAATAACAATAAAAAGAATAACGATAATTTTTTCAATTATAATTATAAATATGTTGATAAAAAAAATAAACAAAAATAATAATAAATCAAAAGAAACATAGGAAAAAACATAAAAAAATATATGATATATTACCCACACGTCAATAATTAAATAATAGTATAATAGTTGAATAATAATATTATGGCTTTGAAGTTGAATAATAGTTATGATTTTTTTATTTATATATATAGATAACTAATTATTATCAATATCAAATATAGTATTATAATTTTATTTGAACTCTCCAAATAATTATAATTATTATCAATATTAAATAAAATATTACAATTATATTTAAACTCTTTAAATAAATATAAATAAATATTAAATATAATATTTTAGTTTTATTTCAACTCTCTAAATAAACATCAAATAAATATCTATTATATAATAAATAATAAATATAATTTGCAATATTAAAAAATTATAACACACGATGATAAAATTGAGATAACGACACATTACATAATATTATATTAAAGTTAGTTATTTTAGTATAATATATATATATATATATATAATTTTCGGCTCAATTTTTAGTGCTTATTCGCTAATTAGATCAAATAAACTTTGTTTTTTTTTTGTTTTAAAAAAGGTGAATTTTGTGTTTCATTTATATTTTTATCTGATAAAAAATACTAAAAATTAAAAATAATAATAATAAATTAATAATTTTAATTAATTAAAATGTGCAATTATAGAAATGGAGAGAAGCTCATTATTGGAAACAATTTAATTCAATTGGTAATTAAAATTTGCAAGAAAACTCTTTAATTAGGTCTCTATTTTTAAAGATAAATATTTAAAAATGGTTTTTAAATACATAGATGGAATAAAATGTGCAATTAATTAAATAAATTTGATGAAAATCTAATAACTATAAACATAATATATATATATATATATATATATTTCGTATAGCCAAATAATAAATGCTTGATAACTGGGCATGAGCAGGACTTCTGAATCTAACTCTAAATTCACATCAACAATAAAATTCAAATTTCATTAATAAGAAAATGAAGCTTCTATATATTATACAGGTGACAGTTTTGACTGCCGGCCATAAATTTGTGTGAGTTCTCATCATATTTTTGAAAATATTTTCAATATTCATGAGTTATTAATATTTTTATTTATTATATTTAGATATTATTAATTAATATAATGATGTGAAAAAATAATTAAAATAATTAGAATTACTATAAATATTTCCAATATAATTATGTAGAAAAATCAATAAATTGATGTTATATAAGTTTAATTTTTAATAGAATTATAATATTTAGGGAAAAAATTTTAAATTATTTTTAAATTCAATTTTTTTTTAAATTTATTATATACACATGGATTGATGGATTTTTTGGATGGAAACAAGATAATGGTTTGAACAAGAAACCATCACCAGTTATATTGTGTAGAACTGTGGCTAACTTTTTTCAATGATATTTTCTTCTCAACTAAGAATTAGTCTATCATGTATTTTTATTTTTTTTAGTACTAACGAGAATCAAATCTGAATCTATCCAAAAAATATATATTTGTCGCTAACTATACCTCAACGTATAGTCTATTATGTATTTCATATATATTAGGATATATTTATGCACTTATTAATAGTGAAAAAAAATTAATATAGCAACTAATAATGGTGGTGATGTAAGCCTTTTCAAGATTTTTAATAATTGAAGTTAGGCAATTTGAATAAATTTAGATTATAAATTAATTTATGCAGTTCAATAATTAATTATTACTTTCTATTTTGTCAACTTAAAATTTCAAACTAAACTCGTCCACTCCCTCTAATAAATAAGAGTGCTCATGTGATTCATAGATGTTCATTTTCAAATTAATTACTAATGGATAAGTATGTTAATCTATTTAAGTTTTTTAAAATAATTTTCCTTTCCATTGATTAAATTCCTTTTATATATATATATTTATTTATTTCTTAAAAAAGAAATAACATTGCATCTAGATTTTATGTATTTTTATTTTTTTAATTTCAGATTTTATGTATATATTATTATTATTATTATTTAGCTTTATAGCTTCTACAACTTTATTACCTAACAATCGATTATCATTATTATATTAAATTCAAATATAATTTTTGTAATTTTAAATATTAATATAAAATTATATGAATGAAATCTGTTGTATATAGATTAGTTAAAAACTTTAAAATATATTTCATGTATTGATTTATATAATTAAATAGAATGCAAAAATAATACTTCCTCGATTCCTAAAATATATATTTTTTTAATAATATATTTTAGGAGAATGAATCAATCATGGATCAATAGTTCAAGAAAGAAAATGTATTTTATAGTTAGACTATATCTTAATGTAAATATATATATATATATATATTACAATTAGATTATATCTTAATGTGAAAATATATTTATTTATTTATTTCAACTATTTAACTCTCTCTTAAATTTTAAAAATATTTTATATCAAAATTCAAACAATGGAACTCAAAAACCCTGATAAAGGCCTCTATTATCCCTTGGGAGTATTTTTTTTATTCTATTTTTTTTGAAGTATCACTTTTATTTTTTATTTATTTTAAATTATATTACATTTATTATTTTTATAAATCAATTAATATATAAACTTTTTATTATACCTATATTTAATATTACTTGTTAATAATATTTAATAAATATATCTCACATTAAAAATGAAAATATAATAAAAAATATTTATAAATTTATATTTTAATAAATTAATAAATTTTTTAATTTTTTATATAATAAGAAAAGTATTTATTAATTGGATGAGGGTGTATATAAAAATTAATAAGAGATTCCATATAATGCAACAAATTTTTTTAACTAACTATTATAATTTTTTTAACATATAATTCAACATTTATTACATATAGATAGATTATTTCAAACTTACTGAAAATTTTATGTTAGATAAATAAAAAAATATTTTTCTTTTTATTGTTTTTCAAAATAAATAAGATAAGTTAATTTTACTTTTATGTAATTTAACAGAGTATATTTGCTAAAATAATCACATCATACAACCGTGACCTGTTGAAATCAAATGAATAATGAGCGAAATATAATAATAAAAAACTAAAAAAAATTATATTATAAATTTACAGTTAATTATAATTTATTATTGGTTTTAAAAAAATCAGAAAACACTGTATTGGTTGTAACTTCTCAGAAACAAGTTCATCGTGCTCCTATAAAAGATTGTCATTCTTAGAGCCAAATCCGTCACCACCTAACCTTGAAAGATACCCTTTATCCCCTTTCTCTCTTTATCTCAGAGACTTGGAAGAGAAGAAATATCACAAATTAGATCTTCATCATCATCATCATCATCTGCAAGGAGAAAAACAGAGATGAGCTATTACAACCAGCAACAACCTCCTGTCGGTGTTCCTCCTCCTCAAGGTACAAAACCCCTTTAAATTTCATTTATTCTTTTAATTTCTTTAAAAAGATTTCCGGGTTTTAATTTTTTTGTGGGTTGGTTTTGATTAGCATGCTTTTAACTGGGATTCAGTAGAATTTTTGTTTTCGATTTTTCAATTTTTGTTGTAGGTTTAAATTTACGATTTTGAATTCTTGTTATTCAGTGATTTAAGTATCGATTCGGGATCTACTTAGATCTGGTTTTAGGATTTGATGGTTCATGGTTGTAAATTTTTTTTGGGTTTTTGTGAATTAGGTTATCCACCAGAAGGGTATCCAAAAGACGCTTATCCACCACCTGGATATCCTCCACAGGGATATCCTCAGGGTTATCCTCCTCAGGGATATCCTCCTCCTCCTCCTGCTTATGCTCCTCAGTATGGTCAGCCGCCTCCCCGACAACAAAGCAGCGGCCCTGGTTGCTTGGAAGGATGGTATATACTCTCTCTATCTCCATATCTGTGCATTCAACTTTGAATTCTGGATGTGAAATTGTTGATTCTGCTTTATAATTAGATGAGGTAGATCTGGGATAATCTGGGTTTGGCTCAACCAGTTAAGAACGAGTTGACTCAGTTGAGAGAAGGAAAACTAAGATAGATGTCTTGGTCAAAGTTTTAAGTTTTGCTTTCTATCTGCATTGGAGAATGTGCAAGGTATTTTGGTCAATAAAATAATTGTTAATTCGAGGTCAAACTAAAACTAGATTTTTTTAAGGTTTGGGTAAACATTGTTTGGTTACATCATTGTCAGAATCTGGTCTTTCTGCAACTTGGAGCCATTTCCAAGTACAAAGCTCTATACCTTTTTTCGTTTTGGACTTATGGATGATCATAGTTTATGATGTATAAACTACAAAGACTAAAGGGTATATGCAAATTAAGCTCTGTGCTTAATTTGTCTCTGTTAACTTTCTTTATAGTTAAAAACATATGATCAAAGTTTTTAACTTAATCATTGTTCGATCAAGAACCTGACTTATTAAAAGTATTAAGTTTATTCTATAGTTTGATCAAAAATCCAATTTAACCAATGAGGTTTGTTTAAGTGGTATTGAAGTAGTTGCAATGATTGTGAATTCATTTACAGCTTAATTAACTAGAAAGGACTAACCAGCCGTCCACATTTTGGTATTATGCGTATGGTTTAATTAAAGACTTTAGGTGTGATTATTTTCACCTCATAGCGTAGTTAAATAAAAAGTCTGGCCTTTTTATTCGAAAGGAAAATTTATCTAGTTAATAATTATGAGCTAGAAACATTGAAGTGACAGAAATGACTTAAATACAACCAAAATGCATGTTCTTCCATATCACAGTCAGTCTGTCACAGCCTTTTAGTTTGTCTTTTATGTTTTTTAAGCTAATGATGCCAACCCATCAGTTAATTTTGCCAGCTTTTGTCACGAATGGCTAAATAATTAAAACTTGAGTTGGAAAATCACTAAGTAGTGTTATTATTTTGCAAATAACCAAAATAAATATATTTTGATTAGATGTTATTAACTATGCTTTTTTGACAGTTTGGCTGCTCTGTGCTGTTGCTGCCTGCTAGATGCTTGCTTCTAAATAATGAGGAGAAAGAGAGCTGTAAGGGTGATTCAACAGAAGCATTATTTGAACTGTGTCTATTATAGGAAGATTATATTCTAAGAATCGTTATTGTTATTGCCTTTAAATCTCTTTTCATTCTAGTTTATCATTATTTTCATTTTTATTTCCTTTTAATGTTTAGTTTGCACAAATAATATGAACCCTTTTTTTCTTATGAGTGGAAATACATAACTTTTAATATGCTTATTCTTCCTTTTTTTCACCTTGTGCTATATGTGTTATGATTTGATTTTTAGATGTTATTAAATTGTGGAAAGATTCTGAATTTTGCTTTGCTAATAATATAATAAATATAGGAGTGATTAGTTGTAAATAGTTGGGATTTGGGTATTCTTTTTAAAGCATATATACAGGATGATTGAGATGGAGGAATATTTGCTTTTGGAGTTATGAAGAATTTTGTTTTTTATATTGGATTTTCCTTTAAGCAATTATTTGAGTGAGGATTGGGATAATTATTAGATATATGTGAAACTTTGATTTTGGAATTCCACAGTTTTTTTATGATTTGATTTCTTGTCAACTAGAAAATGCCATTGTCATTTCCTCATTCGTCAACTCCTAAACTTTTGTATGGGCTCTATTAAGTTATAGCCATTGTGTTCGCATAAAAGTTAAAACACAATGAATAGTGTATTGCATATGACTTTAATAGAAGAATTGAAAACGGAATGCAATTTTTGGAATTTTACTTTGATTTATTTACAATTAATCTAAAATAATTTTGATATATTTGTATTTAAATAATAATTTTTTATTTGAACAAAAATAAAAATAATTTAATTTATATTGAAATGATGTTTTTGAATTATAATTACTAGCATATAATTTTAAATTATTTTAAGATTTTTTAATTTATTTATTTTTGAACATTTTAAAATAGTAGCACCAGATATCAATAATTCTTATTCTTATTTTATTTCAAATGAATATAATTATTAATTACTAAATACTATGAATTTAATTATGGGTTTTCTTTTAAAAATATCCTAAAAAATAAAAATATATTAGAGAACATCCAATTTTTTATTTTAAAAATATTTTTTTAAAAGTATACTTTAGTTATACATTTGGTATATTAAAGATATATTTAATTTTTAAAAGTATATATTAGATATATATTTAATATATTAAAGTATATAAAAAATTCAAGATTTAAAAAAAAGTTAAGAAGTGTGTTATATAATATAATTTCCTCTTTAAATTTTTAATGGTTGCTTCTCTAAAAAATGTATATTTTTTTTCAAATTATTTGTCTTATTTGTTATCTTTGTATGGTAATCTTTGTACTACTTAAAATATTAAAATTAACATGGCATGGAAAAGAACGAATGCAAATTGATTTGTCGACATTCTCAAACTTAGAAAGTGTATATATATATATATATATATATATATATATATATATATAAGGCTGTATTCTTTGCGTTTATATATTTCGATACTTTGCTTTTTATATTTATATATTTATTATTTTATCTCATGTGCTATTCTATTTCATTTAGGCAAAGTGACTTATTATGCCTAAATAAAAAGAACAAACTAATTAAATAGAACTTGAAACCATCTCAAAGTATGTTGGACATGAGTAATTTTGAGATTAATTTTATGAATTATTACTATTTTTTATTTATATTGTTAATATTTGAAATTTTTATTTATTTCGATAAAATTTAATTTTAATTTTTTTTATTAAAATCTCTGATTTTATTTCACAACCACAGGATGGTTATATTAACTCTTTATATGGCGTCGTGTGAAATTATGTATTTAAAAAATTAAAAAAATTTATAATTTTTCTAAACTCATATAAAAATTACAGATATAGAAAAATAATGTGAATTTTTTTTTACATTAATTTCAAATGCATTGTTTTCTTGCCAGAAAATGGAACAAAAAATTTTAATAAAAAATTAAGATTGAAAAATTATATCAAAATAAAAAAAAATTAAAAAAATTAGTTACAAATACAACTGTGAATTTCTCAACACTATATTAAAAGCCTAATGATGGGTGGCTTTTTCTCAATATGAACAAGCAATTTCGTAATCCCACTCGGCGGCTTTTAGAATCATTATTATATTCCGGTTGAAAGTCAACATATGGCAGTTCCACAATCTAAAATTAACCAAAATACTCAACGATTAAAGGTTGAAAATTGATATCTATTGCAATTGACCTCAGATTTTTAACTTTCAACTACTATTTTTTTATTTTTATTTTAATAAATTACACATAAAAAAAATACATTTAAAAAATTTAAATTCAAAATCTATATAAAATCAATATAAATTTTTAGTCGCTGAAATACACCTTGATAGTTAACTACTAGTTCAATTTACTTGCGTTGTTAATTAATTTGAAATTTTTGGGAAAATGATAACTAAGACTGTTTTATTCAAATAAAAGAAAATTATTACTAACGAAAAATATTTTTTAAAAATTAACTCCTTACATAACTGTAATAATGAAAATATATAATTATTAAATTATAAACAATATTGATAAAAATTGTCATAATTATACTTAAAAAATATAGTATAAAATAATTGGTTATAATTTTAAATTATTAATTTATAATTTTTACAATTTGATTGCATCACGTGTTAAAAAATAATTAAGATATATAATAATGTACTAAAAATAAATTATACTTTTAATTATTGTTTAATATATTTCAATAATAATAAATAAAATTTTGTAAAATAATTATACTTTTCATTTAATTTGTTATCGACTATTTGCAATAACTATATATCAACAACCGAAATCAAATAAATCTTTTAATGTTTGTTTGATTTTTCAGAAAAGTTAGCGTTGAATACCTAATCATTAATATTCTGTAACAGTTAGTGACTTGTGAAAGTGAAATTAAAAGTTTGTGAATTATGGTGACTAGCTTTTAAAATTTATAATAAAGTTAGATTTTATTATAAAATGTCACTAAAATTTAAAATAACTACAAAAAGTATTTGGTTAATTAAAAATATTTGTCATGAATAATAGTCTATTTTTTATTTTAAAAATTAAAAAATAATAATTCACTTTCCTTTTTATTTTAAATTTATTATTGAATTTCTAAATATATTCTTTAACATATTACAATTTGCCCTGTTATTATAAAATAATTTGAATCAACTAGAATTTTCAATTACTTCATTATTGTAATTATGAGGAGGATAACAACCTAGATTTCATATATTAATTATCTAGATTTTGTACCCTAAAAGACTTGGTTAAATTCAAAGCTATTAGCAGTAAATATATATATATATATATATTTTTAAAAATAAGATCGATTCTCCCTTTCGATAGAATGTAATATTATGAACGGGATATCCAATCGAATTATCTATATTAGTAACCACAAATATTTTTACAATTGCATTATTACTTTTGTCATGGTTTTATGTAATTTTATCATTAATTGCCTTGAGGTTTTCAGATTATTAATATTTATTGGAAGAATCAATTAAAATATCAAACTTTATTTCGTAAACCAAGCAACTCAAATGACAATTTTTATGTTATTGTAACAAAACATTTGTTCAGAGTTGTTCAACTCTAACTGTAAATATTAGTTTGTATTAGGGACTTGCCAAATTTAATTCTTAAACATATAAAAACATAAATGTAATTTATGAAACTGAAGTCAAATAGATCAATCTTCTCTTATTTCTTTGTATATCTCAATTTGTTCATCTTGTTGAGCTTCTTTTAGTTGATGGATTTTCAAATGCTGAGTCTCTTTAAGGCTGGTGAACAAGCAAATGTCAACAAGCAAGTCCTGTGCAAATATTAGAAAAAAATATATTTAATACAAGTTTATAGTATTTTACAAAGCTAATGTTTTTATTGCACTGTATAATTTTATTAGAAACATTACCCTTGAATTTTGAAATGATTGGTAAAGATCTTGCTCTTAGTGAAATATCTTCTTTCTTTGCATTGGTTATATATTTGCTAAGTTAGACTTGACTATATGACTCAGTTTTGAATCAAGATCATACCAGTCAAAATCAGTTCAAAATTAGTAACAACTGAAATTATAAAAAAATTGAAAACAAAATTATAGAAAGACAATCTAATTCTTATTCGAATTCAGAACCAATGTTGACTGTTTCGATTCGATTTGATTAGGGATTCTGTCAGCTGGTTTGAATTAGTAACATTGGTGTCTTCTGGGAATGAGCATGAATATTGCTTCTTTATCTCTGTGTCAGTTCTTATAACACTTATTACCTTGCTTTCTGTCCTATTTTTGTTTCTCCCTCATTTAGGGTTAATGATCATTTCAAATCATGAACATATATATGTTACATTTATTTCTATCTGAATTTGTTTTGAGGACAAATTTTTTGAAGTACTACTCTTCATATTTCCTCCAAAATCAAATTTTAAATTTCAAATTTCTAAATACTTGAAGTGTAATGAGCGTTCACTATGATCTAAATAGGTGTGGCATATCTTTCTACCAGAATTGCCTAAGATGCCACTAAATTTTGTTTGCTGTGTGGTAACATATGTTGTTCTATTTTACAACTGAATTACATCAATTGTAACTTGTGTTTGTTGCTTTGAACACGTATTACATGTGCTACCACCTAAATTTGCAAAGTTTAGCTTTTGCAGTAACGGTCGTGCCTTTTGGAGAAACATACGTTTATCCTGAAATATGGTAGATACTCTGACAACTATTTGTATTATTATGTTAGTAAATACTTATACCAAGTTTTAGCATCATTAAAGCACATGTGAGATAACACATTAAAAAATTTTCAAGCATAATGAGCCCATCAAGTATATTTCTATATATTCAATATTCACAAGATCATTAACATACTTTATAGCTTCCAAATTCAATTCTAAATTTAACCATAATCCTATCTTTTACTATAATCTTAATATGCAACTATATTTTATCTTAAAAACATATACAATTAGCTTTTAATTACCTTACTTCCTCCAATTGATGAATTATCGACTTCAAAGTAAAATCCAATGCTACTATAATTCTTCTAGCAACTCTAATTTAATAGATTTGAGTGAGAAATTTAAAGGAAAGAGGAATTTCTCTACTGTTTAGAAGTTTTTTGGTGGTTGGTGTGTAAAATGATTGGCTGAGATTAAATTTGGTATTTATACATGTAGGAAAATTAAAGTGAATTTCCACAAACCAAAATAAATAATTTAATTCAAACAATATGCCCATTATTAATTATGTTTGTATTATTGAAAAAGATAAATTACAATAAGAAAATACATGGAATTTCCATAGTCTACTAATTCTTTCAAGTAGAGAGTTAATTCTATAGAGAGTTCTTCAAAGAGAGTTTTTTTTTTGGCATTTTTCTTCTATGTACGTTATACATCAAAAGAAGGTAGTTTCTCTTGTGCACAATAATTGTCTGGATCAATTACTTGCACCCTATATCCTATAAGATGTGTGTAATTGCTTATTAGATCCACCCATATTCAATTTGAATGTAGGTGGATTATTTTCATGATCAATTTGACCCTTCATGGCGACCCAATCCGAATTCATTATCCCTCTCTCACCCATAATGAGTTAAAGCCAGCAATAAATCTGAATCCTATCTACAATGTTTCTACTTATTAATAAGCTATGTGATCAACATATTTTGAGAATCATATGTTATATATCCATTGAGAAAATATAGTTACCTATATTAATTACGCATAATGTATGAGTAGTTTTAGGGGTGTTCAAAAAAATAGTGGCCCGAAAAATCCGGCCCCACCCGAAACCATAATAGGGTTGGGCAGCGGGCTTCTAAAATCATAGCTCGGGTCAAGCTTCAGGTGGAGGTTAAAAACCCTCAGGCTTGCCAGAGGGTTTTAATATTTTTTTTATATATTTTATTGAAAATATATATTTTGGTAATTTAAATTTCATATAAAAAGGTTTAGAAATTTTAAAATATTATATGTATTTTATGATATTTGGAACATTTAAAAATTTAATCAACGAAAAATAATTTTTGTATTTTATTTATTTTTTCTTGAATATTGAAATAAATAATTAAATAATTTAGTTATCATAAATATTGATATAATAATTTATATAGTATTAGATATAATTTGATATAATAAATTTTTAAAATAATATTTATAGTTAATTTTATTAGAATTTAAAAAATTTAAATTTTATCCTCAAAAAAATTTAATTTAAAAAAAAAGCTCATTGGACTAGCTTGACTCTAAGCCCAACCCGATCAGGCCTGAAGTGGCTCGATTCGACAGGACTTAGGGTCAAGCCACGGGCTGCACTTTGCAGCCTGAGTAGTTTTCAGGCCAACCTGCGGGCTGGGGTGAAATTCGGCCCAACCCGGCCTGATAACATCCCTAAGTGGCTTGAAGCATATAATAATCTAGATTATTCAGGCATAATTTTATATCACAATATCTCAAAATTTATTATTGTTTTGTATTTACAATTATGAACAATAACATAAAGTAATTATAATTGGTCGACCAGTAAATACAATAAAATATGACATTAAAAGTGATTTTCTTTTAATATAATATTTCTTCAATAATTAAATCTACTTGCTTTTTTGAAATATTCTATTAGATTGAATCTATCATTACCACTGACAATATTCCAAGATGGTAAACATGAAACATAATTTTAGAAAAAATAAGAGTTAATGAGATCATATATTTTAATATAAGGATCTCACATAATCTTGAAAGTCGAGATGAGTTTTTTCATTACCCTTAAGGTTGATTCAAGCACATGTAATATAAAATGTTTGTTACCATATTTTCTCTTTTTTCATAGAGCACATGTTTTAATTTTATTTTTAACATCATACAAATGATAATCTAGACATACATAATATTTCAATTGAGTTCTCCAAGAAAAAATTACCATTTCAACAACCTCAAAACTCATATCCGGTATTAAACATATTAAAGTGAATAATAGAAACATTCACTTTTCAAATGTAATATTATTTATATGTCCTCATCTTAATTCCTTATTAGGGAAACAATTATGTTTTAAGCTTTGGCTCCTAAATGTCATAGATAATAAGCTTAAAACTTGTCTCATCTCTACTATTACATGACTTTAGAGGTGATTATTTGTGTGAGAGGACTAATAATTAATTTGTTTGATATACCTTTTAACAAAATACACAAAGAATCCAAATTATATGTATTAATAAAAAAAACCATAAGCTGTTCAATAATTAACATTACACATAATTATAAACATTATTGGAAACATCAGATATTCAGTACATCAATATCTATGCAATCTTAAAAGATTTTATTGACTCATAAATACATATATAGGAATCGGTTTTGTTATTAGATTTGTTATCATATTATGTTTAGATATGTAATGTATGTTTGCATCCTTCCATGCAACCATGTCTCTCATAAAATTATATTTGGTATCTATATACTTAGTTATGCAATAACTTTGGATCTTTTGTATAAGCAATCGCCGCATGGCCATCACTTTTGATTAGATTGATTTTGCAACTTTGTTAATATCCTCCAAATGATCTAAAAATCCTCTAAGCCATACTGCATCTTGTGTTGTAGCTGAAAAATACTATAAATTCGGCTTTCATTCTTGATAAAGATACACACGATTTTTCTTGCTACTCTATGATATGGTGCCATTATTTAACAAGAATACAAATTCAAAGGTAGATTTTCTCTAATCTAAATTACCTCCTCAATTAGCATTTGTAAAGCCTTCAATATATAGATTAGTTATTTGATAGTAGTACTCATAATAAATAGTACCTTTTAGATACTTAAAAATTCTGTTTAATTGTAATAACTTGATTAAAAAAATGTAAAATAGGTTTGGAAATCAAACCTAGGACCTTGGGAGAGGAAGTAGAGAATTTTACTATTAGGCTAGTGATCTATGCCTGATTCAATTCTCACTTAATAATATTTAAGCTTAAATTTGTAGTAAGTGTATATAAATATCAAACTAATCAGATTTGTGCATAAATGTAGGGAGACAAATTATTTATTAGGGAGAGAGAAAATAGAGACAAGAGAGGCACGAGAGAGAAAAAGGGGGCCAAAGGACTTTTTGTCCGATCTATCGTCTGATCATTGCCTATTAACATGCATAGGCCAGGGAGGTTCACTATTTGACAACAAGTCCAGCGCCATTTGACTCACCACCAATGACAATCAGAGAGCTATCACGCCCCATCTGAAGTTGTTCAATGGTGTACTGTCGACAATAATTTTTGATGAACTTTTCGATCTTCTTTCTTGGAGCGACCGGTATTTTTGAGATCCTTTTTTCATGAGCTTTATTTTTGTATATCATTTATAAATTTTAGATCACTTTTATTTTTGTCCAGAATCTAGCGACCGGCTTGACAATGGTGACTTTTTTGTGAGAAGAATAAAGTAAAATAAATAAATACAAATAATAAATAATAAATATAATTAATGTTGGTTAAAATTGAAAATTTATAAAATTTATATATTTAGGGTTTATTGATTAGAACTAATTGATTAATTAAATTATAATTATTTACTTGGCTAATGATTTAGATTAATCAAGCATTAATTTATGATTGAATAATAATTATTATTTATCAATGTATAGAATTAATTAATTATGTTTAAATATATATATATGTGTGTGTGTGTGTGTGTGAAATTGATTAAATAATTGAGATTATTATTTATTAACTAAATGAGTTAATTATTAAACATTAAATAATTATTTGATTAAGTAGCTATTCCCGCTGGGAGATAGGTGCATGATGCAAGTCGAGTCTGGATTAGTCGGGACGAAGTCTCGGATACGTGGCGGACACACCAAAAAAAATAATTATTTGATTATTAAATGATTAAATTAAATAGTTAATGCATTATGTTTAAAATTTATAAAGCTAATTATTTAATTAAAATTAGTATTGTTATAATTAGAATAATCAAATTCTACAAATGATTATTTGAAATTAAGATAAAGTATAATTAAAGTTAAAGTAAACAAATTATATAATATTTAGTTTTAATTATGGGGTATTTAGAAAATTTTCCTTTTTAAATATTATATATATCAAGTCACGATTTATTCAAAATATTAAGTAATAATTTTAGAAATCAAATAAATAATATTTATGTTATTTTAATAAATTCATTTTATTGGTGTCAATATTATAAGTTATTATTTATGAAAATAAGGTAAAAGATAAATATATGTATATTAATTAGTTGTCATTGGAGGATATTTACCAAATGTACTTTCTTAAACTTATTCAAAATTAATTTAAAATGTCTTAAAAATTTAAGTAATTATTTTATTATGGAGATTGTATAAACACTATTCAAAATTTTATGGAATAAGTTTATTGTTAATGTATTATCATTATCAACTTATTGAAACAAATGAATGAAATTAAAATTAAATTAATTGTATGTAGTGATATTTCTAAATATTTGATAATCATTAGTTTTGTGAAATTGTTATTTAGTTGTTGAGAATATTGATGGAGACTCAGATGGGACAATTGAGTTGATGTTGATTGTTATGACCTATTTAGAAGTGTTATTTTCTTATTTTATTTTAGGAAAAAATATCCTAATTATAGAAAAATTTTGCCAAAATTTCAGCAGAATATTTAGAGTCGCATGTTGGTCTATATTCTCATAGTTTTCATTTATTGTTTAAAAATAATTTTCAGGTATTTTTTTTATCTTCAGTCACATGTTTCGGGGAGAGTTATTGAGTTTCATTTACTGTGAGTTTTACATATTAATATAATATCGCTCCCCTATAATTGTTTGTGCAATAGACATATATAATTATTATTATTAGCACTGGATTATAAAAGCATAATGTGTGTTTGTGCTTGAGTTGATTGTGTTGTTACATATTCTCTATATTTGTCGGATATGGTTAGGATAATATTAGACTGTCATGATTTGAGATATGGGTTATGATATGATGATGAGATTAGGACTGGCGTGACGGCAGAGATTTTCTTATGCTCACCGTGGCTTAGCTAAAGCTGTAACAACAAACTTTATTTATTAGATTCTAAGAGAAACATGTGGATTAAGAGAGCCAAATAATAGAATCTACTCTTTAGTTTGGGTTAGTGTGACCTTATTGACAGACTCTTGTCCTTATTTAATTAAGTGATTTGTTTGGTTGATTGACATTTACATGATCATTATTGCATAGGAACTATATATTATATTAATTATTATATAACTCATTGAATCGAATGCTCAATTTTGTTCATCATTTTCCCCTCATGTTGCAGGTTGAGTATGAGAGAAATGTTTCATCAAGTTAATCTATCTTTCTTTTTCCAGGCAGGAGTGTTATTTTTTATAAATATATCACCGTATGATTATGTTATTACTTGTTATGTTTTAGAACTTCGTAAGATATTTTTTTCCTTAATTATCTTTTTGTTTGATTTCATTGTTTGATTGTATATATTTGTTAACTAACATCTAATGATGATAACGAGGTATTGTATTAATCGTGCATTTTTAGTAGGCTCGTAGGCCCAGTATGAGGCAGTGACTGCTGTCACAATCTATTTTTCTAGAGAAAAAAGCTGACTACGGGTTTCAAAAGCCACGTATTTTTCTATTCCCTAGTGCCGGTCACATCCCCTTGAATTTGAGTCCTGACATTAACAATTGACCTATATACTTTCCCTGGATTAGATTGATATCTACCTACCATTCTAACAACAAAATAAATATCAGTTCTTATATACATTATTCACTATAAGAATTTAGCAGTTTAGAAACGAAAAAATCTATTTCTAAATAGGCTTAGAAACAAAATTGAAACTGAAAAAATTTGTTCATAAAATACTCATTTCTAATTAAATATAAACAAAATTCCTAGTTTGTTTCTGATTTAGAAACGGAATTGAATCGGATATACCATTGTAAATTTAAAACGGAACACATATCCATTTCTGAATCAATTTGTGTTGAGAACCAAAGATCTGTTTATATTAGAAATGGAATTATCCATTTCTAATAGAAATGGATTCCAATCCGTTTTTGTTAGAAACGAATAATTCCGTTTCTAATTGAAACGAATAATTTTGTTTCTAATAGAAATGAATTGGAATTCGTTTCTGTTAGAAATGGAAATTTCATTTTTAAAGGAGATGTCTCAAGATATTAAAGAATCAACTTTTTATTTAGATACAGATCAATTCGTTTCTAATAAGCACAATCCATTTTAATTACAAACAAAATATCTATTTCTAATAGTGTTTCTATTTTGATATGGTTTAAAATGAATTTATTGGATTTAAAACAAAATTTTTAGTTTTTAATAGAAGCGGACAATTTTTGTTTTCGGTGTCCGTTTCTGTCATTCTTTTAATGAATTAATAACCTTAAAAGGGAAAATTTTGTTTCTAGATATTTTATTAATTAATTAATTTTATTTATTATTTTGCAAAATTAAAAATAATGAAGAAAAAAACATACTTATATAATGTAAATAAAAAGTACAAATATCAAAAAATATTATGTCTGTCAAATCGATATAACAGTCGACATATCAAAAATTTATAACAATAGAATCTAAAACATCTAATAATAGATACACCTATGATCATATGCAGTCGACATGCCAAAAATGTATAATAATAATATCCAAAATATCCAAAAATAATTTCTAGATATATCATATGCAGTCGACATACCAAAAAATGTATATAATAATAATATCCAAAAAGAGCTACAAATATGTATACCTATCATCTAGAGGGTCATAATCAGAAGATGAATCATTAAAAAGAGAATAAGAGTGTGATGGAGGCTAGAAGTTTCTCATTAGCTCCTCCATACGGCTCATTATCCCACGATGCTCACGCTCACGGAGCTCCTCTCTCTCTTGCTGCTAGCGCTCGAGACGATGCTCCCTCTCCTTTATTAAAGAGTTTGCAACTCCTCTAAATTGCTTTGTCTACTGGTTGAGAAGAGGTAAATCATGTTGAGAGATGGTGATAGTAAGCAGTTGTGATAGAGCCCATATTGTATACTCTATGTTTCTTATGTTCGCCAACAACATCAAAAAAAATTTGTGCCTCGCCAATATTAGTAGAATCGAACCACTCTTGCAACTAAGATTGCTACTCCTTCAGCTATGTGTATAATAAATCATTACTTATAAAAGATTACAATATTAGCTTTGAATCTGATTCATATTAAAATATTTTTAGACTTAGTTGAAGTTATAATTTAAATATTTGAATTTTCTAAGTATACCCATCGGTGAATATCACCAAATGTGTACGTATGTGACATAAGGATTATTGTATTTTATTTTTTTTTATTTTAATGAAAGGAAAATTAAATTTTTTTCATAGAATATTCGTCATATTACATCCTAGACGGTAATGATCAATCTAATTAAATTTCTAACATACTTGCAATTCAAAAAATGCTTCCAATATCACACCTTTATATCACCCATACTCCATAAATAAATCACAATCTTAAGCACTTCATATGAAAATAAATCAATAAAAGAATACATAAAATAAATTACACTATGTCAATATATTCACATTATGTATGCAGTAAGTTATCAAGGATTGAACCTTCATATTTAGTAAGTTATCAAGGATTACTTTTCATTAGATTAGAAGATAAAGCTTAGTAAATTAATGTTTAGAATTGTCAGAAGATTCAATTTTTCGGTAGATTGTATTCAAAGAGCACATATTGTTTTTTTTCCCTTATGTAGTTTTGATAAGTCAATTAGAAAATAAAAACTTTTGTTCTTCATCATTCAGAACTAAAGATGTTTGTAAACTTTAAAATTTTAAAATTTTGAGCAGTTTGTTTAATAAAAATATTTAATAAAAATAATAAAGACTTAATTTACCAAAAAGACATAAAAGTATAAAATTTCTTTGTTAGTATAGATTGGATATTTTAATATAGAGATCATGATATTTTAGTCTTAATTTATTATATATACGTACACACAGTCCTCAACTCTTAAAAAAAAAATTCTATTTTGAATTTTAGTGGGTAAAAATTATTTAACCTTTTACTATTTATATCTTTATTTTAATTTTACAAGATACTTTATATACATTGCATGGGATTGTATTGAATTTATTATGTGCTGGACCATAAAATAAAAAATTTTCATCTTTTTTTCCCTTGGCATAAGGATTTGAATTTGAATTTGAATATTTGATAGATAATATATACTACAAAATTTAATAAGTTGCAGCCAACTAATATATATAATTTTTTGAGTTCAAAGTCTCAATCAATATTAAAGATGCCTAAAACACAATTTTGACAAATTCAAGATTCATTGACTTAGTAAATAAGGTTTATGAAAATATATATTAATAACCATGTTTCAATTGTCAATTAATATATATTATTAAATAAAAAACTAATTAGCAATTTAATTTAATTCCAACCAAAATATATTTGAAAAGAGAAAAATTCCAAAATTTTTATCGCCTATTTCATATGGAACTAAAGAAGAATGGATTAATCATTTTGAGTCCAAGTGAGAACTTTTCGAGACGTAAAAGCTTTATGTTGCTGCTATAAGTTGTCTCCTAATACTTTTTAAATTGATATATTAATTTTGTAGTTTAGTATGATAGATTATAAATGTATGTTTGATAGATTATAATATATAAAATGAAATTAATTTAATGTATTTTAGTATAAAACTGTCCTTAATGCATATAATTAATCATGCATTTACAGAATGTTAAGAGTTTATTCTAACATAATATAAAGCAAATAAAAAAAGTTGAATTAAACAAAAAGCAAAAAAGAAACAAATAGAAAAAAAAAAGAATCTCAGTCTCGGAATCTTTCAAACAAACATAAAACTGTCCTTAGTTCATATAATTATACATTTATAGAAGGTTACAGTTTATTCTAACACCAAAATATATTTCGTGTGTGAGATAGAAATAAATATTATAAAGTTTTCATATAAGGAGGCTTCTTTTTTTTTTAAACATTTTTTAAATTTTCTTCAAGTAAGGAATAGTTTAAAGATACGATCCAAATACTTTAGAAAAAGAATCCAATCCCAGGAAGATTTTCATAAAAAGAGCTCAATGATATAAAATACAAATTCAAAAAGCAGTTTTCCTATTTTCTTATGCCTCCTAACTTTATCAAATTAATGTAACACTCATCAAACTCAGACAAATTTCAGCAGACAGATCAGTATACAGGGGAAAATAGTTTTCTCGGCAACATAACTACGTAATATGTATTTTTTCTTCCCCATTCAAAAAACCCAGTAAATGAAAGCTAAAAAAGACAATTGAAACTTGGAAACCCAAATAAGAAACACTCAACTAGATAAAACCTACATCAAACCCATGAATTGCAAACCAAAAAATGATCCTTTATCATTCAAAGTCAAAACCCAAATGCCAAAATTAACACTTCAATCCAAGTATTGAATCAACAAAATTAAAATAGAAGAAATAAGAAACTGAAAACAGCTCAAGAACAACTAGAAAATGAAATTATTATTAAATAAAATAATAAAAAATCATAAGTTTATCAATCAATCCAACAAGCAACCAAGCAAGAAGGAGTACATATGGCTCTTGACTGAAAAAATAGAAGTATTTATTATCAAAGAAAAAAAGAGAAGAAGAAAACCAAAGCTATATTTAATCAAATAGAAAATAAAAAGAAACAAACAGAAAAAAAATAAGAGAAAAATGGTTTTCTCAATAACAAAACTACATAATATGTATTTTTCCTTCCCCATCCAAGAAATCCAGTAAATAAAAACTAAAAAATCAATTGAAAATTGAAAACCCAAATAAGAAAAACTCAACTAGCAAAAACCTACATCAAACCCACAGATTGCAAATCAAAAAACGATCCTTTATCATTCAAAGTTAAAACCCACATGTCAAAACATATCAATCCAAGTATAAACCAACACAAACCAAAATAGAAAACACAAAAAACTGAAAACAGCTTAAGAATAACTAGAAAATGGATTTATTATTAAACAAAACAATAAAAAATCACAAGTTTATCAATTAATACAACAAGCAACCAAACAAGAAAGAGTACCTGTGGCTCTTGACTGAGAAAATAGAAGTATTTATTAATGGCAAAGAAAAAAAGAAGAAGAAAACCAAAGGTATATTTAATCAAACAGAAAACAAAAAGAAACAAACAGAGAAAAATGGTTTTCTCGACAACATAACTACATAATATTTATTTTTTCTTCCCCATTCAAGAAACCCAGTAAATAAAAGCTAAAAAAATAATTGGAAATTGGAAGCCCAAATAAGAAAAAACTCACCCAGCAAAAACCTACATCAAACCCATGAATTGCAAACCAAAAAATGATCCTTTATCATTCAAAATCAAAACCCACATGCCAAAATACTTCAATCCAAGCACTAAACCAACAAAAACCAAAATAGAATAAATAAGAAACTGAAAACAACTTAAGAATAACTAGAAAATGGAATTATTGTTAAACAAAACAACGAAAAATCCAACAAGCAACCAAGCAAGAAAGAGTACCCGTGGTTCTTGACTAAGAAAATAGAAGTACTTACTAATTTCAAAGAAAAAAAAGGAAGAAGAAAACCAAAGCTATATTTAATCAAACAAAAAATTAAAAAGAAACTAAAAAAACAAACATAATTCATTGAATCTCAGTCTCAAAATCTTTCAAAGAAACAGAAAATAAAAAGCTCACTCAAGGGACAAAAGAAAGAGAGAAGGTGACATACTTGAAGAAGCAAAGCTGAAAGAGAAACGATGATGTCGTCTTCTATGTGTGTCGATTTCCTTAGAGAGAGAAACATTGAGAGAGACAAGCGTTAGGGTTTTAGAGAAATAAAAGAACAAACAAAAATGAACAGAATCTCATACTGTCACAATCATTCAAACAAATAGAAAACAAAAATTAATTGAAGGAACAAAAGAAAGAGAGAGAAAGACACACCTAAAGAAGCAAAGCAGAGAGAGAAATGTTGATGTCATCTCCTGTGTGTGTCGGTTTCATTGAACAGAGAAATGTTGAGAGAGACAATCATTGGGGTTTCGGAGAAAAAATTGAGAGAAACGTTGAGAGAGATGGGTTTCATAATGTGTGTCCCTAGGGCTTCTAAGGGAAAAAGATGGCTCACGAATGAGAATAGGCAGGCTTATATACCTTTTTTTAGAAACTAAAACGGAAATGAAAAACATTTAGTTTTTAATTATTTTACTTATCTCATAAACCGACATCAATTCCCAATTTTGATCAGAAACATACGTTAAATTTCATTTCTGCCTACAACAAATAATATTTTATGTACAGAAATGGAGGACATATTTGTTTCTGCATTTTAGAGACAAAAAAATGCCGCTCATTTTTCCCTTCATCCATTAAAAACATAAATTAGTCTGTTTCTGCAAATCCATTTCTAAAATCGTTTCTAATCCGTTTATAAAACATGCGTCATTTTTTTGCGTGAGATTTAACAACATATTAGACACGGATAAGTTCCGTTTCAAGATTTTATTTCTAATCCATTTCAAAATATTACAAAATTCATTTAATCAACATCTGTTTGAATTCCGTTTTAATTCTATTTCAATTCAGTAACAGATTCTGATACGTTTCTGCCATTTGTTTCAAAACTGTGTAAATTTTATAGTGATTACATATATTAGACTTCTAATAACACTAAAATATGGAACTCTTTTCATTTTATCATTCTCTTCTAGAGTCTCAAAATATTATCTATGACTCAACGCCTCACTTTTTACAATAGGATTATCTATAGATTTAAAAGTTTGCATATAAATCATTTAAGAGTTTTCTTTATATATGACTCTTGTAACAAAGACAAGAATTTTCTTTATGTATGACTCTTGTAGCAAAGACAATAATTTCTTTGAATGATCTATTGAAATCTTAATTTCAAGAATATATGCAGCTTTATATATATCTTTCATTTTAGAATTGAATGATAAAATATTTTTTTAGAGACAATAAAGTCTTTATTATTCTTAGCTATTTATATATTATCTATATGTAATGACAATATTGCAAATTTATTTGTTGATATTTTAATATATACACATTGATCTTCATCTAATATAATAAACTTATATGCTATGATAATATTGTAAAATTTAATGCACCAATGTCTAAAAGAATGCTTAAGGCTATAAATTGATTTCAACAATCAGTATACTTTATATAGATTTATTATTCTAATTTTTAACAAAGGAAAGTAGCCTTTACATCAATTTTATGCAACTCAAGATCTATGTTTGCTATAATAGCCAAGATGAGGCGTACTGAGGTAAATCTCACAATAGGAGAAAAAGTTTCTTCATAATCAATACATTCCTATTATATGTACCCTTTTGCCACTAAGCGAGCCTTATATTTATCAATTGAGCCATCAAATTTTTGCTTAATTTTAAGAATCCATTTATTTTCCACGATGGTTTTTTTTTTTCTTTTGGAAGATCAACTAATTTTCATATTTGGTTTGACCTCATAGACTCAATCTCTCATTCCATTGCTTTCATCCATTTTCCTTAGCAAGACAATTAAGAAACTCATTTAGATTATTCGTCCCTTCCTTATATTCCAGAGTAAGTATAAAAACTTCTACTTCAATTCCAAAATGCCGACATGGAATACTTTTTTTTGACTCATTCATCGTATTTGAAATTGATAAATTAATTTTTAATATTTATATTACTCCCACTTGAATCAATATTCGTATTTGGATCCACCACGAGTTGCAATTGAAAATTATATGAAAATAATTCATGATCTATTGAATTGCTCTTAATAGGAATGGATCCACTTGAGTGTTTTATAGCGGAAGTGATTTCTTCATGATTTTCATATAAAGTTAAGTCTTGACTTATCTCTCCTTATTTTAGAAATTTATTCCCTAAAAAATGTGAAATCTTGTGATTCAAACTCAGTTACATAGCTGCTTGTTTACTCTCTAATGAAAACATATCCTTTGAATTATCTATAATATTTTATGAAGATACATTTCTTTCATTTTGGATCAAATTTTTCATATTTGTCGGAAGGTTCATAAGCATAAGAAGCACATCCATAAGGCTTTTAAAAAACTTAGGTCTGATATAAAATTAGTCCATAACTCATATGACATTGATGTAACTAATTTGGAGGACACATAATTAAGTACAAAGGTGATACTTAATGATGCATCTCCCTAATTGGTGATAGGTAAATTTGCTAGTGCCATCATTGACCTCACCATTTCTAGCAAATATTTATTTTTTCTTTCTGCAATACCATTTTGTTATAATATACCAGGAATAGTCAATTGACATTATATTCTTTTTTTATCACAAAAATTCTTGAATTGATCTGATAAGTATTTACATTCTCGATCAGTTTTTAAAGCTTTTATTCTCTTATCTAATTGATTCTTAACAAGATTCAAAAATCTTTTGAAGCACTTTAAAGCTTTAGATTTGTGAGATATAAAATAGATATAATCAAAATGAGTAAAATCATCAATAAATGTGATGAAAAAATAGTTCCATGCTTTGCCTTTACATTAGTTGGACCACAAATGTCATAATAAATTAATTATAATAGAATACTAGTTCTAGTTCATTTTTCAAATGGTTTTCTTGCCTTTTTTCAACTTGACAATGTTCACAAGTAAATAAATATACTTTATTAATATTACCTAATAAGATTTTTTTTGGCTAATCTATTCACTCAATGCTGACTAATATGGCCAAGTCTAGCATGTCACACATTCACATCATTCACATATGAATTAAAAGATATAAATAAGGAAAAATACATACTACTAGTATTATAATCAATATCCAAGATAATAAAATCATCTAGAAAATATCCAGTGTCATACAAACTTATTCCTAATAATTTTAAACCATGTTCATGAAAGTTAATATTAAAACCAAGATTCAATAAGAGCAACATAGAGACAAGATTCCAACGAATCTCTAGACCGTACAGAACGTCATCTACTCTTGAGTTGTTTCCATCATATATTCATTTATGCCAGTAATCTATGAAGGCATATATGTCCTCTTTGTCCTTCATTGTATGGTTTATGGCTCTGATACCAAAATAAATATAACACATTTATACCCTATAAACGTATAATTCACACACTCTCAGTATGTAAGATACGCATATATGGTATAAAAATATCACAATCCGGTTTAATAAAAATTTTCATATTCTTTTATTACTCAAAATATTTATATTTATACAGATATATATATATATATGTATCAGAATACATGATATCTCACATTACTCAATTATTTAAAATAATCTTTATAATTTACAGTATATATATACATATTCTCAAAACATAATATTAAAATATACTTTAATATAAAATTTATACATACTGACAAAGTAGCTATGTTCTTGATGTAGCAATATGCTTCAAGCTTAACCAACAAAAGCCTAGACCCGCTCTGGCCTAGTAGAATTTTTTGGCTCTACAGGATCACCCTTGTCACTTGCCCGATGAATTTTAATCGAGCTAAGCAGAAATCTAGTGGTATAAACTTTGATAATAATAAAATTCAGAAACAATGGCGATGCAGAATGTTCATATGCTATGCCATCACATAATATTCAAGATTACTTTTGGATATATGCTTTCATCACTTGATAATTCACACAAACACATACACAAGCATGTGCCCAAACAACTAATACATCATTCAATTTTCAGAGTTATCATTTTGGTCCATAATGACACCATGTGTCTAGCCCCGAAGATAAAATATCAATGTATCAGTCCAACTAGGCCTAGGCTTACGATCCGGTCTTTTCACCTAGCCCGGCTTCAAGGACTTATTTCTAAGATTTACAATCCAGTTTTTTCACCTTAAAAATATTTTCACAGTAACGCCAAGCGTTTAGCCCCATAGGCAAATATAGGCAAGCCGCCAAACACAAAACTCTGAAAATTAAATAACATACTAGGCACATAGTTATTTCATATTTTTATTATCAATCTCTGTCTCATTTTCTCATGATTAAGCTAGGCACATTGCCTCAGTTATCTCATTTATATCAACATCATCATATAATCATAATATATCTCATTTTATACAATCTAGCTATCACCAGTGACTTTACATAATATCTTTAATGTATACACAATATTATCTAAATATTTTGGGTCATTTTCATATTTTGCACATAGTTCACATTTCATTCAATTTAGCCTTTAAAAATGCCTTTTCACAATACATAATAATGCATACATAGCAATTTACATGTCTTATTACCATGCTCATGAATACTTAATGTATCAAGTAGCTTAACACATTTTTCATTCAAAATGTGTTAGGCCAAATGTTATGTAATCACATTCCATTTATCAAGAATTTGTACATATCTTAGGGAACACTCCAAAACAAGCTTTAAAACTTCCTCTAACCTTCTCTTTTAAGTTGCCCTTCAACACTAGGGTTGGGCAAACTACTCTCTCTCAATGCCTACACCAATGTGATCATAAATAATCATTTAATATTACATTCTAAGGCATTCTCAACATCAAATCATTTAAATAGGAATTGTAAATAAAAAAATAAAGAAAATAGTTATTCTTAAGTAACACGCCCAACAACACGGGCGTATTACTGACCATGTCACTAACTCACTTATACAAAAGCATTGACACGTCCAATGACATAGGCGTGTCACTGCCTGTGTCATTCATTCGGCCTCACAAAATGTTTGACACGCCCAACAATATGGGCGTGTGCATGGCCATGTTAATTATTTTGCTTTACAGAAGCTGCGACACGCTTAGGGATATGGCCATGTCATCAACATGGAACTCAACACCGTTGACACGTCCAATGATATGGTCTTATCACTAGCCGTGCCAGGCAAAATCTGTATTTCGAACTCTCAACCATATGAACACAATTATTCTAACTAAACAATACAACACCCTAAATCATCATCTTAGTTTATATCCATAATTCTCCCACAAATTTAATATTTATATAACTCCAACATATCATAACTATCATCTTATTCAATTAATCATCACTTTCTCTCACAACACATTCAAAGAATAAGAAAGAAAAGAAATCTCTTCTCTTTCAATCCAACCTTAAAAATCATCATTAGCTACTTACAACATCTTCTTAATATTCAAATAAGCCATCAAAACATACTAATACAAAATCTCTTAAATTCAAATATCATGTTCTTCCATAGATTCTAAAGAAACTTGCAAAATGATAAAGGAACTTACCAATTGATGAAGAATCCTCAAAATCTTCACTTAAATCCTTGAGATTACTTTAATTCTTTGATGAATGGAAGAAGAATTCTCCTCTAGACTCTCTCTCTCGCAAACTCACGCCAAAGAAGAAGGAAGAAAAGAAAAGACTCTTCTATTTTCTTTCATCCTTATTTATATATGTATAAAATAATAATAATTACTATGCACTTAATTATACAATAAATATAAGTAATGTATATTTTGAATATATGTATATATCTTATATATATCATATTTACATCAAATATATTTCAAATATACATTTCACTTAAAAATCCTTTCATTTTTCATTCAAATCATTTATTTAATTTATCCAAATTTAATTTAATTTATTTAATATTTAAAAATTAGGGGTATTATAATTCTCTCCCCCTTAAGAGAATTTTGTTCGCGAAATTATCTACTATCAACTCTGGAACAACTGAGGTACTGACTCTGCATTGTCTGTTCACTTTCCCATGTTGCCTCCTCAGTGACATGATTCCTCAAAAGAACTTTCACAAGTGGCACTTTTTTATTTTTTAACTCTCTTACTTCTCATGCCAAGATCGCTACTGGTTCTTCCTCATAAGTCAGATCTAAACTCACCTCAATAGATTCCACTGACAATATATGAGATGGATCTGACCTATGCCTTCAAATCATAGAGACATGAAAAATATTATGTATCCGGTCCAACTCAGGTGGTAAAGCTAGCCTGTAAGCCACTGGACCAACTCTTTCCAGTACCTCATATGGTCCTATAAAACGAGGACTTAACTTCCTTTTGCGGCCAAATCCCAAAATTTTCTTCCAAGGAGACACTTTCAAAAATACTTTATCTCCTACACCGAACTCTATGTCTCTTCTTTTAAAATCTAAATAGGATTTCTGTCTGTCTGAGGCTGCTTTCAGATGATCCCGAATCACCTTTACTTTCTCTTCTATTTCTTTAATCAAATCGGGACCGATTAATTTACCTTTTTCAACTTCATCCCAACACAAAAGTGTTCTGCATCTTATGCCATACAAGATTTCATAAGGTGCCATTCCAATACTGAACTGATGACTGTTATTATATGCAAACTCAATCAATGACAAGAATCTATCTCAACTTCCACTGAAATTAATGATACAACTCCTTAACTTATCCTCTAAAATTTGTATCACTTTTTCTAACTACCCATCTATCTGAGGATGAAAAGCAGTACTAAAATACAATCGAGAACCCAATGTATTTTGCAAACTCCTCCAAAATCTCGATGTAAACCAGAAATCTCGATCTAACACCAAAGAAACTGGGACTCTATGCAACCTCACTATCTCACTGATATACAACTCATCCAATCTCTCAAGAGAATAATCCATCCAAACTGGAAGAAAATGAGTTATCTTCATTATCTGATCAGCTATCACCTAGATCACATCATGCTTTTTTTAGGTCAAAGGCAGTCCAGTCACAAAGTCATCGTTACTCGTTCCCATTTCACTCCCGTACTCACAAAGGCTAAAGCAACCCTGAAGGAACTTGGTGCTCACCTTTCACTCTTTGACAAGAGAGACATTTGAAAACAAACTCTGCTATGTCCCTCTTCATACCCGACCACCAATAATGCTGCTTCAAATCTTGATACATCTTGGTACTCCCAGGGTGCATAGCATAAACTGACTGATGTGATTTCTCCAAAATCACCCTCTTTAATTCAGCATCGTCAGGAATACATAACCTATCTCTAACCACATACTGCCATCATCTCTCACATGAAAGTCTCGACTCTCCCCCTTAACGTAATCCAATACAATCTTCTGAATTTTCTCATCTACCAACTGAGCCTCCCTAATCTGATCCAACAACACTGGCCTTAACTGCAATTGAGTCATTAAAGCACCATCATCACAAAACTCAAATTTGATATGTAACTCTATTAACTCAACAAGCAATAAGAGCAAAAAAGCAGTCAAATTTACCAAAGACTTTAAACTCAAGGCATCAACAATAATATTTTCCTTGCCATGGTGATAATCAATCAAACAATTATAGTATTTAATCAACTCTAAACACCATCTCTGCCGAAAATTCAGCTCTTTCTGAACACCCAAATACTTCAAACTCTTATGCTCGGTATAAATGAAACACTTCTCCCCATACAAGTAATGTCGTAAAATCTTCAATGCAAAAACTATGGGTGATAACTCCAAATCATGAGTCCGGTAATTTAGCTCATGCCGCTTCAATTATCGAGAGGCATAAGCAATAACTCTACCCTCCTGCATCAGAACATAACTTAAATCAATATGTGAAGCATCACTGTAAATTACATAAGGTTTACCTTCCACAGACAGAGTAAGAACAGGAGCCTGAGTTAACATCTCCCTCAGGTGCTCAAAACTCGTCTGACACCAATCTGTCCATACAAATCTAACTCCCTTCTGAAGTAATCTGGTACATGAAGTAGCTATTATAGAAAAATCTTTCACAAACTGACGATAATAGCCTGCCAAATCTAGAAAACTTCTAACCTCTATCACAGTCTTAGGTAGACTCCAATTTAAGATAGTCTCTCAACTTTACTCGGATCAACTCTAATACTCTCTGCTGATACCACATGAAAGAGAAAAGTTACCTGATCAAGCCAGAACTCATATTTAGATAGCTTAGCATATAACTATTTTTCTCTTAAAGTCTGCAATACAATCCGCAAATGTCTGTCATGATCCTCCTTATTACATGAATACACTAGATTATCATCAATAAAGACCACCACAAATTGATCTAGATAGGGTCTGAATACCCTTTTCATCAAATCCATAAATGATGCTGTTGCATTCGTCAATTCAAAGGGCATCACCAAAAATTTATAATACCCATACCTCATGCGGAAAGCTGTCTTAAGCACATCCACATCTCTGACTCTCAACTGATGGTATCCTGATCTCAGATCAATATTAAAGAATATTAGTGCTCCATTCAACTGATCAAATAGATCATCTATCCGAGGCAAAGAATACTTATTCTTGATTGTCACTTTATTCAACTGTCGGTAATCAATACACAATCTTAAGGTGTCATCTTTCTTCTTCATAAATAATACCGGCGCTCCCTACGGGGACATACTAGGGCGAATGAACCCTTTATCCAATAATTTCTGCAACTGCACCTTCAACTCTCTCAACTCAGCAGGTGCCATACGTAAGGATTTATAGAGAAGAGAGTGGTACCGGGCAATAAATCGATACCAAACTCAAACTCTCTCTCAAGGGGTATCCCTAGCAACTCTTCAAAAAAAATATCTGAAAACTCGGCAACTGTGGGTATATTGTCAAGCTAAAATTTCACTACTTTGGTATCTACCACATGAGCAAGATATGCTTCACATCCCCTTTGAATCATTTTTCTAGCTGAAACAGCTGAAATAAATATGAATGAACAATGTCTATGCTCACTAGATACCATCATGTGTTCTTAGAGTAACACGTTTCTACTGACAGTCTACCACAGCCCCACTCCTGGATAACCAATCCATGCCTAAAATCAAATCATACTCCTTAAAAGGCATCTCAATCAGGTCATCAAGAAATTTCTCATCTTGAATAACAATTGGACTATCTCGGTACACTCTGCTAACCATAACACTATACCCTAAAGGATTTGTCACCAAAAGATCAAATCCTAGGGACTCTGAATGCAAATTACTCATAGGCAAGATAGATGCACTAATGTATGAGTGAGTCGACCCAGGGTCTATCAATACAAAAACTGAAATACCGAATAAAAAAAAGTACCAGCAATAACGGTTGAAGCATCTGGCTGCCTCTGAATCACATAGACCCGCTGCAATGGCCCTGCTTCATCAGGTCAACCTCCGGCTATAGAACTTCCTCTCTAATCAGTCCCAGATCTATTACCCCAACCAAAATCTCTGCTACCACGACTCCCTCTAACACTAGGTCAAGAAGCTGCAGTATCTGTCTGTCTATCATCTGATGGCTCTGGATATTTTCTAATAAAATGATCTGGTGATCCACATCTATAACATACTGTTGGTCCATCTATCCTCCAGCAAACACCTCCATTTACTTTACCATAATGAACACAGATAGATGGAGCAGATCTCTGAGTCACTGGGGTCGAAGCACTAACCACTGAAACTACAGGTCTCTGTCTATCTCTGCTGCTGTACTAACCTGCCAGACTGCCCTTGGCTCTTATTGAATTTTTGAAAATATCCCTCTCGGCCTCTCTTCACTGATGAAGATCTTGTCTCACTCTAGGTCTCCTAACTCTGGTCTCCTCAACTCTAGCAGCTGCTGTAAGACCATGTGCTCTCTCAACACTCCTAGCAGCTGTAACCAATTGAAAAAAAATCTTGATATCGTGAACCTGCTATAATGCACATGATATAAGGTCTTAGCCCCTCTTCAAACCTCCAACACCGATCAATCTCATCAGAAATGATCCCACCAGCATACTGACTCAACCGAGTAAACTCTATCTCATACTCCGACACTGTCTTAGTATCCTGCCTCAAACTCAGAAACTCTATCTTCTTCACATCCTTATACTCTCTCGGAGTATATTTCTGCTCTAATTTTCACAGAAAATCATCATAGGTCAGGACTGGTGGATCATCTAGAGCATGTGGAACCGTCTTCCACCAATCATAATAAAACTCTCCGACTCTACCGGATCACCTCTGTAACTTGCGCGATGAATTACAATCGAGCTAAGCCGAAGCCTAGTGGTACAAACTTTGATAATAATAAAATCCAGAAACAATGGCAATGCAGAATGTTCATATGCTATGTCATCACATAATATTCAAGATTACTTTTGGATATATGCTTTCATCACTTGATAATTCACACAAACACATACACAAGCATTGACTCAAACAACTAATATATTATTCAATTCTCAGAGTTACCGTTTTGGTCCATAATGACATCATGTGTCTAGCCCCGAAGGTAAAATATCAATGTATCAGTCCAACTAGGCCTGGACCTACGACCCGATCTTTTCACCCAGCCTAGCTTCAAGGACTTATTTTTGAAGTTTACAACCCAGTCTTTTCACCTCAAAAATATTTTCACAGTGACGCCAAACGTCTAGCCCTATAGGCAAATATAGGCATGCCGCCAAACACAGAACTTTAAAAATTGAATAACATACTAGGCACATAATTATTTCATATTTTTATTATCAATCTCTTTCTCATGATCAAGCTAGACACATTGCCTCAGTTATCTCAACATCATCATATAATCATAATATATCTCATTTTATACAATCTAGCCATCACCAATGGCTTTACATAATATCTTTAATGTATACACAATATTATCCAAATATTTTGGGTCATTTTCATATTTTGCACACAGTTCACATTTCATTCAATTTAGCCATTAAAAATGACTTTTCACAATACATAATAATACATACATAGCAATTCACATGTCTTATTGCCATGCTCATGAATACTTAATGTATCAAGTAGCTTAACATATTTTTCATTCAAAATGTGTTAGGCCAAATGTAATGCAATCACATTCCATTTATCAAGAGTTTGTATATACCTTAGGAAACACTACAAAATAAGCTTTAAAACTTCCTCTAACATTTTCTTTCAAGTTGCCCTTCAATACTAGGATTGGGCAAACTACTCTCTCTCAATGCCTATACCAAATGTGATCATAAATAACCATTTAATATCACATTCTAAGGCATTTTCAACATCAAATCATTTAAATAAGAATTGTAAATAAAAAATAAAGAAAAGAGTTATTCTCAAGTGACACGCCCAACAACACGGACGTATTATTGACCGTGTCACTAACTTACTTATAGAGAAGCATTAACACATTCAATGATATGAGCGTCTCACCACCCGTGTCATTCATTCTATCTCACAGAACGTTTGACATGCCCAACAATACGGGTGTGTGCATGGCCATGTCAATTATTTGGGCGTGTTAATTATTTTATCTTACAGAAGTTACGACATGCTCAGAGACATGCCCGTGTTAATGGTCATGTCATTAACGTGGAACTCAACACCGTTGAAACGTCCAGTGATATGGCCGTGTCACTAGCCGTGTCAGGCAAAATCTGTATTTCGAACTCTCAACTATATGAATACAATCATTCTAACTCAATAATACAACACCCTAAATCATCTTAGTTTATATCCATAATTTTCCCACAAATTTAACATTTATATAACTCCAACACATCATAACTATCATCTTATTCAATCAATCATCACTTTCTCTCACAACACATTCAAAGAATAAGAAAGAGAAGAAATCTCTTCTCTTTCAATCTAATCTTAAAAATCATCATTAGCTACTTACAACATATTCATACATATTCAAATAAGCCATCAAAACATACTAATATAAAATTTTCAAAATTCAAATATCATGTTTTTTCATAGAATTCCAAAGAAACTTGCAAAATGATAAAAGAACTTACCAATTGATGAGAGAATCCTCAAAATCTTCACTCGAATCCTTGAGATTACTTCAATTCTTTGATGAATGAAAGAAAAACTCTCCTCTAGACTCTCTCTCTCAAACTCATGCCAAAGAAGAAGGAAGAAAAGAAAAGACTATTCTTTTTTTTTTTCATCCTTATCTAATAATAATAATAATAATAATAATAATAATAATAATAATTACTATGCACTTAATTATACAATATATATATATATATGTAATGTATATTTTGAATATATGTATATATCTTATATATATCATATTTACATCAAATATATTTCAAATATACATTTCACTTAAAAATCCTTTCATTTTTCATTTAAATTATTTATTTAATTTATCCAAATTTAATTTATTTTATTTAATAGTTAAAAATTAGGGGTATTACAGACATAATTTTTTTAAATTAGGAAATAGAAAATAATTTTCTAATTTTCTAAATTTAAGAAGATTTTGGAAAAATATTAAGAGGTTTTCCAAAATTTTCTTTTATAAATAAAATTAAAATTTCTAAATAAAATACAAAGTTTCCATATCAATGTTTAAAAATAATTTTTTTATTAGGTGAACATATTTTCTATAGAAAATAAATACTCTAATTTTCTTAAAAAATAAAAAATAAAAAACTATTTTCTACAAGTTAATATACCCTTAAAATTTTCATAACCTAAAAGTTCTTTCGAACAGAGAATTAATTCTACATAGAGTTCTTCAAAAAGAGACTTTTTTAAAAATATTTTTTAATCTCTTATATACGTTACACACTAAATAAAGATAGTTTCTCATAGGAGTGGCAACAAATAGTGTATTTGTAAAAATTTTCATACCAGAACCTAAACTCTTTTAAATTTAAACTATCTAATCTCGATTTTGATCCCGACTTGATTATAATTATAATTTTATTATCCGTACTTGTCTAACCTATTTATTATCTATATCTATTTAATTACACGATTAAATATAAAAATTTAAAAATATTATAAACTTTAAAATATAAATTATAAATTTTTAATCAAATAATTAAAAATAAAAATTTAATACTAATATAATTTTATTAAAATAATTTTATACTATATAATTTTATAATTAAAATAAAATTTAATAAATATATAAATAAAATTTAATAAAACAGAATTAATATATTTAGATAATGGAAGGGAAAGTTTGTCTCTATGATCAAGTAGTTAGATAGAAAGATAAAACGAGCGTAAAAGGCAAAGATAGTTAAATTAAAAAATAAGGGCAACACAAGTTTCTTGATCTTTATTTCTCCCATGTCAAAAAGACCAGAAAAGGCCTTGTAATTTCTCAAAATAAGCAAACACCAGCATACGCATCGTTCAGACTTGAGTAAACTTTACACGTGGAAGCCAGCATCATTGTTTGTAACTGAATTTTAGCTCCTTGTTATTAAAATTACAGAAAGATAAAAAAAAACCCTAAAATTCGTTTTCGTTTCAAATTACAATTATTTTTGTTGGTTCAAAACGTCAGAGATCCTATTCGAACCCTAAATTTAACTTTTATTATTAACATAAACTTATTAAATTATCGCTCTCTCTCTCTCGTTTCGTAATCATAACATCTCTCTGGTAATTTTCCTTTCCAATTCGTATAAAATTTGCCATCAAATTATTATCTGACTTTTAATTTTAATTTTTATTGGAATTATTTATAGACGTCTTCAATGTGGTTTGTTAGATTTTAGTTCTAATATGGTATTTTGGTCATATTAACTTTGAGTTCATTTTATTTTAATTTTCAGTTCTAGATATGAAGTTCTCCCTTTTCAATTTATTAGGGTTTGAATTATTTTTGTTATTGTTTATAAATTCATAGTTTTTCTCATATTTGTTTAATTAGGTGTTTTAACTATTGGTCAAAAATTGGCAATACATTTGGAAGAGATTGTTTAGTTTTAATGTACAAATAGTTTTGTTTTTGTGGGTTTTGATTATATTATTTATTGGTGTCTTATTTTATGGTTTATGTGTTAGTTTGCTGAATTGGATCCGGCTGGGGAGTTTCTTTGATGGGTGCGCCTAAACAGAAATGGACAGCAGAAGAAGAAGCAGCTTTAAAAGCTGGAGTTATTAAACATGGGGCTGGCAAATGGCGGACAATACTCAAAGATCCTGAATTCAGTGGTGTCTTGTATTTGCGTTCAAATGTTGATCTCAAGGTTAGTTTTAGAATTATTGTTTGGTGGATATTTGATTTCTCTAGAATGAGTATTAAGTTTTGAAATTGCAGAATTGAAACTTCCGTTGCAATTGGAGTGATTAATTGCTTCCTTGATTTTTTTTATTAATGTGGATAGGATAAATGGAGAAATATGAGTGTAATGGCAAATGGATGGAGCTCGCGTGAGAAGTCTAAGTCAGCTGTTAAAAGGGTGCATCATGTTCCTAAACAGGATGAGAACATTATGGCTATCAATTCTGTTGTTCAAAGTGATGACGATGCTTCAGATACTAAGTCAATTGTTGTTCCCAATCCTATAATACATACTACTGGTCCAAGGAGAAGTACCGTAAGGTTAGAAAATGTTTCTTTCTACTTGATATTTCATGTATTTTTTTCAATGAGTCTGGTGTGAATTTGCTCTCACATTGTCTTGCTGTAGCATTGAAATGATTGTTGGTTCGTTGTTTGGATAAGGAGACTGATAAGTATCTCAGAGTTGGATATTTAATTCTGTTAGTGAATTAGTGATATTGCCATACAAGAATTAATAGTATCATATATCCAAGGAAAGTGATTTATGGGTCTTGTATTAGTATGGTCAATGGTGGCTAGAACCCTATATTTAAGAGGTTATGTAGTTCTATTTACTGAGGAATTACATTAACTTTTATTGAGGACTGCTTTTTTTTTTTTTTTCTTTGAGAAGGGAGGACTGCTTTGTTAACTTAGTGATGGCTGAATGTTTTAATGTAGAAGTTTATTTCCATTTTCTAAAAGGTGTGCATGTTATCTCATTTGAAGAGAATCTTGGGCAATTTGTTTGGGAATCTTGCATTTATTTTGACAAAATTAAGATATGGACATGGGAATTGGGATGAAGAACTACAAGCATTGAGAAGAACCAAACAGGTTCCTCAATGTAAAAATGCAGAGATTTTTGAATAGAGCTTGAATGATTTGACCATTGAAATCAAGATGCAGGCTTATGACATGGTATGACTCGATTAAGTACTACATATTTCTTGAAGGTATGACTTGTGAGTGATTAAACTGTGTTTATAATTATACAGTAATTCCATGTAAGGTGAACATGAGGATAATGTTGATATGAAAAATAATGAGGATAATCTGGTGTTTAAAGAAATAATAAATCATCTAGTGGGCACCAATGTAGTGGTTGAGAGAAGTACACAAGTTTTTCCTGGATTTATTTTCATTCTTGTATTCATTTGCTATCTATTGGCTGTGTACCAACTATCACATGCATTAGCTTCTTAAAACTTGTTTTCACTGCATATGAAGTCCAATATTTATTTTCTGTTGCTATTTATTAGAAAACTGCTTACAAGTCTGGATGTTGAAATTTTGTACGATATCCAACAATGATCAATTTTTTATGGTTATAGTGTGAGGTTGATCATGACGAAATATATTTTGTTGTCTGTTTTATACATGTATTTTTTTTTTTACTTTTTTTTTTGTTGTAGGCTGGATAATCTTATAATGGAGGCTATAACTACCTTGAAGGAGCCTGGTGGTTCTAATAAGACAGCAATTGCTGGATACATAGAGGTATTCTTTTATTTGTAAGTGTTGTATAGCTCAACTTCTCTTCTTTTCCCTGGCTCAGGATGCTAAGATTAGCAGTGGCATGATGCTTTTTAATAATTCAAGGAACCACATATTTAGGAAATTTAACATGGTTAACTAAGGTTAGCAAGGGTCTATGTGGCTTTTAGTAATTGTCTAAATTTTCCATTTTCCTGGTTTTAAATTGATTAAAGGTATTGTTTTGCAGGTCATGTTAGTTTCTTATTTTTTAGACTTTAGGTGATCACTAAAAAACTGATTCATATTTGGTTGAGATTTGTGATTAGAAGATTTTTAAAAGTTCTTCTAATTTTTTATTGTCTGAAGCCAAAGAAACTTGGGGATTAGAAATTTTAATAATTTTGACATTATAGTTGGATAGAAATGCGCTCCTGATAACCTCTTCTTCCCTTAATTTTTTGACTGTTCTACTGATTTGAGAAATTTAAACATTTTTTTAGGATCATAAGAGCTATGTACCTTGATACATGATTCAATGGCAAAGCTTAAATATCTTTTGCATTTTGTTAGTTTCATTTTCAACTAAATCTACAATGAACTGTTGAACCTTAGTCATGGTTCTGTCTTTAACAAGTGGATGATGCACTATTGGTTTTGTTGTACTGCGACTTACAGCTGGAAAGCCACTGTATTGCTTGTGTTATACTTTTAATTTTGAAACCTGATTGGCAAAAGAGGAAGAAGAAAAAGACCATTAGGAGGTTGTTAGTTAAGGGAGCAATAATCATTCACATCGGAACGAGAAACATGAAGTTCTTCTCAACTTGGGACATCATGGCTTTGAAATGGTCCTTGTACTTTCTACTTCTTGGCTGTATGAAAATGACACTGCCTTCAATATTGTTCTTTTAATAACATTGTGTTTGGATAATAATTATACTCTTGAAATTTTTAACAAACCATACTATTAAATTATCATAGTTTCATTTGCTTTCAGTCTATGTCTTTTGCTATTGTTTTCCAACATATTCTACTTTCCTGAGGACTTTATGTAAATTTCTCTCTCTGTCAATTTCTCTATCTGCATGTTATGAACTTAAATTGTTTTATTGGCTGAGTTTCTCTGTTCTGTAGGAACAATATTGGCCACCGCATGACTTTAAGAGGATATTGTCAGCAAAATTGAAGTATTTGACATCAAATGGCAAACTGATTAAGGTAATTATGCTCTGTATCTTTGTACAATGGTATTCAACTAGGAGATATTTATAGTCATTATGTGATGCTATATATCCAACAGCAACTGAAGCATATTTTATTCTTTAGATTATTTTAGTCAATTCTATAAGTACAAAGTTATTATTATTATTACTATTGTTGTGGTAGTATAACATTAAAAGATGATTTAGTGACAGGATTATGTCATTCTGTTATTGTAACTAAGTGGGGCATATCGATGGTTGAATTTTTCTGATGAGTAGTTTGGCATATTGGAGGAATTTGGCGATTGCATTACTTGTAGGTTACAGTTTACATCCTCTTGATGATTTCCTGAATTTGCAGACAAAGAAGTTGGTGAGAGTATTTTTTATTGTTTGTAACAAAGTTCTTATTGACTACTTTGCTTGTACTTAATTTTTTTTTCATTTCTCATTTAATAAGTAGTCTGGCATATACTTAACTTGAAGTTGTGGAAAATTCAAGCCAATCTGGAGTGGTTTGAACTCCCAAAGTTAAATGCTTTCTTATGTCAGAATGGTATATGCTTTTGCAATGACATTATTTTGATGTCTTATAGCTTAAATATTATATATGAAATGGAATTTGTCTTAAAAAGCCATTACCCAGTATGGTCTCCTACAAGAAGTCTGCCAAGCTCACTGTACATGGCGGTCTCATTTCTGGATAAGTGGCTGGCATGATAAACGACTCCAGCCTCAAAATTCAATGCTTGATTTCAACCTTAGATGGCGTTCTTTATAAGATATTTCCAAACTTAAAATAAATGGTCTCTGCATGTTGTCCTGTACCTCATATGAATATAGATATGGTTAGTGTGGTTTTAACCTTGATGATTATGTGGATCTTTAACTGTAATTGCTGCAAAATTTTCTATACAGCTCAGGCTTATGTGTTGGTTTGACCAGTTAATATTGGCCTGATTATTTTCGAGGTGAAACCTAATTCCAATTCCACTTTTTATTCTTGCAGGTTAAACGCAAGTATAGGATTGCACCTACTTCCACATTTTCTGACAGGAGAAGGAATTCTTCCATGTTATTCTTGGATGGAAGACAAAGGATATCTCCAAAAGTTGAGAGGGATGATTTCAATACGCTTACAAAGGCTCAGATTGATTTGGAGCTGGCTAAGATGAGAACTATGACTGCACAAGAGGCTGCTGCAGCAGCTGCTCGAGCAGTTGCAGAGGCAGAGGCCGCTATAGCAGAAGCTGAAGAGGCTGCAAGAGAGGCAGAGGCTGCAGAGGCTGATGCAGAAGCAGCACAAGCATTTGCAGAAGCAGCTATGAAGACACTGAAAGGAAGGACGCCGCCTAAAATGGTAAAAATTATAGTTGTGATGGTTTTGTTTATTTGAGATGTTGGGAAACTCATATAAAACATTTCACCATTGTCAGGGCATTGTACACTTTGGAATGAGAAAATTGATTATTTGGCAGAATTGTCTTTATGCAATATAAACAATATATTCTTGGAAATATAACCACACAATATTCCAATACATTAATTCCTACTCTGAATATATTACCGTTTAGGAACATAATAATATATTAGGAACATAATAATATCGAATATGTTCTACAGTAGTGTGCTAACTCTCTCCCTCAAGTTTTGTGCATAGATATTATACATGCCCAACTTGGGTAGTTCTGTATAGGATAAACAGTTGGGGACAGCATAAATCATTAGATTAGCAGTTTGTCTACCCTTTTAATGTAAGATGTAGTTCCTGTCTAGTTCAACATGTTTAGTTCGGTCATGTTGCACTAGATTATTTGCAATTTCAATAGCTGTTGTGTTATCACATAAAGAGGCATAGGTTGTTCTGAATGAAACCCAAGTTCTGAACCAAACAGTATTCAGTTTCAGCAGTAGACAGTGACACCTTACTTCTCCAAGACACTATATTACCCCCAACGAATGATAAATAACTTGATGGAGACTTTGTATCCAATCTAGTTCCGCAAAATCTGAATCTGTATAACCTACAATGTCTGGATGACCATGTTTAGTGTACATAAAACCTTTGCTTGGGGAAGACTTAAAATAGGCTAAAATACAACTGATAGCTCCCATGTGTTGGTCACTTGGATTGTGCATAAACTTAATAAGAACTAACTGCATACGATACTTTTGGTCTAGCATGAGTTAGATACATCAATTTTCTCATCAATCTTTGATATCTCTCTTTGTTTGCTGGAATTTAATCATGATAAATACTTAAGCCATGATTCATCTCAATGGGTGTATCAGTAAGTTGACAAGTTGAGTTCCCAGTTTCGAACAAGAGATCTGATAGTAATATTGCAAGAAGCCCACAGCCAAAGCCCTACAAGGTTTACACAAGAAGAAACAAGAATGCAGAGAAGGCAGCAGAGGAATTGTCTCCACACATGGACACGTCAGCCAATTCTGTTAAGGAATAATCATATAAATTGCTGCAAAAAAGGGAATGAGGGGATATCAAGAATTATTTTGTTATTGGCAGAGGTCTCTCTGTTTCGGGCTTGTCCTGGGGGCTGTTACAGCCTTGTTATTTTGTCTTATCTGTTTACAGTTATTTTCCTTTTCTTGTTGCTGAATCCAGACTGCTTGTATTTGAGTTTCATCAATGGAAATTATTATTTTCCTTCCTATCTAACTCTCCTCCTTCTATTTACTTCATTGCCCTGCGTTCTTAACTCTAACAATTGGTCCGACCTGCCGGATGCCAAAATCGAAAATGGAATCCAGGGTAGAAACGTTAGAGAAGAACGTCTCTGCACTTCAAGCTCAAATGTCCTCCATTGAAGACACCCTATCCACCTTACAAAACCTTCCCGCTGACAACACAGAGATTAAAACATTACTCAAGGCCTTAGTCACCGGAAAAACCCATGCTAACATCTCTGACAGCTCCACCATTCCTCAAACCCACAGCCAAGAAGAAACCTCATCTCCTGCAACCCACAACACAGCCAAACCACTTACTGACCATAACCCATCTTTCATACAAAAAAAATTAGACATGCCCACTTTCAATGGAATAGACCCTGTTGGCTGGATAGCCAAAGCCGAACAATATTTCGAACTCCATAACACCCCACCTTCAACCCAAATCGTTGTTTCTATGTGCTCCATGGAGGGAGCGCCGCTTCACTGGCTACGGTTGCTTCGAGTTCGGAATCCTCATCTGGACTGGACCCAATTCAAATCGGAACTCATCAATGCGTACAACGACGATGTATCCTCTAATCCTTACGAGCTCCTCGCTGCTGTCAAACAAACAGGTTCTGTTAACCAATATATTGATGATTTCATCTTCAGGGCAGCCCAAGCTCCAGAACTTTCAGATCCCCAGTTGATTGGGTATTTTCTCAATGGCCTCAAGGAAGGGATTCGAGCAAAAATCCGTTCATCGGACACCGGAGAACTTTACAAAGCCTTGCGTATAGCTCGTGAAATTGAACTAGAAGTAGAATTGTTGTCGCCGACCGTTGCTTCCTTTCAAAATACTTATCGTTCAAACGCTAGCAATTTCAATTCCACGCAGCGCTTTGGACTAAACCCAAACCACTTATCAGCCCACAAATCAAACCCTTACCCTACCCGAACCGAGCCCACTCCAAGACCCACCCCCAAATTAAATGATCAGACACAATCCCTAACCTCCCCAAATCGACAACTAGCACTCCCATCCCCTCCACCCAAACCACCATCTACCTCCAACCGATTCCGTGGCATTCGTCACTACTCACACAAAGATTACCAGGAACTTAAAAGCAAGGGTCTCTGTTTTCGCTGCAAGCAGCCATACTCCCCATTGCATGAATGCCCTTTTAAATCCTTGAGAGCTTTAATTGGCGGTGCAGATGATGTACTCACAGACGATGGCTTCTTTGCTGACATGGAACCAGATTCTTCCTCAAATTTCACTACTGAGTTGGATGAAGCCCATTTCTCTGAACTTGACTTGCCACTCTACTCTGTGGGAGGAATTTCTCAACCACGTACAATGAAGCTTAGAGGCCAGCTCTCTTTTCAAACCATCACGATAATGATAGACAGTGGTGCAAGTCACAACTTCATCTCTGTGGATATGGTAAGGTCACTCGGCTTGCAGGTCAGTCCCACTTCCCCTTTCTCTGTTAAATTGGGTGATGGCCACCGAATTAATTCAAGCGGCGTTTGTAAGAAGTTGAAGCTTCAATTTGGCTCAATTGAAATTACTGGGGATTTTTTGTTTTTCCATTGGGAGAGTTGATATAATTCTGGGGATTGCTTGGTTACAAACCTTGGGAGAGGTCAAGGTAAATTGGTTGAAAATGACTATGGGATTCAGGCACAATGGGCAGTGGGTTACTCTTACCGGTGATCCTTCATTATCACGATTTTCAGTCTCCATTAAGTCAATATCCAAGGTTTCGGATGATGATATTGAATTCTCTGGATTTCTATGGGCTCTAACTGTCGATACTACTAGTTACTCCAACTCCACATCTCTCACCCCTAGCCAATCTCAACAACTCAAGCAACTTCAATCTCAGTTTCCTACGCTCTTTGAGAACATACAAAGCCTTCCACCCAACCGCCCACAAGACCACAAGATTATTCTACAGCCTGGACAAGGCCCTATTTCTGTCAAACCATACAGGTACGACCATCTTCAAAAAGATGAAATTGAGAAAATGGTTGCTGACATGCTTTCTGCAGGAATTATAAGACCCAGCTCTAGTCCATTCTCAAGTCCAGTCTTGTTGGTTAAGAAGAAAGATGGCAGCTGGCGTTTTTGCATTGATTATCGCCAACTCAACCGAGCAACAATCCCTCACAAGTATCCAATTCCAGTTATTCAGGAATTGCTTGACGAGTTGCATGGCGCTCAAATCTTCTCCAAACTTGATATGAAACAAGGGTTCCATCAAATATTAGTGGCCCCTTCGGATACTCACAAGACAGCTTTCCGTACTCACTCAGGGCACTATGAATTTCTTGTTATGCCATTCGGATTGACCAACGCACCGGCTACATTCCAAGCTGTTATGAATGATGTCTTCCGGCCGTATTTGCGCAAATTTGTTCTAGTCTTCTTTGATGACATCATGGTTTGCAGTCGGTCTTGGAACGACCATCTCCACCATTTGAAGTTAGTATTTCAGCTACTCACTACGCATTCTCTCCACTTGAATGCCAAGAAGTGCTCCTTTGGCAAAACTTCTATTGATTATCTAGGCCATGTTATTTCCCCTCAAGGCGTCTCAATGGAACCCTCTAAGATCTCCAGTATTCTGCAATGGCCAATTCCGAAGTCTATAAAAGCGGTTCGAGGATTTTTGGGTTTGACCGGATACTATCGGCGATTCATATTAAATTATGGGAAAATCGCCCAACCACTGACTCAGTTATTAAAGAAAGAATCAGCTGCTGCCCTTCAGTGGAATGCACAGGCACAAGCTTCCTTTGAAGCTTTGAAGGCTGCCATAGTTTCTTCCCCAGTTCTAGCCATGCCCGACTTCTCAAAGCCTTTCATTGTTGAGACCGATGCTTCCAAATCTGGGATTGGTGCTGTGCTCATGCAAGACAATCGACCAATTGCCTATTTCAGCAAAGCAATTTGTAGTCCAGCAACCACCCGATCGGCATACGAGAATGAACTAATGGCTGTGGTACTTGCAATACGCCATTGGCGGCCATACCTTATTGGTCGAAGGTTTACTATCCGAACTGATCAAAGAAGCTTGCGTCATCTCTTACACCAGGAAGTCTCTACCCCTGCTCAACAATATTGGTCATCCAAAATAATGGGATATGATTTTGATATTGAGTATCGCACTGGCCAGTCTAATAAGGCAGCCGATGCTTTATCCAGAAAGGATGAAGATCTAGTACTTCAGGCAATCTCCATTCCTCAATGGATCGATTGGGACAAGATTAATGATGAAATTCAACAAGATACACACCTCTCTGGTATTATTACAACACTCTCTTCCCAAGGTTCAGCACCAGCCCATTACTCATTCATTCATGGTCGCCTTTTCTACAAAGGTAGGCTGGTCCTACCCTCTTCTTCTAGCTGGATACCAAAACTAATTGTTGAATTCCATTCAACAGCTATAGGGGGACATTCCGGTGCCTTCCGGACATACCGAAGGCTTGCTTCCAACTTTTATTGGAAAGGCATGATGGCCATGATCCAAGCCTTTGTGGCATCTTGCATTGTTTGTCAACGGCATAAATATGAGGCACAATCACCAGCGGGTCTATTGCAACCCTTACCTATACCTCACCAAATTTGGGAAGATATCTCTCTTGACTTCATTACCGGCTTACCAAGGTCTAACGGGGTTGATTGCATTCTTGTGGTGGTTGATCGTCTCTCCAAGTATGCTCATTTTATCCCCCTCCGACACCCATTTACAGCCGCAAGGGTGGCTGAATTATTCATTAAAGAGGTGGTTCGCCTTCATGGCATTCCTAGCTCTATGGTTAGTGATCGAGACCCTATATTCCTAAGCAGTTTCTGGACTGAGCTATTCCGCCTTCAGGGTACAAAACTAAAGTTCAGCACATCATATCACCCTCAAACGGATGGCCAAACTGAAGTTCTCAACCGCAGCCTTGAATCCTACTTACGGTGTTTCTCTTCCGAGCAACCTAAGTCTTGGAGTAAATGGTTATGTTGGGCAGAGTACTGGTACAACACTAATTGACTCCATTTGAGGCCGTTTATGGTCGGAAGCCTCCTTCTCTACAACATTTCTTACCTGGTGAATCCCGAGTAGAAGCTTTATCTCAGCACCTTTGTGATAGGGATGAAATAATTCGGCAGTTACGCTTTAATCTACACAAGGCACAGCAGCTAATGACCAAGTATGCAAATCTAAAGCGCCGAGATATTCAGTTTTCCATTGGAGATAAGGTATTCTAGAAACTCCGGCCTCACCGTCAAAATTCTGTAGTTTCCCGAGTTAATGCCAAGCTAGCTGCCAAGTTCTATGGACCATTTGAAATCATTGACAAAATTGGAGCTGTAGCTTACAAGCTCAAACTTCCCCCGGATGCTAAGATACACCCTGCTTTTCATGTATCACAGCTTAAACGGGTTATTGGCAACCACTCGGTGATTGATACTCTGCCGGAGAGCTTAAGCAGCACTGAGGAACCATTATTACAGCCACAAACAGTATGCCGCCGCCGGACAATCACAGTCAGCAATCAACCCATTCAACAAGTTCTCATTCAGTGGCAAGGGAAAACAGCAAAAGAGGCAACTTGGATTGATGAAGCTGACATGAGGGGTCAATTTCCAGATTTCAGCCTTGAGGACAAGGCTTCTCTCCAAGGGGATGGTAATGATAGTAATATTGCAAGAAGCCCACAGCCAAAGCCCTATAAGGTTTACACAAGAAGAAACAAGAATGCAGAGAAGGCAGCAGAGGAATTGTCTCCACACATGGACACGTCAGCCAATTCTGTTAAGGAATAATCATATAAATTGCTGCAAAAAAAGGGAATGAGGGGATATCAAGAATTATTTTGTTATTGGCAGAGGTCTCTCTGTTTCGGGCTTGTCCTGGGGGCTGTTACAGCCTTGTTATTTTGTCTTATCTGTTTACAGTTATTTTCCTTTTCTTGTTGCTGAATCCAGACTGCTTGTATTTGAGTTTCATCAATGGAAATCCTTATTTTCCTTCCAATCTAACTCTCCTCCTTCTATTTACTTCATTGCCCTGCGTTCTTAACTCTAACAAGATCTAATGCATATTTTCTTTGAGAAAGGAAGAGACCATGCTTACATTGAGATATTTCAATGCCCAAGAAATATTTAAGAGCTCCCAAGTCCTCCATTTTGAACTCCTTAGACAAGTAGCTTTGAAGCTTCTCTATTTTACTAAAATTACTCCTTGTGATTGTCATGTCATCAACATAGATAATAAGCAAGGTAATATCATCCCTCTCTCTCTTATAAAATAGATTGTGATCTGCCATAGCTTGCTTAAAATCATACTCTTTCATAGAGTGGCTTAATCGGCAAACCATGCCCTTGGCGACTATTTCAATTCAGACAAAGCCTTCTTTAACTTGCATACCTTGCCTTCTTTTTATAGGAACCCAGGAAGAAATCCATGTATATCTCTTCCAAAAGATAACATGTAAAAAGGTATTTTTCACATCAAACTGTCTTAATGGCCAATCTAGATCAACTGCAAGAGATAAAATAACTGTAACAATATTCATTTTAGCTACGGGAGGAAAGGTTCTTGATAATTGATTCCATAGGTTTGTGTGCACCCCTTACGCTCTACTACTTTATTATCCGAGGAAGCTAGACCATATACTAGGTAGAATTTTTCTGGAGAGTCTCTATTTCTTCCATCATAGCTGATTTCCACTTAGGATTTTCAAAGGCTTTTGCAAATGACTATAACTAGGAATAGATACAGAGAATAACTGAAGGGAAAATCTAATATTAAAATCTAATATTAGTCTTAGATAAATGGTGATGCAATTTAAAATTAGTGATAGGATTGACAATATTAGAAGAAGATTTTGAGAAAGCAAACTTATCTGGTGCTTTTCATTCACAAAGATGATGTGTCTTATCTTGGTCTTCAACTTGAGGACTTGAGATTGGAGTTCCAAGAATCAAAGAGGGTGAAGAAGAATATATTTTAAGATTTGTTTCAGAAAAGTCATCCAATGGCATGGTAGCATCATTGAGAGGAGTATTGGAGCTTGGAGGGGGTTTAATAGTAACACCCTTGCTCCTTCTCATATAACTTCTTTTGAAAAACGATTCATTTGGTCTTTCCATTTTTTCTCTTGGTTCAGGATCAGCCTCAAGATTATTAAGAGGCTCCTCCTAAGCATTAATTAAGTCTTCCCTTGACATCCTAAAACCCCAAATATCTTTTCTTCTTCGTCATAAATTTTCCTCTTCTTTAATATTAATCTTCCCCTAAAGAGGTGGAGATACGTCCTCAGAAAAACAAGACTCATGTTCATAGAATTGAACATCCATGGAAATAAAGTATTTTTTAGTAGGAGAATGATAGCATTTGTAGCCCTTTTAAGAGGTAGTATAACTCAACACAAGCATCAGGTTTATCTTTGGTGAGAGTGAACATGATTATAACAGACATCCAAGAACTTTAGGACAAAGATTTAAAGCAAAAGGAATGGAATGAGATAACACATGCAAAGGAGTTCGATTGTTAATGGCATGAGCTGGCATATTGTTAATATTAATAAGGAAAACAACAGGTGTAACAACATTAGCCTAGAAAATCTTCAGAACATGCATAATAAAACATAAAGTTCATGCCATTTCAAGAATGTGGTGGTTTTTATGCTCTATTTTGTTGTTCTGCTAGGGTATATATGTGCAGGTTGTTTGATGGAGGATGCCATTTTCTTTGAAAATTTTTTGCAAGGGACTGATTAACAATCTCAAGACCACTGTCAGAATGAAACACTTTAACCTGGGTGTTAAACTGTGTGACAACCATCTTTGGAGGTTGAGAAATAATTTTTTGTTACTCCATTTGTTTTCACCATATAAACCCAACTCGCACCGGTGTAGTCATCAATAAAGGACAAAAAAAAATCCATGACCCAGAGTAGAAGGGGTAGAGAAAGGATCCCTTACATTTGTAAGAACTTGGGTAAAAGGAGTTGAGACTTTTATTGAGACTCGTTTGAAAGGTTACATGATTTTTAGCATATATGCACCGTTCACACTGTAAACTAGAAATTGAAACATTTCGAAACAACTTATTTGGAAATAAGCATTCAAATGAGAAAAATATGGATGAGCCAACATACAATGCCATAGAAGAATTTTATCTTTATTATGTGTCTCTCTTGTCACTTGACAAACATGATTAAATTCATATTATAACTCTCTTGTTCCCTCCAAGTAGTAGAGACTTCTTTTCTCCTCACAATTGTCCATTGCCATCTTTGTAAGATTGTCTTGAAACACATAATGAACAAAGTAGAAGGTTAGAAAATAATTTAGATGTTTAGTAATCTTGCTGATGGAAAGATAATTAGAGAGACTAGGTCCAAGTTAGACAAAGAACGTTGAGAGTGTATGAGAAAAGAAATATTGCCAACCCTCGGAGATAGGCATAGTAGTCCTATTGGCTACTGAAACAGACTTAACAATGGAAGGTATTAGATTGTCAAGTAGAGAAGAATTACTAGTCATATGATCAATGGCTCTTGAATCAATAATCCAAGTGTTAGGAATGGCAGAAACTAAGGCTAAACTAGAATTACTTTCTTGAGAGATACACAAGAAACCTTAGATGTAGAAGCAATAGTAGATACTCAACTCAACTAAGTCTCAATTTCAAGTTAATTGAGTTGGTAATATGGATCTTTTTTTCCATTTGGAACGATGATAGGTTACATCTTCAAAGAGATGTAAAGTCATAAGATCATTCTTAATCACTTTTGTTCAAATTAGTTTAGGCCTGCCCGTTGGGCTGATTTCTTGTTGTTCTTTTCAGCTTGTTTTAGTTTGAATACTCTGGATAGCCATGCTTCTTTAGCAAATATTTCCCATGTGCTTGGTGCCATTGTAATGAGGGCAAAAGAGTGTTTGCTGTGTATTATTCCCCTGGACAGCCATTGTCGAGGCCTCATGATGATCTTCTAACGCCACAATTTCATTTGTGCCTTGTGATAAACCAGTGAATATGCGTCCTCTAGACTTGGTATAGAAGTAGCCAAAACTCGAGCACTTAGCTGATCTAGATTATCATCAAGAGCTGCAAGAAACACATAAACACACTCCTCATCAGTACATTTCCTCAGTTTCTCAATATCAGTCGGCCATCCCATATCATTAGGAGCCTACAATAATCAAGTTTCAAGAATATAGAATTCAGCTTGTTGTGACAATTTGCAAGAGGAGGACCTTGTTGCTTTGATTGGAATTTCTTTATTAGTTAATATACTTTAGAGGAATCCGAGACATCAAAATAAGTCCTCTGATTTGCCTCCAGAACCTCATTAGTTGGTCCATTCTGCACAAAATGTGCCAACAGCTTCTTGGTTGTGGAATTGATTAGCCAGAAGCTAACCAGTGTCGTCAGCCTTCCATTCATCATAGATTGGATCGGTATCTGCAGGTTCATCAGCCTCCCAATATATCCCTCCTTCCTCCTGCTAGCAATATGCATCTCCATAATTTGATACTAAACACGATAAGTAGTACCATCCGAATTAACATAAATTGTTGGAAAGGAAGTCTCATGAACAGTACCATGGATGACTTCTTGCTATCAGGAATAATCTCTTCTGTTCCCTTAGACATGATGTAGATGAAGAGACGAAAGAAAAGAGAGCGATGCGGCTAGGCTTCGGCCAAGAAAAGAGAGGGGTAAAACACAGAGCAGTTGTGGCTAGGGTTTCAGCCATGGAAAGAGAGAAACAACTACGGAATTGATATTTTCTCTCTGCTCTGATACCAAATTAATTTTTTGCCTGAATTGTGTTTTTTGTTTATCTACATTGGAATATTTATACAACAAAAATAATCTATTCTAGGGAAGACAACTATAAAATATTCCAATATATTAACACCTATTTAGGAACACAATAATATAGAATATATATTCTACAGTTGAATGCTAACTAATAATTTAGTCAGCATGCAGTGGCAGTGTGTTTGGAGAAGTTTGTACTTAATTCTAGAATTTCTTTGAAACTGTATTTTATATTGATCAAAGCTTTGTTTCACTTTGAGGTGAACCTTGATTTTCTTCCTTTCCCCTCATTTCTCCTTTTTCTGATGTGTATGCATGTAATGACCAAGATTTAAAACTTTGTATTTTTATTTTTATTTTTTTTATTATGTCTTTGGTTTTATTACGTGTTATCAAAATTTGGTTGCTTGACAATTGACAAAATTAATTCTCTTAAAAGAGATACCGTGGGAGTCGTCTTTTATACTTAAGTTATTTTTGGTGGGGAGGACAGAAAGTAAGGAAGGAAATAAGGGCATATACTCAAGGAAATAAGGAAATATAAAACTCAAAATTCAGTTCCCTCTATCCTTCTTTCCTCCTTGCAAAACCCAATCTTAGATTTTGACATGACCTTCCCAATGTCTATGTACCTGGCAATATGTAATGATTCTTTTTCTTCTTTTGCTTAATGCGCCTTTAAATTTTTACCGTTTCAGATTTTGAACAAAAGATGCTTCGCTTATATTTGCAGATGATCCGAGCTTGATAGAGTAACACGTAAATGGTAAATGAGGAGCAATGAGACTGTTTGATCAACACAGATGTTTTTCACATGCTGACATTACATGGTTGTACATATGGAAAGCCTTTTTGTAGGGTACACTTGTATTTAGCTGGGATCCTGGAGGTTTGGTAGACTGCAATTGCATCGGTAGATCTTTCTTATTGACAGTTTAAATGGGGATTTGTTATTTGCCTTCCCCTTTTTTTTCTGGAAGTAGAAAGAAATTGGAGCGGATGGACTCTGACGAAGATGTTTGTTTTTAGTATTCTGATGAAGATGTTTGTTCTTAGTCCATTTTATGTTTTATTAGACAATTGATGCAACAGGCAAGAATTTGGGGTATTAATTTTGGAATTTGTTCAGGCACATCCTATGCACATATGCCCCAATATCTGGCTTTAGATCATATAACTAACGCATGCACATGGAGAAGGATGTGCTTGGCGTACTTTTCGTTGTGCAAAATTTCCATTGTAATCAGATGTAGAATGGTAGAAGAGAAACCGTTAGTTACAATATTTTTGTTGTATCTAGTGGCTGATGGCTCTAAATAAGATATCTATTTCTTTTTTCTCCTTGTATTTAATTCCCTTGAGAGTTTTTGCATCCTATTTCTTGCTTATGATGCTATATTTCTTCAGAGATGTTCTAACAATCTTGCAGGTTTATCATTCTAGTTATCACCAGACTCTTTGCAACAGAAACTGGGATGCATATCAAATTCCAAATATCCAATTTGGAATTGTCTTTTCAAGAATTCAATTGGAATGAATTTTACTTTGTCTATTTTTATATTTGAAATGGGGTTAATCTATAGAACTTAATTCTTTAAATGTAAAAAAAATGTTAAAAAATAAAAAATATACTTCATAAGAGTTCAATTTAACTGAATTTAAGTTATAGTTAAATAATATAAATAATTTTACTATTTATATCTTGCTCTTTTAAAAGTTCTAATATTTTTAATTGATTTTAAATAAATAAGGACAGCTATAATGATAACAGAAATTGAATTAGTTATCCATTTCATTATATGTGAAAGAATTTCTTAGGGCCAAATAAACAAATGCTTTTTGAATTTTACTCGCTTACACATTTTGCTTTGAATTTTTAATTTAGCCTAATTTATTATTTTGTTAGTTTAAAACACAATTTTCGTTGAGTTACGCTGAATAATATTTATCTTAATTTATAAATTCATTTTTTTATTCTCTAAATCTCTTCTTATCTAAAACTCTTTTTATCTAAAATTCAACCTTTAAAATATATTTTCTTTAAATAATGTGTATTATAAAAAAATAAATCAATTGTATTTCGCCGAAGAAAAATTTAAAAATATCAAATAAATATCAAAAGTTTCAAAAAAAGTTACAAAAATATTAAAAAAAAAAACTTGAAAGGAAATTTAGATATTAAATTTTAGATGTAAAGAGATTCACAGAGTTAAAAATATATTTATAAATTAAAAAAAATATAATTTGACATTACTCAAAATTATATTTATAAATTAAAAAAATATGATTTCAAATATTATAGGTTTAAATTGAATGTTTAAAAAGTAAACTGATCAAATAAGTAAAATTCAATGAGACTATATATATTTCTTACATAATTATAGTTTAATTTAATAAAATTGAATTAATTTTTTTTTCACACATATTTTTAAGTGTTTTTAAAAATATTTTGAAAAATAAAAATATTTTCAGAATATGGTATATATGAAAAGTGCAGGATATTTTTGAAAAAAAAAATAATATACTTTTTCTTTTGTTTTTCAAAAAGAGACTTAGTCTTTGTTATTAGAGTTTATAATAATGATTTTTATATTTTAATTAATAATTTATATTTGAATATTAAATTAATAAGATTAAGATTTTATAATTTGATTTTAAAAATGTTTAAAATATTTTTTTTTTAATTTTAGAGTTTATAGTTCGACTAATAATATTATTTTTTTATATTTAATTTGAAAATTAACTATTTATTTATATAAACATGTTTGAGTAAATCAATATTTAATATACTAAAATTGCATCATGTATGAAATTTGCTGGAATATTGTAAATACGGTAGGTATTGTAGGATATAGAAGTATAGTTATTGGTTATAATGGAATGATTGACAGTATATTATGGAGAGTATCAAATACTTAGCTATTACAGAATGGACAAAGAAATGGGCAAAGAATAATTATCGTTGATTGCCTGCCTTTTCTGTTGTATATAAAGCTAAATGTACTTGATTAATAATATAGAATAAGATAAGAAAATTTTTACTTCTTCCAAAAACTTGGTTCTTCATGATATCAGAGCTGTGTTTAGAGGGAGGAAGAGATTTTTTACACAGACTCGTTTTTTCTTTTTTGACCCAGCAGCTAATAGTACCTGTAGAAGGGGTGTTTAAGTGTCACTACCGCCTCAGAAAGGAAGCCCCACTGCCGAAAGGTCTTCTGGTGGAATCTCATCGCTGTCCGTCCACGCGCGTGAACACACGTGTCGTCTGAAGATTCTGGACTGTTCACGTTCCGACGAGATTTTTCCTGTTTCTGGTGAGATTTTTTTTCCAATTTTTTCTTTTCCAACAGTTTTCACAGTATATTTCGGCTCCTGCCATACCCAGTTATAGCATTTGATTTGCTACTTTTCAGTATGTTTTATTTTTTAGCATCACTGTTGCTGTTGTCGGTTATTTGGTGATTTGCTATATATTTATTTGGGGTTATTTTGTTGTTTAGTGGTCAAATATATATATATATATATACATGTAGTCTTTTAAATTTATTATGTTTAGTCATTTTGCACTCAGAATTCTTATTTTAACCACTTTAACTCATGTATTTGTCTATTTTTTACTAACAGACACTTTATATTTATTAATATTGATCACTTTGCCCATTGTATTCTTATATTTTATATCAAATAGATACATAAGTAACTCGACATGACTCGATGTAACTCAGCGAATTTGCGTTTATAAATTAAGAAAATACGAATTTATAAAATTATATGGTTAAATTAAAAGTTTAAGGGCAAAGTAATTAAACGCAATAAGTTCATGATGCTATATATGTATTTAACATTGTTTGTTATACTAAATCATAATGTGTGATGGCAAAGCAGAGAGAGAATCAAAAATTATTTTTTCTTTGGACAATCCATCTCTCCAAATTATTTCTATCAAATTGGATGGAACAAATTATCTTGATTGCTCATAGTCCTACATGTTATTTATTCAAGCTAGGGGTTTGCAAAATTAGATTAATGGTAAAAAGACTAAATCGGATGCTACAAATTCAAACTTGTACATATTGAAATCTAAAAATTCACTTATCATGTCTTGGTTAGTTAATTCTATACAGTCTGCAATTGCACTTGAATATTTACTTCTTGACACGGCTCAAAAAATATGGGAAGCAACATCATATACTTATTTCCAATCTGAGAATGATGCCTAGGTATATGAGTTGCGGAAAAAGGTTCATAATACAAAACAAGGGGAACTGACTATTGCTCAATATTTTTTCAAACTCAGTGGGTTGTGGCAAGATTTGGATTATTATAAAGACTTCCAAGCATCTTGTCCAGCTGATGCAACAAAATTTCAGAAGATGATTGAGAAAGAATGCGTGTATGATTTCTTAGCAAGACTAAATGAAGAATATGATTAGACTAGAGTTCAGGTTCTTGGTCGAGATCCTTTTTCATCTTTGAGACAGGCATACTCATATGTGCAGCAAGAATAGAGTAGGAGGAGTGTTATGGTTCACAAGTCCACGATAGAGAAGGCAGGGTTGCTTTCTACTTTAACATGTGAACAAACTCAGACATCTAATATTGGTTCTTCTGATAAAAGTCAATTGTATTATGAGTACTATGGAAAACCTTGCCATACTAAAGATTATTGCTGGGAATTGTATAGACGCCCAATTAGGGGACGTGGAAGTAAACAGTTCCTCTAGACTATAAGCGTACATATCTGATGCTACAGATTAGTCTGATGAATCATCTAAGCCTGATATGTTTTTTGATAAAGAGATTCAATCCTTAAAGCATTTATTGTCGCAGCTTGATTCTTCTCCAACTCAAGGTGCAACCTCTTATTTTGTATCAGGTAATGCTTTTCTTATTTCCAAAATGGCAAAACCATCATGGATTATAGATTTAGGAGCAAATAAACATACAACTAGCTCATCTCATCAATTTCTTACCTATTCTAAATATTATGGCAAGGAAAAAAGCGGTACTGCGGATGGCTTCTCAGTTCTTATTATTGGTACGTTCTATTAATTGTACTCCTACTATCAATCTTTCTTTTATTCTTCATGTTCCTTGTTTTTCTAATAACTTATTGTCTGACAGTTTAATTACTAAAGCACTTGATTCCAAAGTTACATTTTTTCTTACTCATTGTGACTTTTAGGAATTGCATACAGGAAGAATGATTGGCTGTGGTAGATTGCACAATGACTTGTATCTGTTGGATGACGTTCGTAGACCTTCAAATCCTAGTACTAGCCAAACCTTGTTAGGAGTCTCTAGAAATACCCCTCATGATATTGTTCAATGGCATAGAAGATTAGGGTATCCATTCTTCTCTACTTTAGAACGATTATACCCTACTTTGTTTAGTAGTTCGATTCTATATTATTAGTTTGTGATGCTTGTGAACTGGCCAAATATACAAGAAGTTCTTATCTTTTACAAACTAATAAAAGTTTAGTTCCTTTTGCAATAATACATTATGATGTTAAGGGTCCTACTAAAACTGTTTCTCTTTTTAGATATAGATGGTTTGTGATTTTTATTGATTGTTGTACTTGGTTGACTTGGGTATATTTGATGAAAATAAAAAATGAAGTTTTTTTTTCGTCCTTTCAAAATTTTTATAAAATGATTTGCACTCAGTTTGATGAACAAGTTAAAATACTAAGGACCGATAATTGTACTGAATATATAAATGAGATTTTTCATGCCTATTTGGATTCTAATGGTATCTTGCATCAAACTAGTTGCGTCAATACTAATGCCTAAAATGGAGTGTCTAAACGGAAGAATAAACATTTATTGGAATTAGCTAGGTCTCTTATGTTTACTATAAATCTTCCCAAACCCTAATATGGGAATGCTATCTTATGTGCTTCTTATCTTACTAATCATATGCATTTTCAAACATTAAATTTTAAAACTCATTTGGAAGTCCTTCAGGAGCAAAATTTTTACACTGTATGCTCAAAAGTCTTTAGATGTCTTTGTTTTGTTCATCAAAGTAATGTTGGCAAATTGAATCCTAGAGCTTTTAAATATGTTTTTGTGGGATACTCTAGTACAAAAAAAGATTATAAATGTTATCATTCCTCTTCTCAAAAATACTTTGTAAGTATGGATATGAATTTCAGAGAATTTGAGCCTTATTTTTTCCAGTCACCTCTTCAGGGGGAGAATCAGATGGATGAAGAGGTGACAACTACTCCTATTCCTCTTTAGGGGTAGACTTTTATAGATAATGGCCTCAAAAATAACAAAGATTCACACAATGATCAACCATCAAAACATGTGGGAAGATTAGATAGACCAAATTTAAAAATTTATTCTCAACAGAACAATACATATGCAACTATTGAGCATGTATCCCCCGAACAATTGCTCTCTCTGGCTTCAGTTCCCGAAGTTGCAATAGAACCTGGTGCGCCATTTTTTTTATATCTTTGGTAATTTTAATTCTTCCATTAATGATCTTGATATTCTCATTGCTCATGAAAAAGGCATCAAAGCCTGTACTAAATATCTAATTTCTATCTTTATTTGCTATGATGCTTTATCTTCACCCTATAGAGCTTTTGTTTAGTTTGTTTCTTCTATTTCTATTCCTTAAAATTGGCAAGAAGTATTTCTTGATTCAAAATGGAAGGTTGTAATTATTGAAGAGATAAAGGCTTTAGCAAAAAATGTAATTATTTAATATTAAATTAACTTATTCTTATCATTAATGATAATTTTTATTAAAATATTAAATGCATGCGGAGATAAGATTTAAAAGTAAAACACATATTCCACTTGCTAATCATTCATTATAAATCTTATATACATGAAAACAATTAATGAATATCTCAAAAATTTTGAGATGAATATTAAATTTTAATTGGAATTTATATAATACCGATTATTATATTGGTATGAGTTTGGTACGAGTTGGTATGATTTTGGTATGAGTTAGTATGACCTTAGTATGAGTGTATAATTAGTTGATATGAGTTGATATGAGTTAGAATCAGTTTTTATTATTGATATGAGTTTGTATGAGTTTGGTATGAGTATAAATATTGGTTGGTTGGGTTAGTATGAATTTTGATATGAGTTGTTATGACTTAGTATAAATGGTATGAGGTTGGTATAGGATATTTTAATTGAAATACATGTGATATTAGTTGTTGTCATTGATATGAGTTGATACTAGTTACATATGAGTTTGATATGTGTTAGAAACACTGATATTTTTTATTATATGTGGTTGATATACGTTTGATATTGATGGTTCTGACTACAGGGTATTGGTGGATAGCATGAAAGGTATTGGAGGACGAATCCAATTTATGGACGGAATAATTATTCTCATATATTATGGTGGAACATTTGATGTCAGCATTGAGAAATATGTTGGCGGTGGTGCTGAATATGTTTTTCTGAATAGAATAGCTGACTTCAACGAACTTAAGAACTCAGTATCATAGGCGCTTCATATTGACAGCACCTCACATATGAAATTCAAATTTGTTACTGGTTATGACCCACATCCTTTTTATGATGTAGTAGATGATAGGTCACTTAGGATATTCATGGGCATTGCAATGAAGGATAGACTTAAGCATCTATTGATTGTTAGTGTTGAAGAAGGAGCTAATAAATCCGGACATGACAGTAATGATCCTATCAGTGAAAAAAAACTATCCAAGTAGAGGCTCCAGGTATTTGTTTAGAACTAGAAGATGCAGATGCAAGGGTTGCACCAATTACTGAATCTATCCATGTAGCACCGGAATATTTTGAAACTGAACCTGGGCCAGAGTTTCAGCATACTGGGGTAGCTCACAGTGATGAGTTGCATTTTAATTGCAATAATAAGACAGAAAATGTGACTACTGACAATGAAGAAATGGTGACAAACTTGTTAGCATGCAGGAGTATTCTAGAATTGTTAGGCGAAAGTTATATATCTGAAACAATTGAGGAGGGAAAAATATTTAAGTCAAGAGATGATATTAAGACAACTATGTCCCTCATTGCAATTAAGAAGAAATTTCAGTTTAAGGTATTCAAGTCCAATACTTCTTTCTTTGTCATGCGGTGTATTGATAAAAGTTGTATGTGGAGATTGAGAGCGAGAAGTCTTGGAGACTCGAAGGGTTGTTGGATGGTGACAAAATATGTCACTCAACATGCATGTCCGACCGATTTTGGCCAGAGTAGACACAGACAAGCAACTATTTTGGTTGTTGCAGAGTGTGTTAAGAAGCGATTTATAAATCCTGGGAGGGTTTTCAAATCCAAGGATATTATCGAAGACATGCGTAATAAATTTGGGGTTGAGATTAGTTATTTTGTTGCATGGAAGGGATGAGAGTATGCATATGAGAATCTCAGACTTGGGACGCCAGAACAACCTTTCTCAATTCTACCAACCTATTTGCATATGATAGGAAAAACTAATCCGGGTACGGTTATGCATCTACAATGCACAGATGATGATCGATTTGAGTATCTTTTCTTTGCTTTTGATGCTGCTATAAAAGGTTTCTAAAATTATAGACCTGTAATTAGTATTGATGGTACTCGTTTGAAAGGAAAGTATTAAGGTGTGCTTTTCACTGTCGTTTGTCATGATGCAAACTAATAGATATTTTCTTTGGCATTCGGGATTGGAGATTTTAAAAATTATGCCTTATGGACGTGGTTTCTTACGAGGTTGAAGGAATCTTTTGACGAAAGACTGGATAATGTTATTATATCTGATAGACACCTAAGCATTCAGAAGGCTGTAGCAGAGGTTTTTCCAAATGCATTCCATGGAATTTGCATGTATTACTTGTTAAATAACTTGAAGTGTAAATTTAAACACATAACCAAGGACCTTGAGAAGCACTACTACAAAATAGCTAAAACCTACACAATAAATGATTTCACTAAACTATTTTGTGGATTTTGCATTAGTATTCCCGGTGCTAAAGAATATTTAGAATGTGTTGGGCTGGATAGGTGGACGCGGTCTCATATGCATAGAAGGAGATATAACATCATGACGATTAACATATCCGAATCAGTCAATACAGCGCTCGTAAAGGCGAGAGAGCTTCCTATAACTGCTTTTGTTGATGAAGTCAGAAAAATGTGCCAAAGATGATTGTATGATCGTCGAAACAAGGTAGAGTAGTCCACAGATAAAATGTCAATAAATGTAGAAAAAAAATTGAGGAATAGAATGATGAAAGCATAAAAAATGAATATAAGTTCTTTATTTTTTGAAGTGTCATGGTTTTTAATTTTAATACATCAATTGTCATTATTTATGATATTGTCATGTCATGTCATTATTTTTATATCGCAGATAGAGCTTGCTAGCAACAACACATACGACGTTAGGGACATTGATAAAAATTATGTTGTTGACATGGATAAGAGAACTTGTTGTTGCAGGAAGTTTCAGTTAGATCAAATCCCATGTGTTCATGCTCTTATGGTTATTCGAAATAGCAACTATGATACTTATGAGTTGTGTTCTGCATATTACTTGCGTGAGTATTGATTTCAAGTATAAAAAGAAGTCATAAACCCAATTTCTCATATTAGTGATTGGTCTATCCCATATCCCATTCACACCGTCACTCTTTTATCTCCAGATGTGCGCACCTGAACTGGGAGGTGAAAAAAATGCAGGATTCCTTCACTAAGTGAGGATAAAATTCATCCAAGGTGCAGCCGCTGTCGCGAGCGTAGTCACAATAGATCTACTTGCCAAAAATTCATTCGTTTGCACAGTGACTTGGGAGCATCGACGGATAACAAATAAAAACAATATTCATCTTCACATCCGAGAATTATTTCTTCAATGAATTTATTATTTGTAATGTTGATTTGATGCAAAATGATCCAGACTTTAGAATAAGTTGATAATTTCTTACAGATTGAGATTTGTTGGCCGGGATAAATTTCTAAGGCCGATTTTATTATGTTATTGATACGAGATTATTTTAAATGATATACGTTAGTATGACTTTGATATGAGTATTTTTATTGATATGAGTTAGTATGAGTTTGATATAAGTATAAAATTATTGGTATGAGTTAGTATAAGTTTGGTATGAGTGTAAAATTACTGATATGAGTTAGTATGAGTTTAGTATGAGTGTAAAATTATAGGTATGAGTTAATATGAATTTGGTATGAGTGTATTTTTATTGGTATGTGTTAGTATGAGTTTGATATGAGTATATTTTTATTGATATGAGTTAGTATGAGTTTGGTATGAGTGTAAAATTATTGGTATGAGTTAGTATGAGTTTGGTATGAGTGTAAAATTACTGATATGAGTTAGTATGAGTTTAGTATGAGTGTAAAATTATAGGTATGAGTTAATATGAATTTGGTATGAGTGTATTTTTATTGGTATGTGTTAGTATGAGTTTGATATGAGTATATTTTTATTGATATGAGTTAGTATGAGTTTGGTATGAGTGTAAAATTATTGGTATGAGTTAGTATGAGTTTGGTATGAGTGTATTTTTATTGGTATGAGCTAGTATGAGTTTGGTATGAGTATAAAATTATTGGTATGAGTTAGTATGAGTTTGATATGAGTGTAAAATTACTGGTATGAGTTAAGTATGAGTTTGGTATGAGTGTAAAATTACTGATATGAGTTAGTATGAGTTTGGTATGAGAGTAAAATTATAGGTATGAGTTAGTATGAGTTTGGTATGAGTGTATTTGTATTGGTATGAGTTAGTATGAGTTTGATATGAGTGTATTTTTATTGGTATGTGTTAGTATGAGTTTGATATGAGTATATTTTTTGTATGAGTTTGATATGAGTGTAAAATTATTGGTATGAGTTAGTATGAGTTTGGTATGAGTGTATTTTTATTGGTATGAGTTAGTATGAGTTTGGTATGAGTGTAAAATTATTGGAATGAATTAGTATGAGTTTGATATGAGTGTAAAATTACTGGTATGAGTTAAGTATGAGTTGGTATGAGTGTCAAATTAGTGGTATGAGTTAGTATGACTTTGGTATGAATGTAAAATTATAGGTATGAGTTAGTATGAATTTGATATGAGTATATTTTTATTGGTATGAGTTAGTATGAGTTTGATATGAGTGTATTTTTATTGGTATGAGTTAGTATGAGTTCGGTATGAGTGTAAAATTATTGATATGAGTTAGTATGAGTTTGGTATGAGTGTAAAATTGTTGGTATACGCATGCATTAACTCAGGCCAAACTAATTTATCTGATAGACACATGCATTAACTCAGACCAACATCCTGCATCCGACACAAATAATAAAATCTCATGTAAATTAACAGTTGCTCATATCCTATTGCGAACAAAATAATTGAGAATAAATATTTTCATATTTACCACATGAGTTATTCACAATGTTATGTATAAAAATATTAAAATGTTATTCGCTATAATAAGTGTTATCATTCTTATTTGTAGCATGCACCCATAAATGACTATCGTATTATATCTCAGTATGTTCATATTTTTCTGATTGCAATCCCATATGTTGTGACCGACTGTCATTAAAAATTCGACGAATTTGGCAACAAACATTCCGCAATCTTCACTGTTACAATGTATTATCATTAGCAACTGTAAAAGACAAATAAATATCGTTACTCAATGACTAGGAACAGAGCTTACCCTTCTTAGCGTGGATAAACATCCTTCTCATAACTTATTGTCGACTTTGAAATCTTTTTATAAACCAATTCAGGCCTATGGTTGAAAATTTTAATATCATTCAAAGCATGGGGCAACATTTACGCAATTGGCTTAACACATTTTGTTCTATCGTTTCTACGGGCGTCTGCATACAGCGAATCATATATCTTTATTGACCACTTCGGTAGATTTATTTCTGTAAGAAACCAGTGTTGTCCTGATTGATTGATTGGTAGATAAATGATGTCAACATCCTTGACATGTTTACAATACCGGTGCTTGCCCTTCAGAAAATCTGTTAAATAACTGGGAGTTATCCAGCTTTTCTTTTTTAAAATCATCATGACATGCCATAAAAATTTGATGGACATAGAAAGAACCACATGTCTTTCTCTGGTCAAAGAAGTCTGCATTATATTTCTGATTTTGTCGCACATAATATAATAAGACATCAATTTTCTACAATTAACACAAAGACACATTAATATAAATTTGATAATACACTGATTTGCGATGTAATATCCATTAAGATGTATTTATATTGAGAATCTTACATCGTTAGATAGCCAAGCATGGAGTACTCATAATTGATACCAAAAATCCTTGTAATTTGTGGAATGCACCGTGAAATCATAGGTCTCGCCATCCGAAAAAGGTTGATCCACTCTTGGATCACTGTTATTTATCAAAATAACATTATGTTATTTGCTTGGAAGAATAATTTGTTTATATCTAAATATCATTAGTGTGAAAGTATAAATTTGTAATTAACGTGCAGCTTACTGCTTATAGTTATCAAAATACATATGCCACCAGTTATCAAAACTTCGGCACTGATCAGCGGATGGGGGTGAGAAAGGATCCAAGGGAAAAATAGGTGCATATGTAACTTCATCGGCCATCTTTCGGCACAAGACTTGCAGACGTTTGCTCCTTTTTTATGCTGCCTTCTTCCTTCAGGAGTCCACTCATCACCAATGTATTTGGTGTTCGGCATCTATAAAAGTTTCTTCTTATGTTCCTCATATGTGGTCTCCGTTACTTCAACCAATGACCTGTTGAGCTGCATCATGTCCTTGGCCACCATTGAAACTTCTTTTCTGCAAGTAGAGATATTTTAAGTGATTAGATGTACATGCATTTATAAAATTTTATAATAAATAATCTGAATTTAGTATAATCGTCATACTCATTCAAAGGTGTACAAAATGTAGAATCTAATCCCTGAGCTTCTTTTTCATTTGCTTTTTCTTCCTCGCCCTCTGCCTTTTCTGCATCTTCATTGTACTTCTCTCTATGAATCTTTTTTCTTTCATCCTTTGCCTCTTTCTTTTCCTTTTGACGTCCCGAGACCTCATTTTTCTTGGTTTTTCTCTTCTTTGTGGTCTTTTCATGTTCAATTACCTCCAAGGCCGCGAGTCTATCGCTCAACCGGGAAAGGGTAGCATTCAACTCTTTATTCACCTGAGCTTGCAGTGCATTTTCAATTTCTAATGCACTGCATCTAGACTCCAGTTACGATAAACGTAAATCCATTTTATTCTTCTCCAAATCTACATCCACATGCATTTTTCTTTCATGCATGACACTCGGATCTTGATCCCTTTTGCTTCTGCGTTCAAATGTTTTAAACTTCTTTTCTGCGGTTTCACTAACTGGTTTGCTATCAACTCGAGTTTCCTGAAAAGTTATACAGTAATTAGCAACCAAACCAGTTACTCAATTGATAAACATTATGATCCTATAAACGGAAGGAGATGCAACAAATACCATATGGTCTTTAATTTTTTACTCTTCCGAGTGCTTGGGTATTTCCTCTCAAAACATTCCTTGAAAATTTTGAAAAACAGCCTCAACATTTGTTATTTTTATTTCCACAACACTCAGCTCCTATACATTAACATATTGATTCAATATGTGTTAAAAATATAAAAGCATTTGAACTGAAAAAAATACAGAATAACAAGCTCATATTGAGTAAAATACCTGCTGTGATAACTTCAAACAAATATGTGAGTATGGTTATGGCATCAGAAAAACCAATGATAGAGTAGATGCCCACCACTCTGCTCTTCAATTTTTCTAGGGATTCAGTCAACTTTGAATACAAAAATTTTTAGCTCACGAATTCCTATGCGACGTTGTTGAATGCCTCAACATCGTCAATAAGAGCTAAAATTTTAGGTCCCTCCAATTTTTAAATTCATTGTATAATCTCTCCCATGTCCATCCACCATAGCGATGAACTAAGAGTTTAGTCCCTCCAACCAGGTGTTTCACTCCACTGTATTTCAGCCCAGTTATTAAACAATACTCAACAATTTCAAACTTCAGAAGTAACTTTCCAAACTTAAACGAAAGCTCATTTCTATTGTTATTTGGAACTTGATGAAAAATCAATAAAAAAGCCCAGATAAATGATCAAAATTTCCTTCATCAAGAGTTAGAAGGTGGCTGATATTGTATCATTTAAAGGCAGCCGTCTACACCAAAATAATAAAAGAGTATTATCAATAAGTTTTATATGAGATTGAACACAATAACATATTCTATTGTAAATTAAACAAACCTTATCTTTATTAGAACCAATTACATTCTTTATCAGTTGAATTGTTTGAAATCCACGGCCTACCCTGTTGAATTGGTGGTACCTCCAATCACTTGGAGGGATGATATAATCAATATCCTGGTACATATTCTATTGATTAGCTACTCAATCATTAACTTGTCCATATTCAAATAAAGTTGTATGAAGTAGACAATTTTTGATAATTACTTACTCTGATGTGTTCTTTATCACTATGTTCATCTCCCACTTCCTTTTCAGAAATTGGCATGTCGTCACTATAAAACACACCGAATCTTACATTTTTTGCCTTGCCTGTCACGTCTGGTTCAGAAGGAATTTTTATTTTTATCCTCCAGCCTTTAGGAGAAGTTGACGGCATTACTCCTGGACTTCCCTAGAGCATTGTGGGCTTGTCCCTGCGTAAAGGAGATTGCTCACTTTGAAAAGATGGGCTAGTATGAGAACCTATTGCCATTCTACCTGCTTGATTTTTCATTACAAAGTCAACTCATATTAACTCAAGAAAAAATCATACTCATCTCAATTCATACCAACTCATATCAACTTGAGACAGACTCCTACTAACTCATATCAGACTCATATCAACTCATATCAAACTCATACCAATTAAACTACCTCATATCAAACTAAAATCAACTCATACCAAAATCATACCAATTAAACTAACTCATAATAACTCATACCAATACATATTAACTCATAACAACTCATATAAACTCAAGACAAACTCATATCAACTCAAGACAAAATCATACCAACTCATAACTACTCATATCAACTCAAGACAAAATCATACCAACTCATAACAACTCATACAAACTCATATCAACTCAGTACAAACTCATTTCAACTTATATAAAACTCATACCAACTCATACTAACTCATACCAACTCATATCAACTCAAGATAAAATCATACCAACTCATAACAAACTCATATCAACTCATAAGATCTCATAACAACTCATACTAACTCATATCAGCTCAAGACAAACTCATACCAACTCATATCAACTCATACCAACTCATATTATACTCATATTAACTCATATCCAGCTCATACTAATTATACTAGCTCGTATCAAACTCATTCCAATTCATACCAAAATCATACCAATTAAAATAACTCATAACAACTCATACCAACACATACCAACTCATAACAACTCACAATAACTCATAACAACTCATACCAACTCATATCAATAATACAAATATTATACTCATACCAACTCATACTAACTGATAGCAACTCATACCAACTCATATCAACACAAGACAAACTCATACCAACTCATTTCAAATTTATATCAACTCATACCAACTCATATCAACTCATACCAACTCAAGACAAACTCATACCAGCTCATATACTCTCATGCCAACTCATATCAACTCAAGACAAACTCATAACAACTCATATCAGACTCATATCAAAATTATACCAATTAAACTAGCTCATATTAACTCATACCAACTCATATCAACTCATAACAACTCATACCAACTCATACCAACTCATATCAACTCATAACAACTCATACCAACTCATATCAACTCATACCAACTCATATCAACTCATACCAACTCATACCAAACTCATATCAACTCATATAAAACTCATACCAATTAAACTAGCTCAAATCAAACTCATATCAACTCATACCAAAATCATATCAATTAAACTAACTCATAACAACTCATATCAAAATTCATATCAATAATATAAACTCATATCAGACTCATACCAACTCATATCAACTCAAGATAAACTCATACCAACTCATATCAAACTCATATTAACTCATAATAACTCATATCAACTCATATCAGACTCATACTAACTCATATCAAACGCGTACCAACTCATATCAATAATATATCAACTCATACCAATTCATATCAAATTCATACCAACTAATATCAAACTCATACCAATTAAACTAACTCATAACGACTCACATCAAAACTCATATCAATAATACAAACTTATATCAGACTCATACCAACTCATAATAACTAATAGTAACCCATATCAAACTGAATTCAACTTATACCAACTCATAGCAACAAATTTCTAACTCAAATCAACACTTACTAACTCATACCAAACTCATAACAACTCATATCAACTCAAGACAAACTCATACCAACTCATATCAAATTTATATCATCTCATACCAACTCATACCAACTTAAGACAAACTCATACCAGCTCATATCAACTCATGCCAACTCATACCAATTCATATCAACTCAAGACATACTCATACCAACTCATATCAACTTATATCAAAATCATACCAACTAGCTCATATCAACTCATACCAACTCATAACAACTTATACCAACTCATACCAATTCAAGACAAACTTATACCAACTCATATCAAACTCATACCAACTCATACCAACTCATACCAACTCATATCAACTCATACCAACTCATATCAAACTCATATCAACTCATACCAGCTCATATCAGACTCATATCAACTCATATCAACTCATACCAACTCATATCAAACTCATATCAAACTCGTACCAACTCATATCAATAATATATCAAATCATACCAACTCATACCAACTCATTCCAACTCATATAAACTCATATTAAACTTATACCAACTCATACCAATTAAACTAACTCATAACAACTCATATCAAAACTCATATCGGTAATGCAAACTCATATCAGACTCATACCAACTCATAACAGCTAATACTAACCCATATCAAATTGAATTCAACTCATACCAACTAATTTCTAACTCAAATCAACAGTTACTAACTCATACCAAACTCATATCAACTCATACCAACTCATATCAAATTTATATCAACTCATACCAACTCATATCAACTCAAGACAAACTCATACCAACTCATATAAGACTCATATCAACTCATATCAAAATTATACCAATTAAACTAGCTCATATCAACTCATACCAACTCATATCAACTCATAACAACTCATACCAACTCATATCAACTCATAACATCTCTTATCAACTCATATCAATTCAAGACAAACTCATACCAACTCATATCAAACTCATATCAACTCATACCAACTCATACCAACTCATATCAAACTCATATAAACTCATATCAAACTCTTACCAAATTAAACTAGCTCATATCAAATTCATACCAACTCATACCAAAATCATACCAATTAAACAAACTCATAATAACTCATATCAAAACTCATATCAATAATATAAACTCATATCAGACTCATACCAACTCATACTAACTCATACCAACTCATATCAAACTTATATCAACTCATATCAACCCATACCAACTTATATCAACTCATTCCAACTCATATCAACTCATATCATACTCATATCAAACTCGTACCAACTCTTATTAATAATATATCAACTTATACCAACTCATATCAAACTCATACCAATTAATATCAAGCTCATACCAATCAAACTAACTCATAACGACTCATATCAAAACTCATATTAATAATATAAACTTATATCAGATTCATACCAACTCATAACAGCTAATAGTAAACCATATCAAACTGAATCCAACTCACTCAAATCAACACTTACTAACTCATGCCAAACTCATAACAACTCATATCAACTCAAGATAAACTCATACCAACTCATATCAACTTAAGACAAACTCATACTAGCTCATATCAACTCATGCGAACTCATATCAGCTCATATCAACTCAAGACAGACTCATACCAACTCATATCAGACTCATATCAACTTATATCAAAATCATACCAACTAGCTCATATCAACTCATATCAACTCATACCAACTCATATCAACTCAGGACAAACTCATACCAACTCAAGACAAACTCATACCAACTGATACTAACTCATACCAACTCATATCAACTCATACCAACTCATATCAAACTCATATCAACTCATACCAACTTATATCAGACTCATATCAACTCATACCAACTCATATCAAACTCGTACCAATTCATATCAATAATATATCAATAATATATCAAATCATACCAACTCATATCAAACTCATATCAACTCATACCAACTCATATCAACTCATATCAAACTCATATAAACTCATACCAATTAAACTAACTCATAATAACTCATATCAATAATACAAACTCATATCAGACTTATACCAACTCATAACAGATAATAGTCACCCATATCAAACTGAATTCAACTCATACCAACTAATTTCTAACTCAAATCAACAGTTACAAACTCATACTAAACTCATAACAACTCATACCAAACTCATATATCAACACAAGACAAACTCATATCAACTCATATCAAATTTATATCAACTCATACTAACTCATATCAACTCATACAAACTCAAGATAAACTCATACCAGCTCATATCAACTCATGCCAACTCATACCAACTCATATCAACTCAAGACAAACTCATACCAACTCATATCAGACTCATATCAAAATTATACCAATTAAACTAGCTCATATCAACTCATACCAACTCATATCAACTCATACCAACTCATATCAAACTCATATCAACTCATAACAACTCATACCAACTCATATCAACTCATACCAAACTCATACCAATTAAACTAGCCCATATCAAACTCATACCAACTAATACCAAAATCATACCAATTAAACTAACTCATAACAACTCATATCAAAACTCTTATCAATAATATAAACTCATATCAGACTCATACCAACTCATATCAACTCATAACAACTCAAATCAACTCAAGACAAACTCATACCAACTCATATCAAACTCATATCAACTCATACCAACTCATATCAACCCATACCAACTCATATCATCTCATACCAACTCATATCAACCCATGCCAACTCATATCATCTCATACCAACTCATATCAGACTCATATCAACTCATACCAACTCATATCAAACTCATGTCAAACTCGTACCAACTCATATCAATAATATATTAATTCATACTAACTCATATCAAACTCATACCAACTAATATCAAACTCATACCAATTAAACTAACTTATAACGACTCATATCAAAACTCATATCAATAATACAAACTTATAACAGACTCATACCAAGTCATAACAGCTAATAGTAACCTATATCAAACGGAATCCAACTCATACCAACTAATTTCTAACTCAAATTAACACTTACTAACTCATACCAAACTCATAACAGCTCATATCAACTCAAGATAAACTCATACCAACTCATATCAAATTTATATCATCTCATACCAGTTCGTATCAACTCATACCAACTTAAGACAAACTCATACCAGCTCATATCAACTCATGTCAACTCATACCAACTCATATCAACTCAAGACAGACCCATACCAACTCATATCAGACTCATATCAACTAATATCAAAATCATACCAACTAGCTCATATCAACTCATACCAACTCATAACAACTCATACCAACTCATATCAACTCAAGACAAACTTATACCAACTCATACCAACTCATATCAAACTCATACCAATTAAACTAACTCATAACAACTCATATCAAAAATACAAACTCATATCATACTCATATCAACTCATAACAGCTAATAGTAACCCATATCAAACTGAATTCAACTCATACCAACTAATTTCTAACTCAAATCAACAGTTACTAACTCATAACAAACTCATAACAACTTATACCAACTCATATCAACACAAGACAAACTCATACCAACTCATATCAAATTTATATCAACTCATACCAACTCAAGACAAAATTATACCAGCTCATATAAACTTATGTCAACTCATATCAACTCAAGACAAACTCATACCAACTCATATCAGACTCATATCAAAATCATACCAATTAAACTAGCTCATATCAACTCATACCAACTCATATCGGACTCATATCAACTCATACCAACTTATATTAATATTATAAACTCATAACAACTCATATCAACTCAAGAAAAACTCATACCAACTCATATCAACTCAAGATAAACTCATACCAGCTCATATCAATTCATACCAACTCATATCAACTCAAGAGAAACTCATACCAACTCATATCAAACTCATACCAATAAAACTAGCTCATATCAAACTCATACCAAAATTATAGCAATTAAACTAACTCATAACAAATCATATCATAACTCATATCAGACTTATACCAACTCATAACAGCTCATATCAACTCAAGACAAACTCATACTAACTCATATCAAACTCATATCAACTCATACCAACTCATATCAAACTCATATCAACTCAAGACAAAATCATACTAGCTCATATCAACTCATACCAACTCAAGACAAAATCATACCAGCTCATATCAGCTTATACCAACTCATACCAACTCATATCAACCTCATATCAACTCATAGAACATCATATCAACTCATACCAATTAAACTAGCTCATATCAAACTCATACCAACTAATATCAAACTCATACTAATTAAAATAACTCATAACAACTTATATCAAAACTCATATCAATAATACAAACTCATATCAGACTTATACCAACTCATAACAGCTAATAGTAACCCATATCAAACTGATTTCAACTCTTACCAAGCTCATACCAACTAATTTCTAACTCAAATCAATACTTACTAACTTATACCAACTCATATCAAATGTATACCAATTAAAATAACTCATATCAATAATACAAACTCATATTAGACTCATATCAACTCATACTAACTGATAGCAACTCATACCAACTCATACCACTTATTATCAACTCATATAAACTCATACCAACTCTTAGCAAACTCATATTGATTAATTTCAAACTCATATCAAATCATACCAACTCATATCAACTCATACCAACACATACCAACTCATATCAACTCAAGACAAACTCATACCAACTCATATCAAACTCATATCAACTCATATCATGCACAGTTTGTTCTTTCATCTGAATTATTTATATCACCACAGCAGTAAAGTGAAAGTCAGCAATTAAAATTAAATATTTCACCGAATATCAAACGTTCCACAAATAAATTTTCATTCTCGAAATCAAAATAAGCACAACGAGTTAGAAATCAAAATAAGCACAACGAGTTAGAAGAGAGAGATCGAGAGAGAAACAGTATCAATACTTTTATATTGCAGTAAGCGGTAAAGAAATAATGAAGAAATAGCGGCTACTGAGATCGAGAAGGCTATTGTGAAGAAATAGCAGCTGTTTCGACCTTAAAACTATAAAAATGGAGAGATAACGAAGATACGGCTACTATGGATCGAGGATTTCTTATTACCACAGAGAATTCGAAAAAGAATCGATGAAATTCAAAAATGGAAGAGAAAAAAATTACTTTCAAAAATATGAGGCGGACTTTTAAATTTTTAAGAATATTTTTATCTAGAAGAGTCTAATTAAAAATAATATGATTTAAAATTTATTAATATTTTATTAAAGATTATTTATCTGATAAATTTTCAGTTTTTAATTATTAAATTTAAATTTATTGTTAAAGATAAAAATTTTTTTTAATTGATTGATGAAGGGAGAAAATTAAGTAAAAAAAACCCTTCACATGTGTGGGCCCATTTCAATTTATCGTAAATTGCAATTTTGTCAGTTCATTATGTAATATCAGATATAACTAACAGAGGCAAAATTCGATAGTGAGCTCCGTTAATAGAAGGGCAAATATATCAATTTTTTAAAAACTTGATATGTTTATTTCTAAATTTATTTAAGAGCAAATTTATATCCACAATAAAATATGAGGAGCAAAAATATATTTTTTTCAAAGTTTTACATATGTTGTTGAGTTTATAGAAACAGTACATAGCCACAATGTTTCAAAGATTCAATGATTGAATTAGATAATTTCAATTTCTTTTTAGTCTATTAAGAGAGTTTAAAGACTGAATCAGAGTATTGAACTTATGACTCTTAACTATAATTGATTTCTAGTGCAGATTGTGTAATTTGATCAATAGGAGACTTCAATTCAGTATAGCCTTTACTCTCTAAGTAACTTTGAAGATTTAACTTTAAGGTATGTATCATCGCACATATATATGCACATTTATCTTATATTTAAATTTTAAATATTATTTTATGATTATGTCTTTATTTTGTTTCATTATATCTAGTTGTTATTTTTTTATACATACATGTAAAATAACTATTACTAAAGTTATAATAAATCTTCACATTTAAATGATCGTCAAGATTATTTTCTACCAACATTAACTCTTCTTATTCAAACTACTAAAATTTGTTATTGAAATTTTAATCTATGACAACAAAATTTCAAATAATCTTTTAAATGAGAATTTTGATTTATAATTTTTCATATTGCAATTCTATTATTTTTAGTTTTAGTAATATAGTATTTTATTGAATTATAACGTGTATCCAAATAAATAAGGTAATATAAATTAATGGTAATAAAAATTTTGTATAAAAGGTTTAAATTGTCATTATATGTGTCGGTAATAATCAAATAATAATAATGAAACAGTGCATTTAACTGCTCCTATAATAAAAATTTTTGATACCAAAATTTTTTTTTTTTGAATACTAAGGAGGTCACTAACGGACCGGATAATATTGTGTGCTACACAGCAGGGGTAGTCCTTCCCTGAGCACCATAGAGGTACTAGCATGCACCATAATGGTGTTGAATATATGGTCGACAGGAATCGAACCCGAGAACTCCGCATCTTATCAACTTTTTTTGAAAGGTAGGATAACCAACCAGGTCATACCCTAATTGACATTTTGATACCAAAATTTGATGGATAATATTAGAAACATATAGCGATGCATTTAACCACCAATAATTTAGAATTTTGACACCAAAATTTGGCAGAGAATATTAGAAACGGTGTAGAGGCGGCGTAAGGCGGTTTAATTAAACTCCAATATTATCGTATTTTTTTGAGACAAAAAATGGCTTCTATAATAGATGTAACTGCCGCTATGTGACACCATATCCCGGCGGTATTGAAAACCGCCCTATATGGTAGAAGCGGTGTAAAAACGTCGGTTTAGAGGTGGTTGTTACAACTTCCTCTGGTATGTGTAGATCAACCGCCCCATATTTTAACCGCTTCCATAAGTCTACTTTATTGTATATATGTATATATACCTATATCTATCTAGATATAGAAAGACAAGAAGATGGTCCCTGGTGATTTTTGGATTTCGATCCGAGAGCACATCAAAGGGTTTCAAAAAAGAATTTACCATGATGCAGGGTCTGCTTTATATATGTAGCTTAGATCAACCTAAGTTAATTATTTATGCTTAAAAATTAGTTAATAGTTTTGCATGAAGTAAATGTAAACATACAGAACTTTATGAAAAATTCTCTTTTCAATTTTTTTAGATAATAAAACTTTTCAAATTTTATCAAGAATCCTACAAAAACAATTGTTGTGCAAAATTTAAAAAGGAATTCTCATTTAAGATATAACATATCAATAATATTATCTTTTCCTCTAAAAATAAAAAGATATAACATATCAAATTGAGAATTCACCTATTAATAAATAAATTTTCTTAATGAAATTTACGTACGAATAATCAAGTGACAAGTTTGCTTGAATTCAAATAATTTTCATGTTTATTTTTTTTTTCAACAAAAACACTTGATTGAAACTAGTATTCCAATTAGGACATTGCAAAATCATACAGAAAACGTAATGGAATTAATTTTCCTTAGAAATTTGTCAATTCTAAATTTGAAAAACCTCTATGAATCATAGAAAGAACATTGTACTAGTTTTCAACCAAGATTCGTGCCAGTCATTCAAAATGAGCAGATGTTGAGTGCATCAGAATATACTTAAACTGTCACAAGGTGCCGTTCTTTGTTTTATCATAAACTAAGTATTATATTTCATTTGACCAAAATGAGAGAACAATTTTTTTTTTTATGTCTTTACAGGAACTAAGATTATTAATCCTTGGTAAATAATGCTAGTAGTTGGGCATTTGGTTTAGTGGTTTGATATTCATTATTTTTTTAGCTTCTCAGCTATCCAAATATAATTATTTCCAGCTATACATATGGTATGTTTAGCAAGCTTAGGATCATACCTGTATGGTAGCTCTCCCATTCATCAAGTGAAAAGTATCTGACCCTGCCTAATGGGACAGACCAAGTTCACTATGAAAAATCAAAGATGCATAAAAACATAATAACAGATTTGAGTATATGCATATGATTTCTTTCCTCTACGTAATAATAGTTTATGCCTTTCATTTAAGGTTTTGTGCAACCAGTTCTGCACAAAATTTATCAGACATACTAAAAAGCATTAAGCTGTGTGGTCCAACACCTGAGGTCCGAATAACTCTTATGTCATAACTAAATTAAGAAACTTTACTCATACAAAATTGGCTCAATTCCATCGGCCTTAAAGTGAAAAATGTTGGATCCAATCATGGAGAAGAAAATCAAATCACTTTCTAATTATTCTGCTACATCCAAATCCAAGTCTTATGTAACAAATATTTTAACAGGAGGATCTCACCTTAAAACATGGGGAAGGGCCAGCTGATTTGCACCATGTTTCATGGATTTTTAAGAAACATATCTCATATCATAAAATCTTTTAAAGAGCGATCTGAATAAAGTGACACCATAATTGATGAAAAACTATAAGCCTTGCTTTTAGTACTTGCCAATGTGTCACTAAAGAGATCTAAAGGTACTCAAAGGTTAATACTGTTAGAATTAATTTTAAATTGTTAAAATTAATCCTCTAATTAATCATAAGTGTGGGCTAAATATATTTAAATATTAAATATGTATTACAGTCAAATTAAAATAGTCAAATTAAAGTTATGATCAAATAAGGATTGTTGATTATTGAGGTGTCCTACTCGTAATAGGATTATAAGTGTAGAGACCGATAAGAATTTCTGTTTTGTTGAAGGACCAAAATAGAAATTAATTATCATCATCAGTTATAAATAAGGGGTCGTGGTCTCCGGAGGAACATAACAATTTTTGAGAGAACATTACGTTCCTTCAGTAGTACTTCCGCTAAACTTAAAGTGTGTATCTCCTGGAAGGCGACAAACTCCAAAATCGTCTTCAGCTTCAACATACGATGATGTCAGGTATTCAATTTACCCCTTTGCAATTTAATTTGAATAATCTAGTGATCTATGCATGTTTTAGGTTTTAGGGGAATCAGGTTTTCTCCCCCTTTCAATTGGTATCAGAGCCCTATGCTAGGTTGCTAGATTTTCCGATTAAATTGCGGTATTGATTATTGTTTTAATTCTAGAAAATTAATTTGGTGATTGTAATTTTCGAGAATTAATTTGGAATCGAAATTATTAATCTGAAATCAATTTTGGTTTGATTTATTTTTGGATTAAATTACTGAGTTTAATTAATTCTGAAAAAATCGAATTTTTTGGACTTGAATTTTGGTTTGTGATTTTTTTTAATTAATTATATTAATTAATTAAAATTAAAAAAAAATTTGATTCTGAACTGTTCATCGAAGAACATCTGGAAGTTCAGAATCGGTTCAATGGGGTTGAAAAATTTTTGGGCTTTATCACGTCGATCTCATCGCCGGTGGCATAAATGAAGACTGAAAGTCTTCATACGGCGGTCACCGATGAAGAGCAACGGCGTGAGAGGGTGGAAAGATGACGCGATTCAGAGGAAAATCGCGGTTTTGTTTTTCGCAATTTTCTGGTGGTGCTGTTGTCGTCGGTGGCTGATCGGAGTGCTAACGGTGACGTTGGCGTTGGGAAAACTCCGGTAGAGCTTCTGATGGCAACGGGACAGTGCTGGATGGAGGCTAGAGGTCAGGCGGCGCTAGGGTTCTGTGTTTGGAACCATCGCGCGAGGAAGAAGGAAGGAAAACTTCCGTTTTGGTCCCTGAACTGGACAAGTTCCATTTTGGTCCTCCAACTTCTGATAATCCTATTTTGACCCAGAAAGTTTTAAAATTTCTATTTTCACCCACAAAACTTTTGATAATTTAATTTTTATCCCAAATTTTTCTGTTAATTCATTTTTTGGAATAAAAAAATATTTTTAATTTTAATTAATTACAGATTATTGCAATATTTAATTGAGTTTGAATTTAAATATTGCAATCAATTTATTAAGAATTACAGTTCAATTAAAGTTTAATTTTATATTTATTACAATATTAAATTTTAATTGAGAATTTATTAAATTGAGTTTAAATTTTGGTATTTTAGTCCTGATTGTGTTTAATATTTTTAATAATAAATTAATTGATACAAAAAGTTGCCAAAGTGACCTCTATTATGTAAATTAATTTATTTGGGATATTAGACAGGTGTATTAAAATTCATTGCGGGTAGTAAACCGGCCCAAAGGAAGGTTGCTATCTGGCTGAATTGAGAATACATTGTGGTAATAAATATGTGATAATTATTATGTGTTCATCCATGTGGATAATAAATCGGCCCAAAGGAAGGTTTATTATTTGACAGGACTGAATTGTCAATATTTGATTACTGCGTTGAGATACCAATTACAGTTAATATTTTATGTCCAAAAATGAGAATATTAATGTTGTGTCCGGTATCTTATTTCCAATATTTGAACTCTACTTCTGTGATTTGTTTCAATTTTTGTGGATTGTGAGCTTATGTCATTTATTTATTATTTATTTTCTCTGAATTCAGCTAGCATGCCGTATAATCCTAACACTGTCCCTATGCTTGAGGGGTCAAATTTTGGTTCATGGAAATCAAGCATCATGATTTATCTGGGTTGTATGGACTTAGACCTTGCATTCAGGATGGACAAACCTGCTCCTCTTACTGAAGAAAGCACAGATGCTCAGAGGGTTCAGTATGAGAAGTGGGAGCGTTCTAACCGCTTAGGTCTTATGATCATGCAGCAGGGAATCCCAGAACATGTTCGAGGAGCCATTTCTGCTGAAGAAAGTAATGCTAAAAACTATCTTGCTGAGCTGGAGAAGGTCTATGTCAAAAATGACAAGGCCGAAGTGGGGACGCTTTTAGCAAAACTCACCTCCATAAGGTATGCTGGCAACGGTAGTGTTCGGGAGCATATACTGAGCATGTCCCAGATAGCCAAGAGGCTAAAGGTCTTGGATTTGGTTTTACCAGATGACCTATTAGTCCATCTAGCTTTGAATTCTCTTCCACCACAGTATGGGCATATCAGGACTTCATATAACTGCCATCCGAGCAAATGGACTCTTAACGAGCTCATTGCTCATTGTGTGGATGAGGAGGAAAAGTTGTTGGCTACTAAGAGGGAGAGTGCTCATCTGGTCTCTTCAGCAGATAAGGGCAAGAACAAGAAGAGAACAAGAAGAGATGCAGAAGATTCCTTATGCGTCAGCAGTTGGGAGTCTGATGTATGCTCAAGTTTGCACTCGTCCAGATATTTCATTCATAGTTGGCATGTTAGGGCGATATCTCAGCAATCCATGAATGGATCATTGGAAAGCAGCCAAAAGAGTCTTGAGATATCTTCAGAGAACTAAGGGACATATGCTCACATACAGGCGATCAGATCAGCTTGAGATCATTGGGTATACTGATTCTGATTTCGCGGGATGCCAAGACAGTCGAAAATCCACATCAGGCTACATATATCTCTTGGCTAGTGGTGCTATTTCTTGGAAGAGTGTGAAACAAACTCTAGTAGCTACCTCCACCATGGAAGCAGAATTTGTAGCAAGCTACGAGGCATCCAATCAGGCTATTTGGCTGAGGAACTTTGTCACAGGGCTGCGCATTGTGAATGGGATTGAAAGGCCATTAAAGTTATACTGTGATAATAACTCAGCAGTTTTATTCTCCAACAACAACAGAAGCTCTTCTCGATCGAGACACATCGGGATTAAGTTTCTGGCTGTGAGGGAGAGAGTACAGAGTGGACAGATATCCATAGAGCATATTGGAACGAACTCCATGATTGCGGATCCGCTCACTAAGGCTGTGATACCGAAAGTTTTTCATGAGCACACTGCTCATATGGGTGTCACATTATTTGAGACTATTTAGTTTCAGTGAGAGTTTGTTCATTATGGTTATATTATATTTGTGTATACTCTGTTTTGTAATGGTTATATTATGTTATTAATACTCAGTTTCTGCAGAAAATAAAGTATTTATTTTGTTACACTCTGTATTATTATTGATTGATCTCACTAAAGTATGATCAGTTGGAAACAGGCATGATTAGATCATATTACATGTAGTTTCTATGCTACACTCCTATTATTGATCTATGTCATTTGAGAGCATTGGTAATGTGATTGATGGTGGTTTGAGTCACGGTGAATGTGGCGACTGGCCCTTCAGTCCTTTATCGATATAATCAATGGACGAGATTGTTTGAGGCACCTTCAGTATGACTGCTTTTATGAGCTCATTAAGGTATATACATTTATATTTAATATATGTTAGCCCAAGTGGGAGATTGTTAGAATTAATTTTAAATTATTAAAATTAATCCTCTAATTAATCATAAGTATGGGATAAATATATTTAAATATTAAATATGTATTGCAGTCAAATTAAAATAGTCAAATTAAAGTTATGATCAAATAAGGATTGTTGATTATTGAGGTGTCCTACTCGTAATAGGATTATAAGTGTAGAGACCGATAAGAATTTCTGTTTTGTTGAAGGACCAAAATAGAAATTAATTATCATCATCAGTTATAAATAAGGGGTCGTGGTCTCCGGGGGAACATAACAATTTTTGAGAGCACATTACGTTCCTTCAGTAGTGCTTCCGCTAAACTTAAAGTGTGTATCTCCTGGAAGGCGACAAACTCCAAAATCGTCTTCAGCTTCAACATACGATGATGTCAGGTATGCAATTTACCCCTTTGCAATTTAATCTGAATAATCTAGTGATCTATGCATGTTTTAGGTTTTAGGGGAATCAGGTTTTCTCCCCCTTTCAAATACTGCAACTTCAATATAAATGTCATCTCAAAATAAAGTATGAAAAATGTGTTCTGATACCAAAAACATGAAAATGTTCGATATTTATTACCTTCGATAATTAGAAGCAGTATTAATTTTCGCATAAAACAAAACAAGAACCAACAAATGGGCATTTGGTCTAGTGGTATGATTCTCGCTTTGGGTGCGAGAGGTCCCGAGTTCAATTCTCAGAATAATCAACAGCACATGATCTGAATCTAGATGCTGACAAAAAGAGTTCATTAAGAGCGAACTCTACGATATGTGAGTTTAGGACTCAAATCGTCAACAAAATACAGCTTAATTCTGTCCTAAACATAACTTTTTAAACAACATAATACAATAACTATCCATTGCAAAAATCAAGTACTTAAAATAAAGAAACTGACTTCCATTTCGTATGTACGCATGGGAAACACAAAAGAAAACATTAATAAAACTACCCCAAATAATGCAGCTCCCTAGAAGTATCTGTATCAACTTTATTGCCACAGTTGAGAAAAGCCTATGCCAAATATTTGGCATTTTTTTCTTATTTTGTACCAAAACTGTTTGTTATCTCATCCATGTTAAAATGATGTGCTATTATGGATTCTTGACAAGTATTCTTTTAAGAGGATTTCAGCTTAAAACATAAGAAAAAAAATAGGAGCAGAAGATGTTAATTGCAAATAAACAAAAAAAATTTTAAGAAATGGGCATTTGGTCTAGTGTATGATTCCCAATTTGGGTGCGAGAGGTCTGAGTTCAATTCTCAAAATGCTTCCCAATCAAATATACTAATTTTCTAATAAGAACTTGTGGCAAAATATTTAAAATGTAAATCAGCTGCAAATGAGTACAAGTCAACCTGGAACAATAACAAGATATCTTTACATTTATGCCAAAATCTCATGCATTGTTGTAAAATGAATGAGCAGTAGATGCTGACATCTATCAAGATCAATTTGTAGGAAAACTGCATCAACAAAATGACAAATAAAGTTCATGAAGTTGCATTTGATCCAACAAGAGGATAATAGTTCTTTAAATTTTTTTCTTCCAAGACCACAAGGGAGTGAATATTAGGGAACAACCAAGACAATAACATCAGCATATGGGCATTTGGTCTAGTTGTACTGTTCTTGCTTAGACTATCAGAGGTCTTAAATGTTCACTCATTCACCTAAATCTTGTCAAAAAAGATATAAACAACGTTCATCCAAACAAATGCAAAAATAAAGATTACAAACATGTACCAATATGAGAACTTATGTAGGCACATCAAGATATGAACATGTATACATATGCATTTAAATTTTATTTCCCAAATAAACACAGGTCCTGCTCTTTTTTATGGTATTTTGTTATCTACTTTTCGCTAAATTTGCCAGTCATTTAATCTCCTGCCCATATTTAAGATATTAGGGTGTGTCATTACAAATTCTATGCTAGAACAATTAATGTAGGCATTCTACTTATGAAGAAACTTCATAGATATAAACTTAACTCTACTTTCTCAACCTAACCAGACAGAGCTTGATCCAACTACTGGTAGACTCTAATACCTAAGATAAAAGGGTGTTGAAAAACAAATTGATCTTGAAACATAAGAATGGTGATTTTTTAGTAAAATCACAGCATAGTTTAAGAATGTCTAAGAAACATATATCACTTATGTGATGTTTACATAGAGATCTACAGCAATTGATGCCAAAGAAAAAAAGATTACTGTAAGGTAGAGCCACTATATACGTTTAAGCAAGATTACATGGTATGATTTTCCCAAATTCAATTCTATGCCCCCATGTGATTAAAGAAATTGAAAATCACATGTATACTTTAATTTGGACTTTAACTAAGGAACCTCGCCTAGAGTCAAAATGTGATGATTCAACACAAAAGTTAAGAGAATGTAGCTCCATTCATTATTAGGTAAGAAGGCCACTTTCAGCATTTGTCTTCTATTCAGGGCAACAAAATTAGAACACAAGGAATTTAAGCATGGAACCCCTAATTAGTAAGAAAGTACAACAGGAAGTACACCATATCAAATTTAATAATTGTTTCATAGACACAAATTTAACAAATGCACTAAAATAATAATACATGGAAACACAGATTCTCAACCATTGCTAATTCAGTTCATTTTAAATTACTATTTGAAAATTGGACAAGTAGAGGATCTGTTACAAATTCAGTTCTTGGGATTCTCACTCTCAGTATGAATTTTATATTTCCTTTGTATTTTAGGAGATATAAAACCATAGTCACTGGAACAGAGACAAAAACTAGAGGCTTTAGGCCATATACGAGTTAATAGAAAATAGATTTACGCTTATTGCAGCTAATGATAACAGTTAATAGACAAACCTAATCAATAGAACATGCTTGAGGTGATCTCTTATAATTATCATTGTTTTATGTTGAAAAAATCCGCTCACCGAGATTTATGAAATTTACATATTGAATTAGCATTTTAGATTCCTTTTAGTATGTAGCAAATTCACAGTCTGTAACATGGCAATTCAACGAACAAGTAATCATATATGTTACAGTTTTGGTTTCTGACATTTAAAGCCTACTGCAGAACTCCAATATGGAATATTCAGGACTACAAAATTATTTATTTTCTGACAACAATTTCAATATGCAGAACCGTTAAGAAATTTTAGATCACAACAAGTATCTTCATATGGGTATGTAAACTGCCTTTGTTCAAAGGAAAGAACTATACATGACAAAGGGAAAAAAATGATTAAAAAAATTGACTTTAAGCAAAAATTCACAAGGGCACAAAAAGAATTCATAAATTGAACCTGAACGTTGAGGAACTGGTGTAAAAAAGCAAAGTAAAAGAGCTGCAAAATAGAAGAGGAAAGCACAACCATAAATTACCCACGAAACCCACAAAATCAACAAATGCCCAAAAAAAACCACAAAATAACATTATAATTTATAAATTGCCACTTCCTCCTTCATCAATTGAGAAAAACAAATTACTTGATAAACTAATGAGAGAGAGTGAGAGTGAGCGTAAGAGAGAAAGCAAATAACGACTGTTACAATAGGGGCAGAGCAGGATTGCGGTTCTCGACTTCTCGTAATATATTAGCACTTAGCGCTGATGCTAACTCCATTTGTGTGTCAAGAAAACAGTGGAAAATGAATAGAAAGTTTATGAGAAATTTACCATTCATTTTTCTTCCGTTTTCTCGGCAGACAGACAGACCAGCTGCATTGGGTTAATGAAGCGGAGACGATTGTTGTTGCTTAAATGGTTCTAACTTGATCATTGCGATTTATAACCGTTCCCAAGTTCATTATTTTAATAACCGTTGGTTATTTTTAAATTTTAAAATTGAATGTATTTTCTGAATATTTTTACTTAATTTAAAAAAAAATCACAAATTCAAGTTCATTATTTCTTCTCTTCAACGGTTCTTTTGCTCTCATATTGTATTTCTAGTTTATATCTGATCATTATTTGTAAAATTTCAAAAAATACTTTCGCTGTAGACGTTAAACTACAAATTTTCAAAAAATTAAAAAAAATTTCTAATTTTTCAAAAGCTATTATTGTAAATTTGTTCTCTTGAACTTGTTGGTAAATTTTGATATTGTTTTGATTTTTGATTTTTAGTTTTAGAAACTAATTACTTTTTAGTTTTAATATTAATGGGCATTACCTATCTATATTTTATTTAAGACAATATTTTTTTCTAAATAAAAAATTATTTTTTCTCATAAAATAATTTGATCCAATTGACTCTAAAAATTAAAAATTCATAAAAAGCAGTCAACATGTTAAACCCTATAACAAATTTTGGATAATTAGATCAATATTCAAATTTAAGGTATTAAATTTATCTTAAAATTAATTTTAAGTATAACATCCCTATATCCTATATACATATCATATATACATTATATATATATATAATACGCATATAAAATATAAAAATATCACATTACAATGTTATTTCAACCATTATCTTTGTTCCACATCAATTATATATTTAATAAAAGAATATTTTCAAAACCATTAAACTTTTTATTAGATTACATATCTATAAATTTACATTATCTTTTCAAAATTCACTTATATACATATACATATGATCAAAATACAACATAATAAAATTGTATATGCATGCACCACTATCTAGTTAGTCTCGAAATACTCTTACTCTTCTCGTTGCATAATTGTCTAACTTTCAAATCAACAATCTACTCACCTGCGCAATTCACATAACCTTGCCAAACTTAAAAACTTAGTGGTACAAATAAACAACATATACATACATTACAGAAAATTACACTCACAACACTAACATCATTTATCATCATATTTTTTGTATTTTCTTTATTATTATTAGCTTTATATTTATACTTAAATGTATATATATATATATATCATCCACAATTCATAATATCATTTTTGTCTACCGCAAACACATATATTGGACTCAATTGTCCTTATTCAACAAACTAATTCTAGAACAATTACCTTGGTCTATCTCATTATAATGACACCAATGTATCTCCTTAATGAACGTAATAATATTTGTAACACCCAGTGTCCCATTCACAGCGTATCTCACACAGTAATGACATGTAAGTGTCTAACTCAGGGGCATAGTAATATCTTTGTGGCACCCAATGCCTCCACCTCATCATGTAAGGCATGCCAATTACCAAGCGCAATTTTCTAACAACTAGATATTATATAAGATACACACAATACACATTTATTTTTCAGCATTTTTTCACATCTCAACTCATATCATGCTTTCTATCAACCATCATCATATATAATACAAATATGGTTTGCATCGACATTTTAATGCACAAATTGCACTTCTCATATCTTTAACAAATATCACATCCACATTTTACATTACATGATTATCACAACAATAGTCCGTCTTCTCTAAAGCCAAGACCGTGCCTCGCACAAAATACAAAATAATTATCAATACACATTTTATGGCTTTTCAATCTTTATATAACATTATTACTTGCCATAATTCTATAGCTCACTCATATTGCACAACCTTCATACACATATTTCACATTAAATTGCTAATACTATAGTACAACTCATATATAAAGTATTTTAATATCATCATGGCATGTTTTATACCAAGATATTAATAATATCAATATGTATATCTCTATTATATAACTAAAATCCTTTCTTTTTTTTTCTCAATTCATAATACTTAATTCAATACTCCATACTTTGGAGTTTCTCATTAACTAAGATTATATTAAGTTTCCAAACTAACAATAATATTATATTCATTTATAATTCGCACTTGACATCCAACCATATTTTTCATTTCATATTTTCATCATGCAAGTATCAGTCACACTCACCATATGACTCATCAACATACCTACATTTTATATAATTAACATATTTTATCATAATTAGTTACTTTATAATCACATATACAGTTTTAATTCAATATATATAAAGATATAACTATACAAACCATAAATCACGTATGAAAAACAAGGAAAAGAACTATTTTAGATAAATTTTTCAATTGACAGGTCCAATGACATGAGCATATCACTGACCATGTCATTTATCAACTTTACAGAAGCTTTGACACGCCCAGTGACATTGGCGTGTCACTGCCCATGTCATTTAATCAACTTTACAAAAGCTTTGACATGCTCGGTGATATGGGCGTGTCACTATCCCTGTCATTTATATTAAAAATAATAGCATCTTTGACATGTCCAGTGACATGTGCGTGTCACTGCCCCTGTCAGGCTAAATTTCTGGGTATAAAATTTAAACTATAGTACGAATTAGGCACCCAATAGCCATATCCATGACATTCTAAAACTACTTTTTCATACCACATTTATCAACAAAATACACACCTATAAACTTAGAATGATGTAAACCAAAATCAAGAGTATAATCCAAGTATATATCTATTCAAGATCATATGTAAAAATAAAAGAGATTATATATACAAACCAAACCTTGTTTAATCCAAGCTTACTCCTCTCCACTTGATCCCCTTTAGCCTAAACACAAAACCATAACAATAATCATCATATAACTCATTCATATAATCATCCATTTATCAATTCACTTAATTCACAACTCATTTCTACAAAACCTTTACTATTTTCCTCAATTTCAACTACCCATCATCATCATCAACATCTAACCATATTTACTTCATCTATGCATCAATTCAACATATATATATACTCCACATACCATAGTTATAATCTTATTCAATTAATCATATCACACACATATATACTTAAAATCGATAAAAATAAGTTCAAGATAAAGAGCACTTACTTGAATTCTTTGTCAAATCTTCAATATCCATCTTCAAATCTCTTAAAACTCTTATGAATTTGGTATGTTTAGAAATAAAATCAAGCTCTTCTCACTCTCTTTCAATCTCACATTTAAAGAGGAAGAAGAAGAAGGAAGAAGAAATATGCCTCTTCTTTTCCCATCTTTATCTCCTATATATATATAATATAATATAATAATTTTTTCTCCATTCACTTTCTCCCTATCATATATTTAAATATATATACATATAATTAATCATTTAATTAATTTAAGTAGCCATTCACCAAAAATATCTAGACTTTTTCATAATCATCTCCTTTTTTTTACTTTTATATTTTTACCTAACTTTGTCATTTAGTACCTTTATACTTTATATATATCTTAGGTATATTTTATGTATATGTATATGTCTTATATACTCTATTTGTATTTCTCATATATTTCAAATCCATAATATATATATACAACATCCATCATACACATTCATTTCTTATTATATTTCTCTACCTATTTCACCAATATACTCTCTCATAATTATTAATCCAAAGTACATCAAAAATTGAGAATTTACAATTCTCTTCCCCTTAAATAATTTTATCCTCGAAATTATCCAGTACGATAATAATCCATCCATAATAAAATATCATCTTAAATTTTCATATGAAATTAATCATATCATCAAATTATTATTTCATCAAATCACATAACCCCTACTCTTCTCCTTAGAGTCAATCATCTTCTCCCACTTTCATAACTCATCACTATATTTTTTTAAACAAAACAATCATGATAAATCATTACATTATCAATCAATTTTCATTAGATAAAAATCATTTTATCTCATTAGTATATATACCTCATACATCTATTATACTCAATATATTTTATTAGTTCATCATTTTATAAAAATACTCTCTTAACCTTAAATTTAAAGGTTATTGAATTATATCTTAACACTGACTATCCAATCACCATAGTCATTTTCAAGATTATATCTTTGTTCATCTATCTCTTTCATATATTTACAAATAGATATTTGTAAAATAAAAAATGATAACAATTTTCAATCCTTATGCAATAAGTCTCATTGTGATAATTTATGCATTTCCACCATGATTTTATCCTTTATACAATTATCACACATTATTTTAATACAATCAATATATAATGCTACAAAATCTTATTTCCACCATTAAAATTCATTCTCATAATTTATTCATCAAGCCAATATGTATATGCATTCCAATCACATATAACTGATATCTTTTTCAACTTAACCACCATTTTCTTAAACAATTCTCTTGTCATTTAAACTGATATACCTTAATTCACTTTATGTCCATACACATATTATGACATTACATTATACTTGTTATCACATATCTCTCATATTCTTAATATAACTATACATATTGAATCTCAATAATTACTCACAACTTTACCACATTCTAGATCAATTAATCTAACTATTACAATATCAGCATCATAGCTTTATTTTCTTGTAGTCAACTTTTGGCTTGTTTAAACTCATCATTTTATCTCAATTCATGACCTTACTCTATTAGGTCAAACTTATTTTCAAATTCTGATTTTCTTCGGATCCATCACCAGTAATACTCATTTCGACTTATTGGAGCTAATGACTGTATACAGCCAATATACATCATTTCAAATTAATTATTTTTTTATATTTCTTTTCTATTATCTCTTTATTTTTTTATTACACATAATATTAATTTCATGACCAAACTCAGCTTAAGTCATCAGCATATGCATTATAAATCATATATCTTTAATCATATCACATTTAATTCATCATATTTTGAGTTTTAATCACAATGTGACTAGTAAATTACATTCCTTAGAACTCATGTGATCATGTCAAACTATGATCACCATTAAATAGCTCATTAATCATCACATTACATATTCATATATATATATGTAACATATACATATATAAATACATTATTGAGCCTAACACTTCTATACAATTATTATGTCCAGTTAATACAATATCATGGTCCAACACTGCTCGGAACCATCACTGATCTCAATCACATTGCCTAGCCCTGCTCAGGTCAAGACCTAGCCCTACTCGATCTATCAATATATGCATCTCTAGTCCTAGCTCTGCTTAAGACCTCTCATGCATATCCAATCAATCTCAACACAACCGGACAAGTAATTATATAGGCTACACATATATAACATCATTTTACATTTATTATCACATACTCATTACTCTATACTTTTTTCGTGATCACCACTGTCCGTGATCAAGACATATTAGCATTTTACATTTAACATAACTCTTAGTTATATTCCACTTTCTATAACTCATAATATTTTTACAATTCTCTTTTCTTTCACACTTTCTATAATTATAGATAAATTTCTACACAAGGTTACTAGTTTTAACTATATAACCCATAAATCTTGCATATATCTCATGAAACAAAACTATCAATCTCACCAAAACTATTCCACGGCCATGTTATCTCAGGTCCACACCTATGAATAACAAAACTAATCTATCAAGATACTAAACAAGTCACATGGCCGTGTTAATTTAATTAACACATCCATGTATAATAAATCTCTTTTACTTTGAATAAATTATCTCACCACTTTGCAACACAATTACATGTCCTCTAAAGTCATACTGAATAAAGTCAACTATTATGATTTTCCTTCTATTTGTCAACACAATTGATAAATTTACATTCTTAACAAGTATTCAATTAGTACCGCGTCAATTTTCCTCATTATTCAAATCATTCACATAACTCAAATTTACTCTTTAATATATCATATAACTACTCATGCACTCTTTATAATTGAATAAATATTTTTAATATTTCAAATCTTTAATTTTTTTATTTCCAAATAATTATTTCATTCCAACAACACATTTTACCTCAAATTAAATAATTGACATACCAAGTATTCCTTAAATCATGTATGTATATATATATATATATACATACCATATTAAAATTTTACTTCTCTACTTATTATTTCATTTTCAATATATCTCTTATAAAAATTCTCATTCATTCCTTTCTCATAATAATTTTACCAAATAACACTCAATGTGCTTGCATAAATTTTCATTAAATCAAATTTCATTCCTCTCTAGTCAAACTAATTTTTTCCACTTGCACACTCTTTTCATTATAATTCTATTTTCCTTATAATTTCTTACTCATGCACATTTTATCACAATATACTATAACCAACATAGTTCATTTAAATCAACGTCATATCATATATAATTTTAATCAATAGTAAATATTTTATTTTATTTTATAATCTTATAACTCATTTCTAGCATTATTCTCAAATTTATTCTCTTATAACTTATTTCACAAACACATTTCAATAATTAATAATTTCAAAATTAGTTTTACTTAAGTAAAACTCCACTTCTTTAATTCATCAATTAAACTTAAACATTTTTTCCACATTATTTCTTTCTCTAGCTTTACTCTGATGTAGAACCTCATTTTTCACACTATCATCTAACTCATATCATTCAAATACATGACATCATAAACCACATAATGCTACATCCGAGACCAATCTAGGTGTCAATGCATATGCATATATCACAGCTCGCTTCATTTTTTTTTTCAAAATTTTCATTTCTTCTTCAAAACTCACTTAGGCTGAGAATCTCAAACCTAATCTCTGATCTTAAAATAATTATAATACCCATATACCCTATATACATACCATATATATACCCCGTATACATATAATATGCATATAAAATATAAGGATGTCACATTACAGTGTTGTTTAAACTCTTATCTTAGTTCCACATCAATTATATATTTAATAAAAGAACATTTTGAAAACCATTAAGCTTTTCATTAGATTACATATATATAAATTTACATTGTCTTCCCAAAATTCACTTATATACATATACATATGATCAAAATACAATATAATTAAATTGTACATGCATACACCACCTTCTAATTAGTTTCGAAACACTCTTACTCTTCTCGTGGCACAACCGTCTGACTCTCAAATTAACAATCTAATCACATGCGCTATTCACACAACTGCGCTATGCTCAAAAGCTTAGTGGTATATATAAACAACATATACATATATTACAGAAAATCGCACTCACAACACTGACATCATTTATCATCATATTCTTTGTATTTTTTTTATTATTATTAGCTTTATATTTATACTTAAACATATATATATATATATATATATCATCTACAATTCATAATATCATTCTTGTCTACTACAAATACATACATTTGGTTCAATTATCCTTATACAATAAACTAGTTTTAGAACCATTGCCTTGGCCTATTTCATTATAATGATACTAACGTGTCTCACTAGTGGACGTAACAATATCTGTGACACCCAGTGTCTCATCCATAACGTATCTCAATAGTAATGACATATAAGTGTCTAACTCAGGGGTATAGTAACATCTCTATGGCACCCCACTGCCTCCACTCCATCATGTAAGGCATGTCAATTACCAAGTGCAATCTTCTAGCAACTAGATATTATATAAGGTACATACAATACACATTTATTTTTCAATATTTTTTTACATCTCAACTCATATCATGGTTTTCATCAACCATCATCATATATAATGCCAATATGGCTTACATCCACATTTTAATGCACAAATTACACTTCTCATATCTTTAACAAATACCACATCTATATTTTACATTACATGATTATCACAACAATAGCACATCTTCTCTAAAGTCAAGATCGTGTCTTGCACAAAATACAAAATAATTATCAATACACATTTCATGGCTTTTCAATCTTTATATAACATTATCACTTGCCATAATTCTATAGCTCACTCACATTGCACAACACTTCATATACATATTTCACATTAAATTACTAATACTATAGTACAATTCATATATAAAGTATTTCAATATCATCATGACATATTTTATACCAAGATATTAATAATATCAATTTGTATATCTCTATTATACAACTCAAATCCTTTCTTTCTTTCTCAATTCTTAACACTTAATTCAATACTCCATACTTTGAAGTTTCTCATTAACTAAGATTATATTAAGTTTCCAAACTAACAATAATATCATATTCATCTCATCTTTATCATATTCATTATTCATTTATAATTCGCACTTGATATCCAACCATATTTCTCATTTTATATTTTCATCATGTAAGTATGAACCACACTCACCATATGACTCATCAACATATCTACATTTTGTATAATTAACATATTTTATCATAATTACTTACTTTATAATCACATATACATTTTTAATTCAATATATATAAAGATATAACTATACAAACCATGAATTATGGATGAAAGACAAGAAAAAAGAACTATTTTGAGTAAATTCTTCAACTGACATGCCCAATGACATGGGTGTGTCACTGATCATATCATTTATCAACTTTACAGAAGCTTTGACACGCTCAGTAACATAGGTGTGTCGCTGCCCCTGTCATTTAATCCACTTTACAAAAGTTTTGACACGTCCAGTGATATGAGCGTGTCACTGCCCCTGTTAGGCTAAATTTCTAGGTATAAAATCTGAACTGCAGTACGAATTAGGCACCCAATAGCCATATCCATGGCATCCTAAAACTATTTTTTCACACAATATTTATCAACAAAACACACACCTATCAACTTAGAATGATGCAAACCAAAATCAAGAGTATAATCTAAGTATATACTTACTCAAGATCATATGTACAAATCAAAGAGATTATATATACAAACCAAAGAGATTATATGTACAAACCTTAATTAATTTAAGCTTACTTCTCTCCACTTGATCCCCTTTAGCCTAAACACAAAATCATAATAATTATTATTATATAACTCATTCATATAATCATCCATATATCAATTCACTCAATTCACAACTCATTTCTACAAAACCCTTACTCTTTTCCTCAATTCCAACTACCCATCATCATCCTCAATATCTAACCATATTTACTTCATCTATACATTAATTCAATATATATATATATATACTCCACATACTATAGTCATCATCTTATTCAATTAATCATCACTTTCTCTCACTAATCATATCACATATATATACTTAAAATCTATAAAAATAAGCTCAAGATAAAGAGCACTTACTTGAATTCTTTGCCAAATCTTCAATATCCACCTTCAAATCTCTTAAAACTCTTATGAATTTGATATATTTATAAATAAAATTAAGCTCTCCTCACTCTCTTTCAATCTCACGTTTAAAGAGGAAGAAGAAGAAGGAGAAGAAATATGTCTCTTCTTTTCCCATCTTTATCTCTTATATATATATATAATATAACAAAATTTCCCCCATTCACTTTCTCCCTATCATATATTTAAATATATATATACATATAATTAATCACTTGATTAATTTAAGTAGCCATTCACCAAAAATATCTAGACTTTTTCATAATCATCTCCTTTTTTTAACTTTTATCTTTTTACCTAACTTCATCATTTAGTGCCTTTATACTTTATATATATCTTATATATATTTTATGTATATGTATATGTCTTATATACTCTATTTATATTTTTCATATATTTCAAATACATAATATATATGTATAACATCCATCATACACATTCATCGTTTATTATATTTTCTCTACCTATTTCACCAATGTACTCTCTCATAATTATTATTTCAAAGTACATCAAAAATTGAGATATTACATTAAGTCTAATTAAATATAATTAAAAAAGTTTAATTTTTCATATATTTCAATTACTATGCAACATATATAGATAAAATGCCTGTTCGAACATCAATCCGATCAGGACATATGCTTATTATGGAGATATTGAATGATCAAGATAAACGGTGTTATCAGGATTTTATGATGAATAAATCGATTTTTCTAGATTTGTGTAATGATTTACAAAACAAGTATGGACTAGAACCAAAACAACATATGTCCATTTGTGAAGAAGTGGGAATATTCTTGTTTATATGTGCTCATAACTTGGGTAATAGAATGTTGCAAGAGTTGTTCATTCATTCAGGTAGAACCATACATGATCATTTTCATCGTGTATTAAGGGCCGTTAAATTGTTAGCTGCTGATATTATTCGTCTACATCCTCAATACAATGAAGGAGTTGGTTTTCATAGACCTTAAAATCCGAGATATAATGTATTCAAGGTATGTTAATCATAGAAATATATATATTTATGATTGCATTATCATAGTATGAGTCTAAAAATATATTATTTATTTATTTTATAGGATTGTATTGGTGCGATAGATGGCACTCATATTAAAGCAAAGTTGCCTCGAGGTTCTGAAATACCATATATTGGCAGAAAAATGTATCCAACACAAAATATATTAGCAGTTGTTGACTTCAATATGTGCTTCACATTTGTTGTTGCTGGTTGGGAAGGAGCTGCGGATGACAGTCGCATTCTTTCAGAGACATTGAGACGTCCAGAGCTAAAATTTCCATTACCAGAGAACGACAAATATTATTTGGTTGATGCAGGTTATGCGCACACACGTGGATTCATGGCTCCGTACAAAGGGCAGAATATTCGATACCATTTGCAAGAATTTCGTCGTGCGCAAACACCCTCATCTCGTAGACCACGAGGTAAGAAGGAGAAGTTTAATTTTTTGCATTCCTCATGTAGAAATGTTGTGGAGCGGACTTTTGGGGTATGGAAAGCTAGGTGGTCAATTTTGGGAGACATAAAGGTCAATTATAGCTTTGAAACCCAAGTTGATATTGTACTTGCGACAATGGCATTACACAATTACATTCGAAAGAGGAATGATCCGGATGATGCATTCGAGAGAGCCGAAGATGAATCATATCAACCTCACTTAGATGACACACATGACCGATATGTTCAAGAGGATGTTCATAGGCAAGGAGAAGACCCTCAGTATTGGATGGCAGTGCGTGATATGATCGCAAATGAACTTTAATCCTATTTAAGTTTATTTAAGAACAATGTCCATTTTTTGTGTAATTAAAATTATTTTCAGGATTCTTTCAAAAAAAAATTTCAGGATTCTAATTAATTTGGTAATATTTACATGGTAGTTTTTTATTTATATAATTGTTTGACGACACCAATATTAATTTTTTTAATATTAAAAGAATTCATATGTTCAATATCTAAAAATAATTATTAAAAACAATATTCACTTTTTATCTAATTAAAAATATTTCTGTAATCCTAATTAATTTGAAAATATTTAGATGGTATTTTTTAATTTGTGTAGCTTATTGACAACGCCAATATTAAAATTTATGGAGTACTTATTATTATTATTATTATTGAAAAATAAATTTTGAATTGACACTTAAAAGATCACTTTTATATAATAAATAAATACAAGGACAGTTTAGTCATTTTAACAGTTTCTGCAATTAAAAATTGATTATAAGCTGGTTTTACAGAAACACTTAACTGATTATAAACTGATTATCAGCTGATTATTAACTAGTTTACAGAAACGCTTAACTGATTATTTTTAATCTGATTATAATCTAAAAATCACTTATTCATAATAAGCTGAAAAGCACCAGTTTTGAGAAACACCCCTAAATACTAAACCATCAATTAAACCTCTCTCGTCAAACAGATATTAAATACTTAACCATCAATCAAACCTCCCTCGTCAATCAAACGAAAATTATTTTTACCTGAAGATTGAAGGATGAGATTCGCCATTAATATATTCATTTTCTAAAATCATTATTAATAATTGATTTTGATATGATTGCTGATTAATGTCACTTGCTAATATGTATTAATCATATTGACCCGCGATAGCCCCGGATGTTTACTCTTTCTCACATGTTATTCCAAATAAATTTTAAGGTTTAGTTTAATTAGGTAATATTATTATATATTTCAAATGTGAGATTACCCACACTTTATTATTGATAGAATAGTTCAACAATTATAAATATAAGAAATTTTGCATATTGAGATATAGTTTAGTAAAAAATATATATTTTCTTAAGTAATTGATCCATTAATAATCAAACAATCAGCTCAAGAAGCAAACAATAAACTATCTCAAGCATTAAGTTTTTTATCCAAGTTATATCAATTTCTCAAGCTTTAAAAGCTTTTTTATTTTGTTTACCTTGACAAATTTAACATTTCTTATTTGTTTATTAATGTATTTATATTAATACAAAATCAGTTTTATCATTCCAAATCTTATGGTTTTTTGTGATAATTGAAGAAATTGCGTCTAGTCATGTTAGAGTTGATGAGTCTTTATTTTTTTGGAAGCTCTAAACTGCATAAAATTTGAAGCTGTAAAAGAGACCTGTATGTCGTAAAACTGCAAAATATTTGTTGATATTTGTAGTGATTCTAGACTAGCTCTTCCTTCGTTCCAAAAAGGAAGAGGCTAGCTAGTGTGCAAAGTCTACTGGGTGTAAAGAGAAAATGAAATAAAATGTTCAAAGGTTCAAAAGCATCCAAATTATATAGAAACTGAAAAGTAAAATCTTTTATACCAAAAAACTTTTTTCTCAACCTAAAAACTCTTCTCTCTGCTGCCGGTCCCTCTACCCAACCCTTCACTTCTAAGCGCTTCTTCATCGGATTTGGGACTGTCGCCGGCTCGACAACAACCCTTTCTCCCTTGCTTTTTCTTTCCTTTTCTCATATATTTTGTAATTTATTTTAAGGGTTCTTTTGTACTGCACTTTTAAGGTTATTTTTTGGTCTACACAGAGGTTATTTATGAAGTAAAGATTTTTCTTTAAGGGTGGATTTTTCATAATCTATGATGTTATCTCGATACCCTCTTTTAGATGAAGGAGATGATGGATTTGAGAAAGTGGCTTGACGGATTAATTGGCAAAAATATTTTTTCATCACGTCCTTTCATCATCTGAGTTTTAAAACTCAGTTGGTGGTTTTAGGTACACAACGACAAACATTACCTATTTTGAAGTGTGGATTCTGGGAGTTTCTTTTTTTTTTTTTTTTTTTGCTCTCAATGACTCAAGATATAAGAGGTTGTCAATTAGGTTTGATGCTCTGCATCTTAATTTCAAAAAGATGGTCTTGATCTTTTGTTTTAATGTTTCCTGTTAGTCTTATTTGTACCTGTGTTGCCTTAGAATGCTTTCCTATGTTCTTTCTAGATTTGTTGAGGCGTTTATTCACTCTTATCTCTCCATATTATTTGTATTTTGTTTATGTTCTTATTAATGAAACTTTTCATATGATTATCAAAATATATATATATATATCGTAATTTTATATATTTCTAATATTATTAATTATTTAAAAAATAAAAATAATTAAGAAAAAATAAAACAAAATAATTTATTATCTACTTAGATAGTGCCTGAAATAATTTTTAAATAAGAATTCAGTTTAATTCAATAAATTAAATAAAATTGAATTTTTTAGCATTGCATTCTTCAACTCTGTTCTAACAATCCTTGCGTAATTAAATATATGTATATAATATTTCAAAAATATATATATATATGTATATAATATGCAAATTGCAATCTGCAGGTCATGGAATTATTTTTTGAAAATTAAGCTCACAATAATTGACTAAAGAGTTTTCCATCACAATTATCGATCAACAATTTTTTTTAATAAATATTTATTTATTTTAATTAATAGGTACTCCTTTCATTTTATTTTATGTGTCGTGTAATAAAATTTTTTTTATTTTACTTCAAATATCTCTTTTAAAAATTTAAAAGAGTATTAATTAAAAAATTTTAATATTACCTTTATTAATTATTAAAAGAGAATAAGTACGGTGAGATATGAAAAAAGATATTTAAGTAAATTATGATAAATTTTTTGTGAAATTTATAATGATTAATTATTTTTTGATCTGTGCGTATTGTTCTTATACGATACTTAAAATAAAATAGAATGAATATTTATTAATAAACAATAATAAAAATAGAAATTTTATAATCAGAATGAAGTTCCTGCATAAAGTTTGACACTAATTATAATTAAAAGTTGTAATGACCTAAGATGTGATTCTATCATGAGAAGGAAATATGTATAAAATTAATCATAGCAAATATAAAAGAATATATAATTCCTTCTCATATAAATGGATTGTTAATCTCGATATCACATCTCATCTTAATTAACTCCAAAATAATCTTAATTAATTTTAATAAAATAGCTTTTTTTTTGTCTAATGCACTTTTAGATATAAATCATACTCTAATTAACTTGTTATGCGTCTGCTAATCGCCACATAACACGCCAACTTATAATGAATATTAGAAAAGCTGAAAAAGAGTATAAAGATGATTTAGTTAATATAAAGAATTAATCTTTCAAAGACTAATTATGCAAGTAAATTTGACTAATTGGTCATATGTTTGCTAATTTGCTAGTTGACATTATATCTCACTTTCAATAACTAGTTAATTAAGGGTTTTTTTTATCATTATAATAATTAATAATATGTGATGAATTCTTAATTGCATACATAAACTTGATTATTATATAATTGATTTTGTTGCATTCCTCAGAATCATTGAATGTGTCAAGTTTTAAATAAAAAGGAAACTCTTTTTGTTAGTGGAGTTGTCTATTTGCCACAACCATGGTCATCAATTCTTTAATTTTTAATTTTTTTTAATGACATTGATGTTTACTTGCCACCAATCCGGTGGCGCTTTGCCATTACATACTTACAACGAAGATTAATCAAATATTCTCATTAATTATTATGGTCTTCCTATTTTTTTAATTATTTTTTCGGAGTCGACTTTTATAAAACTATAAAAATGTTAAAATTCTTTTTAGTAAGTCTTAATATAACTACATATTTAAAGACTTAAACTTAAAATCTTTAATTATATTAGAAAAATCTCTTATGGATTGATATGTGTGTTTAGTAGTTCCATTTTGATTTTTTTTAATATGAAAAAAATATGTTTTTTAGAAAAAATTATATTATATATTATTTTTTAATTTTTAAAAAATATTTTATAATTTTAGTATATATTCGGTATATTGAATATATATTGTATGTATACTTTTAATATATATATATATATATTTATATATTGTACATATACTTGATATATATTTTTGAAAGGGATATTTTTTAAATTAAAAGTTAAATTGAATATTATAAAAAATAAGTAAGTTTGAATATTATAAAAAATTAAGTATTTTTAAAAATAATTTTATTTTTATAATATTTTTAAAGAAATCTTTTTTTTAATTCCTAAGCTAAGCAAAGTGGAAAGTGCTCTCTTTTATAATTTTTATCAAATTATGCAAAATTAATTTAGGGAAAAAGTGATGGAGAAAAAAATTATCATTCGAAAACAGAGTAATTATAATTAAAAAAATATTTTAAAGAAAAAATAGTATGAATTATTCTTTTTAAATTTTTTTTACATACTGCAATTCTTTTTATCTAATTTTCTCGTTTTGATCCCTTCATTCTAAGAGGCGAAATAAAAACTTTTATATATGAAACTAATTTTGGAGTCGAACTGTGCATTCTCCTTCAAAGGGAATCCACCTTCGGGGGGGACCACTGATGAAAATAATTGAAAATATACGTGGCGACTCGATCGGGCAAGCAAGTGACAACTGACGGAAATTGATTTTTTTTTTTAACAAAATATTTTTTTTAAAACTTTTCATATTCTCCGCATCTGCCTCATAAGTCATAACCCAAAACATTTAAAACAAATAAGAGAGCGTAAAACTTAATAAGGAATTTTTAATTAAGGAAGCATCATCGTTGATTTAATAGTTAATATTTAATTAAGAAAATATTTTAATATTTAATATTTAACCTTAATTAATATTTAAGGCCAAAAGTTTAAATAAATATTTAAATTATACTCTAAATAGTAATTAAATACTTAAAATTTTTTTAAATTATTTAAATATTTTTTTATGGTTAAAAGTTCAAATAGATACTTAAACTATAATTTAGAAAAAATGACACATTCAATATTTTTTAAAATTTTTATTTTTTTATTAAGAATTTTTTAATCATTTTATTATAAACTCAAAATAAATTCATTATAAATTATATAAATTTATAAATTTATTATAACTCATTGTAAACTATAAAAATTCAGTATTTTAGAAAATATTTTATAAATTCTGATATTTTGATAAATATTTTATAAATATAGTAAATTTAAAATTATTTTTAAATTTTCTTGTATTTTTATCAAAAATCCTATAATCTAAGTAGTAATTAAATATTTAATTTTTTTTACCATTTAAGTATTTCTTTTTATCAAAATAAAGCTAAATAAACACAAATTTAGCAACAACTATAATCTCTTACTCATATTTTTAGTTTTTATTGAATAAAAATTAATGAATTATTTTATTAATTTCTATTTCTATTTATAAAATTATTTATATTTTTATTAAAAATTTATTTTTGTTTCCATTTTTTAATTAATAAATTAATAATTTCTTTTTTAATTTTTTATTTGTATTTTTTTATTTCTTTTTTTTATGGCGGTGCACATTTAATTAATTAATAATAATAATTATGATAATATTAAAATAATAGCAGAAATTTTATAATAGCATTATAAAATAATAATAATTATAGTAATATCAACATATAATATCAGCTTCAATACACAATAAATATTATTCGGTTATAATAAAATATATGATATTAAAGTATTAATTTTTATTCAATAAAATTAAAAAGCGTGAGTTTCATATTTACTAAAAAGAGTATTATTTGACAGAAATTATAGCTGCCGTTAAATTTATATTTATTTGACCCTATTTTAATAAAAGAAGTGCTTAAATAGCTTAACAAAAAGCTTAAATGTTTAATTGCTACTTAGGTTATAGTTTATATATCTATTTAAACTTTTGGCCATGAAACTTAAATGGTACAAAAAAAATTTAAATATTTAATTACCACTTAGGTTATAATTTATATGTCTATTTAAACATTTAGTCAATATTTAATCATGGTTAATTTTATTTAATATAGAACAGTAATAAATCATCAAATCTAAACATTTATAAAATTTATTGAGTTTTATATTAATTCAATAATCGAGATTTTGTCAAATTATAAAAAATCAAATTAAAAATTAGATTATAATTTTAATCAATATAAGAAAATAGATTCATTATCGTAAGTGGAATTAATCATTGAAACCTATTAAAATTTAAAATTTCGACTTTAAAAAATAGTATTTATACTTTTTCTCTTTCATTTTAAGTTTTATATAATTTTTTTTATTTCATTTTAAGTGTCATTTTTTAAAATTTAAGAGATTATTAATTAAAAATTTTAAATATTACTCATAATTAAATTTCTTATTTAATGAAAGATAATAAATAGAATAAGAAATATAAAAAGGGTATTTAGGTAAATCATAATAATTTTTTTTATAAAATCTATAATGGCTAATAATTTTCTATACATATTATTTTTAGACGACACTTGAAATGAAACAAAGAGTATATTAATTTTGTTGAAATCAATTTTTTTTATAAATTGGAGAAAAATAGGAAAAATAAGAATAAGTAAATAATGAAAAAAAAAAAGGTGAAAGAAATGGATAAAGTAGATCTATATGTTTCCAGAGGTTTAATTGTAATACAATTTCTTGAGTAAGAATAATTTATTTTATACTTTTTTTTTATCAGAATAGATAATTGCATTGAAGTAAAATCTACTTTACAGATCTTGCTTCATCTTAGTGTGGAAATCTAGATGAATGCAAACAACACAATAACTAAAATAACAGAAAATAAAATCGACTTCCCCTGGAAATGATGAACCGAATCTTTGGAAGAGCAGCCCCTAAGCTTATAGAAACTAGCCACCACTAGAGAAATAAGCAGACCCAAGAGTCTGTTAAACTACAAACCCCACCAAAAAATAGAAGAAAAGAAACAAAGTAGAGATGAATTGCCCCAACTATCCTCAGATACTGAATCAATTGAGGGAAGAGAAGGAAGACACTTCCTAAATAGGGGCTAGAAAGGAAACCAAACAAAGCTATCGGAAGCCTTGAACCACTATGCAGTTGCTACTAGAGGTGCTGGACAACCTTCATCCTCATCTAAGAACAACAAACTTAACAAGAGGGGTAGATCTTCAACCAAACGCCAAAGAAAAGAAAGAAAGACTTATTGGCTTCTGCTATTTTAGTGGAAAGACCATGAAAGAGCAAAAATGCAGCTTGGCTTATCTTTTAATTAGAATATATGTTAAAAATAAATATACACATTATAAGGAATCTTACATCAGAGCTCAGATTTTATATTAAAAATTTAAATACAAAGGTTAATTAAATTTTATTTTCCAACATGTAATAATTAATAATATTACTTTCCCATTCTTCTTTTTTTAAACACTTAAAAATTCATGTGTGGATCCATCCAAAATATTCAAATGATAAAGATTCTAGTAATAGATTTCAACGCTGAATCTTATTAAGGTGAAAAATGAAGAGCTCAATAGCGTTGCCTTAATTTAATTAGTGTTGAAATGATCATTAACATTCAAATTTCATTAGTAATTTTCAATTGACAAAAAAAAAGAAGATAAAACATTATTATACTTAAATTTCATAATTATTATCAGAATAGTCAATTCTTATACAACTAATATTGATGTTTTAAAATATTGTTACGATTATATTAATTAATTAGAATCTGATTAGATTTTAAGTAATATAATTTTAATATTAGTTATGAAAATAATTTTAAAATTATTAAAGTAAAATTTACTAGCATGTATTATCTTTTTTTATTGATCAATTTTTTTAATATAAATTATTCTTTTAGAGTCGATTATATTTAGAGAACTGAACTTAAAATCTATAGTTAAACTAGAATAGTTCTTTAACAACTTATTTACATATTCGATAATAATTATTGATCAAAATGTTGATTTAAAAAATGAGCATATAGAAAGTAATTCTTGAATACATAGATCATAAATATCTCTAATTGACTAAAAAAGAATTATTAGTATAATAAAAATAAATTAATAAAATATACACATAATTTAAATGAGAAATTTTTTTTGAAAGTATACACATAATTTAAATGAGAAATTTAAAATTAATTATTCTCGTCATCATTCTCATTTAAATTATGTGTATATATTTTTTAATTTATAGGCAAGTAATGAGTTATTTTATTATTGACTTTGAAGCAGTAGTGCAAAGGAGAGGAATTGTCACGCGCACAAGCATTATAAAAGGAGCAGACCTCCGTAAGGCATAAGAGCTTATGCCAAAAACATAGAAAACAAATTAAAAGAGCTTATTTTTGTGAGTTGATTGTTATCAGGGGCGCAGATATTCTCTTTTTTAAAATACGTATATATATAATATTTTTAAGAATTTTTAAATTATTTATTAATTTTTTTTAAAAAATTTTGAATTGCCTCATTTTTTTTAATTTTTATAAGAAGTAAAAAAAAATTACAATAAATTATTTATTCTATATATAATAGTTCTCTTTTAAAAAAATTGACAAAATATTGATAATATATAAATGCAAAAAAAAAATAAAGAAAGGGATAAATTTTCTAACAAATTAATTTGAACCCATTTATTTTAATTATTTTTTAAAAAATTATTTTTATTATTTAATTTTTTCTTTTTATTTTATTTTTATTATGAACGATCTTATAAATTTAAAATTCTGTACATATATATATTAATATTTTTTATTAATTAATTTTTTAATAATAAAAATATATTATTAATAAATTAATAAATTTATAAAATACTGAGATAAATAATTACGGAGAAGTCAAAATTTATAAAAAAAAAAAAATTTATTTCCTTTTATTTCAAAGTATGGCTTCGCCTCTTATTGTTATTTTGGCACCAAGATTTTAATTTTCCTATAGAAGAAAAAGAGAGTACCATATTTCAACAATCTTCCCATAACTGGTGAGTTCCGCTGCCTTCATTTCTTGCTTCTTCTTTTTCCTTCTCTGTATATATATCTATAATTCTATATATTATCGTCACTATCTCTGTCCTCTCTTAGCTTATATATATATTTGAATTTTTTTTTGTGCGTTAGATTTATTTACTGTTTTCAAACTCTTAATTTCTATATGGGTTTTAGATTTATATTGTTTTAGACTTAATTGATGAGATTTCGAAATACTGTAATCATATCTACTTGCGAGTTGGCAAGTTAATTAAGGATTTGGTTTGGCAATGGCAAGTCAGCCCGTTTGGCTAGCTTAAATTATTGAGGGCAAACTCTAAACTCAAAGTTATTTGAGAAAATAACATGATGTTGAAGGTATTTTGGTGACTAAATCTAATAATCCAAGCCCCAGTGTAAAAAGACAAGCACATAATTTTGGTTTGAATATAACAATTCCAGGCATAAAAATATGAAAAGTACAAGTTAAAGCTATTAAAAGTTATGAGAAAATCACACTATATTTTATTCATTTAAATTTTTAGTTTTCAAAAAATACATCACAGTTTTTGTATATTTTTACTATATTAGATATATATTAGATGTATACCTCTCAAAGTGAAAGTGACATACCTCAGAAAGTGAGGAAAAAAAAAGTGAATATTTTTAAGATAATTTTATTGTTTAGGGTATTTTTTGTGGAAATCTCAAAATTAATCTGGAACTACAAGAACTTTGCACTTTTCTTAAAAGTTCTGCACCTTTTTTATGAATTCAAGAATAATTTTCTATTTTCAGAACAATAAGACATTGATTTTTCTAAGTAGTCCAGACAATAGAACATAAGAAGGGAAATTTTTTTATATAGAAACAAATAAACAAAGCCTAAGAAAGAAATGAAGAGCAAGTATACATATTTGTGTCTTAGGTATGTCCATAGGCAGAAAAAAAAAAGCTGGAGAAAAATCACCATTATCCAATACTAAGTCCAATTCAACATGCCATTCAAGTCATTTAACAACAGATGTCCTGAAAATTTCCTATTGACTACGTGTTAATGGTCATTATCTAGTAATAGTTAACTAAGTTGCAAGGCAAACGCAAGTTTCATATTCTAATATATATGTTGTTTGCTACACTATATGAGTTTGGATATATATCATATGTTTATGTTGGTTTATTATGAATTATGCTGTGGCAGGTTTTTCTACCTCTGAAATGTACTTGTGATTGCAGTTGTCAAGACAAATATTATTTGACGATGTTTCAGCAACTTGTGCATTTGGGATGTTTGGATACAAGCAATAATACCAATCCTTCATGGAAGTTCCTCTTTTTGTTTTTTATCTTTACTGTTCTAAGGTGTTCTGGTTCGTGATATTCTTTTTGCAATTTGGACTTTGACAGGACTTGTTGTTGGACAAGACAGTTCGAAGCAAGTTTGATATGGATCATGGTGCTTCTGCACTTAATTCTACATTCTGGACCTTCTTAACCACTTCCATGGATTTCGATTTCATGGATAAACCTTTTTCTCAAGGATCTTGGCTGCAGAACACTGATAGACTTAACTTCTTGGAATCAGAACCATTCGTTTCTAGTGTTCAATATGACCATTCAAAATGTTCTTCCTTTAATAGAGAACTAGAGAACCTGCCTCTAGTTTATCCTGAAGAACATGTTGAGACTGCCACATGGTTCGTACAATCATCTGAAGGTGCTGAATTCGAAAAAAGATCATCAGTTGAACCAGATTGTTCTGTCAAAGATAGATTGATACTAGCTATTGAATACTTCAAAAATTATGTGGAAGATAGTGGTGTGCTTATTCAGATATGGGTGCCTACAAAAAGAGGAGGTCAAAATGTGCTTACCAGTATTGACCAACCATATTCTCTCAATTCTACTTGCAGGAGTCTTGCAAGTTACAGAAGTGTTTCACAAACATTTCACCTCACAACTGAGGAGGATTTGAAAGAGTCAGCTGGGTTGCCTGGGCGAGTTTTCTTAAGAAAGTTGCCTGAATGGACTCCTGATGTTAGGTTCTTCAGGAGCGATGAATGCCCAAGAAAATATTATGCCAATTTGTATAATATTAGTGGGTGTATTGCATTACCTGTTTTTGAACAAGATAGTGGAATTTGCTTGGCTGTTGTTGAGATTGTGACGACTACACAAAAGATCAGTTATCATCTAGAAATAGAAATTGTTTCTAAAGCTCTTGAGGTATGTTCTTTTCTTATTCTTCTTCCAAAGCAACTAAAATTATTATAGCTTCCTCTATAACAAAACTCAACCGGTTAATTTTCAGGCTGTTGATCTAAAAAGTTCTCAAGATTTCTTCCCTTTCGGTGTAAAGGTATGTCAGTAGAGATCAATTATCTCATAAACATCTTATCTTTTACCAATTATTGATATTACAATTAACAATTATGCTTTCTTTCCAACAGGCTTGCAATGAGTTCTACCAAATTGCAATCCCTGAAATATCAGAAATTTTACAATCTGTCTGTGAGACACATAATTTGCCTTCAGCTGTAACATGGGCCTTACGTGATCGCCAAGGAAAAAGTGAATGCCAGCAGTTTTATGAGAACCATGATAATTGTATATCCACTGTGGATTCTGTTTGCTATGTAGCTGATAATGATCTCCTGGGATTCCTTGAAGCATGCTCTGAGCAATACCTTTTTCTTGATCAAGGGATAGTTGGCAAAGCATTTACAACAAACACGCAATGGTTTGCTACTGATATAACCTGCTTTAGCAAAACAAAATATCCTCTCTCTCACCATGCTAGGATGTTTAATTTGCGTGCAGCTTTGGCAATTCCTCTACGAAACATGTACACCGGATTGGTCGAATTTGTCTTAGAGCTGTTCCTACCAAGAGATTGCAAAGATATTGAAGAGCAAAAGCAAATGTGGGATTTCTTGCCTATTTTCATACAACAAGATCTCAAGAGTTTCCATGTTGTTACGGACAAACTAGATGATGAAGTCAACGAGCAAAACACAAAAGTAGAGAAGTTTCTGTCTTATCCATCTAAAGAGCATATTGAGAGGAACAAACATTTTGGTTTTGTATCATGGGAGTGTTCAAAAGAAGAACCTGAAGAAGAGTCCAAAGTGGTACCTCACTGGGATGACAATGAGTTAGGCTTAAACCAAGATCAGATTTTTTCAGAGTTTGAAGAACTTCCACAAAGTACTAAACTAAAACATTGTGTTGAAGGCAGAGAAATTTTTTCTGTTGGACAGGATTGTTCATTGAGCAATATAAGAGCAGGCCACAAGAGACAGACAAAGAATGAGAAGACCATCAGTTTGCAAATTCTTCGACAATACTTTGCTGGGAGCCTCAAAGATGCTGCTAAGAGCATTGGAGGTGAGAAAATACGTCATTAGCTTGATTTATGATTTCAAGCGCTCTCTTGATAGCCTGCTTGAGCAACTAGTGCTTAACTAGCTTTTTCTCGCTTGCAGTTTGCCCCACTACTCTAAAAAGGATATGCTGGCAACATGGCATCGATCGTTGGCCTTCTCGAAAAATCAAGAAAGTTAATCGTTCTTTGAGGAAACTTCAACTGGTAGTGAACTCCATCAATGGCTCAAAAGGTCTCCTTCAAATTGATTCCTTCTATTAAACCTTCCCTGAATTGAACTCAACTGGGAAGGATCACATTTCATCATTTAAGATGAGTGATAATTGCAAAGAACACAAGGATGGCCCTCGCAGCTTAAAAGTCCCTGATTCAAAATCTCAGTCCTCTTCTTGTAGTCAGAATTATGGTCCAAGCATGTGTTATTCCACTGAAGCAAAGCAGCCTGGCTTAAACAATGGATGTTCTTTATCAGTAGATGACCCTACCATTTTGCTGAACAGACCTCGAAGTGGAACAGAACTGCATTTCTTGAACCAGGAGATGGCAAAAGTCCTTTAAAGATCCCAAATTCAGAATTGCCAGAGTTTGCCACCCTTGCCAACCGGCCAAAGTTTACGAGATGGGGTTATCTTCAGAGTCAAAGCTAGTTATGGAGAAGAAAATGTTCGATTCAGCTTCTTGCCAAACTGGGGTTTCAATGACTTGCAGCAAGAGATTGCTAAGCGATTCAAAATAGATAATTTCGGCAGAATTGATCTCAAGTATTTGGACATAGATGAAGAACCAGTTCTTTTGACTTGTGATGCAGATCTTGAAGAGTGTATAGACTTGCTTAAAGTCTCTCAAACCAACACCATCAAAATATCACTTCATCAAGCTGCTCAACCGAAAATATAATTTGCTTTAATCAGTAATGTGTTTGCCCATAGAAGTAGACATGCAGTTACTCCTTAATTTTTAGCAGCCTTTTCATTTTTCACTTTCGTTTTCATGTTAAGTATTAGCAGTCATTGATCTTAAATTATGTTCAATGGCTATCCAAAAAGAATGAAGATTTAAGGGTTTGTTGAAGCAGTTGATCTGTTGAAGTAGTTGATCAAAGTATTTTGGCTGTAGATAAATCATGTAATTGATCAGTAAAAATTCTCTTCTTATTTCTACCCCAAATATCACATTTAATGGCAATTTCTTAATGCTTGAATGAGATGACCACTGAAAATCGCATTATTTCTTTCAAACAAACATTTTAACACATTAATTTACTATCACAAAATGTCGACATAAATAAATATAATTTTTCTTTTCTTTTCTTGAATCGATCAGAGATGTTCCAATGTAAATTTGTGCATATACCAAATTCAACTATGCAAAATCAAGGTTACAGGCAATTTAAGCAGGAAATATTAATGCTTCTGATGAATTTTATGCAAGAGCTTTACAATATAGATTGAAGAACAAGAATGACTATGAATGAGTTTACTAGCATTGAAGATACCTAAGACCACAGTGCAGATCCCATAAAAATTATGTATATTATATTAAAGATACAGTGCAAATCCCTTAGTATTGAAGATACCTGCATTAAGCTTAATATAACAAAATAACATTAAGCTTAATAATAAACTCAGCAATGGTTGGCAGAACAAACTCGATCTTAAAAATAACAAACCACACCAGTTATAACCACATATTAATACCAGTAACCCAAACCCTCAGGACACTTGTTTCATGTCAAAAAAAATTTCATAGAATTCAAAAGCTAAAACGCTGGTTCTTCGAATAGTTAAATAAAAGGAGATGTGAGAAACGGTGGTGGATTTCAATGCGGCAAATGAAGTTTTGCCCACAGTTAGAAAAATCATCAAAGAGTCGGGTGATTCTCCTTCAATGCAGGCCATCAACAACCAGTGCATTGAACAAAACAAAGGGGGAAAAGGTAATGAAAATATTAGAGAAAGCTTAAGAGATGCATATGAAATCTTCAAATAGAAGTATTAAACTTAAAGAGATGCATAGGTAATCTAGTGCAAGTTAACAAACATGACTAGGGGAGGAAAAGTGATGTGGGTTTAAAACATCGCCAAAAGCAGAAAGCTTGTATAATGATATAACAATTCTTTCAAGTGCAAGCCAATTTAATTCTAGTTATTTTATGTAGATTGATCTTTTCTCTACTAATTCATTCCACTAACCAAACTACAAAATGAAATCTGGAGCTTCACAAACGGCATTGCTCCGCAAGTAAAGTGCCATATCCTTGGCAAGCTTGCCTGTATTATCACTATTATCTCCGAGTCTACAGCACTTGTAGGCTATAGCAAGTGAAAAAAAAAATTCTAAAATTTTATAAAATATTTTAGTTTGCAATTTGAAGGCAAATACAAAGATCATCTAGTATTACCACTTTATTCTTATACCAAAAACCCCAAAAAGAGACGTCCTTTCATGATTGGATTTGAAGACAGGTTAATCACAAAAGTATTTATAAAAAATAAACCAAAGTCAGTGCTCCATAACAAGTATATAAAAAAATCATTCGTCCCAACCTAAATTATCAAAACCCCAATGCCTCAAAATTAACAATATCCATTAACAGTAACATCAAAACTAAATAGTATTTAAATAAGCTAAAATTACTCATAAATCTCATAGCACCACAATGTATATGTTCTTTGATAATTAAAACACCAAAATCTTCATAGTCAAACAGAAGTGCATAAAACGAAATATATAAAAACACCTAAAAATTTTAAAACCTTCCACCGGGTCTACCAGCACCACCACCTCTTCCAAATCCGAACTGGGTCACAGGCACAGCAACTGGATCAACCTGAACAATTCCAGGAATATCTCCCATACCCAAAGCAGAAAGCATGTCAATAGTCTCCTTATCGACTTCAATATGATCAGTTTTGATGGAAGAAACGTCAGGCACAAAGTCCATGCGGCGCTCACGCTCTTCCTCCTGAAGCTTGAGTGAGATGCCACGAACTGGACCCTTCTGAATACGTTTCATGAGATGCGTAGAAAACCCAGCAATCTTGTTGCGGAGACGCTTTGAAGGGATTATAGCAACCTCTTCAAGAATCTTCTTGTTGGTGTGGAAATCAAGAGTCATACGCGAGTAATAGCGTTCAATTACTTGGCGGGAAGATTTCTTCACTGTTTTTGTTCGGACGCGACCCATTTTCTCCGAATCAGAGAGTAAGAGACTCTGTCTCGGTGAGTGTGTGGGAGACTAAAGAAGAAAATCGGAGATGGAGGTGGCTGCGGCAGATTCTAGGGTTAGGGTTCATGTTGATATATGTATATATATATATGTGTACGATGATATGGTAAAGGAAGTGTTAGTATGGGCTTTTTGGGCCTAATAAAGCAAAATTTTCGACTCAATCTGTTCTGTTAAAAAAAAAAGACTTCAATTTCTTTTAGTAAAAATATTTTAAAAAATGAAAAACATCACGAGGAATTTACACAAAGAATATTTATAAAACTGCCTAAAAAATAAATTTTCATTTAAAAATACTATAAAAAATAAAAATAATTATATTTTTAGCAAAAAATTTGAGTAAATTTTCAACAATATCTTACTCATAACTAAAACTAGATTTTTTTAAAATAAATATTCTCTCTCTACGATCAACATTTTACTTTAATTTTGATCTTTTTTTTCAAACTTCACTATTAAAAAAATATTTTAATAAAATAATAAAATTAATATTTTAAATTATTTTTCACCATATAAAATTTATTAATTTTTATAAAAAATTTAATTTTAATTACAAAAAATAAATAATACTCATAAAAAATAATAAAAAAGAAAAATATATAAAAATATATTAATAAAAATTATTAAATTTATTTTTAAACAGAATAAAATTATTAATATATTATAGATTTATTGTAGATATTTTTTATATGTTAAAAGAATAAATAATAAAATTATTGATGTATTATTGATATATTATTTTTATTTATGTAAATTGTGTGTATGTTGTGTGGATATTGTGTGTAAGTAAAATTATTTATGTATTATATGTTATATGTATTAGAAAAATACATAATAAAATCATTAATATAGTGTTCATGTATTATAGATGTTTTGTAGATGTTTTGATAGAATGTAGATATATTGTTTAGTAAATGCAGTAGATGTTTCTTTTGTTGTGTGTATTTTATATATGTTATGTGTATATTGTGTATATATTTATATTTTTATGCATTTATTAATAATATAAAAATAAAAAATTATTTATGAATAGAAAAATATAAATACAAATAAAAAATAAAAAGAAAAATTATAAAAGAAAAAAAGAAGAAAAAAGATTGTGATAAAAGTTTAGAAAAGAAAAATAAAGTCCGCGTGATATAGTAATGTAAAAAAAGTTAGAAAATTACACCTATAATATCTGTGGTTTTAGTTAATTTAAATAAATATTTGGTGATTAATTAAAGTATTGGTAGAGGTATATGTGGGTATGTGTCTAATGTATACACAAAAGATATATAATATATAAAGTATATACCTAACATATACCTATTATATATGTTGAATACATATTATACACCTAACATATATAAGAAATACACATATTGTACACATAAAGTATTTATTATATATACATTAGTTATATAAAGTATATATAAAATATAAATGGCATGTACATATACTTAAAATATAAAAGACATATACATGTGTATTTATGGATGGAAGATTAGAAGAAATAAATAAATATTAAAAAGAAAAAGAAAGTCAAAAATAGAAGAGAAATGTGTGGTAATAAAAAAATAGTAATAATAATAAATTAATTAATTAATTATTAAAATAATTAATTAATTATTAAAATAATTATATATGGTTAGTAATAGGGAAAGAAAATAAAAAATACTATTTATCATCTTCTTCTCCTATGTGAGTCGAATTTTAAGAGAGAGAGAGAGAGAGATCTTCTTCCAAATACTCCAAATTTTTACAAAAATTTTAAAGATTCAAGGAGGTTTTGAGAAAAAAAAAACCAAAAAAAATAAGTAAGTAATTCTCTTAAAGCTTTTAATTTTGAGTTTTTAAGTTTATGTATGGAATATTTAGTAAGAGACAGTAATTGATGTAAAATTATGAATATATGATAAATTATTGTTTGATTGATTAAAATGGACAAAGTTGATAAATTTAGGGTTATGGAGAGATGATTTATAAATTAGGGTTTGGACATGAATAATCATAATTGTTGAAATGAAGTAATTAAATGTTATTTTATTATATATATATATAATGATTTTATTGTTAGAATTTTAATATGGATGAGTTTTGATGAATTTAGGGTTATGGGAAGAATATGTATCATTAGAGTTTCCAACATGGGTATTTTTAATTATTGAAATAAGATGAATTAGAGTTTTTATAATGTAAATGTTATGATTTTGTGGTTGGAAATGTGATATGAGTGGATTTTAATAAAGTTGGTATTTGTAGTTATAAATGTGAAATTAGTGTTTTTGTGAGAAATATTTATAATTGTTAAATTGAATTGTTTTGATAATATTTTGGTATATGAGTAATGATTTTATGGTAAAATGATGGAAATGAATTTGATATGTTGAAATTTGACATGTATAGGGTTGTAGAGAATTTGGTAGAAGTGGTGTAAATAATGGAAGTTTGATGTTAATTTGGCATAAAAATGGATTTAAATGAATAATATTAATTATAGTTTGGTTTTTTGTATTTAGGTCAAGATATCCCTAAAGAAAATATTTAGGCTTTGGCGGTGACAAGTGAAACTAGGTAATTTTTGGGACCAAGTAAGGTATGTACATATCTTAGTATCCTTTCTAAATAAATCTACTTGTAAGGCATTGTTTATTTTAGTACACTTTGAGGAATTTAGTGTTCCTTTGATGTGACATTATATATGAAATGCATGAGTTGTGAAATGATAAGTCAAATGGACTAGCTAATGCCAATATTAGGAATTAATAGGGATGAATGTGATGGGAAAGAGGAAAGGAATTGGGAATAAGAGAATATGATATAATGTGAAGTTTGTGTGTTGAGTTGGTAATGTATATGTAGTTATTTTAAAATGTGAAAATTCACATAGTATATGCAAGGTGGCATAGTTATGTGATGAATATCACATTGAGCATTTTGTTCAATGTAAATTAATGGTTGTACATATAATATATGAGTTTTATTAAAGTGATGAGAAAATATAGGTAATTTGGATATTAAGCATTAAAATGTGAAAAATATGAGAAATTGTAGAAAAAGAATAAAAATGATAAGAATTGATAATACATAGGTAATGTAATGAGAATATAAAAATGGATAAAGTGTGTAGAGTGAGTCACATTTGCAAATGTGACTCGAGAACAAGTGGTGTGAGTATGACTTAGTAAAGAAATTGTGAAAATGTGTTTAAATGTATAGTGTGAGATATAGTTTGAAAGGTGGATATTGACTTTATTGAGTCGAGTTGTTAGCGGAATATTTAGGGTGATTATATGACACTAGCATCAATGTTTATAAGGATTGTCTTCGGGTGATTTATGTGACATTTGCTGTAACATTCAAATTTTTTTAAAAATTTCTAATTTTTGAAAAATTGGATAAAATAAATTATAATTTAAAAGGATAAATTAAATTAATGGTTTTAAATGAAAAATGAAGGGATTTTAAATGAAAAAGTGGAATATATATGTGATATATATGCAAAATATATATAACATATATAAAAGTCAACACTTTTTAAAAGAAAATGGTATTTTGGTAATTAAATCTTATAAATTCAAAATTAATAAAATAATTCAAAAATAAATTATTTTTGAATGGAAGAGGAAAATTAGAACTTTTAATTTATTAAAAAAATAATTAAATATTAAATATTAAATTATTTTAATATATATATATATGTGGTTAAAAAAAAGATGAAAATGAAAGAATATTAAAAGTCTTCTTCTTCTTCTTCTTCTTCTCAAGAACGTGGCTTTCATGGAAGTTTGAAGACTAAGGATTTTGCTTCTTCCATACTCCATAAATTGAAGGAATTAACAAGTTTCAAGTGAATTTTTGGTGATTTCCACCAAAATTAGTAAGTTTCCATTTCTTTTCTTTGAATTCCTTGGAAATTTAGATTACGTGAGAATTTGAATTTTTATGTAGGATGTTATAATTGTTGGAATTAGTGTGTATGATATTATTTTGGGTAGTTAACAATGATTCTAAGGTTAGATTGAAGTGATGATGGAGTTTGGTTAAAGAATGGTGAAGAGAGAGAATTTAGAGTTATGGATTTTTGGGGTTTTGAAAACATGAACTTTAATTGTGCAATTTGATTCCAAATGAGTTGTTTTGATTCATAAACAAGTATTTTAAAGTCAAATATTGGATTTGGTGGTGTTGGGTTGGAGTTTGAGAATAGAAGTGGAGATTTAGGGTTTTGGAAAAGTGATTTTCCAAAGTGGTTGAATTGTGTGATTTTATTTGTTTAAGCATGTTGTTTAGTATTAAAAGTGATGAATATAAGCTTGGAATGAGTAATGGATTGTGTTGGAATGGAAAACCTTCAATGGGGGAAGGTTAGGCCATTTTTGAAATTTTATATATAAGAGTGTATTTTTATAATGTAAATAATTTAAATGTATTAAAAAATATTTTTAATAATATAAATAAACTTAAAACACTAATTTACTTGTAGTAGAATGGAATTCCAATGTTGAAGTAAGGAAAGGCTAAATTTTTGAAAATTTGTAGGAGTGTTGTGTAATTATGATTTAATGTTGGAAATGCCATTAAATGTGATACTAAATAATTATTTGCTATCACATTTGGTTTATGCATTGAGGGAGATTGATTTGCTTCATCTAAGTGGTGAAGAGCAAGTTAGAAAGATTGGATTGAAGGTTGTTTTTAGCTTGCTTTGGGTTGCTAGTGGAGGTATGTACAAACTTTGAATATAATGTCTATGTTTGCATAACATTTGGACTTAACACATTTTGGTTGAAAAATGTGTTAAGTTACTTGGTTCATTGATTGTGTATGAATAATATGCTATGACATTTGTAATGTCATATATATGTTAAATACATTGTGAAAAGCCATTGATAATGGCTAATTTGTGTAACATGTGAAATAAGCATATTATGTGAAAATACCCAAAGTAATTGGGTAATGTATTGTGAATGCAAAAATGAGATATGTGTAATAATGAAATGAATTGATATTGATAAAAATGAGAAAGTGAGAAAGATGTGAAAAATGAGAAAAGTGAGAAAAAAAATTTGAAAATAAGGCAATGTGCCTAGATTGAATATGTAAAAATAAGAAAGAGATTAATAATGAGAAATATGAATAAATTGTATGCCTAGTATGTTATTCAATTTTCAGAGTTCTGGGTTTGGCGGCATACCTATGATTGCCTACGGGCTATACACTGGAATGGTGAAAAGACTGGGTCGTAAGCTAGGCCAGCTGATAAATATGATGTTTTTAGGGTGAAAAGACTGGGTCGTAAGCCTCAAAAACTGTAGCAGCCTAGCCGGGTTGAGGACCAAAATACTGGGGCCTAAGGGTCTAGCCGGGTTGAGGCCCAAGAGACTGGGGCTGTTACATTATCCATGGATATATATTGCCTACGGGGCTAGATACATGATGTCCTTATGGACCAAAGCAGTAACTCTGAAATTTGAATAGCATATTAGATCCTTTTTGGGCCCATGCTTGTCTTTGTTTTAATGTGAATTATGAATTATGATACAATTGAACAATATAATGTTATGAGTTGTGCTTATGAAATATTTAAAAAATATAAAAAAGTGGATTGATGTGACATCTATAAGCATTATGCATTTGGTATTGCATTGAGTTATATTGTTATTATCAAAGTTTGTACTACTATGCTTCGGCTTAGCGCGATTGTTTCCATCGCGCAGATGACAGGATAGACCCAGTTGAGCCAAAGAGTTATTCTAGACCAGATCGAGTCTAGACTTGTAGTTGAGCTTGTAGAGTTGCTATCGAGATCAGAAACACTGCCAACAACATGTATATATTTTTATGTTATTGTACATTTTGAGTTTTATGCCTAATATATTATGTTTTGAATTTTACGTATTGTATATTATAAAGAATATTTGGGTCATTGTATTTGAAATGGGAGAGTAACTGTGTTTTAAATTATATATATCTATATGTATAAATGTTTGAAAAATTTGGTGAAATTGAAAAGTATGGTTGAGATGTGGTTGGAAATTATTTGGGAGTGTTTTCTTTTTGTAGGTTGAGTAATTGCTAAATTTTGGGATATCCAAAATTCAAACAAAACTCTGGTAAATTTTTCCCAGAGATTTTTATATATATTATTTATTTTGAGTTCTTATAACAAGTAAATAATATTTATATTCTATTTAATTTTTATATATTTAGAATTTGAAATTTTAAATTGGAAATGTAAAAAAAAATTAGTAAATCGGTCTGTGACATTTTTATACCGTATATGCATATTTTACATATGCTAGAAATATGTATTATACGTATATAGGGTATAAGGGTGTTACATTTGCCCTAGTATCGAGATGAATTTAATTGATATTTCTGGAACTTAGGTTTTGTGCAAGGACTTGTTGGGCCCAACGTGTGTTTGTATATGAGTATGTGTGTATGTATGAGCTGTAGAGATGTTATGTTTTATGGTTTAAAAAATAATGAGTATTTTTGAGTAAATATGTGATGCATTGTGTGATAGTCTTTATGTATTGATAAATAAGTACTTTTTATTTAATTATTTATTATTATTGTACCACTAAGTAAATTGCTTAGTACGGTTAGATGTATTGTGCAGGTGATATGATTACAGAGTAGATGATTTGATGTGAGTTGAGATTACCGTGTCTTTATTGCAACAAGACAAATCGTGCCAAAATTGCATACATGTATAGTTTTTTCTTACTATTATGTATATTGGTTTGTGTACATATTAACTAAAATTTAAATTTTTGAACTTACTAAGGAAAATGTTGCATTTATACATATGTAAATGAGATTGGGTGATGTTTTAAATGTATATGAACTTTGTAGATAACGTTTTGGTTTTTATATCTTGATATGCTTATTAAAGAAATAATATTTTTGAGAATTTTCGGAGATTGATGATACAAATATTTTAGGAGTGTAAATTTTTTGTGCAGGTTGTATTGATTTTGGAGAATATTAATAATACAGATAAAATTCTGATAAAAGTTTTTCAAAAATTTTCTATTAAATATATTAGTTTTAGTTTATGAAATGCGTGGATTTAGGAATAAAACTTTTTTTTTAAATATTATAGATATTTTGAGATTAATTAAAATGATTTTCCACGGTGATTGGCTCTAGCATTCTTATATTCTATATATATAATCTACATATATGGATATACATATTGTACGTACTTAGAGTATAAGAATATTACAATATCTTTCACCATTTTTTATAATTTTTTTATTTTTACTAAGAATATTTTAATTATTTTGTACTAAACTCATAATAAATTATTTAAATTCATAGACTTATAATAAAAATATAATAAACTCATAATAAGCTATCTAAATATATTAATTTTATAAAAAAAATTATAAATTCTGATAAATTTAAAAATATTTTTAAAAATATAATAAATTTAATTTTCTTTTATTTTTTCTGATATTTTTATAAAGACAAACAAAATTTATGGCATGCAATTTTGAAAAAGGAAAGTGAATTTTCCGGAAAGAGTGCAAATTCCTCTTTACACAATATGTGGGATTTGGGCTTCACATTTGCAAATACACGGTCAAAACTTTTTTTATTTCATATCTATTATTTTATGCCCTTTTTATTCATTTTTACGGATTTTTAACGTTAATTTTTTCTTTTTTTATTTTATTTTTCTTTTTATTTTATTTTTAATATTTATTTATTTTTTATACATAAATAATTTTTTTATTATTATATTCTAATTATACATACAAAATAGCAAATATATATATAATACATATATATAACATATAAATAAATACACATAATATTTTTTAACTTTATTTTTTAAAATTTTATATACACACAATATCCATATAATAGATACACAATATACACATAACATACACAATAAATACATAACATAAACATAACATTTATACAATATGGATATATATACCACACACAATATAAACACAATAACTACACAATAAAAATTAATATTTTTTTAACCTTTTTATATGTATAATATTTAAAATTTGTTTAAAACTAAATTTAATAATTTTTATTAATATATTTTTTATAATTTTTATTTTTTATTTTTTTAAAATATTATTTATTATTTATAATCAAAATTAAAATTTTTCTTTATAAAAAATTAATAAATTTTATTAGTTGAAAATATATTTTAAAATATTATTTTTTATTATTTTATAGGAATATATTTATTGAATAGTAAAATTTAAAATAAAAATAAAAATTATTGTAAAATATTATTTGATATAATTGGTATATTAAAAATAGAGAAAATTACATTTTTAATTTTTTTAAATTCCATATTATTTTTGTATATTTTTAATACACCAAATATATAATAAATGTCTCTAAAAATAAAATATACATTTAATATACTAGTTATACATTATACATATCCCTCTAAAAAAACTAGCTGTAACACCCACAATAACTAGCTGTAATTGGTGAGCAAAACAATGAACATACCAAGCTGAAGGATTCTCATTCAAAATGAGTATCTTTAGTCCATTAAGCTCTCCTCACATGTTTGATGCAGTGGCGGAGCCAGCCCAGGGCTGGCATAGGCTCGAGCCACTCCCTGGCCGGCAGATGCCTTTAGACCAGCCCCTAGCTGGCTGATGACCGGCGTTAATGGAGGTAAGCGGTGGCTGGGCTACTGGTTCGCGTGAGAAGAAGAAAGAAAGTGAAGATTGAAGAAGGAGGTTAATGGGCTAGTAGACTACACATTAAATGGGCTGTTGGTTTGTCATTTGTGTGAGAAGAAGAAAGAAAGTGAGAAGAAAAAAGAAAGTGGTGGTCACGTGAGTTTTTAATAACTCACATGCTTTATTTTTCCCTTTTGAAACTTAAACCACTCATTTAAGTTAGTGAAAAAACAAAATGAAAAAAGAAATAATAAGTTAAAAGAATGATATCAAAATGAAGTAGTAAGCAGAGAATGAAGTAGTAAGCAGAGAACGAAAGCAATTGAGGTCTAGGCTGCAGCAGCTGAGCTGAGTGCTCACCGCCGGCGCCGGTCAGGTCACCACCAGCCCATTGCCGCCGTCCGCCATCTCTGCCGGCTGGATTTTCTTCAAAGGAGGTAAGTACACGTTGTTGTTTTTCAATTTAGATTATTTTAGGGTTCTTAAAAATTTAGGGATTTTATGAATTTCTTGGTTGAATAGAATAATTGAACTTTGAAATTTAATTATTGGTTGATAAATTTAAGGAATTAGTAGTGAATTGTATTAGGAAATTTGAATGTGCTTTTTTTTTAAGCAGATTTTTTTTATTAGAATAATTGAACTTTGAAATTTAATTATTGGTTGATAAATTTAAGAAATTAGTAGTGAATTGTATTAGGAAATTTGAATGTGCTTTTTTTTTAAGCAGAATTTTTTTTTGAATAGAATAATTGAACTTTGAAATTTAATTGTTGCTTGATAATTTTAAGAAATTAGTAGTGAATTGTATTAGGAACTTTGAATGTGCATTTTTTTTAAGCAGAATTTTTTTTAAGCAGAATTTGAATATGCATTTAGAATGTAGTTTTATGTTGAATTATATTAGGTAAGTTTTGCTTGATAAATTGAGATTGCCTAATGTAATTTTGTAAGTGTTGAGATTGCCTAATTGAGATTGAGATTGCCTAATGTAGTTTTGTATTTGAAATTTGAATGTGCATTTAGAATTCATTTAATTTGAGATGTGAAGTGTTGTTTTCTTATTTTTTTGTGTCCATTAATCGTTGTACTTGAATGTTTAACCAACTTAGGAGTGGAGATGGAAAAATATTTTTCAAAAATTAGGATTCCTAAAGTTGTAGAAGAGGGTGGAAGTGCAACAGCAAATGTTGGTGATACAAGTGAAAAGCGTGCACGAATTGAGTTAATTGATGATGAGATAGTTGTTGATCCTGGATTACGAAAGCCTATTCATGAACATGCTCCTCAAGATAGAGATGAAGTTAGAAGAAAATATATTCTTCATGGTCCTTGTCAACCACGGGGACATGATTTTCCTTCAACCCAATTTGGAAAAACAAATAGAAAATTTCAACCACATTGGTATAATGATTTTCCATGGTTAGAGTATAGTGTGGCTAAAGACGCAGCGTTTTGTTTTTATTGCTATCTTTTTAAAGGAGATGTTGGAATTAAATATGGAGATGAGGTGTATACAAAAAAAGGATTTAGTAATTGGAAGAATGCGTTGCTAAAATTTCGGGAACATGTAGGCAATGTTGGCAGTTCTCACAATGATGCTCAAACACAGTTTTTTTCTTATAAGGATCAAAGACAAAGTATTGTACATAGCCTTTCTAGTGCAAGACGCAAAATAGATGATTCCTATCGTACTCGTCTTACAGCAAGTTTGAATGTTGTTCGGTTGCTTCTTCGAAATGGGCATCCTTTCCGTGGACATGATGAGTCTGAGAGTTCACTATATAAGGGTAATTTCTTAGAGACTCTTGAATGGTACGGCAAGCTTTGTCCGGATGTTGGAAAGGAAATTTTGAAAAATGCTCCTGGAAATAATCAGCTCATTTCTCCCGAAATTCAATGTGAGCTCGTTAATGCTTGTGGAGAAGAAACAAGATTAACAATCCTTAAAGATATTGGAGATCGTGTTTTTTCGCTATTGATAGATGAGGCTCGAGATTGTTCGGTGAAAGAGCAAATGGCTTTTGTATTAAGGTATGTAAACAAGTTTGGGGAAGTGGAGGAGCGATTTATGGGTGTAGTGCATGTTAGCGACACTTCTGCTAATACCTTGAAAAATGTTGTCGATAGTTTTTTGACCAGGTGTGGATTATCAATGTCGAAAATTAGGGGGCAGGGATATGATGGCGCATCAAACATGCGAGGAGAGGTTAATGGACTAAAGACACTCATTTTGAATGAGAATCCTTCAGCTTGGTATGTTTATTGTTTTGCTCACCAATTACAGCTAGTTATTGTGGGTGTTGCACAGGAGGTTTTCAGCGTGGCTCAATTCTTTGATTATGTTTCCATGATTGTAAACCATGTTGGTGTTTCTTATAAATGCTGAGATGCTCTTCGAGAAAAACAATAAGAGCATTTACGTGCTTGTATTGAAAGAAATGAAATATCAACTGGAACTAGAAAGAATCAAGAAATGAGTTTAGCTCGACCAGGTATGACTCGTTGGGGTTCCCATTATAAAACTATTATGCGCCTATTAGACATGTGGGATGCTGTGTTTGAAGTCCTTCAAAATATACTTGAAGATGCCATAGACAAAAGTACTCGTGGAACTGTGGCGGGTTTGATTGAAAAAATGGACTCAAATGAATTTGTATTCATCACTTTCTTAATGAAGGAGATTTTGGCGATGACTTCTGTCTTATCATCTCTTCTTCAACAGAAAGATCAAGACATTGTAACTGCTGTTGGTTTAGTTAATACAACAAAATTACAGTTGCAACAATTGAGGAATGATGGTTGGGAGGAGTTAATTACAGAAGTTAATTCTTTTTGTTCAAAACATGGTGTTTCCATTCCTAATATGGAAGATAAAGTGCCTAGTCGCGTTCGCTCCAAGCAATGCACATTTTACCACTACTTCCGTGTTGGAATTTTTTGCCAGGTACAAACTATTTAAACTTGATGTTCCTATTAATTAATATTAATATCTTTTTTTTAGAAGAAATATTAATATCTTTGGTTTTATGTGAATGGTATTAATTTTTTTTTTATATATGTTAGGTCATAGATCGTATTGCTTCAGAGATGAATAATCGTTTCTCTGAGGCAAATAGTGAGCTATTATTTTGCATATCTAGCTTAGATCCCAGAAATTCTTTTTCCAAATTTGATAGATCAAGACTGCTCCAATTTGCTGAGTTATATCCGTCAGATTTTTCCTCTATTGATAGAATGGAGCTTAAAGATCAACTCAAAACATATATTCTTGAAATGAGACGAAACGAGAATTTTCATGATCTTGATAGTATTGGCGCTCTTTCAAGGAAGATGGTTGAGTTCGGTCTTCATCAAGCATTTCACTTGGTTTTCCGACTTATTGAGTTGGCTTTGGTGTTACCAGTTGCAACGGCTAGTGTTGAAAGAGCCTTTTCAGCTATGAAGATCATTAAGTCGGATTTACGCAATAAGATGGGGGGTGAATATCTTAATGATTGTTTAGTTTGTTATATCGAGAAAGATATATATCTGAAAATTGAGAATGAAGCTATTCTAAATCGTTTTCAGAATATGAAAACTCGAAAAAATTTATTGTTACCTAAAAACTAGTTGTATGTTGATATATAAATATATTTGTTTTTTATTAAAAAATTTGCATATTTTTATATAAATTCTATTTTTATTTGACGGATAATATCGGCTTGAAAAATTGAACAGCTCCGCCAGCCCTCCCCTAGCTCTCGGGCTGGCTCCGCCACTGGTTTGATGCGCCATCATATCCCTGCCCCCTAATTTTCGACATTGATAATCCACACCTGGTCAAAAAACTATCGACAACATTTTTCAAGGTATTAGCAGAAGTGTCGCTAACATGCACTACACCCATAAATCGCTCCTCCACTTCTCCAAACTTGTTTATATACCTTAATACAAAAGCCATTTGCTCTTTCACCGAACAATCTTGAGCCTCATCTATCAATAGCGAAAAAACACGATCTCCAATATCTTTAAGGATTGTTAATCTTGTTTCTTCTCCACAAGCATTAACGAGGTCACGTTGAATTTCAGGAGAAATGAGCTGATTATTTCCAGGAGCATTTTTCAAAATTTCCTTTCCAACATCCGGACAAAGCTTGCCGTACCATTCAAGAGTCTCTAAGAAATTACCCTTATATAGTGAACTCTTAGACTCATCATGTCCACGGAAAGGATGCCCATTTCGAAGAAGCAACCGAACAACATTCAAACTTGCTGTAAGACGAGTACGATAGGAATCATCTATTTTGCTTCTTGCACTAGAAAGGCTATGTACAATACTTTGTCTTTGATCCTTATAAGAAAAAAACTGTGTTTGAGCATCATTGTGAGAACTGCCAACATCGCCTACATGTTCCCGAAATTTTAGCAACGCATTCTTCCAATTACTAAATCCTTTTTTTGTTTACACCTCATCTCCATATTTAATTCCAACATCTCCTCTAAAAAGATAGCAATAAAAACAAAACGCTGCGTCTTTAGCCACACTATACTCTAACCATGGAAAATCATTATACCAATGTGGTTGAAATTTTCTATTTGTTTTTCCAAATTAGGTTGAAGGAAAATCATGTCCCCGTGGTTGACAAGGACCATGAAGAATATATTTTCTTCTAACTTCATCTCTATCTTGAGGAGCATATTCATGAATAGGCTTTCGTAATCCAGGATCAACAACTATCTCATCATCAATTAACTCAATCCGTGCACGCTTTTCACTTGTATCACCAACATTTGCTGTTGCACTTCCACCCTCTTCTACAACTTTAGGAATCCTAATTTTTGAAAAATATTTTTCCATCTCCACTCCTAAGTTGGTTAAACATTCAAGTACAATGATTAATGGACACACAAAAAATAAGAAAACAACACTTACTTCACATCTCAAATTAAATGAATTCTAAATGCACATTCAAATTTCAAATACAAAACTACATTAGGCAATCTCAACACTTACAAAATTACATTAGACAATCTCAATTTATCAAGCAAAACTTACCTAATATAATTCAACATAAAACTACATTCTAAATGCATATTCAAATTCTGCTTAAAAAAAAATTCTGCTTAAAAAAAATGCACATTCAAACTTCCTAATACAATTCACTACTAATTTCTTAAAATTATTAAGCAACAATTAAATTTCAAAGTTCAATTATTCTATAAAAAAAAAATTCTGCTTAAAAAAAAAACACATTCAAATTTTCTAATACAATTCACTACTAATTTCTTAAATTTATCAACCAATAATTAAATTTCAAAGTTCAATTATTCTAATAAAAAAAATCTGCTTAAAAAAAACACATTCAAATTTCCTAATATAATTCACTACTAATTCCTTAAATTTATCAACCAATAATTAAATTTTAAAGTTCAATTATTCTATTCAACCAAGAAATTCATAAAATCCCTAAATTTTTAAGAACCCTAAAATAATCTAAATTGAAAAACAACAACATGTACTTACCTCCTTTGAAGAAAATCCAGCCGGCAGAGATGGCGGACGGCGACAATGGGCTGGTGGTGACCTGACCGGCGCCGACGGTGAGCCTCAACTCAGCTGTTGCAGCCTGGATCTCAATTGCTTTCGTTCTCTGCTTACTACTTCATTTTGATATCATTCTTTTAACTTATTATTTCTTTTTTTTTTCACTAACTTAAACGAGTGGTTTAAGTTTCAAAAGGGAAAAATAAAGCATGTGAGTTATTAAAAACTCACGTGACCACCACTTTCTTTTTTCTTCTCACTTTCTTTCTTCTTCTCACACAAATGACAAACCAACAGCCCATTTAATGGGTGGTCCACCAGCCTATTAACCTCATTCTTCAATCTTCACTTTCTTTCTTCTTCTCACGCGAACCAGCAGCCCAGCCACCGCTTACCTCCATTAACGCCGGTCACCAGCCAGCCAGGGGCTGGTCTAAAGGCATCTGCTTTATATGAATGGTCGGTCGGGTGAGAGATATTTACTTTATATGATGATGGGTTTGAATGGTCGGTCGGGTGAGAGATATTTACTTTATATGAATCCAAACCCAACTGACATACATAATACTTATATATATTTTATAATATATATATATATATATTTAAAACGACGTCGTTTTCTCTTAGGAAAAATGATGTCTTTTTTGAATATATATAAGCATCCTTAAGGCAATAATATTTACCATAGCTGCTCATTCATTATTCTCCTCTATCTCTCAAAAATCTCTCTCTCTTGATTCTCTATAGAGTTCCTCTCTCTAGAGGCTGCCTCTTAGATCATCTCTCTCTCTCGGATGATATTTCTCCTTCTTTGATCATCACCTACTCATTCTCTTAAATCTTCTCCTCTTTTGATATATCTAAGTTTTCTCTGTTATCTCACTTTATTCTCTTCTTACTAAGGCAAAATTGAACAATTTTAGGGCTTTCTCTGACTAGGTGAGATTTCAAAACAAACCTACTTTTTAGCAAAAAAAAAAAAAAATAGTGAGAGTATTGTTTTTGTTGAGTGATTATTAAAGTTTTTTTTTTGTTTTGATGACTTGTTTTGTGGGTTTGTAATATAGTAGTGTTGTTTTTACTTTTTAACTTGTTTTTTGTTTGAATTAATTGTACCTTTGGCTGCAATTTTTATTGATCTCCTTTACTTGAGTTATTTTTATCTTAGGTTTGAAAAATAACATTGAAAAATTTCAAGTTAAACAGTTCTTTTAAGAGTTACAGCATTTTAAAAATCATTAGTCTTAAATCTAAGTAAAAAAAAATTATAATTTGTTAATCAAATATCTAAGTCTAAAACAAGGTCCATTTGACAGGCCCAAATCCGAGCTCAAAAGAAAGGTATAAAACTATAAATGATAGAGAGACCTTTTTTCCTATTTCCAAATAAGGACTCATTTCGTTTTACCATAGCATTAGTTGCCGATTTTGACTTAAGGTGACATCAAATGGATGTGAAAATAATTTTCTAAATAAAGATTTTGACTTAAGGTGACATAAAAATTCTTCGTCATATTTAGACTCCAACTGAGCATAAAGATTATTCATGATATTACATATTTGAAATTAATTATTCTGATATTCAATAATTTATTTTTATAGATTTAATTTACCTGAAATTCATATAATATTTTTTTCAATTAGAATTAAACCCATATATGAATATTCATTCATAATTTTTAAATTTTAATTTTTTAAATAATTTTTTTTAATTTCATCTGTGATTATCTAATTATACCTTAAATTATTTTAAGAATTAATTTGTATTTTTGTGAAAATTTTAAGAATTTATTTATACCTAATTTTTATTTTTTTAATATAATATTGTCACGTCAACTATAGTTAATAGATTTTATTTTTTCATTAATGCAGAGGGTTTGAATGATAGATTTTTAGAAGAATAAGTGTTTAATTGTGCCCAAAATTATTTTAAAGATCAATTCATACATTCGTAAAAACTTAAAAATATAATTGCACGTTCTTCCATTATCTTATTCCATTATGGTGCTCTTGTTTAAGGTTAGAAGGTTTTAGTCATCATTGATCTTCGTCAAGATTTTCTATTCGCTAATTGGCTCGATCTATGATTAACGTTATGGTTATATAGGTCAGTCGCATTCTATTTCTAATATGATGGCCAATATGCACAATGAATAAAGTTAGTCATTTTGTAGAATGATCAGTCCATCCCTAATAACCAACTCAACTTAAATAACCTTTAAATAAAAAAAAAAAGAAGAAAAAAAAACTACTTATTCCTTATGTAAATTACAGTGGAAGCAACTTTGTTAAAAAAAAAGACAATAAACTCATCCGCTCCTCAACTAAACATTGAATGGGCGAAATCAATTTGCAAATTACTGTTTGATTCCATGGTTATTTTTAACTCCTTTTAATTATTCATAGAGATTTATTTCAAAAATTTGTCAAATGTCATGACTTAATCTCCAACCACTTGCATCATGCATAATCTAAAAGGAGCAATCAGGTCTTTGCCAAGGGATGATTATCGTCAACAATCCGTCGAGGATTATTTTTAGCAACAAAAATTTTGAAAATAATATTTTGGCCTTCGTTAATTCTTATTTTTCTTTTTCATGTATTGAAAATGCTTTCAATAAACTCAGGTTGAATTTGTTTTATAATGCTTAAAAAAAACAAAAAAAACTTTAATTCCAACACCTTCTAAGAATACATGACTTCAACTCCAAGGCATTAATTAACTATGAATTTACTAGCCTAATGGCATATGAAACAGATTTATATTTCGCTATTTATTTTTTTTTCTTCTGCACAATTTGAAAGGTATAGTTAGGAGACGATCATTTTATCCTTTTATTAGTTGGAAAGTAATTGCATTTGAAGATTTAAGGCCAAATTTAAACTTCATTTTGATTTTTTTTTTTTGTTAATATCTCAAGTACAATTCCATTTATTATTATTATTTATTTTTGTCTCCCCAGTTGATGGGCAGAGCAAACACAATGGATTAAATGCTTCTATCAAAGAATGATTTAATTTTTCCTGATGTGTGTAATTATAATAATCCCCTTCATGTCTATTAAGCTTCAAATCATAAACATTATGCAAACACAAATAAAATTTAAAAAATAAAAATTACTCATGAAATAAAAAAAAAATCATTCATTAATTTATTTAAAATTGGATTTCTTCTACAAAATAGCACTTCAAACTGGTTGCTTACTTAAACCATTATTCTCTACCCCCATAACTAAGTAAAAAATAAGTTGCATTTTACATGACCTTTTGCACATTAAATTAAATTATACTAACAACAAAATAACGAAGTAAAAAATTTAACCATTTTCATTGGGATATTATTGAAATTCATTTTCTTTATTATAACCTACATTGATTGTAATATATATATATATATATATATATATCTTGCCAAGTAGACTATTTCATTTCCTAAATTATTATTTTTGTTTTTAAACTTTTTTTTTTCAAATTTTGTTTTAAATTTTCCTAGGAGGTAATAAGTCGCAATTTAAGAGTTAGAAAACAAGAATATATGATTCATGAGTAAAATAATTTAAAAAAAAACCATGTAATTTATTTATGAACCAAAAGGTATATATTGAGAATTGAAGAAACAAAAAATAAAATAAAATAAAAGAACAATAACACAAGCCTGGTTGTAGCTTGCTTCTATAGCTGAAAATCTCAACTCATCATCATGAAAAGATCATCATCTTCGCCTAATAGCGATAAAACAAGAAAGAGCAGCCATTATAATAGCCATAGTAATGGAACTCACTTCATCAAAAATGGCTGCAAATCTCATTTCTTGAAGATCCCAAAGAGTTGAAACACAAAGACACATTCCTTCAAAAACTACTACCAATAATGCCATACTTTTATTAATAATTAGCTTCCTCTAAAAATATTTTACTACAAGGAACTAAAAATATAGAACAATTAAAAAAGAAAAATGACAAAAAAATATCAAAAAAAAATAATAATGGTAGAAATTGAATAAATGAAGCTTCCTGGATGTTTCTTTGTAATTTCTTGATTTCTCTAAGTACTTTTTTCTTGTTAAGGTGTGACAAATGCTATAAGTCCAATATATGTTTTGCATGCATGGGATGGGAGCCATCTGGAAAGAGACTATTTCATATTGTTGTTACTTGTAATTTCTAGTTGAGTTTCAAATTTAGTTAGTGTAATAAAAATCATATCTAGTTTAATTATTCTCTTTTTGGTATCTATAATTTTTTTTAAACAGAAGGTATCTATAAAATTCTTTAGGCAAAGTTCCACACTGTCAAAATCCAATATTTTAACATGAAATTACTATTTTTTTTTTTTAAGAAAGTAGAAGTTGATTTTCAGATAAAGTAATTTTGGAAATATTGATCATTAAGTAGATTTAGTTGAAAATGAATTTATTTTTTAAAGAAATTGAAGATAATTATATTTGAATAAATCATGGAAAAGTATGAAAGAAATATAATAATATTTATTCCTTTATTTTACATAAATTTTATTACTTACTCTAAAAATATAATATAAATTTATAATTTATATCTATAATATATATTTAAAGTGATAAAGTGGAGATAGAAGGGAAAATATTTGAACTGATGAAAAAAATGTTATGTTTAAATTTATTATTAAGAATTAAAAGTTAATTGACATATATATTAATTATCATTTGAGAAATATTAATAAGTAAATAAAAAAATATTAAATAGTAATTAGTAAATAATACTAATAAATGATTAAAATAATATATCGATTATTACCATATAATACTAATAAATATTATCATATAATACTAATAAATAATTAAAATATTACTATAAATGTATTATTAAATAATATTAACAAGTAGTCATTATTTTTATTTAGAACAAGTAATTAATTTCTTAAAACGATAACAATACTACAAGTAATACAATATTTTTTTATTTAGAGATTTTATTTAGTAAATAATTAAAATAAAACATTATTATAAATTTATACTTATCATTCTAATTTTTAAAATTTCATTTTGATCCAATTGTAACTTATCAAAATTTCACATCTAATAAAATTTGTTACCATAAATTTTTATTTGCACCTCACCGAAGATAAACTTTGTTAATTAATTTTTTTTAGCAAATATGTCAATTTACATGGAAAAAAAAATAAAAATATTAATTTAAGCAATATGTGCACGATCATTCGATGCCAGTGGTGTTTCTAGGAGGACTATTTGGAATTATTGGTGTTTCTAATGAACTGAAAGTATTCTTATGGCTCTCTTGCATAGCAGTCTCCGTGTTGGTAGGGCTGTACAGGGTCATATTTTTAGTCCGAGGAAATTACATGTTTTTGTCGTTTTAAAATTCATCTTTATTTTTAAGGTTTTTTTTTTTAATAATTTTTTTATTTTTTTATGTATTTTTCTTTGAATTTTCATTTTCAATTCTATGATATTTTCTATTTTTCAATTTTTTTTTCTGCAATTGCAACTACTACCATTTTTTTTTTTCGTTTTACTTCTCTATTTTCTTTTTCTTAAGCAAGTTTTCTCAATCTGTGAGGCAAGTTTCTATGGAGAAGAAATCAAGTAAGAAGAGCTAGATATGGAAATGTAATTTCCTTCTTGTGTTTGTAAATGTTCTAGAAATTTTGTTTTGATTTTTTTTTATTTAAATGTAATGAATAGAGTTTTCTTCTTTTTTTTTTTTTTTTTGTCTTTCAGCTGTAGTGTGTTACATATTTGATAAAATGCTTAATTTTTTTTTATAAAATTTTATATTATTTTTTTAATTTATATTTTCTGAATGATTATATCATTTTTCTTTTTAATAGTATTTGTTTCAGTTTAATTGATTTGTATTTGTATTGTTTATGATATATGAGTCATGTATACGTTAAAACAACTTATACACATCATATACACAACACAAATACTATACACTATAATTAAATAATAAATAAAGACGGAATTATAATATATACACAATATGTACATGATATATATATATATTATAATTAAACAATATGTGTTAAAGTATGCACATATTTTTTCTCTAGGAAGTCAAATATGCACATAATATATACATGACATATACACTATAATTAAATAATATTTGAAGGCGAGATTACGACATATACACAATATGTGTACAATATATACATTATAATTAAATAACATATAAAGTTTGTATATATTTTATCTATTGAAAATCAATATATATATATATATATAACATGTACACAATACATACATTATAATTAAGCAACATATAAAGGTATGGTTAAGCTTGAGTGAGAGAGAAAACCATGAAAGAAACTAAATAAAGACTCTATTTTTGGGATCATTTGCATTTCTCTATCTTCCTTTTGTGCTTTAGAGAGAGAAATAGAAAAAAAGAGGGAAAGAAGAAATGAGTGTTGTTCCAAATGAAGTAATCAATTAATTCCTATCACAAAACACTGACTATGGATTTGGAGTGCAAATAAAATTTCAAATTGAAGTATTTATTGGTAATTTATCATAACTGATACCCAAAACATTTTAAATTGAAGTATAAATGATAATAACTGTTAGATGAAAAAAATATCACAACAAATGATCATCTAAAATAAAGTCGAATTTCTATTCAATTTAATTGAGATCAAATTAATATTTTCCACCATAACTATTAATGAAATTGATGATCTATGGCACCCCAAGCAGAAATGCCTTATGGCACCCTAATCATAACCCACAAGAAAACTTGATCAATCCGCAAATAATCAAGTAGGCCGACAATATTGCCAATGAGGTGGAGTCTAGTGTATTGAGTGGTGTGATGGTGGAGCATTGGTATTGACAAAGCCACAAAGTTCAGGGGCGATGCAACAATAACCAAGGGAAGAAAAAAGAGATAGACGAACCCTAACACAACAATCGATTCACAATCAATTTGCAATGGCAGTGAGGGAAATAAGAAGTAATTAAATCTTTATCCATTATAAAATTTGAAGTAAAGAAGAGATAACAATTTTAATTGATAACAAGAGTGAATAGATAGGTGAAGAACTGGAGAAATTGATTTAATTTTTCCTAAATCTATGCATTTAAAGGAAGATTTCATAAATATTGCATGAAATAGTGAGAGAGAGTCTAATAATCAAGGATGATAGCCTAAAAAAAAAAAAACTCCTCACACACCTCTTACATTCCTGTCACCCACTAAGCCAAGGACATAATAATACTATTTTACACATGTGGAAGTATGCTATAAGATACACACAAAGTATAGATGGTCAATAGGCTCTTTTTTACAAGTATTAATGTTTATTTATATATTAAACCAAAAATTATTAATCTTAATAGTAAAAGAGTATATCTCACAATTTCTTGAGTCACTTTGATGAAAATATTAACTCAATAAATCATTGTGCAAGATGAAAATAATAATTTTGGAGTTGATGCTAGTTTTATATTATTTAACTAATTAGGATATTATTTGATGAAGTGAGTTTACTACATGATAACTTTGCATAAAAGTTATATAGCACCTTTTTTTTCATCAACAAGAAATATGCATTCAAAAGAAGAAAATGCAAAGTCTTTATAGATGGCTATGGAAACCTATCCAAGGCACATTAAAAAAAAAAACATACATAAAAGACTCTACACCAAGTATTCAATGCTACACAAATAAAGGATTTTGGAAAGAAAATAAAAAGGGCACGAAAAACTAACAAAGTAGATAAAAACAAAAGCTAAATCTACGACAACACAAGAATATATAGAATTATCCATAAAAAATTTCATCAGTAATTTTTTTTTGATGTCTATAAATATAATTATCAAATGACTATCGACAGAAAAAATCTCTTATCAATATCTTTATTGGCAATACAATTACTGACAAAATATAAAAATCTCTTGGCATTAGTGAGAGATTTTCCTTTGCTAAGTTTGCCGATTGATAAAAAAAATTCAATTGGTAACACCCACAAAAATTTCTGTTGGCAAATCCTTGAGAAAAAGACTTTAATATAGAGACATCAATTTTTTGGCTGTCAATACCGACAATTTTATTGTCAGTATTACCAGCAGTTTAGCTTGTTGTTAGTAATACCGACATAAATAATTATCACTAAAAACGAGAGCTATAGTTTTCAATTTATCAAGATATTTTTATTTTTACTGGTAATATCGACAGAATTTTAGTCGATATTTATTGTGATATATTTTTTACTTTTATCAACATATATGTATCTATCAGTAAATTAAAATTTTATTTTTTTAATATTTTTTATTTCTATTAAATTTTAATAAATTATATTATTACAATAATTATATTTTCACACTATGATTAAAAAAGTGTAAATTTATATTAATAAATAAATTGAAATCTAAAATTATATATATTATTTGAATAAAAATTAAAATGTTAAAATGTTACTAATAAATAAAAATGTATTAAATATAGTGTTACAAATGGACATAAATAAATAACAAAAACAAAAGAAAAAATCCTAAGGAGGTGGAGGAGGAAGTTGTTCATAAATTTATGCAGTTGCTGCTAAACCGACTTCTGCACCTCGCTCCCCACCTAGGCTTACACTTGGTCATGTTTCTGCCGCTGATATGGCCGATCACACTCCCTAATGCTACATTCAATTGTTTCATCTCTTATTGTAATGCAGTTGAACTAATAAACGAAGAAGAAGAAGTTGTGCTAATATATTGGGATCTATGTTTGTACTTCTTCTTCTCTTTCTCGACAGTAGATAAAAATAAACTGGAATCATCAACCAATGTATTAGACTAAGATGCTTGATCCCATGATGTAATGTAGCGATCCTACAACATCAAAAAAAAAATATTTTAAGTTTTAATTTTTATATAATAGTCAATTAAAAAATTTAAAATTACTTATATTTACATTTTAGGACCGTTGATCCACAAATAAATGCCCATTATGTCATTTGGTGTGTGTATGAAAAAAAAAGCTCATAGATGCTCGATTGTCGGCCTAGGTTTGCCTCCTATTAAATTATAAATTTTTAATTTTATATCCTAAATGGGCTTATTAATAAATTAGTCATTTATTTTTTTTGGATACTAAGGAGGCCACTAACGGACCAGGTAACATTGTGGGCTACACAGCAGGGGGTAACATTGTGGGCTACACAGCCCTCCCCTGAGCACCATAGAGGTACTAGCATGCACCATAATGATGCTGAATGTGTGGTCGGCAGGAATTGAACCCGAGACCTTTGCATCCTACCAACTTTTTTAAAAGGTAGGATGACCAACTAGGCCACACCCTGATTAGTAATTAGTCATTTATTTTATTACCAAATTGAGTCATTTATTATAAATTAATATAATTTATTTACTTTGTGTCCACGCTAAGACCGAATAATATTTGGTCAAACTGTGGAAAAGAAGATCCTTCTATCTATTATTAAAGTGCTTTGTGCTTTCTTCTTTATTTAGTTGACGTTATTGGTTCTATTGGAAGTTGTTGTCTTCTTTAACCAAATGAAATTCTTTGGAAACGACACAATCCCAATTCCCAAATTATAATATATGCATAATAAAAACTGAATATAATAATTACAAAATATTGAAAAATCATTTTTTTATTATCATTTCAAAATAATGTTATAAGCTTCTATATACTCGTGGAATAATTACAAAATAATAGACACTGTTGTTTATTTCAACATTTATAATTATCTTCCAATTTCCGTTAATAGCCTCACTTTTCTGTAAAAAATTGCAAGACTATTTAGTTCTAAATATGCTGTAATAAACCATTAAAATAAGTATAGAAATTACATAAGATAAATTGAATTTAAAAAAAAAGGCACATGAGCTCAACTATAATTAAATAAGTTGGATTCAATTTATTTTTAAGCTAATAGCTTATTATTACATAGTATACGTAAAACATATACACTAAATAACACTTCATACTAAATTTAATTATTAATTCTATATATAAATATTAAGTAGCTAATTATATATTTCCAAACTAATAGTTGTTCTTCCTATTAATTTGAAATATTTGATATATATATTACATATATAATTCTGAATTAATTATATTGGGTAAATATAGTTAATAATCGATTGGCTTGGAGAAAAGATTAATTCGGAAGATATAAATTAATTCAATTAGAATACATTGGAACAAAATAATTTTTTTTTAAAAAAAGTGTTAGGCTGTAAATTGAAATATAATTTCTCAATTTACCACACGTCAACAACATAGAAGCATTTATAAATTATAAAGGGATACTCCAACACAGCTGAGTATTTAGGACCTAACCAAAGCACTTAACAAATCCCAAAAAAATATATAATATTGTCGTTTTGAGAATATAAATTAATTCAATGATGACATATTTTGAGAAAATGAAAACTGAAAATTTTGGGAGAGTCATCAGTCATGTATTGCCTGCCGTCCATGGAAAAAACAAATGGCAGAAAAAAATACAAAGAAGCAAAAGAAAAGGCAAAGAAAGTGTATTAGAACACAAAAATTGTTCTTTTGTGTGTGGTTTTTGTATAAAAATTTTCTGAAAAAAGAGATTCAATCAATGAAATAATATATTTTAGATACTTGACATTGTATAAAAATTTAAAAGTTTTAACTTAGGACACACACAGGTCTTAACTTTGAATTTTAGTTCTCCGTCCTTAGTTCTTCCTAAGTTCTATAATTTTTGCGATTAAACTAATTTCTTTCTACTAACATTCAGAAATCTCAGTTGTCATTTCAACACAAATCTAAGCTTCCACACACTGTTTGCAAATCCTAAATTTCAGTTATACTGGTTGTCTAGTATCTTTGTAATTCTTGGTCCATTAGATCCCATTTATAGTTTTATTCTCAGAAAAACAGAAAAACGCAAAGACAAATCTGTGAGAGCAAACAAAATGTAAAAAACACAAAGAAATTCCATAACAGCAAAATTCGGTGTTTTTTCACAGAAAAAAATCAATAAAAAAAAAACCCACAAATACATTTCTCACAAAAAACAAATCAAATACTACTAAGTTTCAAAGAACATTTTGCAAATAATGAAAAAAATACTCAAAACTTTAAAAAAACAATAATAAACATTCAATAAACTAAAATAAATGAAAAAAATGTACACTTGTATACCAATTAATCGAAGATTAGAATATACACCCAAACTTCTCTAAAATCAAACTGAAAAAATCATAAAAAAATAAAAAAATACCCAAAAAAAAAATAAAAATACAAAGAAAAGAAAAAAATAAAAAAGGTACGGTGAAATCGTTATGGCCGGATTCTTCGCCAATGAAGGAGACCACAACTGAAAATTTCGAGAGTTCGAGAGAGAGAGAGAGAGAGAGAAGCATGGGCAGCAAAAAAGAAGAAAATGATGGTTGCGTAGGTAAAATTAATTTACCGAAAGACACGTAAATTATCAATTAAAAAATAGAGAGAGAGAGAGAGAGAGAGGCATGGGCGGCAGAAAAGAAGAAAATGATGGTTACATTACCGAGAGACATGTAAATTATCGATTAAAAATTATATATCGATAAATTTAAACCTTTTATATTCAATAATAAATTTACTAAGAGAAGAGCAAGGTCTCTCAGTAATAACAAAAGAAATTTTTCTTCTCTCAGTAAATTTAAACTCTTTTTATTTTATATTAAATTTTTTGAGAAAAAAATATATTCTCTTGGTATTATTAAGACATATTGCTTATCTCTCGATAAATTTAAATTTTATTTTTATGTTAAATTTTTTAAAAAAAGAGTAATTTCTCTTGGTAGCATCGAGAAACTTTAAATTCTCCTGCTAAATTTAAAACTTTTTTTTATTTTATATTAAATTTATTGAAAGAAAAATAAATTATCTCGGTACTTTTGAGATAATTTATTTTTTTATATTTTATATTAAATTTATCGAGAAAAGAGAGAGAACTCTTGGTACTACCGAGATAATTTTTATTTCTCTTAGTAAATTTAGGCTATTTTTTATTTTACGATGAATTTATCAAGAGAAATATAAATTCTCTTGGTAGTACTAAAAAACACTTTTTTCACAGTAAATTTTACTCATTTTTTATTTTATATTAACTTTACTGAAGAAATATATACTCTTTTGGCACTATCTAGAGAAATTACTCCTCTCTGTAAATTTAAATGATTTTATGTAAAATTTATTGGGAAATATAAAATCTCTTGATACTACAAAGAGAATTTATATTCTCTTTGTTCTTTCTGTAAATTTATATCCTTCTTAATCTATATTAAATTTACCAAGAGAAATATAAATTCTCTTAGTAATATCAAGAGACATACTATTCTCTCAGTAAATTTAATACCTTTTTTATTTTATATTAATCTTACCAAAAGAAATTTATATTTTGTTGAAACTATTAAGAGAATTCCTACTTCTTTCGGTAAATTTAAATATTTTTTTTATTATTTGATGTTAAATTTATCAAGTGAAACGTATATTCTCTTAGTAAATTTAGACTCTTTATTTTATATTAAATTTATCAAGAAAAATTTTTTTTTCTTAGTAGTACTGAAAGACATTATTCTTCTCTCGATAAATTTAATGTTTTTTTTTTATGTTAAATTTACCAAGCGAAATTTATAATCTCTTAGTAGCATCGAGAGATAACTTCTCCCAGTAAATTTAAATCTTTTTTTTTAATGTTCAATTTACTGAGCGAAATGTATAATCTCTTGATAGCACTAAGAGAAGTTGTACTTCTCTCTGTAAATTTTAACTTTTTTTAAATGTTAAATTTACCAAGATAAAATGGCGCCACCATTTTATCCACTATATACTGACCATTATTTTTTTGTTGGTAAATTTTATTGATAAACAATAATTTGGATTATTGATGCTATTATTACTGATAATTTTTTTCTTGATAATCAGTCGGTATTTTTTGTAATTTATTTATTTATTTATTCTCTCAGTATTTGGTCATTAAGTGCCAACAAAATTGTCTCTTGGTGAATTTTCATCAATAATCTAGTACATTTTTATAGAGTAAAAATTGCAGCTGAGCTTGAAAAAGCACAGGAAAGGACCAGAAAAAGAGCCATGGAATTGATCTCAGATAAAATTACATAGTACTTAGGTGATCATGACGTGTTATTATACATCAATTTTAATATATTAATATTTATTACCATCGTATTAAAAACTTAATGACTTACACACATTAAAATATTTAGAAAGAAATTAAATAAATTATATAAATTTGGGAAACTTATATGGTTTAATTAAATAAAAACACAATTAAATAAATTTATGAATCTTAAAAAACCAAATTTATGATAAAACATTTTGTGGTCATGTATATGAAATGTGTATTGTTTTGAGGCTTGTGCTACACTTCTAGTAAAGCGAGTTTTATTTTATTAGAGTTTTCAAATTTTCAATTAGCAATTTAATAGGCAGATTTTTTATTTAGTTTTTCTGCGATAAGCATTTAACCTTAAATTATGTAAGGAGATTTATGAATAAAAAAATTAAAAGATAAAAAAAATTCCAGTAACAATCAATTTCATGCAATAAGGAAATTCTACATGCTTATATTTCACTGTAGTGTACGCCACAAACACAAAGAAAGAGAATTTATATTTATAGAATCATTGCATATTGCAATATATATATATATATATATTTACAACACAATATATAAAATTTTCCAATATTAATTAATTATTATCACTATTTGATAAATTATAAGGCTTTATTTAGATGACTGATAATATAATTTAATAAATGATTTATTTACTAGTTGTACAAAAAATATTGAAAAGCATCTTCATTCTCGAGAAGTTTCTTACTCTCTCTATAGAGATCTCCTCTATTTTTCTGCCCAAAATTTAGGGTTTGTTGCTAGCCTTTATATTAATTAATCATTATCTCCATTTGATAAGTTATAAGGCTTTATTTGGATGAATTGTAATATAATTTACTAAATGACTCATCTACTAGTTGTACCAAAAATATTGAAAACCATTCTCCTTCTCATGAGATTTCCTACACTCTCTAGTGTCCTCTATTTTTCTATTCAAGATTAAGGATATCGGCTGACTTCTTAGACGCCACTAACCATAGATCTCCCTCTTCTTAGTTTCTTATATATATATGCGGAACCACTATAGGATCGTGTGGGGTCATACGACCCCCCCTCACCGCCACCGGCTGCCAGAAAGGAAGGTGCCGGTGGAGGTGGAGCTAAACTCAGCCTCCCTTTGAAGGGGCTAAGTTTAGCAGATTCTGCAGCGAGGGGTAGACGAACCCCTCGCTGCAAATAGCTTTAATTTTTTTTTTTATAAATTAGTCCCTGGCGAAACGGCATCGTTTCGCCAGGGACTAATTTTTTTTTTTTTATAAAATGACCTCTGACGAAACGACCGTTTCGCCAGGGGTCGGTTTAAAAATAAAAAAGGGGCTGCGTCTTTCTCCTCTTTCCCTCTCCTTCTTCCCTCTCCCTCTTCTCTCCCCAAGCCAAGTCAGCAGCCCCACACCACCGCCGGCCCACCGACAACCACCATCGGCCACGGCTCGAAGCAGCCGTCTCAGTAAATTTTGATACCCCCTCAGTCAATTCCTGGTTCCGCCGCTATATATATATATATATATATATATATATATAGTTTTTTTTTATGGTTCTTTTTAGATCTAACCTTTATAAAGTCCATTTTGTCTTCCACCTTCATGGTGGTAATGTTTATTTTTATAGATTTGAGAGTTTGGAGAGAAAACCAATTTTTTGCTCCGGATGATCTCTTTGTTTTGGTATGTTTTCGTTGGATTTTAGCGATATATAGCCTTGCTCAAAATGGGTATGTTGTTCATAGCATATGGTGGACAATGAAGATGATTTGGATCCCATTTTTTTGGTGTCCAAATCACTCCTAACTAGCTTCCAGTTTCATCTGCGGTCAAGATTTCTTATAGACTTCCTCTTTTGTATTGTCTAGTGTTGAATATATGGCACATTTATATCCTCTAGTTTTTTGACGGTTTTTATGATGGATGTTTTAGATCTTTTTTGGAAGATTTTTGCATCTAGGTTTCCTAGATGTTTAAATATTTTCTTTGGTTTAATGTTTAATGATATCTTCTTTTGCTTATAAAAATAATATGATTTAATAATATAAAATATATCATAGTATTATAAATATTATTTATCATATTTGAAAAATAGTATAATATAATATTATTAAATAAATATTTTTTATTTGATTTATTAGTATTTTATCAATTTTAATAGATTAAGAAAACAAAAAGTATATTATAAAATATATTTATTTTAGTAATTTATTATAAAAATTACATCATAAAAATAAAAAATCAAAATAAATAAAAAAATTAAAGTATATGATAACTTATAAAATCATTACAAACTAAAATCAACCATTATATATTTTAAACTAATTGCTTTTTTCTTAATATGAAGATAATATAAGGACAAACCGACGTTATTAAAGTATTACAATTTATTTTGACATCCTTTTTCTATTTTTAAAAAATTTTTAATAAAAAATGCAAGAGAAGTATGGAACCAGTCACTTGTCTCTACGTGTCATCATTTGTTTGGTTAAACGCCCACCAATGGACAGCCAGAGAGTGGACATTGCCAACTGAGAAACTGGAAACTCAACGTTACCTCACGCGATGAACAAGGACAAAATAAAAATCCATTTCCTTTTCAACTTATAAAAAACTACGTCGTTTAGTGGATCCTAAGATCTACTTTTCTTTAGAGCGTGTAACTACATTCACCAATAAGATCCTCACACATTCCACCAGAAACCATTACAAATGGCTAAGATAATACACTCGCGATTTTTAGCGCGTGGGAACAAAATAAAAACATTCTTTATTTTATTTGAACTTGGATTATAAAATTATAATAATCATGATCTTGCGTAATTTTGGATTTGGATTTTTTTTTATTTTTATTTAAATAAACGAGGGAATTGAATTCAATTATTGAGAGGAAAAAAAAAAAGGCGTTCACAATAATATATATGAACAGATCGATCTCTTTTTTAGGGCTTAATCGAAACCCTAAAATTTTCTTTGTTTATTTGATTTTGGTTTGATTGATAAAGAAGAAGAAAAAGAAGAAAAAAAAATGGGATTATGGGAAGCTTTTCTCAATTGGCTGAGAAGGTACTGTCGTTTTTATCTCTTCTTTGTTTTGCATGCTGAGAAAATTTGATTTTTTTTGCTTTTTTATTTTTATTTTAGATACAAATAAAGGAAATTCTTGGTTGAGTTGTTTGATTTTGAACTATGGAGGTCTTAATTCAGTATTTTTTTAGGTGCTTTCATTGAAGCATCTATTGAAGTTTGTAACTAAGTAGGAATTAGTTAGTTTGATTGTTCAAGTATTATTCAATTATACGGGCCCAAAGATTATTTAGATGAATTAAAAAGAAAGCTTGATTTTAAACACCTTTGAATTAATTATTCATCAGCTTTTGATTTGCTGAATGGTTTAAAGTGGGAAAAAAATATTTGGGTGTTGTGGGCATATTTTTGTCTTCATAGTAGCAATGCTAGTGGCAATGGAAACAAAGAGGAAGTAATTGAGTGGTTGTATTTTTCTTGTGATCAACTTTACCAACTTTTTTACTGACGCGAAATTGTATAATATGGTGGGACTTATTATGAGATAGCATTCATGGCTGGTGATAAGAATGTAGTAAAATAGATATTATTTCTGCTAGAGATCTTCAATTAGCTTCTTGGAAGCTTTTTGAGTTTTATTGTGCTGCAGAATGGAACTCACTGTACTTTCATAATACGTATAATTGCTCTGATGCTTGAATTGGCTTATTTGATTGTGCTGATGTTTGATGATGTCCAAGAGGGGATAACCTATGCTTAAGAAACTAAGGGTTCGAAATTGGAAGTCTCAACTTCAAATTTCAAACCCACAGGATGGATGGGGAGATTTATGGGATGGGGGCTATGGGTGACCCCATTATGGAACACCGATTAGAGTCCTGACAAACAAAAGGGAAAAAATAAAATAAGCTTTATGTTGAAAGTGTGTTTCAACGGTGGAGTTTGTGATAAAAGGGAAGAAATAACATCGGTTGCATATTTAGCAGCTAAGCAATTAGTTTCTTTTTCATCCATTGGGTGTTTTGGTCATTCTTATTTAGATATTGCTGGTTCATCATGGTGATTCTTTTGTGGTTAACGAAAAGTGTAAAAACAGTTTTTTTTTTTTTTTTATGTTGGAGTTCTGGCTCTAAAGAAAATTGGCAGTAAAATTCTGGAAAAAAAAATCAATTTTTATAAGTAGTATTTTGTTAGGTATCGTAAAACACATTGCATTGCTCAATTTGCGCGTGCCATTGATTAAAATCAGCACTTTTGCTATTGTTGTTTCAAAAAAAAATATTCTATCATAGTAAGAAGCCCTGTTTCCCATGATACTATTAATCCTTTCAATGTGGTTGGGTTTTAAATAATTTCATAAAAAAATTGATCATATCTCTGCAGTTATATGCCTTTATATGAATTTTAGAGTTGCTATGGCAGTGTCCACTATTAAGTTGAACGGCATAATTTTCATTCTTGGACATTATGAATTTGTCATTTTTCTTGCCAGCCTTGAGTAGATTTAAATGATTTTTGCAACATTCCTTTTCTTGGAAGTATCTGATATGGAATGACGCATGAGATTTAATTAGATATTTCCCTTTGACCAATTTTTTCCTCTTGATTGTAGTCTCTTTTTCAAGCAAGAAATGGAGTTGTCCTTGATAGGACTTCAGAATGCTGGGAAAACATCGCTCGTAAACGTTGTTGCTGTAAGTGAAAATGTTCGTTCATTGTGTTTAAATGTTTTTTGCTGTCCTTTGTTTTTTAAGCTGATGGCAGAATTTCTGTTTTTGGCTTTTGTCTGTAGACTGGTGGATATAGTGAAGATATGATCCCAACGGTATGAAGTCTTCTTAAAAGAACTTTTGTACTATTTCTTGTATGTTCTGCAGCCTTTTTTTAATCTGATAATTAAACTAATTCACTGGCATGTCATATCTGTTTTTATGCACAGGTAGGGTTTAATATGAGGAAGGTAACTAAAGGAAATGTCACAATAAAGTTGTGGGATCTTGGAGGTCAACCAAGGTTTCGCAGCATGTGGGAGAGATACTGCCGTGCAGTTTCAGCTATTGTGTACGTCACTACCTCTTGCACTTCTTACTATATAGGCATAGCCATGTTTGAAAACTTGAATGATGCTTAGTTTTATGCAAAATTATAGGAAAAACTTTGAAATTTTGATTTGTATGATATCATATATATGTACTTTTCTTAGTTATTTTCATCTTTTCTTTTATTGCTGAAATTTTGGTGATTCAAATCATGATCAATACTCATCAGGTTCAACGATATCAGTGTTTACAATATTTTCCTTTTCGTATTTGTTTGTTTTCATTTGAAGGGGAGCCTTGGCGCAACGGTAAGTGTTGTCGCCGTGTGACCTGAGGTCACGGGCCTCGTACAAAGACTCAATGAGTCCGACTCTTCCCCGGACCCCGCTCATTGAGGGAGCATTCGTGCACTGGGCTGCCCTTTTTTTTATCTATTTGTTTTCATTTATTTTGTTGATAAAAACCACAATTTTTTGGCCTTCTTTCGGATGTAAATCTTCCGCATGCAATTTTACAAAGAAATTCTTCTGTGTTGAGTTACACTTATATTGCTCTAGTTTGTTTTATACTTGGTTTTCTTCCTTACCCTATCCCTAAAAACCAACCATAGATTATTTAAATCTTTGTGTTTAGATTCTTCATTCTTAAAGAATACGTGAGTTGCAACATCCTAAAAATGTTTTCAGCATATTGGGTAAAAATATATTTTAGGGCTGCCATATATAATGATGCATGGGCCTTAATTTCATTTCAAGGAACTTGAGAGTAATAAAATTCTGCAAGACTGAAGTGGACTTTTCTTTGACACTTCTTTACACAATAATTTAGCAACACACAGCAGACCGTCTAACTTTGTAGTGGCACCATTTCCTTCTAAGCAAAAGTGTCTGAACATTTTGTGCAGACGTCTCACTGTGTAAGTCATTTGCATTTGTTTCCTTTTGGCAAGGGTGCAAGTGAGGTGAGGATTTTATTCAAAATTTCATCCTAGTTAGCGTGGATTTGGTGAAATGAAAGAATTTTGGAAGAATGGGGAAGGAAGTTCATAGGTTTGAACAATATCTTACCTGGTGACTCATGCTTGATGCCTCATGGATTCAGGGTCAAAACTTCACAGTTTGTCCGTTTCATTAGTTTTAAAATTTCAAGTCCCCTCTCATTCTCCATTATCTTAGGTTTGTTCGTCAAGCCTTTTATTCTGTCATTATTGTCTTTATGCTTCTTTGTTAGCCAAGATACTTCTAATTCAGTTGATTCATTCTTAATGCTAAGAAGAACAACTTATTTGGCCCAAAACAGAGAAAAGAAAAAGAAAAAGAAATGATGCAAGAAGATTCTACTTGTACTTTTTATACCCTTTACCCATTGATCTCTATTTTTGTGTTTGTTTTTCTTTCTGCATATGCAAATTCGTAGCACTCTTTAGGTAATAATAAGCTGTTGCTGCCGGATTTTCATGAGTGGTATTTTAGTGTTGTTCCTGTGCAATTTTCTTATGTGATTCTGGTCAGAAAACAATGGAAAATAAGGTTTTCTTGTCATGTTAAACCTGATCAACCTAAGAGGCTGGTTTCACTTTTCAGGCCATTGGAGGTACTGCTGGCCTTTATTTGGCTGTAACATGTCGTCTTTCCTCATACTGTGCCTCAATTTTTTGAGTTATTGCAGTCTCATGGGACATCTTGATTCAAGAGTTAATAATGTGAAATCATGTCACCATAGGTTGAACACAAATATTTATCCAATATTTTCCTGCATCTTATTTTACTATGATGGTGTCTCATGATATAATTGTGAAATTGACATTGACTTTCGAAGCTATGTTATATTAGATGATTAACGTAGCCCAACCTTCTGTCTACAAGGGTCTCTTTTCATACTTTAAGAAAGATGGTGCATGTCTTATAATTTTGGGCTTTGGGTGCTTGTTTCTTGTGCATAAACATATAGGGCATCTCACCTCTGAGACAGTTGCAAACTTGCTGCATAAATGACTCTTTATGCTTGTTTTTCATTCTCGGGATCTGTATTTGGATCAAATATTATTGTGTGTTCAGGAAATGATTCTAATAATTTTGGACTTATGTTTGCAGATATGTGGTGGATGCTGCTGATAATGATAATTTACCTGTCTCAAGAAGTGAACTTCATGATCTTCTGAGCAAGCCCTCACTCAATGGTATTCCCTTGCTGGTACTGGGGAACAAGATTGACAGACCAGAAGCTTTGTCCAAACAATATTTTACAGAACAAATGTAAGTGGCTATTAGAAACCTTAAAATGGTGTTAGTAGGCTTGGCATAAGGAATTTTTTGCGACAGGCATGCTACATCTGAAGTGGTAATTGGTTTTGGATCATGTTCATTTGTTTGATCAAAATGAAAGACAATTGCTTTCCACCATTTTAGCAGAATAGGGAATCCAAGAACACAATTCCATATAAAATGTCTATTTCATACGACTTCATATTCATTATATACATAATATTAAAACTCAACATTTTGATGACAGTAACTGTGTAATGCTGTGCAGGGGGCTCAAGTCTATTACTGACAGAGAAGTATGTTGCTTTATGATTTCTTGCAAGAACTCGACCAACATTGATACAGTTATTGATTGGCTGGTAAAGCATTCGAAATCAAAGAATTGAGTGAGTTTGCTGATTGAAATGGGTTATACTGTGTCTAATTGAGCGGGCAGGTTTGTTGATGATATCTGATCACTGACATTATTTTCTCTAAATGGTATTAGTAGCAGTATGTATCCTTTGGGTTGGCGTCCAGGTTCTGATGACACATTTGTATTTCTGATTGGGTTGCAAACTTGTTTGATTTTTATGTACAGATATTATATTAATTTGTGATTTGATTTGTAATGTAAACATGTTACCTGGGTTTTGGTCGAGTTAAATAAATTTGTTTTCTTGGAAAAACTTATTATTATTTTCATGGAAGTGCTGTTCCTTTGAGCTGTTGGGCATTGTTATCAGTTGCACTGCCAAGCTGAATATTGATCTGCACTTCGAAATAGTAAATATTTGTTGTGATATAAAGTTGGGTAAATTACTGGTGAATATAAATGATAGAAAATTATATTATGTATCACTTTTTTTTTTATTATTATTTTAATATCTTATCATTTTTATATAATTTTGTATATACTAAAATTGAGTGAATATCTTAGCTGAAAATTTGGATATTTTAAAATATGAATATTTTTGAAAATATTTTTATTTTTTAATATATATATATATATATTTTTTAAAAAAATCCCTTTAAATAATATACTTGTTATTGTTTTGTATGAATTTAGTGATTTTAAATTGTTCATTTGAAGGGATGCTCTCGTATTCTTTCTTCTATTGTAACCTTGTCTTGTACTTGGCTCGAACAAATCTGGCCGTAAATATCAATATCATTTACCAAAATCTATTGTCCAACTTCCAGTAAGTCAAATAAATGAAAAATTCATGTCATTTTCATTTTTTTTTATTTAATAAGAAATGCATTTTGTATATATAATTTTATTATCTTGTACTTAAATTTATAATTTCATGAAATTAATTGCATTTTAGTTGAACTCTATTAGAAATGATAAATTTTGTTAATTTGATTTAAAATGATGAATTTATGATAAAAATTAAAAAAATTATAATAACAAAGAAGTGAAAGAGAACAAATAATGAGGTTTTGATAATTTTTTTAAAATAAAAAATCTCTATTTTTTTTTTAAAAAATTGTATTTTAACACTAACGTATGTATTGTTTGAATTTCAAAATGAGAACTGTTAAAGAGATCAAATAATCTATTTGTGATAAAAGTTTTTAAAATTAAAAAAATATTTTTTAAAATTTTGTATTTATTTAACAGCAACGTATATATATATTTTTTGAATATTTGAAAAAAACCAACCGTAATATTATATATAATATTATAAAATATAAACTCATTAATGGAAGGGAACAGTTGAATTACCTGTTAAAATTAGAACTGTTGCAGCAGCTTTTAGTCTCTCGCTATGCTCTTTAGAACTGTTGAAGCAACAACAAGCGTCTTCACCTCTTATATTACAAGAACTGCGATCCAGCCGACAATTTGTCCGTTTGTTTGCCAAGAAAACAGAGGAAAAACGAATTTTATTCATTCTCCTCTGTTTTCTCGACACACAAATGGAGGACCAGAGCTCACATATTACAAGGACTGCGATCTAGCTGTGCCCATATTGTAATCAATCGCTATTTACTTTCTGTCTCTTATCAGTTTATCAAGTCATTCGTTATGTCTCAATTGAGTAAATTTTTAGTGCTATTTTATGGGTTATTTTGGGCATTTGCTGATTTTGTGGGTGTGTACGTTTTTATGGTAATTCTTTCTTTTCTGTTTTGCAGTTCAGTTTTACTTTCTCTGTTGCCTAAAGCTGTGAATCCTTTTTGTGTCCTTGTGAATTTAGGTTAAGGTTAATTTTATCGACTCTTTTTTTTAAATTTTTTTTTTTGATGTATGATTCTTCTTTCCCCTGAATAAATACAATTCTTGTGTTTAAAATTTCGTGTTACATACCCATTTGCAAAATACTTATTATTGTCTAAAAATTTCTTTTGTGTTATGTCACTTGGTTCCGCATATTAAAATTGTTGTCAGGAAATAAGTAATTGTGCACTCCTGCTAGTTCCATTTTATAGATTATAATATGCGAAACCAAAATTATAACCTACTTGATTAATGGGTTCTTGAAATAGAATGGAAAAGGTGAGGCAATCTTAAAAATAGAATGAAATCTCTTCCACTAAGAGCGCGAATCATACAGCCAGTCCAAGTAACTATTTCAATTTCACCTAATCCGTAACAATTGTCTTCTCCAATTTTTAAATAATATTTTTAAATTAATGTGTTTTTTATATATTTATTTTGTTGACTTCCTTCTTGTACTTTCTGCTAAAGTCATTGGACAGATCTGTTTGAAGCCTAATCTGGGGCTCCATGTTTTCAATTAATTGTGTTCAAATTTAGAGGGTGTTTCTCAAAACTTAAAAGTTGGTCAAAACTGCTTATAAGCTGTTTTTAGATTATAAGTTGTTTATTTAAGTGTTTCTGAAAACTTAAATAGTAGATTATAATCTGATTTTAATCAGTTTTTTAAAAGTTGGGTTTTGCTACTTTTTTTTTAAGCACTTATTTTTTAAGCAGTTTTGACCAAGTAAAAGACCATACTATCCCTACCTAATCTTCAATATTTCAAATTTGCCTACCTTATACACTTTAGTTTCCATCAAAGAAATTTTATTATTATTATTATTATTATTATTAAATTTTATTATTATTATTATTATTATTATTATTATTGCAAAATAAAATTTGAATTGACATTTAAAAAATTATTTTTATACAATAAATAAACTCATGGACAGTTTGGTCATTTTGACAGTTTCTACAATTAAAAACTGATTATAAGCTGATTTTACAGAAACACTTAACTGATTATAAACTGATTATCAGCTGATTATTAGCTAGTTTACAGAAACGCTTAACTGCTTATTTTTAATCTGATTATAATCTAAAAATCACTTATTCACAATAAGCTAAAAAGCTCCAGTTTTGAGAAACACCCCCTTAGTAACCCTATATGAAAGATACAAATACTGAATGTGGCTTTTTTACTTAATGAACAGATGTGTTTTATCCCATTTTCCTTCCTTCTTTTCAGTTTACCGAATGAAAGCGGCTTGATTTTTAAAATTTTAATTCACTGGTGGCTTGATTTGAAAATAGTAAAGTGGTTTTTTTACTATTTCTTGTTGCTTATTTCACCTAATCTAGGCAAATATCTAATGTTTCTGGATTTCTGTGCTGAATACATTTGACTTAGGCCAGTTTCCTCAGCTAAAATATAATTGATATGAGATATGCTTCTTAGTCGTTCTTAAACTATGATGTGATTTGACTAAAAATACATTTTTATTTTTAAGAAAAAAAATTTTAGTTTTTAAGGTCAATCTGTTTTTGAAAACACCCTTTTCTAAGCAGTTATTAGTGTTTATCTGTTTTTTTTTCCTAAAGATTTGCTTGTTGACTTTCATTTGGATCAAGCTCTGTTTGGTTAGATTGAACATGTAGACTAATTCATTTTAGTTCGCATTATAGCAATGAAGTTTTTCAATAAGTACGTTGCCTTTGTCAGTTGTTCTGCCATAGGAATCTCTATTGACACACCCTCTTAAATATGAGCATGAGATTAGATGACTGAAAAATTTGGTGGTAAGCAAATAAAATGACATAAAAAAGTGTAGAACATTTCTGTATTTGGGGAAATACATAACTACATTTAAATGCATATGTATACATGTCTATATCTTGCTTTACCCACGTAAGTGCATATTGGTAAATGTTAGTAGTCTTTACTTGTGCGTCTATTTGGATGGTTGTTGTTAATCAGCGCAATTGCTTTTAATGTTTATGCCATTTGATTGGGTTAGGTGAATGACATTTTTTCATGGTGAATGGAGCTTGATACAGGTATGATAAGAAGCCTGTTTATCTTGATTAAAAATACCATGTTTTCATTTTGTCCGATGTGGCATGAGTACCTACAAATATATATGGATTAAAAAATTACTGAATGAAATGGGGCATTCCAAGAATTGAACTTAGGACCTCCCTAACCTTAATATTCTGCTCGTGCAAAAAATTTTTGAAAACTATTTTCTGCTTGGATCAAATGCAACTCTATGAACTGCATTTGATATTTGATTAATGCAATCTTGCTAATTTCTCTTCCTTGATGCCAAAATTTACTGGTCATTTATTTTAAAACTGATTGCACATAATCTTGTCATGATCGTGAAGATATCTTAATATTATTTTTTGGTTAACTAAGACTTTGTTCCATCTATGGCAAATTTACTTTTTAAATATTTTGGCATAGATTCTTATTAGAAAATTAGTAAATTTGAGCAAGTAAAAATATCTTAATATTTTTTTCTGGTTGACTTAGAGTTTGCATAGATCTTGTGGAAAATTAGTAGATTTGAGAAATTCAAATCTAAAAGCTATATAAAAAAAAAAACATGAATATAGTTTTCTATTTGATTTAGGCTAAGCTGCTAAAAAACCATATACATCAAAGGAGGGGACATTCCAAGAATTGAACTCGGGACCTCCTCCTGCACCCAAATCGAGAATCATACCACTAGACCAAATGCCCAGTTGGTAGGTATCATGATTAGATACGTATTCCTAGTTGTTTCTATTAATTTTTCAAGTGAAATCTTTGGTCTTTGATTATATCATTCCCTCTTGGAGTAATTTGCTGGTCATAGAGCACGCAAGCCATTTTAAAAACGCATCGGGAGCTTAAATTTTTGTATGCTAATATGCTGTAAATCACCGAGTCATGCACGCTAATATGGTGTTACCCCATTTTCCTTCCCTCTCTTTAGTTTACCTAATGAAAGTGGATTGAAATTTAAAATTTCAATTCACTAGTGAAGAATCTTGGCAAATATCTAATGTTTCTGGATTTTTGTGCTGAATACATTTGAATTAGGCTAGGTTCCTTGGCTAAAACGTGAACTAAAATGTATATACTATTCTTGTATTCCTTAATCACATGAGGCATAGAAATGTATATACATTTGAATTAGGCTAGGTTCCTTGGCTAAAACGTGAACTAAAATGTATATACTATTCTTGAATTCCTTAATCACATGGGGCATAGAATTGAACTTGGGATAATCACACCAACCTAATGCTCAATGCTAATATCTAATTTGCCCAATGCTCTGTACCTTACAGTAATCTTCTTTTCTTTGGCATCATCACTTGCAGTATATTTCTAACTAAACATCGCACAAGTGATATGAGATATGCTTCTTAGACATTCTTAAACTATGATGTGATTTGACTAAAATACCATTCTAATTTTTTCAAGAAAAAACATTATTCTTAGTTTTGAAGGTCAATCTATTTTTGAAAACCTGCTTGTCTAAGTAGTTATTAGTGTCTCTTTTTTTTTTGTGCTAAAGCTTTGCTTGTTGACTTGCATTTGGATCAAGATCTGTTTGGTTAGGTTGACCAAGTAGATTAACTTATTTTAGTTCACATTATAGAAATGAAGTTTTTTAATAAATATAATGCATTTATTAGTTGTTCTGCATAGAAGTCTCCATTGGCACACCTAATGTCTTAAATATGAGCAGGAGATTAGATGACTTAAAAATTTGGTGGTAAGCAAATTACATGCCATAAAAAAAGTGCAAAACCTTTCTGCATTTGGGGAAACAGATTTAAATGCATATGCATACATGTCCATATCTTGGTTTGCCCTCACAAGTGCATATTGATACATGTTTGTAATCTTTACTTTTGCATCTGTTTGGATGGCTGTTGTTAATCAGCACAATTGTTGTTAATGTTTATGCCATTTGACTGGGTTAAGGTGAATGACATTTTTTCTTGATGAATGGAGCTAGATACAGGTATGATCCTAAATCTTGATTAAAATACCATTTTCACATTTTGTTTTATGTTGCTTGGGACCTATAAATATATGTGGATTGTGAAATTGCTAAATGAAATGGGACAATCCGAGAATTGAACTTAGGACTTCCCTTATCTCAATATTCTATGGTTTTGGTGCAAACAATTTTTGAAAACATTTTTCTCCTTGGAATAACGCAGGATCTATTGGTCATTCATTTTAAAATTGATTGCATGGAATCTTGTCATGAATGTAAAGATATTTTAATATTATTTCTTGGTTGACTTAGACTTTGTTCCATTTACAGCTGATTTACAAAATAAATATTTTGGCATAGATTCTCATTAGAAAATTAGTATATCTGAGCAAATAAAAATATCTTAATATTTTTCTTGGTTGACTTAGACTTTGCAGAGATCTTATGAGAAATTAGTAGATCTAAGCAATTCAATTCTAATGATTTAGGCTAAAGATAAAGCTAAAAAACCATATACATCAAAAGATTGGGGGCATTCTGAGAATCGAACTCAGGACCTCTCGCACCCAAAGCGAGAATCATACCACTAGACCAAATGCCCAGTTGGTAGTTATGATGATTAGATATGTATTCCTAGTTATTTCTATTAATTTTTCAAGTGAAATATTTGGTCTTTGATTATATCATTTCCCCCTTGGAGTAATTTGCTAGTCAGAGGGCATGCTGGACATTTTAAAAAACGCATTGGGAGCTTAAATTTTTGTATGCTAATATGCTGTAAATTGCCGAGTCATGCACACTAATTTGGCCTAAAATTATTCCATATCACAGGGATACAAATGCCTCCATAGTCACTATAATTCTATTGTTTTTCTTTTATCTTCTTGCATCGTGTGCAGTTGTGCTTGATTCATTATTTCAAACAATAACTTAAGCTTGATTTTACCATTTTTTCCTTTTGATGTATAATTCCTTTTGCCCCTGAACAAATACAATTTGTAAAGTACGTGGGAATTTCTGGTGTTATAATTTCTTATTACATATCATTTGAAGATAGTTTGATCTGAAAATTTCTTTATATTATATCAGTTGTTTCTGCATATTGAAATGGTTGGCAGAGAAATAATTGTGTACCCTTGAGAATTTCATATTGCAATCAGTGGACTATAATATCAGACCAAAATAATAAATATACAATTACTGGATTCTTTAAATGGAATGGAAATGGTGAAGCATTCTTCATTCTTAGAAATTGAATGCGATCTCTTACCTTGAGAGTGAGAATGCAATAGATGCTTTGCTTCTCCGATTTTTAAATGATAATGTAAAATGGATTAAATACATTATAGTTGAAAAATGTAAGGATTTTATGAATTTAATGCATTTGTCCACATCACACACTCGAAAAGCAATAAAGTAATATAATTGATTTAGTTTTCATCCTTTATTGCATGCTTTTTGTTGTGCTTTCTTACTGAAGTCATTGGACAGTTCTATTTAAAGCCTAATTTGGGGCTCGTGTTTTCAATCTTCAAATTTAGTTGCCTTGAATGGAATATACAACACCAGAAATGGTTTTTCTTTTTAACATAATGAACAGGTTCTATTTCAGTTCCTTTTCCCTTCAGTAAACCTTCTGAATATTTAATATATTGATTCACTGGTGAAGCATCTTGTCAAATATCTATAACTTTAAGCCATGTTCCTCAGCTAAACTGTGGAGTATAATAGGTATTGAGAGCTAACAATATGAAGGATCATATCACTAGATCTAGTGATGATGCCTAATTTGCTATGCTCTACATTACAGCGGTCTTCTTTTCTTTGGCATCACTTTTGTAGCTCTCTATCTAAACATCACATAAGTGAAATGAGATTTATTCTTAGACATTCTTAAACTATGCTGTGATTTGACAAAAAAAAAATCCGAGGTTTTCAAGACTAATTTGTTGTTTCAACATCCTCTTACCTAAGATACATAGTCTATCAGTGGACAAATGTGGTATAAAAAGATTCGCTTGCTTGCTCGCAGTTGGGTCTAGCTTTTGTTTGGTTAGATTGAGCAAGTAGAGTTGAGTTGATATCAATGAAGTTTCTTGATTGCAGATAGTTATTCCAGCACATCTGCAGTTGCATCTCTTAAATATGGATTAGGAGATTAGGCTGGAAAATTTGGTGGAAAGCAAAAAATAAAATGTCCATAAAAGGCAGAACCTTTTTTTTTTGTATTTGAGAAATAAAATTTGAATGCATGGTTAGTATAATCAGTACAATTGCTTTTAAGTTCATGCCATTTGACAGGGTTAGGTAATGAAGCTAGATATAGGTATGATCCTAAACTTGCTTGTCTTGATCAGAAAACTATTTTCACATTTTATGTTGAGGACTGAAAAATTTATATGGATTACAAATTCCTGAATGAAACGGGATCTTGTTGATGTTACTGGTGCAAAAACTTTTAAAAAGATATTTTCCTCTCCTCGGATCAAATGCATTGATGTACTTCTGCTAATTTATTAATGTTTTTCCTGATTTATATACTTGAATATAAACTGATCTGCAAATTTATTAATGTTTTTCCTGATTTATATATACTTAAATATAAACTGATTTATATACACTGAAGGGCAGGGTTTACTTGCTAGCATTAGTATGACATCACGTCTATGAGTTGTTCTCGTGCTAGGAGGCAGGACCATAACGTTAGCAGCACAGCATAATATTTTTAATACGTCTGATAAATTTTGTACAGAACTGGTTATATAAAGACCTAAATGAAAGTCAGAATTTTATAAAAATTTGCTGGAATATGTTTTTGTGCATCTCTGATTAGTCTTTTTTTACTTGCTAGCATTTGGCAGGGCTCAGGTCCTCTTCACTTGATGACTGGAGGTAGATTCAGCCATTAAGGTATAAATATAATCCTAAACTTTGCTATAAAAAAATGAAAATTAAATGGGGCCTTCCGAGAATTGAAATTGAGAGCTCTCGCACCCTAAGCGAGAATTATACCACTAGACCAGATGCCCGCATCCTAAAGCTCTTTTACCACAATATAATAATCTCAATTACTGCACAAAGGCTTAAAAAAACTATTTTCCTCTGTCCTGGTCAAATGAAATATAGTTGATAAATTGGTAGGTGATGGCTGCAGTCAATATCTGCTCATGTTGAAAAAGAAAAATGAAATTGTCGGCCTTGCTATAAAATTAGCATTTTTCTTAATTGATTAGGATTATGCTCAAAGAGACTCAAATAAATAAAGTAGGCTCATTTAATTGAATCAATCATGCCAAATTCTCAAGTTAGTGTACACTTATTTCTTTTTGTTTCTTTTTTTTTCCCCCTCTCTTTTTGAGCAAGCCTTTTTTTTTTTAAATGAAATTGTAAATAGTCTAGTTTTTTCTTTATTTGCCCCATGGGATGAGGCTAGTAGTAGGGCTGAGCACGAATTCTGGAGATTTTTGAACCGAGCTGAATATCTAGACCAAAATATCCAGAATCGAAAAGATTTCTTGATTTTTTTTTTACTTTTTTCGAACTAAACCGTACCGATTTTTATAATATGGAACGATTTTGAATATAGGTAATATCTGTGCTGAAAATCGTACAACCGTATTGTATCGTACTGAACCGAATAATCGAAATAATAATTGATTTATTATTAATAATATAATATATAATTTATTATATTAATTTATTACTTAGTATTTAATATTATATAAATGATTCAAGTGACTTCATAATTTAACTGCAAAATAAAATAAATATGAATATAAAAAATATAATTAATGACCATACATAATTAATTACTATAGTCAGGGATATGATTACTATAGTCAGTCTTCACAGCAACAAGCAACATCTGGTGGTCTTGCAGTTCCAGCGGATTTAAAATTTTAGAAAATATTATGTCAAAAACTAATGTGGAGATTTAAAACCCAATGTTAGTAGTGTTGTTATTAAATTATAGATATGTGTATATGAAATATGTGTTATTGTGTTTGTTATTGTGTTATTGTATTTGATTTGTCTATTTTTATACATTTAAGTTACTTATTTTGAATTTTCAATAATTTAGTATTGGATATAATTTATTAACATGTTTATATGAATAATTGCTGCCACTAGTACTAATGATAGTAATTCATACTAATTATAATAATTTGTGTTTAATAAAGTAAATCGAAGTAATAATATTAGTAATTTTTAATAGCAATAATGAGTGTGAATATTAATAATAATTAATACTAATGAGTAATGATAGTGAATTACTTATGTATTTTATTTGAAATTTGTAATTATTTGGAGTTTAAATAAAATTATTTGATGTTAGATGTTGGACATTTTAATTTTATAACTTATTTGTAATGTAGATATTGGAGTTAGATAATTTTATTTGATACTAGATATTGTAAAATTTTAATTTTATGAATAATTTGTAATGTGAATGTTGGAATTTTATTTAACTTTCTATTTTTTTATTGCTAAAATAATAAAATATTTTTTTATTGCTTAAATTTAAAAAAAAATTCAAATTTTTGAATCTCCGTTTAAAATGGGAACCGCTCCATTAGAACCGAATTTTCGAATCAGACCGAACTAATTTTTCGGAATAATACAATACTGGATATTTTATATTTCAATTTCGATTTGGATATTTTATATTTTGATTTTGTTTCGATTTTGGAGATCTAAAAATCTTCGGACCAAACCAGTCCATGAACAACCTAGCTAGTAGTAGATATATATTTGTAGAATGTATTTTCTATGATTCATAATACTTTCTTCAAACTAACAACTAAAATTTTCAAAGAAATTAAGCATTTTCATTATAATTTTTATATATATCATGAATACTAACTTATTTTCAAGTGATTTTTTTCCTGGAAAAAAATGAACTTAAAATTTATTTGAATTTAAGCAATCATGTCATTTGATTTGCAAATAAGTTTCATAACAATTCCTTTATTATTAAGTGAATTATCTAGTTGATATGTTGTGTTAAATGTGAACTTCTCTTTAAATTTGAAACCTTGTTACAACATTCTTGATGAAATTTTAGTTAAGTATATCTATATCAATTAAATTAAAAATATAAATTTTTTTTATAGATTCTTATTTACAATCATAAAAAGAATGATTATTAAAAAAAAAAAAAGAAAGAGGAGATATATTTATAAAGGAATATTTCACAAAATTTTGCATGATTTATTTACACCAAAACAAAATAATAAGAAATTTGATTTTTCATATTTTTTGGTATTTTTAAGTTAAGTCATTTTCAAAAAAATATCTTTTGGGTAGTGTGACACCCATACTTTGATAATAACAAATTTTAGGTTTTTTTTTTTTACTTTTTTATTTACACCAAAATAAAATAATAAGAAAAATGATTTTTTATATTTTTTGGTATTTTTAAGTCAAGTCATTTTCAAAAAATATTTTTTGGGTCGTGTGGCCCCCATAGTTTGATAATAACAAATTTTAGTTTTTTTATTTTTTATTTATTTTCACTAATTTTAATTGCTATCTAAGTGTTGTCCCATTTTAAATAGGTTTAAGCAAGATTTTTGTCGGACTGATTCTTGCAAAATCTTAAGGAAAACCGGTTCAAGTTTAGAGATCAAAACTCACCACTTAGAGATCAATTAACATTATGCCATTATTTGTTTATTCATCTTCGCATGCTAGTTCTCTTAAAGAAATTGGAGTTGTTGAATACATGGATTAATTTTTATGTTGATAGGTTGTTATCCTGAAGGAGTTAGTAAATGGATTAAAGTTTTATGTAGATTTTTATGTACTTAATATGGAGAAAGATATATATATTTTTTAATTTTTATGATATTTTACTAGGAAGATATTTTCTTAGTATAACTAAAATAAAAATAGATGTGCATAATAGTACATTCACTGTGGAACTAAATGGAAAAAATGTCAAATTTAATGTTTATGAAGATATAAAATATTCTGGTGATGTGTATTATGTATATGATGTAGATGCTGTTTCCCATTTTGAATAAAGTTAATTTTGAATTGAACAACAATGACAGCTTGAATAATTTGAATGAAGATTTTATTGCTAATAAAGAATTACAGAAAGTAGTGTATGAAATATAGGCTCTCAACCCCCTGAAAATAGTGCCTCAATTCTTAAATTACCTATTACTCATATAAATTATTACCCTTTATTGTGCAGGCACTAAAATATGAAGCAACGGATTTTATTATAACAATGTCTAGCCAAAGACAAAAAACAAATGTGCTTGTTAGTGGCCTAACCTTTTTAAAATTTTCTTTTATTTTCAACATTTATTATTTTATTTTATTTTGTCCTGATTTATTTTGCTTTATTTTATTTTGCTTTTCTCTTATTTTATTTCATTTTATCCTATTTTATTTTATTTTATTCTATCCATCTTTCTTTTCCTTAGAAATCATTGTAAATTCTTCTTTTTCAAGGTCTAATTCATATGGTAACTCAGTACTCAACTCAGTAATTTCTTTTAGCTAGGGATAAAATGGCCAAGGCTTGGGGCATAGCCCGTCAAATTATCCACTTTAAACCTTACTTACCCATCTTTTTCTCCCTATTTTTTTTTATAGTCGCCACTTTCAAAATGCTATCTCTCTCTTTCCAAAAAAAAAACCCGCAAACCCTTTCTCCCTCATTTAGTGACGAAATTAAAAATTTATCAAAAGGGGATAAAATTTATATAAAAAAAAATTACCGACGAATAGTTATAAATTTATAGTTTCAATGTTATTAATCTAATCACAATTTATACATTTTATAGTTTAAATTTTATTAACCTAATCACAATTTATATTAAATTTTTATCTTATATTCAACATTTTAATTTATAATTTATAATTAATTTAACATAAAATTTAAAATACTAAATCAATTCATTATTCAATCCAATCACAACACAAATTATTTTAAAAAAATTAAAATACAAGTCAGATTTTTTAAGTAACCTTACATTTTACATAAATGAATATAAAAAGATTCAATAAAAATATTACAGTAGAGATAAAATAAAAAATTACTTATTCCATTGTCAGAGTAATAATATATTCTATCAATCTTAATAGTTGACATATTAAGAACTTGAAATTTTGAGTATTATATATGCATATATATTTATATATAATTATATAAATATTATATAGATATTGTATATATTTTATATATAATTATATAGATATAATATAAACTAGATGTAAACTATACATGTTACATATATATATGCATATACATACATATATATATACATATATGTGGTGGAAGGGAAGGGGGGCAATATATTATATAAGTATATATTGTTTATGTAATTTACATGTATGTTTATATATTTATACACATGCGGGGGGAGGGATGGGGGAGATGGGTCCATTGCCCCCCCAGCTCCCCCTCTTCCTTCACCCTTGCTCTCACCCTACCACTTTTATACTTAATTCTTTCTCTTTTAAACATCTATTTTTATTCCTACCCATATTTTTCTGTAACACCCACACCGAAGTAAGAAGAGAAAGGAGCAAGTTTGAAATAAGAAAAAAAACTGCATTCTTCACTAGCAAAAATTGGGTTTGAATAGGGACTTAGAGTCCAGAACTACCCAAGAGGAGAAGAATCACTCATATGAATGGAACAACTAATTGAAAACATTGCAAAAGTCGTCAACGACAGAATCTCCACCAAGCAATATTGACATGCTTTCTGATACACCGCTCCTCCAAGTAATTTTAGGAGAGTTATGTCCTTAACTTTATATTATATATCTAAGGACAAAGATTTAATTAAACCTGAATTATAACAAAAAGTCTAAATTAGCCTTTAAATTTTTTTTTGAATCAAATTGATATTTTTTTTTTCAAATTTAGTTCAAATTGCCCATTTATAATGGGACTATTAAATAGTTAGTATGAGCCAATTTGGACTAAACTATCCGTGGGCCAAGTTGAACTTGAAAAAAAAAATTTATTAATTAACATATTTAATACAAATAATTTATAATATTAGTAAAAGTTTTTTAAAATTTTATAAATTCATAATATTTATCTATTTTATGCTTTTAATTCTATTGGATAGATAATAATAATTAAAACTATGCTATTTTTTTCTAATTTAAATACCATCCAACACATGTCGTAGGAGTTCATTTTTTATTCCCTTCCTTGTTGGTTAAAGTTTTTTTCTTTAAAAAATTATAATGTTTGAATATTTTTATTTTTTTTAAAAAAACTAAAAATTATGATTATCAAATTATATAAATAAATTACTAAATTTTTAAAAATATTTATTAATATTATAAATTATTGATATTAAAAATATTAATTAATAAATAATTTATAATATTAAAAATTAAATAGTTATTAAAAATATGAAATAAATTAAAAATAAAAATAAATAAAATTTTTCAATATTTTAAATTATAAATTATTTTGATATTATATATTAAAAAATACTTTTTAATATTAATTACAATATTCTTTTATATAAATTATTCATTAATATTTTTAAATATTAATTTCATAATATTATAATTAATATTATATTAAAAATACTATTAAAATTCTATACAATATAAATTATTATAAATTATTCATAATTACAATTATTTATAATATATAATATATTTTTAATTATTTATTAAATTATAGATTATTAAAATAATATAAAGTGTAAAATTATAAAAATTATAAAAATTATTATAAATTATTGGTAAAAAAATATTAATTAATAAATAATGTATAAAAATATTATATCAATATTTTTTGAAAAGTTCAATTTGGCCTCCCTAATGTTTAAAGTTTAGTCCAAATTGCCATTTACCGTTAACTATTTAAATGTTCAATTAAAAAATGGGCAATTTAGATTAAATTTTTTTTAAAAAAGTATAAATTTGTAAAAAAAACTTTAAGGATCAATTTACACTTTTCACTATATAGTACATGAGGCTAAATGAGATCTACTCAAATTGAGAACTATATAGACCCAATTCTCTTGCAAATACTATTAATACATAGGCAACCTTCATTTAATGGCTTAGTCCAAATCATTTAATAGCTTTTTCTAAAAGGCAATTTAGACAAAAATTAGAATAAGTTGGTCAAGTTAAAAACCCAAAAAGGTACCTCAGGCAAAAAATAGAGTTAAAATAAAGTCAAACTTCATGATTCAAAACCCCAAAGCCATACCTCCAGGGAGTATACTAGAACTATTACTCAATTCTTAGGTGTAGGTGCAACCTTCTCCCTAATGTCTCTCCAGTTTAGTTATCAAAGTATATAGTCATGTCATCTCATAGAGTCATAAAACCATAAATGTTCAATGTACCTAACTGGCCAGATAGTGCCACTTAATGAAATCAACAAGTCCCACAGCACATTACCACTTGGGTCGTAGTCTGTGAAAAAGGAATGGTCACAACTCTAGCAACCACTCATTAAAGTCACAATGAGCTCCTTGGACAGCCCAAGTAGTCAAACCATCTTCACAAAATAATATACCGAGCCATTAGCCTTGAGACATACTTGAATAGCCCAAGTAGCCTCGATACTTCTTATAGCTTGAATTCATTTGGTGCAAAACCCATAACTAAGATGACCACAAAAGATATGAACCAAATTATCCTTGCAAGCCCACAAAGCCTTAGCCGCTAATCAATATCCAAGTTGCCCTTGGAAAGCTTAAGCCAGCAAATTTTCAAAACCTTTAAAACCCTTTACGACACCAACAATAACCGAGCAAGCCTTCATTCAAATCTAAAACCCATTGGGGCATGAACAAAAAAGATACATTCAAGCCCGAAAGCCCATCATTTTTGGCAAAAACAAACAAGGCCAAACCTGATTATAGCCTTCCAAAATCATCCTAAACTTTAATGAACCATACCATAGCTTTAGAAGCTAAACTAAACTATTTAAGGCGAAACTAACATTCTTTCAAACTTTAGCAAGGAAATAGCCTCACACTAACTACCCAATAAGAGAAATTCATGAACTAAGGTCTGAACCAGATTGGAGCCTCCCATGATAAACTAAAGGTTAAATCTAACGCAAGCCTTTAAAAACCAAACAGCCTTAAACCAGAGTCTGATTGAGACCCATTCAAAGTTAAGTCAAGCAAATTGCATCCTAAGCTAAGCATACCATAGCTTGTCTAAAACAAAGCCAAACGAACCATAACCTACTTACCTAAGTTAACATTCCATAAATTGATGGACCAACTCATTTCAAAGTTAAACCTAAGGATAAGCCCTCCAAAACTTGTCAAACCTAATGACAAATCCTTTAAAACAAGTCAAACTTGAGGCTAAACATAAGTTAAAACTAAGGCCAAGCCCTCCATAATAAGTCAAACCTGATGCCAAACTCTTTAAAATAAGTCAAGTCTAAGGCCAGACCCTCTGAGACAAGTCAAACCTAAGGCCAATCTGGCCATAGCATCTGACCTGACCAAACTGGCCATAGCATTAGCTCTGCATACTCATTCAAAGCCTAGTACGATACTAACTTCATTACTTTGTCACCAACATATGAGTAGACAAGCCAAAAATAAAAAGTTAAATCAATCATCCCTTAAACATAGGTATCTACTTGGACTCTAAACTTGATAGTGGTCAACCAAAAGTTATTTATGCATGCCTAGATCAAACTTAGGATGACATCCACTATATCATACCTTCAACACCATATCAACATTATACAACATCATCCATTTTTAGATAAGGATCCTAAAATCCAACTTTAAAACATTCTAGGTAAGTACTCTAAGAGCCAACTTTCTTATTCATCCTAGGTAAGAGCACTGGAATCCAACTTTTTAGATTATTCTATGTAAGACCATTAAAATAGCTTTTAGATATATTCTAGGTAAGAACCATGGATCTAACTTTAAGATACATTCTAGGTGAGAACCCTAGAACTTGATTATGTCATCCGTGACTTGCTCAAAACTTTGTTTAGAGCAACTAAACAAAGTCCAAATTTAGCATCGTCAAATTTGACCAACTTGTATCGACAACAGTGTCGCAGATTAATCAGCCACCAAGGCTCCAAATCAATTTCAAATTAGTAACCAGCCACCAAGGCTTCAATTTAATTTTAGATCAATCATCAACTGTCGAGGCTCCCAATCAGCATAAGCCTAGAACCAATCTAGCATTATAGAGGCCACACCCGACACTTAGCCACTGAGGCACCGAATTAGCATAAGCTCATAACCATTCTGACAGCTCACACTTGGCCATCAACCATCAAGGCTCCCCAATTAGCATAAGTCTAGAAACCATATGGCATTACACAAATTACAAACAACACACCAAACGGTTAGTTATAGAGGCACTGCAACAACATACAGATAAGTGGAATAGCTTCACATGATTCATAAGCCCAAAGAAACTCTTCAAAACAGCTCTGCATCTTCAAATTTACACCTGGCTCATGCCATTGTGTTCACTACACTCATTGCAGCACAAATGGGGAGGCAACTGTAAAGCCTCGAATTTGTACCAAGAAGAATTTTTAATTTTGCTTCTAAATGAAATTTCATATGATAAAGAATCCAACACAATTAAAATCATGCAAATCAGATATCGTACGGGCTCAAAACAATAAAAATAATCCGGGCCACTTTATATTTTAAAGATACATATTTTTAAAATAACTTAACTTTCTTATTCGCATAGAAAAAATGTTTTCCGTTGTTTAAAGCATATGCACTTAAAAATACTAAAAAATATGAAAAATCATTTTTCTTGAAGTTTTTATTATTTTCTTTTGATGTAAATAAATCATGCAAAATTTTATGAAGAATTCCTTCATATCTCTACTTTTTTTCATTTTTTATAATCATTCTTTTTACATTTGAAATAAATAAGAATTTATAAAAAAATTTATTTTTTTAATTTTATTGATATAGATATACTTATATTTCATCAAGAATGTTGTAACAAGATTGTAAATTTACAGCGAAGTTCACATTTAACACAACATATCAACTCGATAATTCACATATTTAAAAAATAAAGGAATCGTGTTATGAAATTTATTTGCAAATCAAATGACATGATTACTTAAATTCAAATAAATTTTACGTTTATTTTTTCTCAAAAAAAATAAATTCACTTGAAAATCAGTTTTTTTTTTGAAAATCAGTTAATATCCATGATATATATGCATAAGTTATTATGAAAATGCTTAATTTCTTTGAAATTTTTTAGTTGTTAATTTGAAGAAAGTTCTATGAATTGTAGAAAATACATTGCACAAAATCACAAAAGTTTCATCAGTGAACTAGGGAGAATGAATTAGATAGGCTACACTCAACAATAGTTTATATTATATATTTTCATTTATAAAAAGAAAGGTGGACTCAAACTTGGCACTTAATCTATGTCCAAATGTATATACCACTAGCCTCATCCCATGGATGCAAATAAAGAAAAAACTTCACCATTTACAATTTCATTAAAAAAAAAAAAGCTTGCTCAAAAAGAGAGGAAAAGAAAAAAGAAACAAAAAAGAAAGTAAAAAGTGTCCTAAGAAAGGGAAAGGGTAAAAAGGGAATTCATAAAATTGCTAGAATTATTGGATATAAGAAAGTTTCAATAAGTTGATAAGCATGATTTAGAGAGTATTTGGGGGTGCTTAAATTAATGTTTTAGAATAAGATTTGGTCTAATTTGCAATATATCAATATTGATAATAATATTTTATGTTAACTAATGAAAATCTCATAATTGACATCTTCAAATAAATAGGTTAGTCATTACTGACTTTGTATGTGTTGTTGAATGATGAATATAATTGATCTTCAATAACACTTTCACTCATAATATTATGGGTAAATGACTCAAAGAGGAGTTGCATACAAAGAAGAGAACACACACCTAACAAGTGTGTCTTCTTACACTGAAAGAAACATAGAAAGTGGCTATAGAACAACCTTTTGAAGGTATAGAAAGTGTCTACTGCAAATTGAATTGGCTATAGAAAGTTTCTACTACAAATTGAATTGAAGTGGCCATAGAAAGTGTTTGTTACAAATTGAATTGGCTATAACATTAATGTTTGAGCAACTGGGAATTTGACATACTTTATTTATTTGAGTTGATATGCTCTTTGTGCAAAATCTAATCAATTAAGAAAAATGCTATTTTTTTTAGCAAGATTCTGTGAGCAGATATTGACTGTATCAAACTATCAATTACCAATCTATCATAAATTAGATGTTATATTTTATTTAAGGGTAAACCATCTAATTTATCCACAAGTTAGATTAATTTTTCAATTCTATCCAAGTTTAAAACCTTGTAACAATTTGTTATATGAATTTTTTGAAATGTAACAAATCTATCCCAAGTCCAAAAACTCACGTGACTTGCTGAGTTAGATTGTTGATGGCTTTAATAATAAAATTATTTATTGACATAAAAATGATGTGTATATATAAATACAAAAAGTTAAATAAATAAATAGATAACAAAGAAAAAATAAAGGCAAAAACTCATCATTGTGTTGTCTGTTTCAATAAAATGAAAAAAAAAAGAATGATTTATTAATCCACACCTACACAATCACAGATCTATTTTTCATAATAGTAATGGATAAGTAAAACTAAGAACCAGAAACAAAAGCAAGTTACATGTTGTCAACAAGCTATGACTTGGTGGAAGCAACAACGACATGGCAGGGGATTGAAACGACATGCCAATAAAATCACGGCCGGGTTAGCAATTAACTCAAAATATGTGATGTAAATGTAAGCTCACTGTAGGTATATTGTCACCATATCACACTTAACTAATAGAAGCTCTAAATTTTGTAGGTCTGCAACAATGGTAGTCGTCGATTCCCCTCTCCATCCCCCTCCTCCTCCATAATCAGATTGCGCTGAGCCAAGCTCAATTGGTAAAAAAGAAGATTTTCTTCCATCAATTTTCTTATTCAAATTTAGTTCTTGCCCATTTACTGGATGCAGTTGCAAAGGTGAGGCCAAAAATCACGGCAATGAACAAAGGCATGGAAAATGGTGTCTACCACTGGGCACATGAGGTGGACGAAGATTTAGAAATAGAAAAAATTACTTAAAACTTTAGGGGATTTTGCAATCAAGTGTTGTCTCTTTAGGAATTTAGGATTCAAGAGATGATTTGCATGTGAAACTGATAGGTTGAGGGAAGTTGAGACTTTGACAAAAATGGGGATTTTAAGGGTATTTGGGATTCAGGCAAAAAGGTATAGTTTTGGCTTTGTTATACAATTTTTAAAAAAAAATTTGTATACAAGTCCACATCATTTCTATATCAGCAAATAATTTATTATTGAAATCATATTAGCAATCCAACTCAGCAGGTAATATGAGTTTTTGGATTTAGGATATATTTTTTTTATTTCGAAAAGTTTATATAACAAATTGTTATAAAGTTCAAACTTGATAGAATTGAAAATTTGACTTAAGTTGGGGAAAAAATTAGACTCTTCATTTAACCAGAAGAATATTCATGGTAAAACACTACCAACATGTGGGCATTTGGTCTAGTGGTGTGATTCTAGCTTAGGGTGCGAGAAGTCTCAAGGTCAATTCTCAGAATGACCCAATTAGTCTCCATTTTTTTATAGCAAGCTTATGGATGTACCTGAATCTAAGTTCAATTCTTGGAATACTCCAATTAGTCTCCATTTTTTTATAGCAAGCTTAGGGATGTACCTGAATCTAACTTCATTCAAGCAAAAAAGGCCTGAACCTTGCCAAATGCTACACAACAAGTTAAATATGACATATCGAAGATGCACAAAAACATATTCTAAATAGATTTGTGTCATTGCACATATATGTTTTCTTTGCTTCTTATTTTCATTTAGGTCTTATATAATCAGTTCTGCACAAAATTTATCAGACATATCAAAACATTAGGTATTGCTGCTAAACTAAAAATGTTAAATCCAATTGTGGGGAAGAAAATAAATCCCTCTTTCCTATTCTGCAACAGCAAAACTTAAACTTAAAAGGGTTGGCTGATTTGCACCATGTTTCAAGAATATTTCAGAAACATCTCATATCATAATGTGATTTTTAAATAGAGATTCGCATAAAGTTATACCAAAGCAAATAAGGTGAACAGTAAGTACATTTAAACCATAATTAAGGAAAAACTCTATTCACCCTTGCTTTTAATTCTTTTATATATATATATATATATATATAACAAGGAAAATGATGTTAATGATGTAACAGAAGAAATGAGGGATACATATTTGATCATAAAGTTATACAAAATGGTAACATCAAAGGCCAAAAGACTTAGCAAGTATATTCGCCAGAAGCATTCACATAGAAAATTAAAAGGAGCAAATAGAGATACATATTTCATCATGATAGCCAATCGGGCATTTGGTTTAGTGGTATGATTCTAGCTTTGGGTGCGGGAGGTCCCGAGTTTGATTCTTAGAATGATCACACCTTTTAAGTTATTGTATACAATTTTTTCATATCGGCTTATATTTAAGTCAGGGACTACATTAAGATACTTTTAATAAATTAGCAGAAAACTACATCAATGCTTTTGATCCGGGGAGAGAAAAATATTTTTTAAAAAGTTCGTTAGTCCTCAACATAAAACATAAAGTGAAAATGGTTTTTTGATCAATACAAGCAAGCTGAAACCCATATCAAGCTCCATTCATCAAGTGAAAAAAAAAAGACCTCCTAACCCTATCAAATGGCATTAACTTAAAGTCAATTGCACTGATTATCCTAACCACGCATTGACTTACAAGTAATTGTGCCTATTATACTAACCACGCAAACAAATACAAAATAAAGATTGCAAACATGTTTATATGCATTTATGTGGGCAGACTAAGATATGAATATGTATACATATGCATTCAAATTTTATTTCCCAGATACATAAAGGTTCTTCCCTTTTATGGCAGTTTGTTTTTGCTTTCCACCAAATTTTCCAGCATAATCTCCTATCTACATTTAAGAAATGCCACTGCATATTCCTTTGTTGGAACAACTAACAATAGGCATAATATTTATGAAGAAACTTCATTGATATCAACTAAATTCTACTTGCTCAACCTAGCCAAACAAAAGCTTGACCCGACTGGGAGCAAGCAAGCAAATCTTTTTATACCACCCACCTATAGACTCTATTAAATATTTAGGTAAGAGGGTGTTGAAACAACATATTGGTCTTGAAAACCTAAGACTTGTATTTTTTTTTTCTTTTTTTTTTGTCAAATCTCAGCATAGTTTAAGCATGTTTGAGAACATATCTCATTTCATTTGAGTATGTTAAGATAGAGAGCTACAACAAATGATGCCAAAGAAAAAGAAGATTACTGTAAATGTAGAGCCATTCTATGTAAGAGCAAATTAGGCTTCAGTATTGAGCACTAGGCTTAGTAATATGATCCACCATATTTTTAGCTCTCAACACCTATCGTAGTCCACATTTTAGTTGAAGAACATGGCTTGAAGTCAAATGTAACTATTAGACACAAAAAAGTACTTGACAAGATTCTTACCAGTGAATCGATATATTATATATCTAGAAGGTGCTAAACTGAAGAGAAAGGAAATGAGATAGAACATGTATCTAGTCCTGTTCAGGATAACTAAATTTGAAGAGAATTAATTCATTAACATGAGCTCCAAATTAGGCTTTAAATAGAACTGTCCAATGACTTTCGTAAGAAAGCCCAACAAGAAGTATGCCATAAATGATGGAATATTAAATCAATCATTTTACCTTTTTGTGTTCTTTGTGCGTGAATACATTAAATTCATAATATTTGAACACATTTTTTTTCAACTGTAGGGGATTTAATCCATTTAAGTTATCATTTGAAAATTGCAGAAGCAAAGCATATGTTACATTCTAACTCTCATGGTGAGAGGTCCCATTCAATTTCTAAGAATGCTCACTCATTTCCATTCTATTCAAAGAATCCAACAATCATATTTTTATTGTTTTGGCTTCTAATATCAAAGTCCATTGACAGCAATATAGAATTCTCAAAGGTACACAATTATTTCTCTTCTGACAACCATTTCAAAATGCATAACCAACTGACATGACATAAAGAGATTTTTAGATCATACTATCTACAAATGATATGTAACAAGAAATTATACCACCAGAAATTCCCACATACTTTACAAATTTTATTTGTTCAAAGGAAAAGGAATTGATTATACATCAAAAGAAAAAAAAAATGATAAAATCAAGCTTAAGCTACTATTTGAAAAAATAAATCAGGCACAAGATTAGTTTGCATGACTCAGTAGTTTCCAGCATATTAGCATACAAGAATTTAAGCTCCCAATTCATTTTAAAATTTCTTGCTTCCTCTATGACCAACAAATTACTCCATGAAGGAGGAACGATACCAACAAAGACCAAAGAGATTTCACTTCAAAAATTAATAGAAGCAACTAGAGATGCTTATTTGATCATGATAACCAACTGGCATTTGGTCTAGTGGTATGATTCTCGCTTTGGGTGAGAGAGGTCCCGAGTTCAATTATGGGAATGCCCCCTCCTTTTGATGTATATATTTTTTTGGCAGATTTAGCCCAAATCAAATAGAAAAAACTTTATTTATGTTTCTTTTTATTATATGGCTTTTAGATTTGAATTGCTTTTTTTTTTAAGCAAGATTTGAATTGCTTAGATCTACTAATTTTTCATAAGATCTATGCAAAGTCTAAGTCAACTAGAAAAAAATATTAAGATATTTTTACTTGCTCAAATCCACTAATTTTCAACTGAGAATCAATGCCAAAATATTTAAAAAGTAAATAAGATGTAGATGGAACAAAGTCTAAGTCAACCAAGAAATAATATTAAGATATCTTTACATTCATGACAAGATTCTGTGCAATCAATTTTAAAGTAAATGACCAGTGGATTCTGACATCAAGGAAAAAAATTTGTAAGATTGCATTAATCAAATATCAAATGTAGGTCATGCAATTGCATATGATCCAAGGAGAAAATAGTTTTCAAAAATTTCTTGCACGAAAACCACCGAATATTAGGCTAAGGGAGGTCCTAAGTTCAATTCTTTGAATGTCCCATTTAATTTAGCAATTTTGTAATCATGTATAAATATTTATAGGTCCTCATGTAACAAAACAAAATGTGAAAATAGCATTTTAATCGAGATAAGCAAGCTTAGGATCATACTTGTATCTAGCTCCATTCGTCCATAAAAAATACCAATTCACCTTACCTAGTCAATTGGCATAAACATTAAATTCAATTCTGCTAATTAACAACAACCATCCAAAGATATAAGTAAAGATTACAAACATGTACCAATATGCACTTAAGTGGGTAAACCAAGATATGGACATGTATACAAATGCATTTAAATTTATTTCCCAAATACAAAAAAAGGTTTTAACCTTTTTTTATACTATCCTATATGCTTACCACCAAATTTTTCAGTCATATAATCTTCAGCTCATATGGTGTGCCAATAGAGATTTCTATGGCAGAACAAATGATAAAGGCATTGTACGTACTTATTGGAAAACTTCATTGCTATAATGTGAACTAAAATGAATTACTCTACTTGCTCAACCTAACCAAACAGAGCTTGATCCAAATGCAGGGCAATAAACAAATCTTTAGAAAAAAAAAAAGACAGAGACTATACTACTTAGAAAAGCAGGTTTTCAAAAACAAATTGACCTTGAAAACTAAGAATGATGTTCTTTTTCTTGAAAAATAACAATGGTATTTTTAGTCAAATCATATAAAAAATGTTTGAGGAGCATATCCATATAACTCTTATGACGTACCGCAAGTGATGATGCCAAAGAAAACAAGATTACTCGAAGGTACAAAGCCATTATACATATAAGCAAATTAGGCATCAACATTGAGCATTAGGTCTAGTGGTGTGATTCTCCCAGGTTCAATTCTATGTCCTATGTGTTTAAAGAATTCAGAATAGCATATACATTTTAGTTCACATTTTAGTTAAGGAACTTGGCCTAAGTCAAATTGTATTCAGCACAGAATTTCAGAAACATTAAATATTTGACAAGATTCTGCACCAGTGAATGGAAATTTTATATCAAGCCACTTTCATTAGGTAACTGAAGATCAGGAAAATGAGATAAAACCTGTATCTAGCTCTATTCATTAGGTAAAAAACCCACTTTCAGTATTTGAACACAAATTGAAAAAATGGAGCTCCAGATTAGGCTTCAAAATCTATCCAATAAAAAGCTTTAGAAGAAAGTACAAGAAGAAAGAAGGCATTAAAATCAATATATAAAAAAACACATTCATTTTAAAATATCATATGAAAATTGGAGAAGGCATCTGTTACGGATTAGATGAAATCAGCAACAAGAAATAGTTACTTAGTTTTAGATATTAAAGTGTACTCAGAATTATAATGTAAAACTAGCAGGAGTGTAAAACCATTTCAATATGCAGAACCAAGTAATAAACAAAGAAATTTTTATATCATAATAAAATGTATTTGCAAATGGGTTTGTAACATGAAATTTTAAGCACAAGAACTAAAATGTTCAGGGGAAAGAAGAATTATACATCAAAAATTTTTAAAAAAATGATAAAAAAAAAATTAACCTTAAGCTAAAATTTCACAAGGACACAAAAAGGATTCATGGCTTTAGGGAACATAGAAAGTCAAATTGAACCAAAACAATATTAAACAACTAGTGTAAACAAGAAAAGGAAATGAACTGCACAACAGAAGAGAAAGAAATTAACAAAAATACATGCGAAACCCACAAAATCAACAAATACACAAAAAATGCCCTATAAAATAACAATAAAAATTACTCAATTGAGAAAAATGAATGACTTGATGAACTAATAAGAGAGAGAAAGTAAATAATGATTGATTACATTATGGGCTAGATGCAATTCTTGTAATATGTGAGCACTGTTGCTCCATTTGTGTGTCGAGAAAACAGTGGATAAGGAACAAAATTCATTTTTCCTCAGTTTTCTTGGCAAACAAACGGACCAACTATTGGCTTTGGGTCAATGAGGTGAAGACGCTTGTGGTTGCTTCAACAGTTGTAAAGAGCATAGAGCAAGAGACTAAAAACTGCTTCAAAAGTTATAATTTTAACATACAAATCAAATGTTCTCTTCGACAAATAAGTTTATATTTCATAATATTATATTTTACCGTTGGTTTTTTTCAAAAAAAAAAAACATACGTTGGTGTTAAATACATATAAAATTTTTAATTTTTTTTTAAATTTTAAAAACTTTTATCACAAATCAATATTTGATCTCTTTTAACGGTTCTCATTTTGAAATTCATTATTTGAATAGCACCAAATACCACTACAACTATATCTCACAATAGTTGTTACATAAATAATAAAGAGTATTATAATTTAACAAGATTTGACTAATTTTGCATATGTCCTCAAACACCACCAAAATAACTTTACTAATTTCACAGAAGAAATACAAAAGAAAAAGATAAAAAAAAATGAGACCTTATAAAGAGGAAAGACTTAATTTAGGATGAAATTAACTAAAGGATGAGGAATCCTATTTACAGCCTAAGGCCCCTCCTCTATATCACACATCTTTCGAAGTGGGATAAATAGCCTAATAATATTTCTCAATTACTTGTTTAATATATACTACCTAAAGAAAATTTTTTTAGTTTTTTATTTATTTTTTCTATTGCTACATGCATAATTAGTAATTGGAGATGTTGATCAATGATCACAGTTCATTTATCAGGCATTGATATGAACACGAACAATGCCTCTTGTGTCATTTTTCATAAGCTTATAGTTAAAATTAGAAAAGGAATTGGTAAGTGGTTCTCTAATAGTTATGCTGTAATCTCCATAAAACAGTGAAGCTTCAAAAAATCCTTCACTATCTGCTTCAATTTCTCTAGTCTTAGGCTTCCACTCGTCAATCAGCTTAACCACAACATCTCCTGATGGGGTATTCTTAAAATTTTTGTCTGCTGAAGTTGTAACATTGAAACCTGCTACTGCTGGGCCTACAAACATTATAATCCCTTCCACTCCAGGATGAGAATATCCTTCCCTCAGTACCTGTTCCAAGTACTCTGCCTGGACCAAAGAGAACATTAGTATTTGTACATCAATACACCACAAATTTTAAGACTAATTCTGGAGGTTTCTTGAAAAAACTTGAACAATGTAGATCTGATTTGGGCCTTTGCCAACATCTACTTCTGTAAGCCATATTGGTAATCCTGTGGAAGCTAGAATGTCCAAGTAATGGCCTTGTACACCAATTCCCGCTAAAATTCTTTCATTTCCAGGATATGACAAGATTTCCTGAAATCTCCTCTTGTATCTGACAGGATTTTAATCCTCATCTTCACAGTCTTCAATAGTATTATACTCATTCATAAACATTGTCGTCTGAGGATCAAGCTGATAAGCAATAGAAAAGTACTCAGAAGAGGCATTTTCGCCAAGCTTATCCTCATAAAACCTGAAATGCAAATTCTCATTCGTTTCGCTGCAGCTTTTCGTAACTCTTCAGGAGTAAGATTTTTGACCCAGTCTGGTTGGTACTTAGGATCATCCCAGAAAATTTTATGACCTCGGATACAAATGTTATTTTCTTTAGCAAATTTTACCATTGCATCTGCAACTGTATAATTTTCATGACCCTGTTTTTTCTCTGTACTATACCATTTCATTTCATTAGTGAAAGTTGTATACCTGAATCTTGAAGCAAACCAGTTTTGATAATCTGGATTTTCAATAATGTAATGATTCATGCCACATCCAAATGGGAAGCTTGTTTGAGTTTGTTTTATCGATACTACAGCACCTTGCACTGCCGTTATGTTTGAATGTGTTACTTGGAATTTTACTTTGCTCTTTCTTTCCTGCAATTGTTTGAATTCACAATTGATTTTGAAATTGCTTAGAATTTTTCTTGGAATTGCTTTTCAAAAATACCACGGTTTTTATATATTTTTGGTATACTAAATGCATATCTCTACAAGTTGGATTGATCTATGTACATACTTAAAAGTGAGATGATGTAGAAATTGAAAGTTGAAAAATGAATATTTTTACAACAAAAAATTTATATTTTAAAAAATATATTTATATTTTTTTTATATTTTTTAATATATTCAAACATAATTGGTAATATATATATATTAGTTCATGTAATTACCTTGTGAATAATTTCCTCTTGGTGAGATGTCCATTCCTCCATGGTAAAGGGTTGTAAAGAGACATTGTCAACCCAAATTTCCACCATCATATTCTTACTCTTGAACAGTGATGATAAAAAACCAAGAGTTATCCACACCATATATATATATATATATATATAGTTTGATCAAATAAAAATTGTATATCAGATATGGGACACTACAAAAAGAAAAATGAAAATGTGTAGAGTTACTACCTCAAACAAAATCTCGACATGGCCTTATGAAAAATTTGCAAATATACCACCTTTAAGCAAAGACTATAACTCTACCCCCGTGAATTAATTCTCCATTAGTAGTTCTGAAAATAACAGCTACACTCTCACTTCCATTGTCGATTTGAACCCAAGCTGAATCTCAATTCAAGACTAGTTAATCCCTCAATTTTATATTAATTCCTTATTTTTGCATACATATATACACACATAAGTGATTTATAACAAAATTACTGCCTTATAGCACGATTCAAGGATTAGAGGTTTAAACTTGACAAATCTATGGTCTTTCATAAACTGAAAGAAAAAAAAAACAATTATTATGTAATTTATTAACTACGATTAATTTACCAAATTTGTGAAGACAAAAAATCCAGTTAATTAACTATAATTGAAATTCAGAGATTAAGTTATTAATATATATAGTATAATAAATGAAAATAATAATTACATATGTATATATTGAAATATAATTGACACAAGAAAAATTTTTGGGAATTGAATAAAAATGAGCAAATATATATAAGGGCAAAAGGAAAAGAAAAATAAAATAGAAAATCTCATAAGCTTTTGAGAGTTACCAGAGAAACTATAGAGTTTTCCTTCTTCAAATTGAACCACTTGTGAGACACTGTCAAGTGATTGTGTTCTGCTATGTGCATTAATGAATCTATTTCCATCGTTTGACATTACATCTTTAATTGCTCCTTCACCAAACACACTCCAACTCTCCATGCTATAACTAAATTCAGGATTAGCTATCTTTCCTCCTTCATATTTTGCTCTCTGTGGCTCTACCAAACACTGTTCAACAAGTCATTAACAACTGAGAAAATGATAAACATGTATAGTTCAGTTGAGAAATTTACAGTTTCCACTTGCCTCTGTTGATGCAGAATAGTCATAGGAGAAAGCGTGAATAATTTTATGTCCTGCAATGACAGGATATGAAGAAAATATACAGTCAATTAAGCTTCTACATAATTGCTTGTGCATGGTCACAAAAAGAGAGAAAAAAGGGTACCTGAAGATAGAAGAAAGCAGAGAGCAGCAAAACATAAGCTTCTGCTGAGAATGTCCTCATCTTTGCTTAACACAAGTATACAAAGCATTCCCTGAAATAAATGCTATAACTCTATATCAGATGTCCCGTTTATATATTTCATATAAAGTGTCCGTTTGATTTGATTTTTGCAAGTCAGCGATGAGTGTTTGTACATCCCAACATTGATATAAAATGTTTGGTATTCTAGTTTCATATGTTAATTTTTGGCAATATAATTAACTGTTGAATGAAAATTTTGTAATTTTTGAATTCAGTAGCGAGCTTTTATATTAAATAATGCCGTTAAATTTTGAAACAATTACGAAAATATTATTACTAAACAAAAAAAATATACACATTCATTGTTTTAATTTTAATATATTTTAATATTTATATCGATTCATGTAATTAAATAGAAGTTAATTTAAAATTTGTAGTTATTTTTATTAATCTATGTCTGTGTAATTTTAAAATTATTAATTTGCATATCATTAAATTTTATTATAATAATAAATGTATATTTTGATGGTCAGAAATTTATATTATTTTTGCTTAAATTTTTAATTTGAATTCCAAGTATCATTCCTCTTCATAGATAATTAATAAAAACAATTATTACAATATATAAAATAATATACTTATTTGTTATTTTACATGTTGGCAACTAACCACTAGCGGCTAAATGCTCATAATTGAACTCATAAATGCTCTATATAATTTAAATTAAAAAAAAATTAATATGATTGGATTTATATCGGTGATTCTATCTAATGGGTTTAAAGTTTTCTGCAAGTTAAAACTTAAAATATCTATTAGAAAGTCTGAAATTCAAATCTAATGATTTTTAAAAAAAAAAAAAGAATGTTGTTTAGATTTGAAATTTTGACTTTATGCGAACGCGTATATTCATTATTTTAATTTAACTAGAAGTATTTATTTAAATTTTAAATATATAATTATATTTAAATTTAATAAAAAGAGATTAAATGTATTTATAGTCTTTTTTTACTCGATTTTAAAAATATAATTTACACAAAAATATATATATGGTGTCAAACAAATTCAAAATATGGAAATAATTACTATTAAAATTTTAAAATAACTATTTTCATCTTATGGATTATTTGGTAGATTACTTAAAAATTAATTACTAGAAATGTATTATATAGAAATATATTACTAAAATTATATTTTATCATGAAATATTATATTAGTGTATTCAGAAGATACAATAAAATACTAAAAAGTGGATTAGATAAAATATTAACTTGTTTGATTATAATCTAATTTTACTGAAAAAATTTGAGTAATACGTAAATTATCTTTATAACATCTCTTTCTTATTTTACCATATCCTAAAATATAAGTATAATTATCTTTTATCATATGATTTTATAATTTTCTTTTTCAGTGACATAATTTTTTCTACTCTCCTAAGTAAAATATTTTACCAACTAGTTGGTAAAGTTTAGTATAGACTTGGCAACAAAGCAAAGTAGAAGCGGGGAGTACTCTCCATCCTTGTTCCCGTCTTGGGTGGAGAATTCCCTCCCTGTCCCCGCCATATAAATGGAGAAATATTTTTTTCCATCCTGGAGAGAATTTACTTTTTTATTTTTTAAATTAAAATTTAAAAATATAAAAAATAATAATTTATTATAATTTTACACTTAATAAAATAATAATATAATAAAATTAAAAAAAAACTATAAGAATAAGATAAAATGCATCAAAATAAATTTATTTTGTATGTACAAATAATTAAAATACAATATTGATAATATAATATATATAAAAAATAAAAATATATAATATAATATATATATATATAATAATATATAATAGATATATAATATGTATATCTTATGTATATTATATATTTTTTTTGGTCTCCGTAGAGCGGGGATTACATTTCTCGTCCCCGCCCTACTCCACCTTTCATTCTTGCAGGGAAAAAATTTAAGAAATCTCTATTCTATTCAGGGCTAATCTTGAATCATCACCCCCACTATCGTTTCTAATTTAGTTGGTGTAACATTTTATTCTACATAAATTATTTATAAATAAACATAATATTATTAGTCAAAAAAATTATTTTATTAATTTTACTGGGATTCTAATGCAATCCAACACTATTAAAAGCTTGAAATTATTAACTGTTTCTTGTTAACCAAAAAAAAACAAGGAAAAAAACTTAGCCATCATATGGTGAGAACTTTATGTAGAGTTATGGTAATTTTGGTTTGTTTTGGAAATAATTAAGGGAGTTTGGTTGGAACTTCAAAATCAAAATTAAAAATTGAAATCAAATGAAATTTGAATCGAAATAGTTATTTATTTTTTTAAATTTAGTTCAGTCTAAAATTAGAATCCGATTCTTTGTAAAATTGTTTGAATCATGATAATTAGTATAATAGTAAATTTTAAATTATGTATATATACATACACACAAACATGTATTTATATGAAGTATTTTTATTTTGATAATTCAAAGATTAATAAAAAAATATCATTAATAAATAATTAAAATGCATCATTTTTAAACTTTGTAACTTTTACTACAATAAAAATATAAAGTGCTCTGAAATAGAAAAATAAAAAAATAAATAATTAAGAAATATAAATAATCAATAAATAAATACTTTTTTCTCTGAGATGGATAAAAAAAATTAATTTGATTTTGTGTGTTTTTGGAGATGGATGAAAAGAATTGATAGAAATGAGTTGTTTTTAGTTTTTTTTTATTCCAATGCGAAATCAAAACTGATTAATAATAAAATGATAGAGAATGATTTATTTATTTTTCTGCAATAATAAAATTTTTATTAATCTATCTATTTTATTCAACTAAATAATGAGAATGAGAATATTTTATTTCTTTTACAATTTTCATCCCAAATCAAATACCACCTAAATAGGAATGAAAGTATATATCTCTCATATTTAAGACTCTATAAGTTTATTTTTAACTAATTCATTAATTTTTGAAAAAAAAAACTTAAAAAAATAAGTTATAATGTTTGAATTTTTAATTTTTTTTATTATATATAAATATGCAAACTTGACTATTATATTATTAATTTATTAATTAACAAATATAATTTCATTTATTGTGAATTACTAATTACACCTGAAATTTTTATATAAAAAATTATATATAATTAACACTTTAGTTCAAGTCACTTTAAAATTAGTATAAAATATTGACGGTTAAGAGTTTTATAATATAATAATTTGAAAATTAAAATATATTATGTTTTAAAATAATAATAATAATAATATATTTAATTTTCTAATTGATAATTGGTAAAAAAATTATATGAAAGCTAAAATCATCTATACTTGTTAAAATTGAAACAGATAGGTCAGATAGGTTAGAGAAATAAATTCTTTTATGCAGTTTGGGCACTTGCACATAGTGGACTAAGTATGAAGCCACTGCGTTTTGTAGGAAATGGTGGATGATTAGAATATTATGTTATCAAACTCATAGCACCATCGTATTATATATATACACAAAGTGGAAGAGTCACTACCGGGCATTTCTGTTTCTGATAAACCATTATATATACAGTGTGTTTAAATTTTGTTTTATTTTACTTTTTTTTCTTCTTTTTTTTTTGGCATAGTTCCATAAGATACGTATATGTATTGCGAAATTTGGTGTAAGCATTATAGGCATCATGGAAGATTTTATGGTATACGTGTTGTAAGTGATGATTGTAGTGGGCGGCCATTCTAGAAAAGGTTTGAATATGAATATATCAGCGATGAAGGTGAAGAAGTTTGTCAATTCCCAAACGTAGGAAAATTAGCAAGAGGCTGATAACTTGAGGCTTTTCGCCTTATCGAGTTCAATCTTTTTCTTTTCTTTTTTTTTTTTTTGCTATTTGGCCTTTTAATTTAGGAAGTACTTGCAAAATTGATTTCCAAATATTCCAAAGCATTGCCCATATAAATAACAAAATTATTTCTTGAAGAACAATTAATCATCAAATTTTCAGAAGCCTAAATTGTACTATAAAGAATTGAATTACATTACGGTTTAACATTCAGATAGCTTATACGTACTTGGTTAAAACTCTATTTCCTTGTTTTTTTTTTCTTTAAGATCTCAATAAAATAAAATAAACATTCAATCTGTGAGACTCATCAGACAGTGAATTTAAGAACTAAAGTTTCTTTGGCTGTGCCAGTGCTTGAGGCGTTCAATTGAAGCTTTGCTCTTTGTTGATCAATTTTAAAATTGTAATCTCCGTGGAATAGAGAGGCCTTAAAGTAGCCATTAGAATCTGTTTTGGCTGTGAAGGATTTAGCTTTGAACTCACCCAACAGCTTGTCTACTACATCACCAGTAGGCAAGTTCTTGAAATTGTTTTCTGTCAAACACATCCTATAACATCCTTGCGGACTCCAAGCTGACCAGATTACGATTCCAGCGACTTTCGGGTGGCCGTGTGCCTCCCTCAGGATCTGCTCCAAGTATTGTGCCTAAAGATGAAATCCATCAAGATAGGTTGAATATATAAAAAGGCATTTATATGTTGAAAATAATCATACTTTTAGCATTTTGAAATCATTTTTGTTGCTTCTAATTGCAAATTTGGTCACAAATTTTGTAACCTATTTTCACATGTAGCCACTAAAGAGATTGAAAATCTAGTATAAATTTGAGCAATATTACTAAAAATAAGCCATAAAATTTAACATACATAAAGAAGGTACTATACCTGATTGGGGCTACTTTGAACATCAACTTCTGTAAGCCAAACAGGCAAATTAGTAGCAGCAAGAGTATCAATTGAAGCTCTCATGTAAGGAATATTTGGGGCACCACTACTAAAATGAGACTCAAGTCCAATCCCTAATCTCAGATTTCCATTACCAGGAAATCCTCTGATCTCTCTTAACTTTTGTAAGTACTTCGCCGGGGAAGAATCACCATCTCTACTTTCTTCAATAGTATTATAATCGTTCATAAACAATGTTGTAGTTCCATCAATCTTTGAAGCCAAGTTATAAAACCCAGAAGAAAATTTTTGACCTAACCTGCTCTCGAAGAAATTAAAATGCAAATTCTCATTAACAACATCCCAACCAATAACCCGCCCTTTATATCTTGACATCACTGAATTAATTCTTTTCAGTGATGCTTTAGAAAGATCAGTTGGCGAAAGTGAATTAACCCATCCAGGCTGAAATTTAGGATCATCCCAAACAACATTGTGGCCACGAACTTGAATGCTATTCTTTTGAGCAAATGAAAACAGAGAATCAGAGACAGAGTAATCTTCTTTGCCTTGAGTTGGTTCTGTGCTATACCATTTCAGTTCGTTTTCGAAAACTGTTACTTTGAATCTTGAAGTAAACCAATTTTGATAGGCTGTGTTGGATAAGATGTTCTTGTTTATTGCACAGCCAAATGGGAAACTTGATATCTTTTGTGATATGGAAATTGTAGCATTTGATAAAGGTTTGTTTTTCCTGTCTACTGCTCGGATTCTTACATTTGCCTTTCTAATCTGCAAATAATATGTTCATAATTAGTAGCTATGTTAATTATTGTAATATGGGGATAAGAAATAGTATGAATTAAGGAGATAATTTCAAAAAATTTAATTACCTTTTCTACTGTTTGAACATGATGAGACTTCCATTGTTTTTCAGTGAAGGGTTGTAATGAGATGCTATCCACCCATATTTCGACTGATGTGTTACTGCTCTACACAAATTGTATTACAAATTCACAGTTTATTATATGAACAAGGGCTCTATTAACATTAATAAACTCGATTTTGTCTATTTGTTTTGGATAAATAACATTCATATATATTAGAATTAACAGTATTACCTCAAAATAGAGTTCAGCAAAGCCTGAGGCATCAACAGTAAGGCCACCTTTAAGGATAGACCAGCAATGAGATTCAGCAACAACAGCACCAGCATGTTTACTTCCAGTTGTTGTTTTAAAAACAGCTGATACTGGTATATTAGTTCCTTTACTCACTTGTATCCAAGCTGCATTATAACAAATTAGCTTAATTAACTTTTTAGTGAAAATCATACTAGGTAAGATCACAAGGGTGGCAAAACTTGCCCAATCAAATTTTAGTACAACTATCTTTGGTAAAACTAGAACAGTCTCTTAGCAACTGATTAACATGATCAATGGTTGCTTAATTAATGATTTAAGCTTAATTAGTAATTTAATTATATGAATAACCTAAAACTAATAATAATCACAGATAATTGTTAATGTTTACCTAGTTAATTATCTTAATAGTAAACCGTTAATCAATTTATGAATGAAAATGGATAGTAATACATACCTGAGAAAGTATAGAGCATGTCGTTTTGCAAGTAAAGTTTTTGTGAAGCACTATCATATGGGTTAGTTCTGGAATAAGCTATGATGAATTTGTTGCCACCCAATTCTTTATGCTTGATTTTTGCATTTCCAAAATTTGACCATCCCTTGGACCCATCATTCAACTCTGGGTTTACAATTATTCCTCCTTTATATTGAGGTTTATGAGGACTTGCCAAACACTAAGTGAAAAAATATATTGAAAAACAAATAGGAGAAATTAAAATAATTGTAAAGAAAAAAATAATCAATAAAATTAAAACTTTCTTCTCAGATTGTATATGTATTGCAGTATAAGGCATGTGAATTTAAGGGTAAGAACATTCATGGAATTAAAGTTTTTTTCTTTTTTAATTTGAGGTGTATGCAATCATAACATTTGATCCAACATTTTTTACATTATAAGGCAATTCGATGAAAGTAAATACTAAAAAAATTGGTCTAATTCCATTTTATTTAAATAATAATGAGAATGTCTGTTTCATAATGTAAAAACAACAAAGTAAATACTAAAATTTGGTCTAACTCCATTTCATTAAAAAAAAAAGAGAAAAAAACAACAATCAGAATGTTTATTTCATAACGTAAAAGTGAGAAGTTCAATGATTTATTGCCTATATTTCCTTTAAAGAATTTATGTTGTATTTTTTTTAAAAACACACTGCCAGGAAAAATTTATATGATTATTATCATTATAAATTTAATGATAATTGATGCCTACTTTGATAATTAGCCTTTAAAAATAATAAAAATAAATAAAAAACAAGAAGAGCAATTGAAGGAGACCTTACCTCAATGGAAGCAGAGTAATCATAGGATAAAGCATTAGCATTATATCCTGTAAAATATATGATGTTAATCTTTCTGATTTTTTTTTGGTACAGAATATTGATAGTTTATGTGTTGTTTAATTTGGTAATATGAATAAATAAATAAATATATTCTCCATTAACTTGACATTTAAAAGATATTATTTCCATATTTAAATTAGAGATATGAAATGTACTGCAAAAATAGAGGAAAATATTTTTTTCATAATAATAATTTTTTTCCCTTCTTTTAGTAAGTCGAAATGTTTTCATAGCCAAAACAATATTATTTTAGTTGGTTTTATGATTATCTATTTATTTTTCCTAATTCCATTCTACCTCATTATAATTTCACCTATTTGGACTGTATCAGTTAACCCTTCCTCAAACAAAAGTAAGGAAATCAATCTATATTGCTATTTTAAGAAATTATAAACTTTTTTCATAAAATTTTATATATAGCCTATATAAAAATTATTATTATTATTATTATTATTATTATTATTATTATTATTATTATGCAAGAAGTCATCTACAGCATCGATCTCTCTAACAAATTGAAACTGCAAATGCCAAAAAGGAAAAAAAAAATATCCTTTTAAAAAATATATATCATTACTTTTTTAAAAAAAAAATTCCAAAACAGTTAACCTTTTTCCTTAAAATATTCTTCAAAGTAATTCCTTTTTTTTAATTGAAATTTTTAAGACGACTGTGGCTAGAGTTGAAATAAATGCAACGAAATTTGTTAGAATTTGTTACAATGAAATTTTTGAAAAATAAATACAATGAAATTTGTTACAATGAAATTTTAACTAAAGAAGATCAAAGTTATTAGAATTTGTTAGAATATTAGTAAAGCTTGAGTCTTGGATTACTTAAAATTGAAAATGTCAAATCAAAAAGTCATGAACAAATTCATAACAGAACAAAGAAAAAAAGACATTAAAAAAGAAAAAGAAAGACAAATTTTTAAAGAAAATAGATTAGCATTATTATTATTCCAACCAAAATAAATAGTTCAAAAAATTGACCTATTAAAAGAAAAATACACCATACTGCCAACTGAAGCATATTGTTTTTCTCTGCAGAGTTCATTTTTTTTTACCCTGAAAAAAAAATAAATAATAAATAAAAGAAAAACTGAGTCATCTGATCAATAATATATATAGTAATCAATAAATGTATGATTATCTTATCATATATTTTAATTTGTGATTAACAGATATATGCAAGAAAGAATGGAAAAAGAGCAAGAAACCAATAGAGTTTTGGAAAAGATATAATACCAAAATTAAAGAATAGATTTTTAATGGCATTAGTTGAAGCAAAATGCACAATTCTATTTGTAGAGATTAGAGAGGTAGAGAGAGGATATTCATGAAAGATATTGAGATTTTATTTTTTTTAAAAAATTAATTTTTTAAATTTTTATTGCATAATGAATTATTTCGTTACTGATTTTAAATGTAATGATTTAAATTTTACAAAAATAAGAAACGAAACAATTCATCTTAATCTTTATTTATATAGGATTAAACATTTGTCCTAATTAAGACCAAAATTTAAAGGGTCATTAAATCCATTACTCTACAACTATAGCAAATAGAGAAATTAGTGCATGAAAAAGGACATGAAATTTTTTGCATTAATTATTAAGATCAATAATAAAGAAAATATATGATTATAATAATAAATATTATTACTATAAAATAAATAAAGATCATTTATTTTACATAATTACCCCCACTAATCAACTGAGAATCAATTCGAAATATTTGAAATAATAAAAAAGATTCGATTTTCCTTTATTTTATAGACTATTACTTCTTAATTCATTAATTTTAACTAATAAATCAGAGCATGAAACTTTATATGAAATAGAGTTCAGTGGTTGAATTTTTATTTTTATTTTTATAGCGCAAGGAAATTAGAAATTCAATTTCTAACATTGTTTTCTTCTCCTAAAAATTCGAAGGGATTAAATCTTTTAATCTTAAAAATGATTTTGATACTTAAATGATATGTCTTTGTTTATTTTGATAAATTTGGAAAGGAATTTCAGGCACTATTCCTGTTACTTTTCATAGGTATAATGTAACTTATAAAAGGAAGTTTACAACTTAATTCAGCAACTTAATATGTGGTTGCATCCCCGTTAGAACTTGAATTATTGTGATAACAGTAATATATATTGTATTTTTCCCTTTTGGTGTAGAATTATATATTGTTTTCACAAGTATTATTAAATGCAAAACATTAGATAATTCTCATTTATATTTTTTTAGAAATTATTAGTTGGATGGGACAAGCTGAGCTAGCAGCTCCTTCAAATAATAATTGGCCACTGTATATATTGGAGAGTAGGTCTCTTCCATAAAATAAAATAAAATCTTACCTGCGTCCATTCAGTGTAAAAAAAATATACGAAGAAAAATATATATTAATATTTTTTTTTCAATTGATAATAAATGAAACATAAGAATCATATCAATTAAAATATCTTAATAAATTATTAGTTATTGATATGTGAAAAATTCTAAGATGGATCTGGTCTATATCCTCACTCATGGATTAGTCCAATCATAAACCGTGATTTAAAAAAATTAATTTAAATTATTTTTTTAAATATTATAATTTAAATTAAGATTTTTGATTGGCCTGGTCTATGAATAGGGATATAGACTAAATTCATGGTAGAATTTCCCTTGATATATATAAGCTTATAAGATAAAAATTACCTTGGAAGAAAGCAAAAATTTTCTAATTTTGGAAGGGAACCTTAGAGCTTCAACTTCACTTGAAAATTTTTTAAATTATATTATAGACCTAATAAGAACTGAACACATGTTACGTAATTGTATTATCTCTTTCATTGAACAGATGAAGAAAATGCAGTATGACAGTGAAATTAAAAGAAAAATGCAGAAGTAAACATAAATAGGTATATGACATAATAATAAATAAATTAATGCAAAGGTTTGGCTTTCTTTTATACCTGTCTTCAGATTGATGTAAACTTAAGATAAAGAGATCATTGTATTAATTTTGGATTTCAATGGCTGCAAAAAGAAAGTGCTGATTTTCCCTTTTGACAGGGGAAAGATGAAAGATTAAACACTTTATTCTGTTAACACTTTCTTTTTGGCGGACAATGAAATTCAAATCATAAGCAAGAAAAAAAAAACATGATTTATATATATATATATATATATATATATACGTTTTTCGTATGATTTTGCTTCGAAATATAGAAGTTGCAAAGAAATTTTATTAGGTTGTTGTCCTTAAGCTAAATATTTTGAGGTTATTAATTGGGCTAAATTATACGAACCCCTTATTTTAAGAATGAAAATAGCAATTATAGATGAATTGAACGGCATATATACATGGGAGATAAATTATTTGCTCTTAAAGTAGATGAACAGTAGTTGAAAAATATGAAGAAGGTGAAGAAAAGAGGACCGCAAGTTTAAGGAAAAGAGACTTCACAAGAGACTATATCAATCCGCATTTCATTAGCGGTATAAAATAATTTAAAAATTTTCTGTTATGATGTTTAATTTGAAATGATGTAAAAAAAATATATAGTGAATATAATATATGCTTACATTCACCAAACAAAATTCATTAATTAATCTAGATAAGTACAAAATTTAGAAAATAGAACAATGCTTAAATCTTTGAATCTAAATTCACCCATAGAGTATTTAATGACATCATAATTATAACACCCTTATATGCTACGTACATATAATATATATATTCAGTATATATAAAATATATATATATATGGTAAAAAATATCATAATCCAATTTAATAAAAAAAAGTTATTTTTCAAATTTAAAATCTTAAATACTTTAAAATATATATTCAAATAACAACTAAAATATTATCATAATTTTTAGATACTAAAATAAGCATTTTTCATAAAAAAAATCTCTAAAAAAAATTCGCCAGAATTTTATCTATAATTTAGACATTCTCAAATTAAAAACACAACACAACATGCATAAAAACACTCCCAAATAACACAAAAATATATTTCATCTATTATTCTCAATATCTCCGTATTTTCTCAAAATATTTATACACTTTCATTTATCTACGTATCAAAATATATACAAAACTCACATCATAATTTTTTTTATCCAAAATATTCTTTTTAATTTATAACATATATGCTCTGAAAATATAATATAATATACATAATCTCCAAAATATACGATAATATAAAAATATATATATGCTGACAGTCGGCACTGATTTCGAAGAAGCAGCCAAAACAACTCAAGCAAACTCAAAGTTAGACCCGATTCGGTCTAGACGAACTCTCCTGCTCTACTGGATCTACCCTGTCATATGCGTGATGAGTTTCAATTGCGCTAAACCAAAAATCTAGCGATACAAACTTTAATAATAATAAAGCTCAAATGCAAAACCAATGCACAATGCATATGGATATCATGTCTCATATCATTTCATTTTTAACATATTTCTCAATTATTTCACAATTCGCAATTTACATAAAAATAAACACAAGCATGAGGTCAAAGGATCTAAATGTTATTCAAATTTTAGAGTTACTGTTTTGATCCATATTGACACCCGAAGGCAAGTGACGTCCAGTGTCTAGCCCGAAGGCAAGTGACGTCCAGCGTCTAGCCCGAAGACAAATCATAGTGATGCTCAGCATCTAACCTGAAGGCAAGTGATGTCCAACGTCTGGTCCGAAGGTAAATTATAGTAATGTCCAGCATCTAGCTCGAAGGTAAATAATGAGGATAACCTCATAGGCATGTTGTCAAATACAAAACTCTGAAAATTAAATAACATACTAGGCACACAATTAATTCATATTTCTCATTATCAATTTCTTTCTCATTTTCTCATAATCAAACTAGACACGTTATCTTATTTTCACATCTTTTTCTTAATTTTCTCATTTATAGCAATATCAATTCATCACATTTCATTCTTTCATCACATTGCATCATATTTTACTTTGGAACTCATCACCCAAATATTTTAGATAATTTCACATAATTTATATATGATTCACATTTTATGCACTTTAGCCATTACTAATGGCTTTTTAACAATGCCCTTAATGCATACACAACAAATAGCATTACCCAAATACTTTGGATCATTTTCACATAATACCCGCATTTCACATTTTACATAATTTAGCCATTAACAATAGCTTTTCATAATGAATTTAATATATATATGATATTACACATATCATAACACATTATTCATACGTGTTCCATGTATTAAGTAACTTAACACATTTTTCAATCCAAAATGTGTTAAGTCCAACGTAATGCAAATATGTCCAATTCATCCAAAGTTTATACTTACCTCAAATGACAATCAAAAGCAAGCTTAAACACCCTCTAATTCTTCTCTTTCCACTTGCCCTTCAATACTAGGATGGGAAAAATTAACTTTTCTCAATGGCTATACCAAATATGATCATAAATAATCATTTAGTATCACATTCTAAGGTATTTTCAATCTTAAATCATAATTAAACATCATTCAAACAACAATTCCAAAGTTAAGGCTAATCTCACTTTAGCTTTGGAATACCATACTAACCAATTCGATTTGATATTTTAAGTTTATTTATATTATTAAAAACATATTTTATTTAACATGTTTAAACAAATTATATTATAAAAACTCACACTTATGACCAAAATCCTAAAATGACATAACCTTCCCCCATTAAACGTTTTTCTTTCCAACTCAATCCATTTATCATTTCAAACTTATATTCATCACTTTTATCACTAAAGAACATACTTAAACCAATAAAATTAAACAATTTAACAACTTTGAAAAATCATTTTTGTAAAACCCTAAATCAACACTTACATTCTCAAACTCCAATCAAACTCAATCAAATTCAATATTTGACTTTAAAATACTTATTTATGCATCAAAATAACTCATTTTAGAATCAATTTGCATAATTAAAACCCATGGTTTCTCAAACCCTAAAAATTCATAACCCTAAATTCTCTCTTTTCACCAATCTTTAATCAAACTCAACCATTTCTTCAATCCAATCTTAAAATCATTGATAACTACCCACAATAACTTCATTCATACCAAAATAAACAATTAAACCATACTACATCAAAAATTTAATTCACACATATTCAATCTTTCATGAAATTTCGAGAAAAGATGTTGAAAACTTACTAAATTTGGTGAAAATTACCAAAAATTCACTTGAAACTCTTAAATCCTTCAATTTGTGGAGTTTGGAAGAAGAAAAATCCTTTGCTATGAATCCATGGAGGTTTAGCCTAGGAGGAAGAAGAAGATGATGAAAATAACTTTTGATTTTTCTCTTTCCTTCCACTTTTAATTTCAACCATATATATATATATATTATTTAATTTAATAATTATTTATTTATTTATTTATTTAAAAGTTTAAAAATCCATCTTCTATTCAAAAATAAATTATTTTTACATTATTTTTTAAATTTTCTATTTTCAAAGTATATTTATCGAAATGTCATTGGACTTTAACTTTGACTTTTAAAATTTTGACTTTTATTGACTTTATATATACTATGTATATTTTACATATATATCACATATATATTTCACTTTTTCATTTAAAAATCTCCCATTTTTCATTTAAAATTATTTATTTAATTTATACAATTATTTTATAATTTATTTTATTAAATTTTTAAAAATTAAAAATTTTTAAAATTTTAAAATATTACAATAATTACAGAAGAATTGACAAAATAATTATTTTTGATAAAAAAATACTATATTAATTTACAAATAATTCACATAAAATAAAATATTTATCCCATTAAACTTTACCGACTAATTAATAAAATATTTTAGAGAAATTTACGTCCTGTATGATTTTTTTCGCTTAATTTCAAAGATATGGGCCCCTTGGATTTTTATTTTAAAAATACGGCTTTTTCATTTTTTTTAAATTAACTTTTGGACATTAATGTTTCTTTTTTATTTTTGTAATTTTTTTTATTTTTTTTGCGATTTTATTTTATTTATAATTTTTATTTAAAAAATGTTTATGTTATTTTTTTAATATACATATAAAAAAATAAATATATACATAGCATATACACAATATATACAAAATACACACTCAACAATATAAATTACATCTATAATAGATCAATAATACATCTATAATAAATCTATAATATATCTACATAATATTTTTAATATTTTTTAATTTTATTTTTTATTTTTAAAACATCCACACAATATTTATATAATATTTACACAATATTCAACAATTTTTACTTTGAATATACACAACTTTAATAAAAACATAGTATATGTCCAATATCTACAGCATAACTATAACACATTTGTAATACATCTATAACATGTCTACATAATATCTGCATAATAAAATTATGTGTATTTTTTATTTTGTTCATGTGTATAATATGTAAAATTTATTTAAAAATAAATTTAATAATTTTTTATTAATGTATTTTTATATATTTTATTTTTTTTACTTTTTTAGTGTTGTTTATTTTGTTATAATTAAAATTAAAATTTTTTCTTTTTATAAAAAATTATGATTTTTATATGATGAAAAATAATTTAAAATATTAATTTTTATTATTTTAATATATCTTTTTCATTTAATATTGAAGTTTGAAAAAAAATAAAAATTTGAAGTAAAATATTGATTGTATTGAGAGAAGATGTATTTTTAAAAAAAAATTATTTTATTGAGGAATGAGATATTTTTAAAATTTTATACCAACTTTTTATAAAAGTGTAAATATTTTTAACTTATGCAGTATTTTTGTAATAAAAGTTATTTTTTTAGGTAGTTATATAAATGTTTCAATATTTTACCTAGAAGAAAATAAAAAAATTATTAGAAAAAGAAATTACAGGGTCTTATATCAAAAGATAATTATACTTCTGCTTTATAATATGGTAAAATAAAGAATAAATTTCATAAGAATAGTTCATGTATTACTTAAATTTTTTTAATAAAATTATATCGTAATAAAATAATTTAATATTTTTCTTAATCTATTTTTTCAGCCTTTTGTTATATTTTTAAATACGTCAATATAATCTTTTTCAATAAAATATAATATCAGTACTATATATGTAAAATACATTCCCAGTAATCAATTTTCCTAGTAATTTTGTAAATAGCCTACTAATGTATATATTTACCACTGTCAAAATAAGATTAAAAATTATATCATTTTTAATTGGCTCTCTAATATACTATAATTGGCGCCTTAGAAACAAAAGCTCACAATTCAAATATTAGACAAAAACTAATTATATAATTGAACAAAAGCCATAAAATTTCTCTTTTATCTCTTCTATTACTCTTTTTTATAATGCTTTACTTACTATTAATCTTAATAATAATCCACATTCAATTAGAAATAACATTAAAATAAGAATTTTACTTTATATCAAAATTATTTCTCCACTTAATTTAGGGCATTTCCCACGTATAAAATAGGAAAAAGTTCTATTTTTAAATTTCATTAGAATTTTGAGTTATAATTGTAGCATTTTCTAGTTTTTTCATTTAAAATTAAAGAATATATATGTATATATATATATATATACATATATATATATTTCATGACCATTCAGAAAAATAGAAATAAAAAATCTATCTTTATTTGTCCTAAAAAAATCAAATATTCTTCGCTTGCAATGATAAAGTTGTTAGATGGTGACATTTGGTAAAAGTGAAAATAAGGATTGAAAATTTAAATATTAAATAAAATAAGTCATATAATTTTTAATTGTAATTTTTTTAAAAAAAATTTAATCACTTACTATATTCAAATGTAATATTTAATAAGTTAAAAATTTTAAATAATTTTTAATTAATCAAAGTTTTTAAACAAATGTTATCAAATAAATTAAAACCACTAGTTGCTGAGAAATTTAATTTTAAGTAACACTAGTTAAGTAGTCTCATTAGCACTTATGCACATCGAGACTCGAGACACATTTGGATAGATTCTAGTTCGGACAGATTCATCCTCTTTATATTATAATACTAAAAAAAAAAAGTCTCATTAGCACTTTCATTTGAATATGTATATCAGATTGCCAGCGAGCATAATGAATTGCCAATCCAAAATAATTAATAATTTTTCTTCATTTTTACTTTCTCCATTCTAAAATATTTATTGTCTTAAGGATTTTTATTTTACAAAATCTTTTTCATTTTAAAATTTCAATAAATATTTATTTATTTTTCTTAACCTTATCTTCTTTGTATTTCTCCAATAAATATTTAATTTAACTATTTTTATTTATTTATGTCAAATCGATAATTTAATTTTTTTTATCTTAGTATTATCATTAATTAATATTTTTTAGTTTATATGCCGAACTTTTTCAATCCATTTAGATGAAGTTTTGATATAATTTCATAAAATGTTATATGATTTAATTTTTTATTTGTCATGACTTTAATTTTCTTGAAATAATTATTCATATTAATTTCATGATTTAAAAATTATAAATTTCAATAAATTTCCAACTAAATGGTTTTCCACAATTTTAAAATTTTATTTTTCAAAATATATTTAACAAATTTGTTAGATACTAAATATATTCTTAGTCTATTTTTTAATTTTATAATCTATTAAAATATTACAAAATAACATTAAATTAAATAAAAAGTTTATTTAGTAATATTATATCACATCATCATTATAAATATCATAAACAATATTTACATTATTATAGCACATAATACCATATATTATTCATATTACCAATCATTTAAATAAAATCTTAAACATGAATATTTTGAAATATGAAAGAAAATAATTGTAAAATATATCAACTAATCACGAGGTATATAAAATATGGAATTGGTAAATAATATTTGCTTTTACGACAAGTTGATCAGTTGGATAGTAAATATAAACTTTGGAAAAAGAAGCAACAAAATGAGGAAACAATGATCACAAAATGTTAACCAAGAATCATGAGGCTTCAATTCAAGTTGTGATTTCATCAGTTATAAACAAATTGTAATTTTCAATTTTTTAAAAAAAAATCAAAATATAAGGGACTTTTCTTTAAAAAAAAGTGTTCATTGAAAGATAGAGATCATATTTTACTTAATATTTTCTTTTATGAATTACTTAATAATAAAGGCGGGCGAAGTATATGAAATTTTGTACGTGATCATATTTTATTATTTCAATATTTTAAAAATATCATGATTTAATTTCATAATCTTAAATAGTAAATGAAAATAAACTTAAATAATAATTATATATTAAAATTATGAAATTTTATTATAGTCTTTCTTTAAAAATATAATTGGTTTTAATATATATATATATATAGACAAGATTTCCCTTTGAAGAAATGCTTTATATATATAGTTTATTATGCATGGAGATCACACACTACAAGCAAAAAAGGGATTTGGCCTTCACTTGCTTTCATTTGAAAAAACAATCAAGAAGACAAAATAATAAAAACATAGACAATTTAGAAAAAAAAATACAAAACATTATCAGTTACTAATTCAGTTTTTCATTTCTAATTGTTATTTATTAAAAATAACTTTTAAAAATTAATAAAATAAATAAAATAACACTGTGTAGTTCAATTCTCTTTTATTGTATCAATTTGTTTCTTTGACGATGGAATTACCATATTTTTTTGTTCTACGAGTTATATATATTAGGGATGATTAAAAAAACTTGAAAACTTGAAAATCAAATCGAATTTAGTAATTAAATAAAAAAATTTTGGTTAATTAGTTTAATGGTTTTAGATTCAATTCAGTTATATATATATATATATAGATTATAAACTAATGGTCATATAAATCATGTGTGTGTGTTTCTAAAGAGTAATCCACTATTTGAATTGATGATTAAGTGTATTTTAGTTATGCAAGAAGTTTAAAAGAAATAATTTGTCTTTGTTTTATTCTAAATTAGTTATTGTATTATTTGTTGAGTTATTAACTGTTAATAAGTATGTTCTTTAATATTGTTTATTTATACTACTGTTAAAAGTTTAAACTACACTACTTAATTTATTATTATTATTATTATTTATAAATCATCGTTTCATAATCAAGCCGATTAGAATCACAGAAGCAATAAATTTCTTTTTACTAAATTTTAATACTGCATAATATCCAAAACTTATTAAACATGAGACTTCTAATTAAATTAGAATAATTTTTTACTAACTACTTTATATACTCGGTGTAACACGTAGTTTAATTTATTGGTTTAGATAGATGAAATGTGTCTCCATACTCTTTAGGAAACATATAATTAATGATATGAATAGTAAAATAATAAACTGAATTTCAATTGACTTATTATTTGAATTATTAAATTAATTGACACTTGAATTTAAATATAATTGGTAATTGTCAATTAATTAATAACAATTTAAAATTGTTTTGTTCCTTTTTTTCTTAATAATGTCCAAGAAAAATTACATTGATTTTGTAAGTTTAATGGTTATATATAAATGGAAAATGAAATTCAAATTTAAAATGATAAATATTATAAAAATTAATTTTTTTTTGTAAATAATATTAGTCTATATCGTGATTCTTTTGGTCTTCTCATACGTTTTTTCCACTCACACACACACACATATATATATAATTTTTAATATATATTATATATAATTTATAAAATTATATATATATATATATAATTTTGTAAAATTGACAATTTTATATCCTTCCAATATATCCTAAAATTATATATATAATTGTATACTTTTAAATTAAAATTAAATTATATTTAAATTATATACTTTTAAATTATAAAATTATTTATAAATTATATGAAATTAAAATTATATATATAATTATACCCTTTTTATAAAAGTATATATTTTTAATATGTCCTTTTGAATTATATATATTAATAATTTTTTAGATATTAATTTTTGACTTTTATTAAAATTTTATAAATAAATTAATAGATCTAAGAATTAAAATTAAAAAAATATGTAAAAAAATTAATAAATAATATTAAATTTTGATTGAAAAGTTTTTTTAAATAGAAATATATAGCAAAAAAAATTTTAATTTTATTATAATATTAAATGCTCAATTTGAGCTTCAAATTGCCTAAATTTTTTTTTTTTTGAAAAAAAATTTTTTTTTTGAAAAATTTACTCTCTATCGCCTAATGTTGCAAATACGGTATTTATAGGGCGTTGCCTTTTCCATTAAACCATGGCGCATGTGTCAGGTTTTAACATTTTGAGTGTAACTGGGTCGAAATTAACGTTATGCTTATATTTATATTCATGCAAAAATATTAAATTTGTATTTGTATTTTTTCTTAAAAAAATTTATAAAGTGAGATTTCAAAAAAGTAAAATTTGATCCTCTAATAGTAAGAGAGAGTAATTTATACTTATCATTTCTAAAAAATTTACTTACTTTATCTTTCCTAAAATTTATTTTTTGTATTAATTATTGCTCAAGTGTATACTTTTTTAATAATTTCATCCTTAATTTCATTTTTCGTCTGCTATGTTTTTTTTTTGAAAGAGTAAAACAATATCATTACTCAAGGAAAATGATCCAAAAGACAAGGGGGAACATACTCCCAAACTTGTAACCGAGCATAATGGTGAGAAGCCCTAGCTAACAAATGAGCCCTACCATTAGCATGCCTACGAGTCCAAACAATTTGTAAATCCTGTCTGGAGTCCAAAATGGATTTACAATCAGCAATCACAACACCAAAAGAAGAGAAATCATCCAACAAAGATTTTAAAGCAAAGAAAACAATCTGAGAGTCAATATAAATAAAGCCATTCCCATCCCAATAATCACGCACGTGGAGGAGACAGAAACGAAGAGCAATGGCTTCCACCACCTCAGGCAGTCCACCACCATCATAGAAACCAGAAACAGCTTGTAGAAAATAGCCTTCATCATCCTCAAACACACATCCGAAGCCAGCAAGGCCAAGATTAGCAAAAACTGCTCCATCAACGTGAACATGCCACGCATTGGAATTGTTGACAAGCGAAGCATCCAACCTGGACAAACCACAACTCTGGACAGCATTCCTTTGGTCTTGAGCCAATCGCCATTCATGCAAGAAATTACAAGAATTGGTAAAGATAGCATGTTGTGATAAAGACTCTTGTTTCCATAGCTTCCTGTTACGAGATTGCCAAATAGACCACCCGATTATTGCAAATTTTTCCACAACCTCCATTTGATTGTCTTTCACAACCTGTTCAAAAAGATCAACAAAATTGGTGTTAGAAGATAACCCTACAAAGCCCGCCATCCTCCAAACACCAATGATACAAGGACACATCAACAAAGCATGTTCAATAGTCTCTCCTTCCATACACCAAGGACAATGATTCTCCACATTCACACCCCTCCTCCTCAAATTGTCGTTAGTAGGAAGGATCCCACGCAAGGCCCGCCAAAGGAAATCCCTCACTTTAGGAGGAACACTTAAGCTCCAAACAAACTTCCAAAAATCACCACCCACCTGATCTACCCTTCTACCCAAAAAACTCACCGCCACCTCGTAACCACTCTTTACCGAATAGATCCCTCGTCTATCAAAATGCCATATTAATTTATCCTCCGTTTCAACAATGCCAAGAGGAACTTCAAGAATGGCCTCCACATCTCTAGGATGGAAAAGATGAAGGAGCTTCTCCAAATCCCATTTTCTACGACCTGGAAGAAACAGTTCATTAACCTTCAAAGAAGAGTTGATCATGTTAAACTCATTATTAACCATAAACTCATCTCTAGGTAACCAAGGATCCTTAACCACATTAATGCTCTCCCCATTACCCACTCTCCACCTAACTCCTTGTTTCAACATCGCAATTGAGGCCAAAATACTCTTCCAAATATAACTAGAGCTTCTTCCTAGTTTAGCATCAAAAATACTACCATTCTTAAAATATTTTGCTTTGAAAACTTTGTAGAAAAGAGTATTCGAATTGGAGATAAGCCTCCACCCTTGTTTGCCTACCATAGCCATGTTAAAACAATAAAGATCGTTAAAGCCCATACCACCTTCCACCTTCTTACCACAAAGCCTATCCCAAGACAACCAATGTAAGCTTCTTCCTCCCTCCTTTTTCAAGTTCCACCAAAATTTATTCATTAGCTTCTGCAACTCATCACAAATACCACGGGGTAAGAGAAACACACTCATACAATACGAGGGAATAGATTGAGCCACAGACTTGATTAAAACTTCCCTACCCGCCCTAGACAAAAAGCGATGAGACCACCCATTCAACCTCCGCCACATCTTATCTTTAAGGAAATTAAACACATGCTTCTTACTTCTTCCAATCATGCAAGGTAGACCCAAATACAGCCCATTCTTCATAGAGACCGAAACTCTCAAGCAACCAGAAATACCCTCCCGAACCTCCTCCCGAACATTTGAGCTGAACAATATACTAGACTTATCAAAATTAATGGATTGGCCAGATGCCATCTCATATGATAACAGGATATTTCTGACATTATTCGCTTCCCTCATAGAAGCCTCAAAAAAGAATAAGGAATCATCAGCAAAAAGAAGGTGAGACAGCTTCGGGCACCCTCTACCCACACTACCCCCATGAATAATACCTCTCCTTTGAGCATCAGAAAATAATAATGAAAGACCCTCAACACATATTAAGAACAGGTATGGAGACAAAGGGTCTCCTTGCCGAAGACCTCTCCCAGGACAAATAGGGCCAACCACATCATCATTCACCAAAACAGAATACTTGACACTAGTAACACACATAGCCATCCAATTAATCCACACATCACAAAAACCCAAGGATCGTAGCATATTAAGAAGAAAATCCCAATTCACCCTATCGTAAGCTTTAGAAATATCAATTTTGAGAGCACATTGACCTTTACCCCTTGAACAACGCTCCATATTATGAATCATCTCGAATGCCACACAAATATTATCGGTGATCAAACGATCAGGTACAAAAGCAGACTGGCTCTCAGAAATAATTTTGGGCAAAATTCTCTTCAATCTATTAGCAAGCACCTTTGACAATATTTTATAGATCACATTGCACAAAGAAATAGGACGGAACTGGGACAATGTAACAGGCACATCAACCTTAGGAATCAAAACAACCAAAGTATCAGAAAGAGAGTCAGGTAAAATACCTTGGTTGAGCCAAGTACGACAACCAGCCACAACGTCTTCCCCAATAATGTGCCAAAATTTCTGAAAGAAAGCTGGGTTAAGACCATCCGGTCCAGGCCACTTATCAGGGTGCATCTGAAACACAGCAATCTTAACCTCCTCACTACTAAGAGTTGCCGTAAGAGCCACATTATCTTCAATCGAGACCCTATTTTGAACCAACCCCAAAATACTTCCACCGTCAGAATCGATACGATGGAACAGGGACGTGAAGTAGTCCCAAACAAGAGATCTAATTTCCTCCTTCGTCTTAGCTTGGAACCCATCCTCTCTACGTAAACTGTCAATAAGTTTCCTGCGTCTTCTACTCTTTATTTTTGCATGAAAAAATTTGCTATTTCGATCACCATGAGCATACCAAAATTGTTTCGCCAATTGACGTCGACGAAGGTCTTCCTGTTGCAATAAGTTAACCCATTCCTGTTTATGATGAAATTCCAGAGTTGTCCCAATAGTTAGATTTTCCTTCTCAACCAGCCTCTGTAAGTAGCGTTTTTTCCTCCAAAAAGCCGAATTTCTAGCCCTTCCCCAAGTCTGTAAACTTTGAGCACAGGTAAACAATTTCGACTCCACATTTCCTGGACTAAACCTCCACGCCGTTTCCACCACGTCAAAAACACCTTCATCCGCAAGCCAACCATTATCAAAACGAAAACGTTTCTCTGTTCCCCTCACCATCGTATCATCAGTATCCACAACCAAGGCATCATGATCAGAAATAGGAGTGACAACCAAACGATTCGTCTGCTATGTTAATGGTATGTTAGTTGTAATTTTATATGGTACCATCTAGACCGTCACATAAATTGTCACATTATTCTAATTTAAATAATTATTTTTTTTATTTTTTTAAAATAAATAATTGACATCCCTTCATTTAAAAAAAAGTTGGGAGAGCCGAGACTTGCTGGACAGCGGAGCTAGTCCCAAACCCATTCTCATTTCTTTGAAGAAGTGAGATTAGGCCTTCATTTTTTAGCACCATTGTGGATGCTTTAAGGTCCATTGAGCGGATTAAATCAAAATACTTTTATTATTCTAATTTCAATTTTTTTTACTTTTCTATTTCTATAATTTATTTTTTTTTGTATTTAAAAAAAAGATTTCTTTTATTTAATAATATAAAAAATAAAGAAAGAAATAAATCAAAATCTTCAAAATTATTTCTTTTACATATGCATTTACAAAGAAATAAATAAAATATTTTTTTATATAAATTATTATTTTAGAATCAAGTTGGGTAAGATCACGAGGTGATAAAACTCTTTATACTGAGTTTTAATGCAGCTGCATATGTAGGACTCAAATTCAAAACCTCTAATTAAATTAGATTAATCTCTTACCAACTGATTTATGCACTCATTGATAAATACTTCCTTTATGAAATTTATTATCAAAATAAAAAATATTCATATAAATATAAGTAATAGTTCAATAAGTGAAAATTTTTAAATTTGAATATTTTCATCCAAAATTATGTTAAAAATTTTATTATTTTGAATAAAAATTATTAAAAAAATTATAATACTTTCAATTAATTAAATTTGTATAAAATAAAAAAATTAATATTAAAAAATAAAACATTCATATACAATAATTATTAATAAATTATAGTATTAAATCTATAAAAATTTCTTTTGATATTCTTTGAGCATAAGTTTTAAATATAATATTATCATAATAAGAATATAATTAAAAAAATAAATAAAATTTTAATTCAAAATTTATTTCAAATAAAATTATATAAAATTCAATTGAATTATATATTTTAAGTTATACCATATCAAATTACATGAAATTTATTTGTAATTGAATTCTATTATTTAAATTCATTTATTTCAAACATAATGATAGTGTTGGATTTGTAGAAATTTAAGAAATTACATACTGTTGGAAAATTAAAATTGGCAAATAATTTTTTTTTAATGAATTGGCAAATAAAATTTAAAAAAAAAACAGTAGGTGTTTGTTTTTCTCACTAGGCCTAAATACACTAAAATAAATTATTGTTTTTGAAACAAATAGAGACAGTCCATGTAGCTTGTTGGTAATAGCTCCCAAAACAATTATCAAGTCACTCGGGTTTGAATTTGGTTGAAGGAGACGTGAGAAATGGTGACGGTGAGGTTATTTCAAAATGTCACTTTATTTATTTATTTTTTATGCCTTTTGTAATATTCTTCAGTTTTAGTGTTAGAGCACTTGTATACCAGCATAACATCATACTCATACATCGCATGATATTGTTTGTGACTGATGATTGACAATTGTATGCAATGGATCTTATTGAAAAGGTGTATGTGTAATGATGTTGAGTTACATAATATTTCTGTTATTGGTTACAGAGGTACAGTATATTAATATTGTTATGGATTGGAAAAATGAACAGAGATAATGTTATACTCGATTGATTAACACTGATATTGACTGGGTTGAGTGCTAAGCGCTATTCATTGATTTTGTTTTGGTTATCTGATAATTGGTTTTTATTTAATGAACTCCAAATAGATCAAACCTGGAATGGTCATTAGTACTTGGTATCTTGTGGTTATGGCATGATCAACCATAACGACACATACTAAGTAGACGATACCATCCGGATTTGTGTATAACTATTGTAATGACAGTTTTTGATGGATAATGATTATGTTGGATTCAATTGCGTGGACGCAATTACTTTAAGGGGGTTAGATTGTAAAACCCTTGGTTTTTGAACGATTTTAAGTCTAGGGGCAAGATAATCATTTTGTGTCCTCGTATGTTGTTTGAACATAATTTGATGGTTTGAATGTCTTTTTGATACTCAGGACGACGAGACGGTCGTTTTGAGTATAATATTGTATTTTTGGGTGCCGAGGGTATTTTCGTCATTTTTAAATTTTTTGTCGTTTTCGGTATTTTCGGATATTATTATGCGTAAAACATATTTATAAATTATTTTTGATTAAAATTTGAAGTTAAAAATAAATTTGAGTTGATTTTGTGAATTTTATGGTTTTGGGTAAATTTTTATGAAAATAAATACTTTTGGGGTGTTTTTAATTAAAATAAATTAGATTGGGGGTAAAAGTATAATTTTGAAGAGTTGCTTTCCTATAAATAGGCCTAAAATCAGATGGGATTAGGATTTTGGTCTTCTATTTTAAGGTGTTTTAAAAAAAGGGGGAGAAATTAGGTTTTGGGAGCAAAAACAGAGGAGCCGTCGTTTTGGCACTGTGCGCGTGACGAAGGTGGTGTCGTTCGGCGAGTGGCTAACGTCGTTCGGTGGTGAAGCGCGAGCTAGGGACTTCGTCATTTGGAGTCTCGTGTCCCGTCGTTTTGCGTGGCGTGGCGTGGCTCGCCTGGTCGTTTTAGCCAGTGCTCTAGCAGCTCGATTTTCGAGTTTTTGGGTGTTTTTGAGATTTTTTTTTATTCCTTTTGCATTATTTCGACTTCCATTTGATTAGTTCATATTCCTATCATATTGGGTTGGTATTTTTCTTACTTAATTTGGCTAAATTCGAATTATTATTTAATTAAATTGATTTTTTACAAAATAGGTTAGGTTTTGGGATTTTTATTGTTTTGAGGGATTTTGGTATTGAATTAATTTATTGGGCTAGTATGTTGGGTTCTGAAATTTGATGAATGTATTGAATTAGGGTTTGATTGAATTGATTTGGGTATTAGGGTTTTTGAATTAATTGTTTTCTTTGAGTTTTTGGATGATTTAATTTTCTGCTGAAGTTTGATGTTAGTGCTGTATGTTGCTCAATTTTTAATTAAATATTGGAACATGATAAAAATCTAAAATTTGGATATGTGGCTCAAAATTGAGTCTAGTTTATGAGAAAAATAATTTTTGGGATTTTGGAGCATCGTATATTTCTGGAAAATTCAAGTTTGCTACTGTTGTCTGACGAACTGTACTGTAGATGCGATTTCATCATCTGTAACTTTCAAAATTCATATTAAAATGTGTAAAAATGTTTTAGATTTGATTTTCATATATGTTAAAGTTCTGGAAGTCTAATTTACAAGAAAAATATGTTGGGTTATGTTTCTGTTGTTATATTTTTGAAATAATTAGATCTTTCTACTGCTGTCAGTATACCTTGTGAGCTGTATACTGTTATGAATAAAAATTGGTTGAGGAACTTCTAAGTCTCGAAAAGTTATGAAATTTTGGTAGGATGCTTTTCAGATATCAAATTAACTTCTGGTTGAAAATTATAAAATTTTCATATACTGGTTAATTGTTTTGAATTTTACAAGTTGACACTCGTTGTTCAGGTTTATCGGTAAAATTGTATTTTGTGAATATTGAATATTTAAGTAAGGTATTTGATAAATTTAAATTGTAAGAACTTTTTAATGATATTTTATATTCTGGAAAGCAAGTTTAAAGGTGTGGTATTATGATGGTTAAGTTATGATTGGTTGACAAAAAGGTTTAACCTTGTTATGGAAACTATTGAATTGTGTGCATTCACGTCATGCATTCCCATTTGCACTTGCATACATTTGTAAGGATGGTTGTTAATTGATGGTTAATGGTTAGGCGGTGGTCCAGCAGCACCTCAGACTTAGGGTGGCGGATTGCTTAGCTGACTGTTAGACCAGGTAAGTTCTATGGGTGTATTTGAACTGTTTGTGTTGTGCTACTTGCTAACAACCTATATATATATAAACCCTTCTTATAATATATTATCCTTTCTATATATTCACTAGACTATTCTTTCGAACTCAGCCTCGCATACTTTAGGAGACAGAGAAACTTGCATGTGATTGTATTTATGTGAGAATATTGAATTTGATATTACTTGCTATGTGATGGTGTGTCATGAAGGGGAAGGAGGTTACTGAGGCTTAATACCTATACTGCTACTGAGGCTACATGCCTAATTACTGATTACTGTACTGTACTGAGGAGTTATAAGGGCGGATGTGACTGATATTATACTGTACTGTTTACTGATTGGTGACCCCGACATACCATCTTGATTGCTTAATTTGTGAATGTATTATATGTACTGCTTATATAACTGTTAGATGTTTCTCTACCTCTCATAGACTTACTGGGCGTCTATATAAAGCGCTCACACCCTTACAGATTATCTTGCAGGTTTACAGTGATTGCCTTCGTCTATCTTCTTTCTCTTCTTGGCGAAGTCGATCAGGTTTTCCGTTTGTGTTTATATGTCCTTCTGCTTAGAGATTTCCGGATATTGAACTTTTGGGCAGATTGAATCCGAATCCCTTTTTGTGTAATAAGTAGAACTTGTCTGCTTTAGATTTTCCAGAATGATTTTATTGTGATTTGATTATATTGATGGTTTGCATTTGAACTAGGATTGAGGATTATATAAGTATTGAACTGTTTTGCACTTAGACTGTTATGAATGTTTCTAAGGCTTATGTGGTCGGACTTCGGTTTGGTTGCATGCCGGTCGTGGCCCCTGGGTTGGGTCGTGACAAAAGTGGTATTAGAGCCATAAGATTCAGTCACACTTTTAATTTGTCTAGTTGTATCTGGAAATCATTAGGAAAAATTCTTTTTGTGTTTCTTTTGCTTCCGCGTTAACCGATATGCTTATACTAATATCAGGAGTTATGTCTCAAAGAAGTACATGAATTCGGATAGGGGGAGGTTCCTCTGGTGCTGGAACTTCTGGAACTGCAAATGGTGCTAATCTGCCTCCACGTGGACGTGGGAGACCTCCTAGAGCTGCAGCAGGGAATGTTAATACTGCAGGAGTTGTGTCTGATCCTCAGCCACCTACTCTTGGGAATAATCCTGTACCTGAGGCTACACCGGTTGCTGCAGTAGGTCAGGAGCAGTTTATGACTACTATGATGACCATGGGTAGATCTATGGAGACTCTTGCCAATGGAATTGCTCAGTTGGTGCAGAATATGAATCAGAATGCTGGGCAAGCAAATGATCAGCCACCTATTGTTGAACCCCAGTATGTGAAATTAAATGAGTTTATCAGAGTGAACCCACCTACATTCTCCAACTCTGCTACTGAGGATCCGGTATACTTCAACAATGAGGTACGTCGGATTTGTTTAGCTCTCAACTGTACTGATAATAGATCTATAGAGTTGGCAGGTCATCAGTTAAAGAAGTCAGCTCAGGTGTGGTTCGATGATGAGATCAGAGATAGGGTTCATGTCTGGGATGAGTTTAAGGACTTGTTCATGCAGAATTTCATACCTGAGAATGTTATGTGGCAAAAAGGCCAAGAGTTTGAGAGGTTGAAGCAAGGGGATAGATCCATAGCTGAGTACTATGAGAAGTTTCAGGATCTACGACAGTATGCTACACACTTGATTCAGGATGAGGCTCGGATGACTCGCAGATTCGTGGAGGGACTGAACAATAAGTATTATGGTTTTGTTGCTAGCCATAACTACACTGAGTTGCATTTGGCTAGGAACACAGCTCTGGGTTTGGAAAACAGAGGTAAGACTGACAGGACTGAGGATACTATTGATGTTAGTAGGAAGAGAAGTAGACCTAATGATTCGCATGGCTACCAAGGACAGAACAGAGATCAAAGAGGTAATAATAGAGGTGGTCAACAACAGACTTACCAATCGCAGAATCAGAATCAGGGGAATCCTGTTTGTGGGTTTTGTGGTAATCGTCATCCAGGAGATTGCTGGAGACAGATGGGAGCATGTTTAGGTTGTGGACGGATGGATCACCAGGTGAAGGATTGTCCTAATTCTCGGCGTGGTCAGAATCAAGGAGGGCAGCAGAATTATGTAAGACCAGTAGGGAATCAGGGTAACAACAACCGTGGCAACGGTAATGGTAATGGCAATGGTTATGGCAGAGGTAATGGTGGTCGAGGTTATAATGGAGGCCGAGGTAATCAAAATGGCAGACGACAAAATGGAGGTTATCGAGGCTACCAAGGTCAGCAGAATCGGGGTTATCACCAGAATAATTAGCAGCAAAATGCTGTACCCGCTTTGCCAGCAGGTCAGAACAATGCTCAGAATCAGAACCAAGGCCAGAATCAGAATCAGAATTATGCTCGGGTGTTTAATCTTAATGCTCAGCAAGCTCGGGCTGATAATAATGTGGTGTAAGGTACACTCTCTGTATGTTCATTTGATGCAAATGTTCTTATTGACCCTGGAGCTACTCATTCATTCATATCACCTAGCTTTGCATCTAGATTATCTAGATCACATGAACTTTTGGCTGAGCCTCTGTTTGTTCATACAACACTGGGGGATGAGATAGAGACGGTGGATGTTTATAGTAACTGTATGATTAGAGTTGAAGATGCAGATTTAGCTGCAAATTTGATTGTCTTATCTGTGCTGGAATTTGATGTGATCTTAGGAATGGATTGGTTAGCTTGTCATGGAGCTAATGTTGACTGTAGGGCTAAAATAGTCCAATTTGATTATGAAGAAGGTAAGTCGGTGACATTCCATGGTTCCAAGACCATTGGTCCTTGTCAGATGATTTCTGCTTTGGGAGCTAAAAGGTTGTTGCGTAAAGGTTGTGACGCCTATCTTGTATCTATTTGGGATGTGAAGAAAGAAGAAGTTAAACCAAAAGACGTCCCTATAGTGCAAGATTTTGTGGATGTTTTTCCTGAGGATTTGCCTGGGTTACCTCCTGAAAGGGAGATTGAGTTTTCTATTGATCTTGTACCCGGCACAAATCCTATCTCTATGCCACCTTATAGAATGGCACCGACAGAGCTTAAAGAGTTGAGGGAGCAGCTAAATGATTTGTCACAGAAGGGGTACATCCGACCGAGTACTTCACCTTCGGGAGCTCCGGTTCTTTTCGTGAGAAAGAATGATGGTTCCATGAGGTTGTGTATTGATTATCGGCAGCTAAACAAGGTGACGGTCAAGAACAGATATCCATTACCAAGGATTGATTATTTGTTTGATCAGTTGCAAGGGGCGAAGTTTTTCTCAAAAGTTGATCTTCGGTCTGGTTATCATCAGTTAAGGGTGCGAGAGAGTGACATACCTAAAACTGCTTTTCGCTCAAGGTATGGTCATTATGAATTTCTGGTAATGTCTTTTGGACTTACCAATGCCCCTGCTGCTTTTATGGACTTGATGAATAGGGTGTTTAGTCCATATCTTGATCGGTTTGTTGTGGTGTTCATTGATGATATTTTGTTGTATTCCAAGACTAAAGAAGAGCATGAGGAACATTTGAAGCTGGTTTTGCAAACTCTGAGGGAACATAAACTTTATGCCAAGTTCTCGAAATGTGAATTCTGGTTGGATAAAGTTGTGTTCTTGGGTCATGTTATATCTTCTGAGGGTGTTCAGGTTGATCCAAAGAAGATTGAGGCAGTCATGGATTGGCCAAGACCAAAGACAGTTACAGAGATACGAAGTTTCTTGGGTTTGGCTGGTTATTATAGAAGAATTGTTAGAGATTTTTCTCAACTTGCAGCACCTTTGACTAAACTCACTCACAAGGGTGTTAAGTTTGTTTGGGATGATGCTTGTGAGGAGAGTTTTAACTTTCTGAAAGAAAGGTTGACATCTGCATTTGTACTTGTTTTGCCGGAAGGCAATGAAGGCTATGCTGTTTACTGTGATGCATCTGGTATTGGTTTGGGATGTGTGTTGGTGCAACATGGTAGGGTGGTTGCTTATGCTTCAAGACAGTTGAAAAAGCATGAAGTTAATTATCCTACGCATGATCTGGAGATGGCTGCTGTAGTGTTTGCACTAAAGATCTGGAGGCATTATCTGTATAGTGTTACATGTGAGATTTTTACTGACCATAAGAATCTCAAATATGTTTACTCGCAGAGGGATCTGAACTTGAGGCAGAGAAGGTGGATAGAGTTTCTGGAAGATTATGATTATAATATTCAGTACCATCCTGGGAAAGCAAATGTTGTGGCAGACGCTTTGAGTCGCAAGTCTATGGGGAGTTTGTCATATATTTGTTTGACAAGGAGGTCCTTGATTTCTGAGATTCACCAATTGCTTGATGAGGGTTGGACATTTAATATGTCTGACAAAGAAGTGGTGAATGGTAGAGGGGTGTTTCTTGCTAGTTTGGCTGTGAAGCCAAATTTTCTTGACAGGATTATTTCTGAGCAAAGTAAGGATGCGGATTTGAAAATTTTACGACAGAAAGTCTTAGCCGGTGAGAACAAGGAGTTTGTTATAGATGATAAAGGTGTTTTGAAGTTTGGTACTAGGGTGTGTGTTCCTAAGGTAGATGATTTGAAAACTGATATCCTTAAGGATGCATATTTCTCTAAGTACACAGTTCACCCAGGTTCCATCAAGATGTATCGGGATTTGAAGCAGTTGTACTGGTGGAAAGGGATGAAGAATGATGTTGCACAGTTTGTTTCTCAATGCTTATCTTGTTAGCAAGTTAAGTATGAGCATCATAAGCCTGCGGGATTGCTTAAGGAGTTACCACTACCTGAGTGGAAATGGGAGAGAATCAATATGGATTTTGTTGTCGGTTTGCCTAAAGCTCCTGGTGGGTATGATTCGATCTGGGTTATTATTGATAGATTGACTAAGTCCGCTCATTTTCTTCCAGTAAATACTAAGTACACAGTGTCGCAGTATGCCAAACTGTACCTCAACAAGATTGTGAGTCTTCATGGGGTCTCAGTTTCGATAGTTTCTGATAGAGGACCACAATTTACTTCTAGATTTTGGCAGAAGCTTCAAGAAGGTTTGGGAACTAATCTTCATTTCAATACTGTTTTTCATCCTCAGACAGATGGTTTGTCATAGAGGACTATTCAGACTTTGGAAGATATGCTGCGATTGTGTGTTCTTGATTTTGGTGGTAGTTGGGCAGATCATCTTCCTTTGGTAGAGTTTGCCTACAATAACAATTATCAGGCTAGTATTGGTATGGCTCCATTTGAGGCTCTGTATGGCAGAAGGTGTAGGACTCCATTATATTGGGAGGAGGTTGGTGAGCGTCGAATTGAGGGTCCTGAACTTTTACAATACAGTGCTGAGATTGTACCAGTGATTCAAGGCCGTATTCGGACTGCTTTTAGTAGACAAAAGAGCTATGCTGATTCGAAAAGAAGAAATCTGGAATTTGCTGTCGGGGATAGAGTGTTTTTGAAGGTTTCACCTTTCAAGGGTGTTATGAGGTTTGGTAAGAAGGGAAAATTAGCTCCACGGTATGTTGGTCCATTTGAAATTCTGGAGAGGATTGGTGATGTTGCTTATAAGCTTGATTTACCACCTCAGATGGCTTCTGTGCATCCAACATTTCATATCTCGATGTTGAGAAAGTATGTACCTAGTCCTGATCATGTGCTAGCTCCGGACACTGTAGAGATTAGTGATGATTATTCTTATGAGGAGCAGCCAATGGCTATTCTGGACCGTCAGGTTAAGCGGTTGCGTTCTAAGGATGTAGCTTCTGTGAAAGTCCTTTGGCGCAATCATTCTGTTGAAGAATGCACCTGGGAAGCCGAAGAGCTTATGAAAGCTAAATATCCCCATCTGTTTGAGTCTTCGGGTATGTTTTAGATTTCGAGGTCGAAATCGTTTTAAGGGGGTTAGACTGTAATATTCTTCAGTTTTAGTGTTAGAGCACTTGCATACCAGCATAACATCATACTCATACATCGCATGATATTGTTTGTGACTGATGATTGACAATTGTATGCAATGGATCTTATTGAAAAGGTGTATGTGTAATGATGTTGAGTTACAGAATATTTCTGTTGTTGGTTACAGAGGTACAGTATATTAATATTGTTATGGATTGGAAAAATGAACAGAGATAATGTTATACTCGATTGATTGACACTGATATTGACTAGGTTGAGCGCTAAGCGCTATTCATTGATTTTGTTTTGGTTATTTGATAATTGATTTTTATTTAATGAACTCTAAATGGATCAAACCTGGAATGGTCATTAGTGCTTGGTATCTTGTGGTTATGGCCTGATAAATCATAACGACACATACTAAGTAGACGATACCATCCGGATTTGTGTATAACTATTGTAATGACAGTTTTTGATGGATAATGATTATGTTGGATTCAATTGCGTGAACGCAATTACTTTAAGGAGGTTAGATTGTAAAACCCTTGGTTTTTGAATGATTTTAAGTCTAGGGGCAAGATAGTCATTTTGTGTCCTCATACGTTGTTTGAACATAATTTGATGGTTTGAATGTCTTTTTGATACTCAGGACGACGAGACGGTCGTTTTGAGTATAATATTGTATTTTTGGGTGCCGAGGAAATTTTTGTCATTTTTTATCGTTTTCGGTATTTTCGGGTATTATTATGCGTAAAACATATTTATAAATTATTTTGGGTTAAAGTTTGAAGTTAAAAATAAATTTGAGTTGATTTTGTGAATTTTATGGTTTTGGGTAAATTTTTATGAAAATAAATAGTTTTGGGGTGTTTTTAATTAAAATAAATTAGATTGAGGGTAAAAGTATAATTTTGAAGAGTTGTTTTCCTATAAATAGGTCTAAAGTCAGATGGGGTTAGGTTTTTGGTCTTCTATTTTCGGGTGTTTTGAAAAAAGGGGGAGAAATTAGGTTTTGGGGGCAAAAACAGAGGAGCCGTTGTTTTGGCACTGTGCGCGTGACGAAGGTGGTGTCGTTCGGCGGGTGGCTAGCGTCGTTCGGCGGTGAAGTGTGATCCAGGGACTTCGTCATTCGGCGTCTCGTGTCCCGTCGTTTTGCGTGGCGCGGCGTGGCTCGCCTGGTCGTTTTGGCCAGTGCTCCAGCAGCTCGATTTTCGAGTTTTTGGGTGTTTTTGAGATTTTTCTTGATTCTTTTTGTATTATTTCGACTTCCATTTTATTAGTTCATATTCATATCATATTGGGTTGGTATTTTTCTTAATTAATTTGGCTAAATTCGAATTATTATTTAATTAAATTGATTTTTTACAAAATAGGTTAGGTTTTGGGGTTTTTATTGTTTTGAGGGATTTTGATATTGAATTAATTTATTGGGCTAGTATGTTGGGTTCTGAAATTTGATGAATGTATTAAATTAGGGTTTGATTGAATTGATTTGGGTATTAGGGTTTTCGAATTAATTGTTTTCTTTGAGTTTTTGGATGATTTAATTTTTTGCTGAAGTTTGATGTTAGTGTTGTATGTTGCTCGATTTTTAATTAAATATTGGAACATGATAAAAATCTAAAATTTGGGTATGTGGCTCAAAATTGAGTCTAGTTTATGAGAAAAATAATTGTTGGGATTTTGGAGCATCATATATTTCTAGAAAATTCAAGTTTGCTACTGTTGTCTGACGAACTGTACTGTAGATGCGATTTCATCATCTGTAACTTTCGAAATTCATATTAAAATGTGTAAAAATGTTTTAGATTTGATTTTCATATATGTTGAAGTTCTGGAAGTCTAATTTAAAATAAAAATATGTTGGGTTATGTTTCTGTTGTTATATTTTTGAAATAATTAGATCTTTCTACTGCTGTCAGTATACCTTGTGAGCTGTATACTGTTATGAATAAAAATTGGTTGAGGGACTTCTAAGTCTCAAAAAATTATGAAATTTTGGTAGGATGCTTTTCAGATATCAAATTAACTTCTGGTTCAAAATTATAAATTTTGCATATACTGGTTAATTGTTTTGAATTTTACAAGTTGACACTCGTTGTTCAGGTTTATCGGTAAAATTGTATTTTGTGAATATTGAATATTTAAGTAAGGTATTTGATAAATTTAAATTGTAAGAACTTTTTAATGATATTTTATATTCTGGAAAGCAAGTTTAAAGGTGTGGTATTATGATGGTTAAGTTGTGATTGGTTGACAAAAAGGTTTAACATTGTTATGGAAACTATTGAATTGCGTGCATTCACGTCATGCATTCCCATTTGCACTTGCATACATTTGTAAGGGTGATTGTTAATTGATGGTTAATGGTTAGGCGGTGGTCCAGCAGCACCTCAGACTTAGGGTGGCGGATTGCTTAGCTGACTGTTAGACCACGTAAGTTCTATGGGTGTATTTGAACTGTTTGTGTTGTGCTACTTGCTAACAACCTATATATATATATATATAAACCCTTCTTATAATATATTATTTTTTCTATATATTCACTAGACTATTCTTTCGAACTCAGCCTCGCATGCTTTAGGAGACAGAGAAACTTGCATGTGATTGTATTTATGTGAGAATATTGAATTTGATATATACTTGTGCTGTGTGATGGTGTGTCATGAAGGGGAAGGAGGTTACTGAGGCTTAATGCCTATACTGCTACTGAGGCTTAATGCCTATACTGTTTACTGAGGCTACATGCCTAATTACTGATTACTGTACTGTACTGAGGAGTTATAAGGGCGGATGTGACTGATATTATACTGTACTGTTTACTGATTGGTGACCCCGACACACCATCTTGATTGCTTAATTTGTGAATGTATTATATATACTGCTTATATAACTGTTAGATGTTTATCTGCCTCTCATAGGCTTAATGGGCGTCTATATAAAGCGCTCACACCCTTACAGATTGTCTTGCAGGTTTACAGTGATTGCCTTCGTCTATCTTCTTTCTCTTCTTGGCGAAGTCGATCAGGTTTTCCGTTTGTGTTTATCGGTTCTTCTGCTTAGAGATTTCCGGATATTGAACTTTTGGGCGGATTGAATCCGAATCCCTTTTTTGTGTAATAAGTAGAACTTGTCTGCTTTAGATTTTTCCGAATTATTTTATTTTGATTTGATTATATTGATGGTTTGCATTTGAACTAGGATTGAGGATTATATAAGTATTGAACTGTTTTGCACTTAAACTGTTATGAATGTTTTTAAGACTTATGTGGTCGGACTTCGGTTTAGTTGCATGCCGGTCGTGGTCCCTGGGTTGGGTCGTGACACCTTTGCAGAGAAAGAAATAAACTGAGATGTTGAATCACAATGAAATTTATTATATTATTTTTTTTTCAATTCTAAATAATTATGAGTTGCATTTTTCAAGAGATATATGACTGCATCTCTCCAAAAAAATCACTATTATATATATAATATAATTATTTAAATGAGTTATATGTAGGTTTTATAACTTGATATGATCCTCTTATTTTGCATAACATTTGTAATTTAAAATAACATTATATTTTATATAATCAATTAAAATATTATTGATAATTAAAATAGTCAAAGATGTATGAATAAAATATTCTTAAAAATACATAAAAATTTAAAAAATATAAGTAAATGTGGAGAATATGATGAGCCATTTTTTACACCTCTAATAATAAGCCTACAAATTCATATTTAATTATTATAAGAGGATGAAATAGTTTTTGTAGTTGTAGAAAGTTAAGAAATTATATTAAATAAAATTTACGAAAAAAATGTAAACCTTTTATTTGTTTGTGTGTTTTTTCATTAAGCCCCAAATTAAGGTTAATAATAAAATTTGGTACGCTAAAGCCACCGGCTTCCTTTGCTGTTATTTGGCATTTCAAAACACCTTTCTTTCTTTTTATTTTTTATTTTTTATTTTTTTACGTGTGTGTGTATATATATATATGTATATATATATTTTTGAGAATTGCGTGTATATGTATATATAATCCTGAACTTAGATGTTGACTTACAATGGCTGATGTTAAATTGACTTTAATTTTATTAATGTATTTAATTACTTCTAATTATACTATTCTATTTTATTTTATGCACATTATTTTTAATTATACTATTCTATTATATTTTATTATTAATGATTGATTAATATCTAATATTATTAAATTTGATAGAAAGTGTTGGTAATGTTGTATTTAATTCATTTTTTTTTCTAAATAAATACTTGAAAATGGAAAGTCCATGTTTGGTATTCTCTCTATATTCTTTACCAGAAATTATATTATGCTACTTTTTCATCTATATTCCTAAATTATGAATTAAATTTATATCATGTATTTAATTCTTTTATGTGTTATCAGAGTTATTAATCCTTACTATTATCGTATTTCAGTTCAATATTCATTTTAAAATTATATTTTTTTTGCTATTAATTTACTAAATAAAATAATCTAAGCTGCATTTCAAATATAAATTAAGATATCCATTATAACAATCTACTAATTACATAATATTTTAAAATTATACACCATCTTTATTATGTTATTTTACAATTTTATTTAAAAGTAATTTTTGCTATATAAATCCAAATAACATTTTTTAAATAATAATTTAATTTAATTTTGTAATCACATAATTATTAATATTTTCTTAATTATTGTAAAATAATATTCAAATAGTATATATATTATATCTTATATATAAGTTTAAATAATATTTTAACTTGATAATAATATGCAAGAATATCAATTTTCTTCTCTTCGACCTCTCTCTCTCTCTATTTATTACAAATATGATTAAACTTGTAAATAAAAATAATAATTTAATACAATTATATAATCCTACATTAATTAGTTTATAATTTAAAGTTACTTAAAATGAGAAATCCAAGTTAACTAGATAATAATTATGTAGATTTTATAAAAAGGTTTTAATTTCTCATCTGAACGTGCAATATCCAATCTTTATTCACACATTAGTTTAACTTACCATCTAAAACTAGGGCTTATCATAAAAAAAAATTGATTAAATAAAAAATCGAATCGAAACAAATTAAATCAAATTAAACTTATGATCAATTGAATCGATATTTTAAATTTAAATTTTAAATTTTAATATTTTTAATTTTCAATTTCTATTTAAATATTTATTTGTAGTTTTAAGGCAAATTTAAGACAGGTTTTATTATATTGAATGTTGAAATTTGATTGTGTGCTGTTGCCATCTTTATAAATTTTATTTGTGTGAAATTATATCTGGTAGTCTATCTTAAATTTGAAGGTTATGATTTGGGCCAGAAAAATTGGTTAAATATGAAATTAACCAAACTAATCAACTCAATTTGATCAATTAATCAAATTGATTAAAGCAGAAAGTCAGTCAATTTAAACAGAAAAAAAAAATCTTAAAAGAAACAGTTAAGTTTTAATTAAAATGGTTGACCGAACACTCAAGCCTACTTGTTACTAAGCACTAAAAAGTATATAAAAAAAGAAAAAAATACCATCATGAAAATTATATATATACATATATATTAAAAGTGCTACAACAAATGAATAATGGATTTTCAAAATAACCATGTCCTTTTTTAAAATTTTCAGTTTAATTCTTTTTAGCTTTTTTTAAAAAAAAAAGAATTTGGCTTTTCTTTCTTTATTTCTTTGCTTTTGCTTTATTTCTACTTTCAATTTTATCGTTATTTGTGTTTTTCCCTTCAAACCTACAAGCGGCAACCCTTTTTTCACTTTTTTTTTTTTTTACTTTCTATTGTTAAGTAATTGTAATATAAAAAATATTGATGCTCTTTAAAAAATTATTTAATAAACTTACAATATCCATTAATAAAATGGCATAGTATGTCAATTAGGGCTGTAAATGAGCCAAACTATTCGAGCTTGGCTTGAATCTCGGCTCGATAAAAGCTCGTTCAGGCTCGAGCTCGAACTGCTCATTTATTAAATGAGCCAAGCTCAAGATATGAAATACTCGCATCGTTAGCTCGCGAGCTAGCTTATTTAAAAAGCTCATGAGTTAATCTCGTAAACTAACTCGTTTAGTATATTGGATTAAATATATATATATATATTAAATTATATATGTGAATATATTAATTTTTGACTAACTTAATTTATATAATTTATTAATATATGGTATATGTGATAAATAAATTAAATAATATATAATATAAAATAGCTTAATAATTTATAGTAAAATATAAAATTATAGTAATATAATATTTTATTTTTATTAATATATAATTATATTATTCATCTTTCATACAAACATAAATTTTAGTATATCTTTTATGAAAATTTAAAAAAAGTGAATGAAAAATAAAAATAAAAATAATCTTATTGAGCTCGTTAAACTTATTTAAATCAAACTCGAGTTCAAGCTCGATATACATTATATATAAACCGGCTCGATATAAATTCGGGCTCAATTCGAGTTTGAATTCGAACTAGACTATTTTATAATGAGCCGAGCTTGAGCTTTTCAAAGCTCGGCTCGGCTCAATTACAGCCCTAATGTCAATTAAGCATCTTTATTGAATTCTACTCAATTTAGAATTATGGACTTCTTCTTCACATATCTAACTTTTTTTATTATTGAATTCTACCCATTTATTTAAAAAATTAAATCATCTTATTTATATAAAAATTTTAATTTTAATAAATTAAAATTATGCATATATCTTTTTAATAACTTTAAAAAATAAAAGATTATTAATATTTTAATTTTTATAAAAAAAATTAGAATTGTTTTTTATATTTAGCTTTACTTTCAAGAATTAAAGAAAACAATTAATGAATGTTTTGCATTCTATATCCAAAAAAATTATTAAACACATTATTATTTAAAAAATAAAATACAATTGTTTTTTTATTTTTTTTAATTCCCGAACTTGTTAAGATTTTAAATATTTAATCATTATTATGTGCTAAAAATTTATATTATCTAATTACAGTTTAAATTTATGATCTTATAACTTTTTAATTTAATTTTTGATATTTTATTAATTTTCAAAAATAAAAATTATGAAATGCAACAACTAATTTTAAAATTATTATATTTTTTCAGTATAGGATGTACTTTTCCTTAAAAAAATTAGATCAAATATGAATAAAAATATATCATATTTATTTATATTATTTGTTATTATAAAGCTAATACCATTAAATATAAAAAACTTAATTTATCTAAATATCAATAAATTTTTAAATTCAATAACATGTATTGTTAAAAACTAACCTTTTAAAAGTATTTTCAATATAATTACAACTAATCATGTTATTTAAATTAATTTTACATAAAAAATAACACACTTCAATATTTTTTATTTAATTTTATATAAAATAATCTTGAATGAATAATGTATTTTATTAAAGAATAATTGTTACAATTAAATAATATATTTATTTTATAAATTATTGAAATAATTTTAAAGAATAATTTTATTTTCTATAATTAAATAAAATTTAATAATTAATTTATTTTTAATATATAAAATATATTTTATTATAATATTTTTATAATATATAAATATAAAAATTTGTAATATTATATATTATCTTTTTATTTAAAATAGCATATAATTATCTGGCTTGTGAAAACTAAAGAGAAAAAAAAAAGGTATTTGATGTCTGTCTTTGGATTTTTATTCCTCTTGTTCGGCAGCCTTTTCAGTTTTCATTCTCTGTTTTTCGGTTCATATATATTCAATTTTGCAGTTTCCCTCCTCTCCCGATTCCTTGTCGAGGAAGCATTTTCAATCAGGCCGAACAAGAGGAAACGAAGAGAGACTGCGATGGAGAAGAATTATACGACGTCGTCATCTGGAGAAAATCCAAAGCCATGGCAATCCTATCACACTGTTTACACCAACGCTAAAGCAGGTAAATTTAAATTGATTCTCAACCTTGTTAATCAACGATTTTTAGCATTAATAATTTCGAATCCCTTATAGTTTTATTAGTAAATATAACAATAAGAGATGGGTTATTGATTGGTAGATTATAATTGTGTGTTTTTAGGCATGGAGGGAGTGGATAAAGAGAAAGTACAGAGAATTGTGTATGAGATGAGTAAGGGATCAAAGTATTTTGAGAACGAGGAAAGAAAAGAGGCGTATATGAAGCAGAAAATTGAAAACATGCGTGCCAATTGTGCCAAGCTCACTGCAGCTGATATATCTCATTACCAGATGGTAAAGCTGGACTACTGAAGCTGCTTATTTGCTTGTTTTGTTTCATTCTATATGATAATTTTATCTTTTTTCAAGAAATGATGCTTTGCCATTAAATTTTAATCAATTGTTTTGTTGTTATGACTAAATTGATTTTATTTAATGTGGGAAATCATAGCCCCAAAATTCGTCCACAAATATTTGATCTTTGGATGTAGTTTGTCTCATAGATTGGTCCATGTTTATCATCAGTCTTCAATTTTCATGCTGAATACCCTTTTCCTATTATTTGAGAGATAAGTTTAATTGGGTTTAATGCTGAATTTTATAGAAGAATTTGCAACTAGGAGTTACTATGGTTTATCATATGTACTTTTAGTTTTTGATAAATCTCGCCTGTCTTGCAATTTATATTCTTATTCTATTCACAGATAGCTGATAAAAGAATTTTAGAGCTAGAAGACACACGTGATCTTTCAAGGATTTGGTTACATGTAGATATGGATGCTTTCTATGCAGCTGTTGAAACATTAAGCAACCCATCTTTAAAGGGGAAGCCAATGGCTGTGGGTAGTATGTCTATGATCTCCACTGCCAATTATGAGGTTTGAGTTGCTTACTGTGATTTCCAATTGAGGCTCATAATTGAAGTTCTGAATGGTCCTAGTGTAACGGCAAGAATCCATTTAAAGACTAGATGTGTGCAACTCTTATTCATTAGTCAAATTCTTTTTAACCACTTTTAATATCCACTGTAGGCACGGAAATTTGGAGTTCGTGCTGCTATGCCTGGTTTTATTGCACGTAAATTATGTCCAGAGTTAATTTTTGTTCCCACGGACTTCAAGAAGTATACTCATTACAGTGATTTAACTAGGAAAGGTGAGTTGTTATTGTTCCTAATACATATTTTATGATGCAAATTGATGTCAGTTTTTATATCTTTGACATGCATATATTCCTCTGTAGTTTTCCAGAAATATGATCCTCATTTCATGGCTGCTAGTTTGGATGAAGCTTATCTTGATATAACTGATGTTTGCAAAGAAAGGGGCATTACTGGCGGAGAAGTATGCTGACGGATATTCTTCTTTGTTCTCCGATTTAATCTCATCTTACATAGAATTGACATTTCTTTCCTTTTTTGTGCCAAGATTGCTGAAGAACTCAGGACCAGTGTGTATGAAGAGACTGGTCTAACATGTAGTGCTGGAGTGGCTCCAAATCGCTTACTTGCTAAGGTTCTTCCAGCTGTTCTTTTAGTATTATTGCTATATTTGTCTCAACTCTTAGTGTGCTTTTATTTCTAATTGAGAGAGGGAAAACACTGATAATATCTATGTCAAAAATGTAGAAAAATGCATATGTTGGTTGGAAATTCATGAAGAGGTATCTCTTAATGTGCTGTAATTTCCTGGAATATGCCTATTTTGGTCAAATTATAAAAGGATTTTTCAATGCAGAAACTCCACAGATAAAACACGGAACATATTGTTGACCTACTATGGACAAGAAGTGCATAAAGTAAGCTTAGATTAGTCAAGGGTGTCAAGCTGGTATTATTGAAGTTGAAGTGATTTTAGAAATTTCAGTGATAGCCCAATATTACATAAGAGGTTTTCATTTACTTTTTCCCTTGACTTGTTCACTTCAATGTGGAAGTTGCATTATTGTCATAAAGCTAAGAAAATTTTATTTGTGTGATTCAAGTGTGGTTTCCTTTGTCATGTGTGCTAGTTGAACCACAGAACAATAAAAATTAGGTTGAAGGATTGTAGAAGCTTGCAGAACCTTATTTTTGTACTTATTATATGATTTTAGATCAAAAATTTTCTTAAGTCCTTGTGCATTTGGCTATATGTGTATCCACAGGTTTGCTCAGATATAAATAAGCCAAATGGACAGTTTGTTTTACCAAATGAGAGGATGGCTGTCATGACATTTATATCCTCACTTCCTGTAAGAAAGGTACATTAGCTGTTACTGGTTTATTTAAATGAATTCATCACCTTACGAATTCATCACCTTCTTTCGAGGAAAATTAAAAAAAGACTATTTTCTGGGCATGTCATGATGAAATACATAATATGATTTCCAACCTGATTGAAGCACACGTCATTCAAATCTATACAGATTGGAGGCATTGGTAAGGTCACTGAACATATTTTCAAGGATGCAATAGGAGTAAGTACATGTGAGGATATGCTGCAAAAGGGTGCGCTCCTCTGTGCACTCTTTTCTCGGTCTACAGCAGGTCTGAGCATTGGTTGAGTTTTCTGGCATTTTGTAAGGTTCTCATACAGAAATTCTATGATTTTTGTTATGGGTAATATTATTCTGTTAGGATAACAAGTGACAGTAGACTGACAAATGCAGCAACAATTACTCAATTTGTACAGAAAAGGAGAACTAATGTTGAATTGACATGTGTTGGACACCAGGGCATTTATGTCCTGTTACATGATTTGGACAAAGCATTTCAAGTGAACATTTTTTAGGCTGCTTGTGCAGTTTGTTGACTGGAATTTCTGCATTTAAAATGACAGTATAGTCATCATGCATGCTCCTCTTGCAAAAGGAATGGGGAGCCATTTTCTTTGGCTCATATTCATAGTGGTAATTTATTGCAGATTTTTTTCTATCCGTGGGACTGGGACTTGGGAGGACAGATGCCCCTCAAGTCAAGTTTCGAAAAAGTATTAGCAGTGAGAGAACATTTTCTGCCACAGATGATGAGTCACTTCTTTGTCAGAAATTAGGTAAATAACTGCAAAATAAACTTTAATGATTCAGTGAATTTTGTGTTTGGATAATGCTTTGAGATGAGTGGTTGCTAGTCTATGGTTTGTTGCATAGTTACCTAACTCGCTCAACCCCCCATATTACTGCAAATTGGGACGCATGTTCCAATTCGCGGTACTTCGGTGACCTAAACGCGCTGGTACACGTTCCAGTACATTAAAATTAGAGTTTCATTTTAAGTTACTCTCCCATGGCAGCAAAAGAAGAAGAGAATGAGAAGGAGAAGAGAAGAAGAAGAAAGAAAATGACGAGCAGAAAGAGGTGGATGAGAAGTTGGAACGTTTCTTTCTGTTTCTTTGGTTTGTGATATTTGTGTTACAGCTGTAAAGATAAAATATAAATATTATTAAAGTAAATAAATACTACAACTGTATCCAAATTTAAACCGGAAATTCCATCATATTCCCACCAAATAACTATTAGTTAAGTTTTTGTTAATTAAATAATTGCTGTAACATAATTTAAAATAATTAAAATATAATTAAAAAACTAAAATATAATTAAAATAATTAAATTGTAAGAAAAAATTGAAATGTTACTGTAAAATAATTAAATAATAGTTAAAAAGAAATAAAAAAGAATAAAACAGTTGAATGATTAAAAAAAATGGGACATTGATCCGGAAGATACTAGATTAGAGTATTCTTCTATTCAACTAGAAAATATGAGATGAGAGTCTTTAGATGTTGACTTTGGGACAACTAATGATGCAAATGAAGAAGAGCAAGCTGCTGTACTTTCATCAAAACAAACCAAGGCAAAAGGAAAGAAAAAGATTATGTGATTGTTGTGGTCTTTTAGATTTTGTTAGAAAAAGATTATGCGATTATTGTGATCTTTTAGATTTTGTTCAATTGATTTTGTAATCACAAATAAAATTTATGAAGTTTAACTTTCAATTTTTATAAAGTCTTGTTCTAACTATCAGATATGTTATGTTATTTAACTTATATGTGATATAACTGTTGTTATTTATTAACAAATAAATTTTAACATATGAATAAATTTTTATATAACTAAAAGCTTAGTGACCCAGATACAAATAGTTCACGTGCCGCAATCTAAATTCGCATACCAACTAAGTCTACTTCCAATGTATCTTAATTTATGATAAGCAGCGTATTGTATACCCGTACCCGTACCACGATCCGAGTCATACCATGTTCCAAGTGACTATGGTTTGTTGTATTGTTTATTTGAAGCGTTACCTAAATGTGACTTTATAATAATATATATTTTGGCGTCAAATGGAAATCATACTTCCAATTAGTTTTTCTCATAATTTAAAGCTATAGAATTATGTGAAAAATTAACCAAAATTCCTTCAACTTGCAGCTGATATTGCAGAGATGCTGTGTACTGACATGAAAAAGGAAGGGCTTCGTGGTCGGACATTAACTCTCAAATTGAAAACTGCATCTTTTGAGGTACTTCTGATACTTTATTCCTGTTTTTTTTCTACAGAATTAATCAAAGAGAATATGAAATTTTAAATTAGTGATTCTGGTGGGAGTTCTCTATTTTTTCCCGACTTCTCTCACAATCTTCCTGGGGAAAGAAATGAGATCAGCCCTGGGTGGTGGGGCTGGAGGAAAGGATGATGCTCTAATTATATAGATTCATAAATCTACTGCCTAATGTTGGACATGGGAAAAAAGGTGTGTGATGTTGTGGAGGTCGCCATGACCTTCACCATGTTGCAATAAATAACTGCTAAGGCTTAAACACATGCATTTCTACTTTGATTAGAGAGGACGAGTTTTTCCTTTGTGTCAGAATGATTATTGGCGCTAGATTATCTTGTAGTAGTTTCTTATTCCAATTCATTCCTAGCCTTGTCTTTGTAGCATCATTCATATGCCATTTATTTTCTGAAGTTCATTGATGTTTGTCATTCCTTAGGTACGAAGCAGATCTGTGACATTACATCAATATATATGTTCAAGTGAAGACATATTGAAATATGCTTCAAAGCTGCTGAAGGCTGAACTTCCTGTCTCTTTAAGATTAATAGGTAAGATTTCATTCTCTGGTTATTGTTTTATGTGAGGGACGATAATTCACAAGCATTTGATTCGGGTTTGATTATGCATGTACATCTATGTCAGAACACAAATAAATTGGTGGGAAAGGGTTTGGTTAATCAGGAACCTTGAACAAACTTAAACTTGCGCTTTTTTGGGGCTTATAGAATAATAAAGTATTTGCATTGCTATTGGCAGGCTTGCGGGTGTGTCATTTCAATGAAGACAAGGTTGGTGCTCCATCTGATCCAACACAAAAAACTCTCACCAACTTTTTTATATCAGGCTGTGCATCCAGGAAAAATATGGATGGTCGAAGCTCCTTGGGCTCAGATTGTAATGACCAACCCTTCGTGGATGATATTGAAACTTCCTTTTCTACTGGCAGCAATGAGTTTCAACATCATGAAATTAGAGATCCATTAGACAGAAGTTATATAAGGGATCTTGTTGATCACCATTGCACAGTCAGTAATAACCCTGAAGCAGAGGAAGTTCATGAATTTTTAAGCAACAAGTTTGCAGATAATGTATGCTTAATCATGAAATACAAATTTTGCTACTTAATATAGATTTTGCTCTGTTTTTTAACTCTACCATGCTTTTTGGCATTTGTGTAGGTGAAAACTGCAGATGCTGCAAGGTGTAATTCAGAATCTCATCCAACTGAATTGTCAGAATTGAATGATGCAGACTCGTCTTTGCCTCAGCAGGTTGATAGGAGCAACCCAAACACAGTAAATGAGGAGGTCATCACAGGCAATGCAGCAGTCTTCTCACCTGAATGGGAAGATCAATTTTTTTGGGTGGATGACTACAAATGTTCATTATGTGGGATTGAAATGCCTCTGGATTTTGCTGAGGAAAGGCAAGAGCACATTGATTTTCATCTTGCAGAGAGGCTGCAGAAAGAGGAATCTAACATCAACTTGAGAACAACTCTGCAGGGGCAAAGGTATTCATATGAATGTGTTATTTTCTGATTATTGGACTACATAATGGGGGAGCCTGGTTTGTCGTCTAAACCCCATCCCAACTCTGCTTTTCGAGTTTGAGAGGGGGAAGTGCTACTAATACCATTTCTGATCATTTTCATGCACTGATCTAACAGGTCCAACTTTTTCAGTAAGAGGAACCGTGTTTCTGGCCAAAGCATGAGGAAGAAGCACAAGCCATCTCCAAAGGAAGTCAGTCATCTTTCCATTGATATGTTCTTTGTTAAGAGCAATCAGAATTTCTAGCACGGTATATCAGAATTTATAGCATTGTATTTATGTATTTTAACCATGTATATATTTCCAGTTCTATACAGTAGATTTCTAGCATTGTATTCATGTATTTTAGTCCTGTATACACTTACAGTTCTATACCGTATAGATTGTTCACTCATAATTTTTTACGAATTTATAAACTGGAAGTGCAATTTAATTGTAATATAATATTTTTAAACTCAGTAAAAACTGATTGTATTGTCTTAAGAAGTCGATTAAGTTGCTGGAATTCTAATTACTAGATTTTGTTTTTGTTGGAGATTCATCCTTTTTTTTTTCTCTCTAATCTTTTCATTCATTTCTATTCTTTATATTTTTATTTATCTTAGTTTTAAGTATAAAGTTTATTATTTTTAAGTTTTTGAAAATATATAATACAATATTTACCATTTTCTTTCTTCTGAAGAGGACTTAAAAAAAACTACTTCACTAGAAATTAGAATTAGAACACGGCCATTTAAAAGCGGTGATAATGTGTTTGCCACGTTCAACTCAATTTTAGATTATTACATGTCCATCAGCGGCAACCACAAGCCAGCTCTCCAAGTTCTGATACTAAAATTTGCCATTCAATTCTCTTCTCCTCTCCGTAAAGCTGCACCGAAGTCCAAATACAAAGCAAAGAAAATGGAATTCACATCCTTAACTCCAATCACCAAAATCTATTTAACAAATTCAAGAATACTAGCAAGAGCCCACTTCACCTCCCCACTCATGGCACAAGAAACCCACTCTAATTTCCTAAAATCCACTACCATTCAAAACAAGAACAGTAAAAATATCAAAGATATAGCTATATCAACCATGGCTGACATTTTAGCTTCATCAAAGGCCCAGAACCTTGATCTTCAGCTCAAAACACTCGGACCCTTCTTTAGAATCACAGCCAAGAGTCTTGAAACCCAGAATGAGCTTGGCTGAGCTGAGGGGTTCATAAAAGTCTGGTTGGGAGGCAAGATTCTTCACCTGGACTCAATTAGGTTGAAAAGAGAGACACTGGGCATGGAGAAGTCAATTTTTGGAATTGGTTTGTTTATTGGAGCTGTTGCTATTCGATATGGATATGATTGTGGTTGTAGGGTTGCTGAGTTGCTGAGTTGCTTGCCATTAATGACTCTGATCTTTACCATTCTAAGGTTCTTGCCTTCCCTTTTGCGTCTTTTTTTTTTTTTTAAATTTATCAAAATCAAATTACTGATTAACTCTCTTATGAGTGGGTAATTTTCTTAGTTTTGCTATTCTTCTTAATTGTCTGTTGAAAAGCCATTCTTTTTCCTAATTGAATTCTAAATCTCTGTTATCTGGTTTTTGAAACCTGTGAACTGTGATGGAAAAAAGGTAGGCAATTTGTTTTAACCTATAATTATCTAGAGAAAAGTTTGCACATTGCTGTGGAGCTGTTAGCTATTTTAACATTCAGAATTTACTAAGGAATAGCACTTAGAGCTAGAAAATAATTAAAATTACTGGAAAACACCTTCATAGCTATGGTAACTCTTTAAATTTGGTGTTAAAAGTTGAAATGAAAAGCACCACTATCATCATATTTGGCAGTTTCTTCATTCTCTTGGTGAAATTATTAGCCTTCAATGGTCACAAGAAAGATCTGGCTAACCAAAAAGCTTTGGCTCAATGATGTTTTAAAAGACATACATCATAGAATGTTTTAGCTATCAGAATCCTTAGTAGACGAGTGGATCAGTTATTCACACTTGCTTATGGTTTCTTCATTTATTAGCTTGTTAGGTTCTATAAAAGAATTGGGTTCAAGGCTGTGCATGAAGTGGCTGGTTCAACAATGGAAGACCTTGGTCATATGTTGGTTTGGGGAGGCATAGGAACTAGAATGAATGCTGACGTTGAGGAGCTTCTAATAAAATGGTGCACCAGGTTCAAACGTCAAGATTGATGTTCACTATTCAATTTCTTAAACAGTCTATCCTTTTGTTCCTGTGGTGCAAAAGCTGAAATCCAAAACTGAAATGAATTGTGTTTAGTTGTGGCTTTGGACTGACGGACTGCGCTTAACTCTTAGCTCTTGGCATCTCTGAATTAGAGCTTTTCCCAGGACGTGCTTGCTCCTAAGCTCTCTGGTGTTGGAATAGACATTCTATTCAGTTGTTTTATAAGGGCTGAATGGAGGAGAAAGGTACTGCTTTGAACTTTTACTCTGCATGATAACTTTAGTACATAAATTTATATAAAACGCGGTCAACCTGTAAGTACGTAAAGATATAAAAAATTTTAATTTTTACAGAGAATATAAAGATTTTTAATTTAACAAAAAATTAATTTGCATAGAAAATTTAATAAATAAATAATTTTAATTTCAAAAAAAAAATTAAAATCTTACTAAATTTAATAAATAATGAAATTAACTTTGCATAGAAAATTTAATAAAGAAAGAAATTTAATTTGTATAAGAAACATAAAGATTTTTAATTTGATAAATAAATAAATTTAATTTCTAGAAAATTTAATAAATAAAAAAATTAAAATTGTATAAGAAACTTGAAGATTTTTAACTTACTAAATGAAGACATTTAATTTTTATAATAAATAAAAATTAATTTGCATTAATATGTGAAAAATTTTAATTTAATAAATAATGAAATTTAATTTGCATAAAATATTTAATAAATAAAGGAATATAATTTATGTTGGAAACATAACAAGTTTTAATTTAATAAATAAAAAATTAATTTACATAAAAACATGAAAAGTTTTTAATTTAATACATAAAGAAACTTAATTTGCACAAAAAATTTAATTTTTATAGAAAATAAATGAAGATAAGAAATTTCAATTGCTCAATAATTTTAATTTAACAAGTAAAAAAATTAATTTGTATATAAAACATGATGATAATTAATTTAATGAATAAATAAATTTATTCTATATGAAATATAAATTTTTTTAATTTAATTAAAGAATGAAGTTAATTATCATTTGAAATATAAAATAAAGAAATTTAATTTGTATGAAAAATTATGAAGAATTTTAATTTAATAAATAAAAAATATAATTTGCATAAAAAATTTAATAAATAAAAGATTTAATTTATATGGAAAATATAATAGTTTTAATTTTATAAAAAAAAGAATTTGATTTACATAAAAATTTAATTTTTATTGAAAATAAATAAAGATAATAAATTTTAATTATTTTATTATTTATTCCATAAGAGATTAGATTGAGATGTGATAATAAATAATTAAATATACAGGTAATAAAAATTTAAACCCTAATATATTTTTAATTTAATAGATCTGCCCAAAAAAAGCAGCGCTGCCGAGTGAGTGAGAGAGAAGGCCCACAGCATATCCGCTGAGATTTGGCTTCACTGAAGCAGAAGAAGCAAAAGCCCTAATTTTCTTACCTTCAACCATGTCTGGACGAGAACGAGAACGTGAACGTGAACGTGAACGTGAACGAGACGATCGCGATTACGACTCTAGACGGCGCCGTTCAGGCTTCGATAGAGAACCTAGGTATACCGTGTTTGGAAGTTTGATGTAGAAATTTTACTATATTGTTTGAAGTGGTTTTCGTTTGATCCTTATCCGATGCATTTCAATGTATGATTTGAAGTATAAGCTTCGACTGAATATTAAGTTTGATTTGAACAGAGATTTCAGCTATTATCCTTCAATTCGGTAAATGTTTTAATTTGATTTTGCATTCTGTTACCGTGTGGAATCATTTTGTAGTCCTAAGAGGTCTAGGAGGGATGGAAAGCCAGAAGCAGAGAGAATTCCTAGCAGCACTAACTTGGATGTTGAAGATCATACAGGTCGGGACCAAAAGCATCGGCGCAGGCTGCAAGATGCATTACCTCTTGAATCTGGTGCTTTGAGCAAGGAATCTGAAAAGAAACATAATGGACATCATGAAGAAAGCAAGCATTTTTCCAATCCTACTCAAGTGCCGCGGTCTCGATCCTATTTTCAGGTTTTCGTCATTTGAGTATATGTTACTTTCAGTTACTCTCATATGTTTTTATCCAGATTTATTTGATTAGCTTGCTATAGTAGTGCCGCCGTTATCTCTCTGACTTCTGGTTAGTATGATCCTTCTCTTCGACATAAATCTTACTAACTAGTGATGCTGCGAAAATTAATACTCTCATAATTGTATTGCTTCTCTCTCCACGTAATGTTTTATGACAATGCCATAGACTGATCTATGACCTTCTAGGCTTTAAGGCATGCAACCTTATCTACTTGATTTCAAGTGCACTGCTAGTTTCTCGTGCAGGGTTTGAGACGTGGAATTTCTATACTTTTTGTTTTTGGTTTTATTGTTTTAGTTTTTATTGCAATCAGCCAGAAAAATTAGAGTGCTGATCTACAGTAGCTTTGTGGAGAAACAATCTGAGCGAGAGAGAGAGAGGGTGAAAATTACTGGCCTAATGTTTACTAGGAGGCCAGAACTATAATATGAGAGGAAGTAGGCTGCAAACTGTTATGTCATCGTTCATTCAAGTATTAAATCAAGTATTAAATAACAGCCATATTCAAAGGGTAATGGCTCAAGATAATTTCTTATATCTCCTAAATTGCTATCGTCTTAAGTTTATTTCTTCTCTGTTTCTTGTTGGCTGTCATTTCAGAAATGATTCCATTAAGGTGGCTTTAGTTCAACCTTTTGTGTCTCTACTTTTGGAGAACTATTTTCTAACAAATTTGGTTTCGTCATGAATCAAATAGATAACAGAGAATTATGCATGGCAAATATATCACTTCTAGTAAAAGATATCACACAAGATTTTTTAGAGGATATATATATATATATATATATATATTGCTTTTTACAGTAAAAGCTAATCCTGTTTCATGAATTCTCCAAATGAGTAGCACATGACTGAGGTATGTGCTTATTAGCACCTTGGGGTTGACCTTTAGCATAATGATGATCTCTGTTCATTTTTTCACATATGGGGCCAAAAAATAGGTTGAATAATTTTCATGCTCCAGACTGATCATTCGTACTGGTGAATGAGCTTTGTTTCTTTAGATCTTAATTACCTGGTTTTCATTCAGTGTATGCAAACCTTTTTTTCTGGGCTGATGTAGCGGGATTGTTGTCCGGCCCATGACTTGGAAAGCCTCCCTGTATATAACAATCTTAGGCTTGCCTGTGCATGTCTTTTAACAGCACGATGAGCGTGGTAATGCCGCGCAAGTTGGTCGAAGCTTTGGTCGGAGAGCAGCTACTGGTGAGCTCTCTATCACTTGTTATTTTTGTTGTATTTTGATTTATTTTCTTCTTCTTCCTCCCTATATTCTCTGTCCATTTTCAGTTTGTAGTTTTTGCATTGTGGCTAGGTTACTTGCATTTAAATCATATATCACATAGATGCATGGTAATTTTTGAAGATAAAGGATTTGTTTACTGGCATTTTGCTTATGTTCTTTGTTTAGATGTTGGAACTGATTTATAATGCTATAAACTTATTATTGTGTATCATAAACTTTTTCCATTAATGCATATTATTTTTTCTTCCTTTATGGGCGAAGGTGAATGGATTAATGCATTTAGACATATTGGAGTGCTTATTGTGGTGTGTCATTAAATTTTCCTTTGCAACTGATCCTCATTTTCTCATGGATTGATTTTTGGAAGTCCTAATCATTTTCCTTAAAGAAAGTGCAACTGATTCCCATTGTCTTTGCCCCCCATATTAAGTAATGATACTGTCTTAATGTTCCCATGACTGTCATTCTTTGATCTTTGTCAAATTTATTTAACAACGTTGACCTGGTGAGGTACTCCATTAACTTCCATGTCAGCAACTTAGTTGATCTTGGTAAGCATAAGCTGATGACTTGTTTAATAAAGAAGAAAAGAGGAAGAATAGTAGAAGTAGAAGACAATTAGAGAAAATGGTCTACCCATTGTCTTGTTTTACTCTTCTTAGGTCTCACTTGTACAACTCTGCGCATATCTTACAAAATAATTCTGGTTATATCATCCCAAATGATTCGGTCTGTCTCCAATATACTGCTTCAGAACACCAAATTGTTGGTACAAAAGTGACAAAATCATACTTTCATTAGAAGTTTCAGCTACCCATCATGGATGACCTTACCCACTCACATAATGACTCTTATTGTTCCTTTAGTCGTCTTGTATTTTATTTGTACTTGGGTTGATTCTATCACTTAGTTCACTTTGTATAATTTGATATTAAATTCTAAAGCTGGCAATGGGATTTGCTTGTTAGGTATTCTAAAGTTGTCTTCTCCACAAGTCATATGCTAGCACTACAGTTTTTAGGTGTCGGGTTTCATGCTTTGGCAACTGAGATTTTTAGGGCTGCATCTCTTGAAGTCTCATTTAAAATTGCTTTTACATGTATATTTTTCTTTCTTACCTAAGTTACAACATGCATAGGGAAACATGGAGTAGAAGATGCTGATGGTCCATGTCTATGATTCCTAGTTAAATTTGAGAGTATCTTTTATTTTGTAATTTACTTTACTGAAATATATTTCTGGACATCAGATTATGATATTAATAACATAGTATGTTACTTGGTTTTAGCTGGAAGCTTTACATACATTCCATGTCTAACATGCTGTTTTTAAAGATCGCCGATGGAGGGATTCACAAGCTGAACGAAATGAAAGGGCAGCAGACAAGTCAACAACATTTGATTCTCGGCAAAGAGATGATAAATCACAATCTAAGGGGGATGATAATGTCTGGCGCCATGATGGTTTCTTCAAAATGGAGACGGAACCTGCACCACCTGTGAGGAAAAGACCTGCATTTAGGGAGAAGAAAATCTCAGTGGACTCCGAAAATGCTGAGAAAGCAGCTGGTGAACCCACAAGGACAGGCCATTCTGATCGTCCTGCATCAGTTAGTGAAAGGAGGGAAGAAAGAGATCGTAACCCCCGCTATTCTGATCGACTTGAGAAGCCAGTGTTACACGGCAAGAAAGAAGCGCAGAGGGGTGCCCTCCCATCAAGGGAAAGATATAGTAATGGTGCTGGTGCTGGTGGCAATTACAGAGGAAGAGAGAGATTTAGTGGAAGGCAAGGTTATCGCCCGAGTGGTACTCGAGTAGACAAATGGAAACATGATTTGTTTGATGAGGCTAGCAGGAGTCCAACTGGAAAGAATGCAGAGGATGAGATTGCAAAAGTCGAAGAACTTTTGACATCATAGCCACAAGGATGGAGTCCTTAATCTGCATGCTGCAATCTGTTTTGTTCATTTAGAAGTGCAGGAAACTTTATTTGCCATTGATAATTTGTGGTCCTTTAAGACATTTTGGGCACGGGGTTGGGATTGGAAGTCCATGGGTTTGACCTTGATTTTTTTAATGCAACGTCATCGATTTAGCCAATCTATGTACCAACTTGAAATTTGGAATTTGCAATTTGCTTTGAGGTATTTCATAATTTGCAGCAAGCTGATATCAAATTTAGGCTACTACATGAGCTTTTTTCTGTTTTTGTAGCACAAAATTTCTAATATATCATGGGTTATATTTTACGTGTATGGCAAACATATTCAGGATTTTTTTGGATAATTTCACTCATTTTGACCCATAAAAATTTAATGAGTCATTTATTTTTAACTCGTTCCAATTAAATCACTGAAATTCTATATAAATTTCAATCAATTTTATGACATAAAATTGCAGCGTAAGATTAATGTAACTTTTTAAACCCAAGTAAGATTAAATTGAGCGCCACGGCTGACTTAAATACTAATATCCTTTTGTTATTTTTCACAAAATTTTATATTTTATCACCTAAGAATTTGTACAATGAAACAAGGATTTTTAGAGAGAAGAAAAGGTGACATGAAAGAGAAAAGTGATCAATAATAAGAGGGTGAGGAAAGAAAAAATTACGTTTGCTAAATAAGCTTAAGCTTAAGATTTGTTAGTGAAATTAAATCCAAAGTGTAGAATCCGTAATTCCTTCAATGAAACGTAAATAGAATTTGAATGATTTAATTGGTATAAATGAGTTGGGTGAAATTAGCTTCGAGATTATTGAAATGAAGATAGCAAGCAGGTTTTGTATTTACCATTAAAAACTCAGCAACAGCAATCATTGATTTAATTGTTCAAGAAATTTTGTCAGCGGGAATCATCTTGCCTTTAATCAAATGACGACTTACTGGTAATCAAACTTTACTGTAGGCTTTGGAAGACGAGCAATAAGCAACGTATTTCACAAACGATATTCAGAAAATTTCTGAAAGAACTTGGCAATGTAAACCACAAAATTTGCAGTAATATATCTATGAAGGTGAACAAAATTTATCATATTGAAAAGAAAAAAGAATGCTCAAATTCTACACCGAACTGAACTAGTTCATTTATTAAAAATGGAGGTCTTCAATGTCAATTAGTACATCCATGCCTTCAGCAGCCGTCTCATTAGGTAAGTTGACCACAAGCTGACCACAGGCACCGCGTATGTCTTGACCCATTTGTTTACGAACTGTTGTCCGAATGTTATATACTCCTCTCAGAATTATCTGGAATCTCGATACTTTCTCCTGGCTACTGGTTCTGAATTGACTCAAACTACCAATTGGATTGAAAGGTATCAAGTTTACAACCTGCACGGAAAGTAAGAAAGACATATGTATTCAAAATCATACAATCAACTAACAATTATCCAAAGTTTATGAAGTGAAAACTGAACGTACAAGCAAGGAGAGTTATTCAAAGATAATGCCATTTACAGTTCAGCTATTAAACAAGTCACCATAATGTCAATGGCAAAGAATTCACAGTAGCATAAAAAACCATAACTATATATATAAAAATATCTCAAGTTTATCAAAATAAGCAATACCTGATTAAGGGAGAAGTTCTCAGGGCATGACTTTTTGTAGAAAATTTATACAAGAAAAGGCTTCAAAGTTAAATTGAGATCTTGCTTAATTCGAAGATAAAAACAGGACAAGAGAAAAGAGATTTGAACACTTGGGGTTTTCTAGCATGCATGGTGGTTAGTGCATATATAATCCAAGTTTGATTCTCCTTCCCCAATGCTTAAAAATATGGGTTCCTATCAATGCTGTATGTATTACATTCCAAGAGCCTTTAAACATATCTCATTTAGCAATCAGCAAGAGATGAACACTTTGCAGGCCTGCCATAGATTGTTATTTATCCAATTGGTACTAATCCACTCATTGAACCACTAAAAAATCGAAAAACAAAAGCAGAATAGTTCAAATGCCTGTAAAATCTTGCATATAGCACCATTATATGATACATTTTACACACACTCCAACTTAAATTTAATAGCTCACCACATCAAATATCCCTAGCAATTTGCCAAGCTGGTGGGCATGCTGCTCTTCATCATTTACTCCATCAAGCATTATGTACTCGATAAAAATTTTCTGCTGACTGAAAATTAAGATAACATATGAGAGCACAAGTTGCCAAGAAACTTTAAATTAATCCAGATAGTTATCTGCAGAAATACTAATAGCCAAGTTTTACCTATTCTTTTGATACACTTGCAGAGCATCCATAAGCTTTTCTAAAGGAAAAGCCCGAGCTGCAGGCATTATATGACAGCGGATATCTTGAACTGGGGCATGCAATGATACTGCCAAGTTCAGTCCAGGAAGATCTTTGTGAAGCTTGTTGATAGCATGAATGACCCCAACCTAAATAATATTAGATTCAACCAATAAGTCAATTATTTCCTATAATGATGAATCCATTTTCAACTTTAACCTACTTCCGTATTATCCCAAGGTCAAATATATTATGAAAAATGAAAAGAGAGAGAGATTCAGGAAGGAACTTTATGACTTCCATAAAATTAAACTTGCATGCTTTATGATCAAGAGAAGAAAATTATGTGAGAAATGGCCCTATTAATAATATATCTAAAAATGGTATAGTAGAAAGATTGGATTTCAATCTAAATTAACTCAGATATTTTGAAGCCATAGGGTCCGACCCTTCCCTGGATCCCGTGCATTGCAGCAGTGTTCGTGCACTGGGGTGCCTTTTTTTTTTTTTTTTTATATCGTAACTTTTAAGATGAATCAGAGAAAGAATCTTATGGCTTAGAAAAAAATTAAACTTGCATGCTTTCCAATCAAGAGAAGACCATATAAGAGGAACGACCCTGCTTTAAAAAAAAAAAAAAGAGAAAGAATAGCCCGGTGCACAAATGCTCCATCAATGAGCGGGATCCGGGAAGAGTCGGATCCATTGAGTCTTTATACGCGGCATTCCCTTGCAATTGCAAGAGGCCGTTTCCACGACTCGAACCCGTGACCTCAGGTCACACGACAACAACACTTACCGTTGCGCCAAGGCTCCCTTTCAACAGCCCTGCTTACAATATACCTAAAAATAATATCGTAAAAAAGATTGGATGCCACCAATCTAAATTAACTTAGACAATGTAAATGTTCAGCCCATATCATAACTTTTAAAGGGGCGTTTGGTTTAGAGTGAATGAGAATGGAAATCAGTTATTCCCATTAATGTTGTTTGGTTGGATAAAATAGAAGAGCTAATGAGAATCACATTACCCCATAAAAGAAAATATATGATTCCCTACTATTTCTCTGCTAATTAGATTTGATTCCTGACTAAAATCAAAAATTAAAAAAATATATATTTTTATTTTTAGAATAAAATTAATGAAATAAATTTAATTTTTTCTTTTTTATTAATAAAATTAAATTAAAATTTTAAATAACATATAATCAATTTAATATTTTTTTTATCATTTTTTCTAATTACAATATGTCTGAATTTTTAAATCAATAATTTTTTTTCTTAATGAAATCAAAAATTAATTTTTTTGAATTTTTAAAATAAAATATAATAAATCTATTTTTTCTTTTTTCTAATTATAATATCTCTCAATTTCTTAAATAATAAAAAAATAAATAATTATTTCGATTCCGATTTGAAAATAAACCAAACAAAAAGAATAAATAATCATTCCGATTACGATTCCGTTTCATTTCTATTCCGATTCTATTTCTAATTCCTAAATTTGAACCAAACGCCACCGAAGAGTTTGATATACAGGTCTTACCAAATTTTTACTCACTATTATATTTCACCTTTTTTTTTCTTTTAACTAAAAGTTAACAGAAATCCCTACAAATATAAGCAGCGAGGGGCAACACTCCAATACTACTGGAAGTAGACTTGGCAAGAAACCCATCATGTTAGAGAACAGGGAAATGAAACTCAGTTACTGCAGTAAAACAATTTGAAATAAGAACTTACACAAAACTCAAGGATGATAAAATAGAATGGAAAACGATAAAAATTTATCCACAAGCAAATATACATACTGTTGACACCGTAATTCTCTTTGGCGAGAGCTGAAATGGAGATCCCAGCATAACACGAATTGCTTCCACCAATGCAGAATAATTATTCAATGGTTCTCCCATTCCCTGACACATGGAAAATCAATTTGTGCAATAAATTTCAGCCACATTTTGGACCACTGCAGAGGTCGGGATAAAAAAAACATGTTTAGGTTTAGGTTAGCAGTGGTGGTGGTTTCTCTGGGATTAATAATTTTGCGAAAAGGCAAAATGAAAAAACTCCAGCATTCTAAATTCTTCTATATGTATGTATTAATCTTTAGGGTCCATTTAGATGTGCTGTATTGAGAGTTACATCCCCAAAAACCCACACACAAAGAAGAAGAAAATAAAATGTAAACAACTAAGATTGAATAAATAATTTGTCCTAAGCTGAAAGACAAAGCTCAGGGATGTGCTGAATTTAATGCCGTGCAATAGTAGCAGCCACAAAATTTTGACACCCTCTATTTTACATCTCACCTATACACTTTAAGCAAAAATAAATAGCAACATCTCATGATACACTTAAAAGTGCATGAACCATTGTGCCAAAAAATAGGAAAAACATTTTCCATAAGTACCATAACATGTTGCTTTTAAAAGCAACACCAACATTTATGCCTTCCTTCATTGATGGAGCCAAGAGGACCTGGGGGACAGTTTTTGGGAGGGTTTAAAAGGCCCTCCAGCTCCACAAATTCCTCTATATTCACAATAATAAAAAAATCATTCCTGTTCTCTTACAACTACCTCCGCCTATACACCGGGGCACCAATGCAACAACAAACATTTTCTGTAATCAGTTCAACTGTCAATATTCCTGCTTCAACAGCACCCTAGACATAACTGCCAACTTAAGTATTTAACACAGACCAATTGACAGTGCCACTACCATTTCATTACTGTCATCTCTGCTCTAACCACAGCCATATATGCTTTCTACATATTAGCATGGCAATAATTCCTTCCAGACCAGCTTAATGAAACAAATAGTCATAGTATAAAATTGGCGATACTAACAAAAGCATACTTCTTCTGTTCAGGATGACAATTAAGAATTTCTTGATATGGAGTTTAGAATCATGATGGCGCCTTATGCAGCAAAACATTGTCAGGAGAGAGTAAAAAGTATTTACCATGAAAACAACATTCCTTATTTGGGATAAATAAGAGGCATGAACTAATTGTTCAACAATTTCTCCTGATGATAGATTGTTTTTGAATCCCATTGTTCCAGTTGCACAAAACTTGCAGCCCATTTTACAACCAACCTGTAAAAGAAAAGAAAAAAAGGTTGAAATTAGCATCTATCTACAGGCTGCATTGATGTTCATAAGCCAAGAATAGCAAGCATGTACAAAGATCAGGAAGAGAAAGTACTATTGATATTTTTTAAAACAGGCTGAGAGCCAAAATTCACTAAAAAGATTGACTAATACCTACATGGAAAATGGATAGAATCCACTAGAATTTGCTCAAGTTACATACATAATTACACGCCAAAGGGAGATTTATCTTTGTATGAAATGTCTGTTAATGACATTGAAGCAAAGGTCACACCTGGGATGATATGCATAATGTTGACCTTGGACCACCAGGACGGGGTTTGCCACCATATTTTCCTAAACGAGTGTCGTACCTCATAATAACAGCCTCCACAAATGCTCCATTCTAATCAGAATAGTAAAAGCACAAATTAACAAAAACCAAAAACAGGATGCTAGAATTAGCATTTATTTTGAGGAAACATGCCTCCTATGAAAATAAATATGCATTGAATGGATAAAAGAAAAATAAAAATTAATGCAGATAAAATCTCAGCTAAACCACTGAGACTTCTTCATAAGAATAACAAATTATCATAAAATGCGTGACCTCGTAATGCAAATAAGCAATTATGGATTAAGATGCTTAATTGATAGTTGTTCATAAGAATAACAACAATACCATTGATATTCATCCAAATTCAATTTTCTTTCTGTGTTCTCTACTAAATGCCACAAAATACCAAAATTTAGAAAAAACAAAAACATTTTACACTTGAAAATCTTTCATCAATTTTTCTACTTGAACCTACAAAAAAGGAAATAAAAAGGAGTACCTGAAGCTTGATAAGAAGTTTGGTGGTGACCCCATCATTTGATTCAAAAACAGAGTGAAGAGTGGAAGTGAGAATTCTGAATTTTGATTTTAGAATTGTATACACAGCTGATGGCAAATTGGGTATGTCACCCCATTCACAATTAGGGTTCTTGATCACATACCTTCATTATCGTCCCAAAAAAAAATCTAATTTAGCTCTAAATAAAAAAAAAAAAAAGAAACCCATTATATAAAACTTAAATATATGTAGAAAACAAATAGATAGAGAGTAAATTGGGCAAGTAACGTATCATACTTCCAAATGAAAGGGATGAAGTGAAGGCTTATGTTAGCTTCCTGAAACTCCCTCCTCATATCTGGAGCGTCGAAAATTGATCCAACGGCCATTTTAGCAGTCATATGAAGCTAAACTTTGCCGTGTAAATATATTTTGGTGGCTGAGTTTTGTTCAGAACAGTGTTTCGTGGCTCACGGTCTTGGCTGTGGTGCAGATGGCGGGAGACTGGGGATTACCCCGGCTGATTTTCATCGGAAGCAAAAAATAGGTTTCAGATTGTAAACGATGTCGTTTCTTTTATGAAAATTAAACAATTGAAAAACAACAGAAATAATTGAATGAAAGAAATTAAAAGTTGGTATGTTTTATTATTAAAATTTTGGTATCTTTTCTTTTCTATGTTGATATTCTCTATGTTGGTATGAATAAATTTTAATATTATAATTGATAAAAAAAATTAAAATAAATAATACTAATCAAATAGTAGCATCCCCAAATATATATATATATTTGTTTATTTATTTATTAATCCCCTCCAATTGGTACGTTTAAGCCTTTTAAATTCAAATTAAATCATGTATAGTATATTTTTATAATAACATTTTCTTGATTTTGAATCGGAAACCTTGAAATTGAATTATAAGGAACTTTCAAATAATTAACGATTATATAATCAATCATAGAATTTGAAAATGGGATGAGCTAATGTTTATAATGTATAAATACCTAAAGCCAAATGAAAATGTGAAATAAAATAATTTGTTTACTGAAGTAGAAACACAATAACATACCATAAGAATAAGTTACAATATGACAGATAGAAAGCCTATGAGAATTGTTCATTAATTTGGCATAAGACATTGAAGAATTGTATTTTGGCTTTGAAGTTGTCAGATTTCCATATTTACATTCTCATATTGATTCAGAGGCTTTTGAAACCTTTTATTATGTTGGAATAATCCTTGTGATTAATTCATATGTTTTCTTCAAACATATGGCCAGTGGCCTTTGATTCTCCAATTAAATTAAATTAAAGATCCCAATTAGTTTCCATAAAAAATTTATCAAAAAATTAAATTAACCACGAGTAGAAGGATTCCCTCACAATTTCTCAACATGATATAGGAATTTCTCATATCACAATCCTTCAACAACACAAGGGGAAGGATGGCATAAAATAATCACAGAAGCTCATATTCATCCCAGTAAAAATATATAAGACAACAATCAATTAACTGTTATACAACATTAGACACCAAAATAAATAAATAAATAAAAACCAACTTTTAAGTTTTAACCCATTTAACCATTCAGAAATTTCATATGTCAACATTCATCATCCAGCATTGAAACAATTAGTTCGTAGAAACTGATTGCAGGAAAACAATTCATATGAGTTTATACCAAACCATTCATATTAATAGTTCTTATATTCTCTTAGCATTTACTGAAGTTGCAGTAAGATAAAGACATGCTTCAGTGCCATGCGCCACCAACAGAATGTACATCCTTATTCCTATCTTACCTTGCTTCATATTGAACAACTGCAAGAAGCAAAATTTTTCATGTTAAACAAATTATTTAAAAGAATGGAAGGAGGTCTCCATTTAGCAGCTCATACAACTCATTGCTGCAATATGCACTTGTAAAATGATAACAAGATGGTACCAGTTTGCCCGCTTTGAAGGTGAAAAGTTCAAACAAATGAGCAAGAAATATCTAATAATACTATGTAAAGGCCATATGAAAGACAAGTACTAGATGATTAAATCAGTTTAAAGGCATCTGAATTCTGAAAAAGCACAGAAACTTTGCAAATCAAATAAAATATCTGCTACTAAAAGTCCAACTAAATACTATTCCTTATCCCATTAGAATGATAGCAGAATTTCTTATCAACAGAAAATGGTAAGAAAACAAATTAATCAACCAAGTTCGAATAATTATAATCTAACATCCTACAGTAATTATAAAACTGTATCTAAGTCGGAATAAAAGATATTAAAAAAACAAAACTAATCAAAATTAATTAACAAAAAACATCTCTATCTGTAAGTTTTTTGTTCACAGCATGACCTTATATACAAGAATATACCACAGTCATATGAGTGAAATACTACCTAAAACAAGCACAAATTGCATGCAAAATTAGTTTAAATAAGCTAAGGGGAAGGTGTCCTCTCTATATAGAGGCTAACAGCCAGATTAAAGTATCATTACTGCTAACCTATGGCATATATATTACTTCATCATCTGAAATTAATTCCACAGAGTAAATCCTGTCAATCAGTACTTATAAAGAAACAATACCATGTCCAATGACCAAGAATTTGGATGTTCTAAAAAATTTGGCACAAAACATAAATAAAAATCATTCTCAGCTTCGCATATGTCAAAAGAGACAACAAAAATCATTATCCTCATTTTTCAAGACGTTGAAGAGAGAGAGATCAAGCTAAAATACAAAAACAGCTTTTAATCTTCATTCTAATTCATATCTTACAACTCAAATTTATACAGCGATTCCCGCCCTCTCATATCTATTCCTACATTGTTTTATGTACTGCAAGAGGTGCAGTGAATGAAAGCATCAATACAAGTCCCCATCAAACTATAACAATAACCAACAGTAGCAGACAATCAAATACTAAAGACAACTGTGGGAAAAAGTTAAACAAAATATCACCACTAGTAGGTAAATATTACAAACTTTGATTCTTGATACTTTTGACGCCTGGCTCCCCCCTTCTTTGTGATTTTCTAATATATAGAGTTTTCCTCTTTTCTTTCTCTTCTTTTCCTTTTCTCATTCCTTTACCACCTTTTTTTTAAAATGAAATATCATATATTGATAGAGTAGACAAACAAGCATAGAAGTATGTTCACCACTGCTGAGAGATTTACAACTTAATCAAGAAGTCCTAACAACAATTAACTTCTAAAATTGTTTCTAAACATATATATAGTAGTCACTAGTCTTTAGATAAATGAACCCTGCTCACCTTAAGCTTAAATTATCAAATAAATATTTCTAATATCTAATAATTCAAATAAGAGTTCACAGCACTACCATGATTTTACAGCCTATGTCAACCAAAATAAAATTAATGATCAAATACATAAAACAATATAAATTGAATCCATAAACCAAAACAGATCAAGTACAAACTTTCACGGGAAAAAAATTATCATAGTTTATTAAAATTAAACAAAAATCAGAAGCAAAACCCATAAACACAAATAACCAAAAAGGGTAAAAAATTGCATACTTCGGCGGGTGCGTTTCTTGTAGAGAATACGGTAACCGCATTCACGGCACTGGATAACATCTCCTGCCTTGAGAGTATTCTCCATTCCACAATCTGAAACAAACCGCCGCCCCTTAAAATCCTAAATTTTTATGATAATTGGCAAATATTAATTAAAGCCTATGAACAAAGAACCAATTGCATACCTCCGCAGATGTAGCTGACTGGCTCTGGTTGAGGATCCATTTGATTAGGGTTTAGCTTTTGGGATCAGTTTCGATTTCGTGTTTACTTGTAGCCTTCGAATGGGCTTTGGCAGTCGATTATACTTATATTGACCGTAAACCGTCAAACAAAAAATATATTTTATGTTTTATATTTCATGGACTCACCATTCGGAAGCTTGCTTAGTTACATATAATTTTTCTCTTATTTTTTTTGAAAATATTCTTTTATTTAATTTATAGTATACTTTTTAAAATTATTATTATTATTATTATTATTATTATTATTATTATTATTATAAATTTTAAATTTTGAATTCAAGATATAAAATAAAGGTTTGTTGGCTCAAAATCATTTTTACATATACTATTAAATAACAATAATAATTTTTATTATTTTATTAAAATTATATATATATATTTATAAATTTTAAATATTAATATATAATCAAATTTATTATATATAAATTAGTTAAAATTATATGTTATTAAAAAGTAAAAAAATAATTTTTTTCGCTACAACTTTTTTGAGTTTAATTTTATGTGAATTATTATTAAAAAATTTAAATTAATATTGATATTTAAAAAAAATGTTGAAGAATGGCAAATGAAGAAATTAGATTAAAAGAAAAAAATAAAATATGGAAAACTAAAGCCTATTTTAATTAAAGTTTTATAATAATCTTATGTAACAAATAAAATGTTATAGAGTTCTCTTATATGTCTTGTCCTCATGACAAGTTATGGTTTTGGTCTTGTCCTTAGCGATACAAGTTTTCTTTATATGACTTTCTATCATCTGAGAAAGTTCCCTCTTTATTGACTACCATCCATGGTGATAATCAATGGTGAAAAAGATTTAGCAAACATGTATGGAAAAATCACGTTGGTTGATGAGGTAGCCAATGGACTAAGATTTGAAGGTGACGATGGAGAAAATTATGACACATATAATTTCAATTGGTCTCTGGTGAGCACTTTCAAAACTGAATAAGGTATTAACACTTTGGCCATGAATAATACGCTTGCGTCCATATGGCTCCCAGTCAAAGGGTTATGTGTGAAGGAGCTAAACACAAACCTATATACCTTTCAGTTTCATCGCAAATTAGACCTCTTCCGAGTAATGAATGATGGGCCTTGGACGTTCGACCAACATTTACTGATCCTACAAAGGTTAGTTGTTGGCTCAATTCCTACCAGGGCTCAACTAACTAATGTTGAACTCTAGGTTCAAGTTTATGACCTTCCAATGGGCTACATAACATAAAGGGTGGGCAAGGCGGTTGGAAACTATATTGAAAAACATGTTAATTTTGACCCTAATAATTTGAAGAGATCTTGGAAACACTTCATGAGAATCCGTGTCTCCATTGATGTCACTAAACCTCTTAAAAGGAAAATGAGAGTGGAGAAGAAGAACATTGAATGAATATGGATTTACTTTAAATATGAATGGCTTCCTTCTTATTTGCTTTTACTGTGGGATCATAGGCCATTCTAACAAATTATGTGAAAGATTCTTTAATGAGGGCAATGGATCAACTGATTAGGCCTCTGGCAGCTGGATGAGAGCCTCAGCGAAGAAACAAAACTACATTAAAGTGGGAAGATGGCTCCTATCAATGTTAATAGAAGCTACTGGTGAGCTTGACCAGCAAAACCCAAAGTTGTATATGAAAAACGAAAAAATTCCAGCAAAACCAATTATTAAAAAAAGATTCTCTAATTTTGATGACACAATTAGAGTTAAAGATGCGGAGACTGGTCTCTCCTCTTTGGAAACTGGACACCCTAATCTATGCTTGAATCATGCAGCAAATAATGCTACCACATCAAAGATGGAAACTATTATAGTCACAAACATTAAAAGAAGAAATGTGCAAGATAATATCGTGAATCAAGGGGACATAACTAATGTAGTGGTAGATGTGACCAAGATGGAAACTAATACTCCAAAAAAATATCATAGAGGTGGGGCTTTGGTTCCCAGTCCCACCTAATACCATGAGTACTTTAAGTTGGAATTGTCATGGGTTGGGCCATCTATGAACAACTAGAGTCCTAATAAACATAGAATGATAAACGACCCACCTTCATCTTTGATATGGAGGTGAAGATAGCAAGGGGCAAAGTCGAAAGAGTTAAGAAGCAACTTGGCTATGAAGGCAGTTTCGTTGTTGATAGAATTGGGTTTGGCTTTGTTTTGGAAGGAAACAAGGAATGCAAAACTAATAAGCTACTCCTAGCAGCACATAGACATCATTGTTAACTTGAGAAATCAACAACCATGGCAACTTACTGGATTTTATGGATTCCCTGAGTGATCTAGAAGACGTGAATCTTGGCAGTAGCTACCCAACATCAGTAATGCCTCCTAGTTACCATGGGTGCATTGGTGATTATAATGATATTCTCCATGAAAGTAAGAAAAGATGAGGTGCCTCATAACCTACCTGGCTTATTTCTAGTTTTTGAAATGTGGTTGAGGAGTATAGATTCATAGACTTGGGTATGATTGGTTACCCCTTCAAAATGGGAGACAGGTTGAGGCACTGAGGGATCAATTGAAGAAAGTTTGGATAGACCATTGGCAATTGATTTGTGGAAACTACATTTTATGGAAGCTTTTATGCAAAATATTATAGTTCCATGCTCGGATCATTCCATGTTATTTATTTGTTTGGAAACGTTAACTGAGACACACAGAAAATGTAAGTTCAAGTTTGAGAACATTTAGTTGAAGGATAATATGTGCAGAAGTATTGTTGAAGAAGCATGAAACATAAGGCAAAACATCCCTCCAGTGGAATACATAAAATAATATGGTCAGATGTTGTAAGAATAAGGAGGGAGTTTCATAAAAAAAAAAAAAAAGCCAGATAATGCTCCCAATCTCTTAATAAGCACATTACACAATTCAGACATGGTAGAGATCCCACATCAGTAACAAGATTACAAGAAACCCTTTTTGAATACTAGAAAGTATTGAATGTGTAATACCCTTATACCCCATATACGTACAGTACATATATCTTGTATATGTAAAATATATATACAAAATATAAGAATGTCAACATCCTTATCATTTAAAAAATTTCATAATTTAAAGAAAATATTTTAATACTTAAAAGATATTTTATTAAATACATAAATAAATTAGTAATTAATTATTAAAAATACTAACTTTATAAGAAAAACTCTAAGAAAAATTTGTCAGAGTTTTGTCTGTAAATCAAACATTTTTAAAAAATTCAAACATTCACAACCTGCAAAAAAAATACTCCCAAGATTCTTTTATTCATCTATTTCTCCAAGAATGCCTAGTGGCTCAAAATCATCCAACATCATAAAATCACATGTGTATATATAGATATATATAAAGTATTCCAAATTTGCATATCCTAAACACAACTCTATTTCAATATAATTTTTGCATTATAATATAATGTACATATTATTAAAAAGTTAACAAAACAATTATTTACATGATATGCAGAAAGCTTTGGTCCAATGAATAAAATACTTCAAGTACACTCTAAGTATCCTAGACTTAATCAGGTCTAGTAGACCCCTCTGGGATTAACTTATCATCTACGTGATGAAATTCAATCGTACTAAGTATCCATCTTAGTGGTACATACTTTAGTAATAACAATTGACATTATAAATACAATTCTTGAGAATGGATCATGTCTCAATGTCATACGAATGCATATAATTCACTAACATACATTGGTCCCAAAATTTTTTATACATTATTCTAGTTTTGAAAATATTATTTTGGTTTACATCAAAAGCACTGACACCAGCGTGTCTCGTCCGAAGGCGTAACCATAACTATGACACCAATGTGTCTCGCCCAATGGCGTAGTCATAACTGCGACACTAGCATATCTCGCTTGTAGGAGTATGACATGCATAACAATTCCAAAAATAATTTTCTACAACTAGACTTTATATAAGGCAACATGCAATACACATTCGTCATATTCTACTTTTCATATCTTTCCATATTTTATATTCATTTTCCAAATTTCAAATCATAACCAACATCATTTTTGTCCACAATGTAAATATGGCTAATTTTCCATTTTAATACATTATTCACTTTTTTTTTCATTTATACATAACAATAATATTAGCCATACTACAATGGCTTTACATATGATCTTTTATGCAAACTAGGCCATTTTGCCTTAAACAATGTTTATCACACACCAACACCAATTGTTCAAGTAGCATAGCACATACATTTCATATGCAATGTGTTATGTCTAAAACAATACAATTGAAATAATATTTACCAAAGTATGTACTAACATTAAAATTAACAAAATCCAAGCAAATCTTTCCTCCCAACACCAAATTTTTCCAATGCCCTTCACTACTTTGATTTGATAACTTGATTCTACTCAACTCCTATCCACATTATAAATTAAAATAACTTGTTAAGACCACATTTCTATTTACTTTATCTAATAAAACCTAATTTAGCACATTCCCTTGAGATTTTCAATTTTTACTCTAATAGACTTTAATTTTGAAATTTTATTGTAATAATTTATAAATCATGTTTTAAGTTAATTTATATCATTAGAATCATATTCTAGTACAATTTAACCATTTAAATACAATTTAGCTCAATTCTTTGCAATTTTCATTAAAAACCCTAAATTCAAATTTTCTTCTTCCAAACCCCCCACCAATCCTAACTATTTCAATCATTTAACCATAAAATTATTATTCACACATCAAAATAACATCACCCAACACCATTTAAATAATCATAATATCCTCATTCAAAATTAAAATTTTTATATATTCATAAACTAAAAGAAAATCCTTTAAAAAGAAGAAAATTCTTACCTTGAGATAAGAAATTTTTTTTCAAATCCATCCTTAATCCTTGAAACCTTGAGTATTTATAAGAATTAAAAACTTCCCCAAACCTCCATGGAATTCTCGGCCAATTAGAGAAGAAGAGGAAAATGATGGCCAAAATATGAGTTTTTAAAATTTTTTTCTTTCATTTTCAACCACATATATATATATATATTATAATATTATAATTAATTAATTAATCGATATTTAATAAATATTTAAATTTCTATCATCTTACACTATCCAAAATTATTTTATTCATTAGTATTTATTATTTTATTATTATTTTTTCAACTTTTTTACTTTTACCTTTTTAGCTTTTTACCATTTTACTCTTTACTAATAATATTTATATGTTAGGTATATTTAATATATATTTCACACATATATTTTATCTTTCACATCTTCCAACACTTTAATTAACCTTTAAATTTTTTATCAATTATATTCTAATAAAATTGCAGGCATTACAAAATGAGATTAAAATATATTGGAGCTGGAGAGTTAAGCAACACTGGCTTAAGGAAGGCGACTCCAGCTCTAGCGTCTTTCATGCCTATGCCAACACAAGAAGAGAGAACATAATTGACAGAATTAGAGATTCTACTGGCTTATGGAGGGATAAAGACACTGGCCTACATAAAACTATTACTGATTATTTCAAGGAAATTTGCAAATTAGAGGTCACAAACTACACTGAAGTACTCCAATGCATAACAACCTCAATCGTAACAGATCAGTAGGCCCTTTTGGATGACCAGTTTATAGAAAAAGAAATCAAGGATGCCCTATTAAACCCTGCTCAGATATTTACAACCTAATCAAGAGGTACTAACAACAATTAACTTCTAAAATTGTTTCTAAACATGCATACAGTAGTCACTAGTCATCAGATGAATGAACCCTGCTCACCTTAAGCTTAAATTATCAAATACGTATTGCTAATATCTAATAATTCAAATGAGAGTTCACAACACTACCATCATTTTACATCCTAGGTCAACCAAAATAAAATTAATGATCAAATACATAAAACCATATAAATTAAAATCATAAACCACAATAAATGAAGTACGAACTTTCAATGGAAAATAATGATAATAGCTCATAAAAATTAATCAGAAATCAGAAGCAAAACCCATAAACACAAATAACAAAAAAAAGGTCAAAAATTGAATATTTTGGCGGATGCGTTTCTTGTAGAGAATATGGTAACTACATTCACGGCACTGGATAACATCTCATGCCTTGAGAGTATTCTCCATTCCACAATATGAAACAAACCCCCCTTAAAATCCTAAAATTTTCTGCTAATTAGCAAATATTAATTAAAGCCTATGAACAAAAAACCAATTGCATACTTCCACAGATGTAGCTGACTGGCTCTAGTTGAGGATCCATTTGATTAGGGTTTTGCTTTTGGGATCAAAGGCGCGATTTTCGAATATACTTGAAGTCGTCGAAGGGTTTTGACAGTTGATTTTACTTAAATATTGAACCATAAATCGCCGAACAAAAACTATATTATATATATATATTTATATTACATGGACTTCCAATTTGCAAGCTTTGCTGATAATATTTCTTTTATTTTTTTATAGATAATTTTTCCCTTTTATTTAACTTATAATAATACTTTTAAAAATTATTATTTAGGCCAAATAAGTATTACTAATGCTGAATAGAATCAAAAGAAACAATTTACAAAACTAAGGAGGAAGGATGAAAGCCCCAATCCTTAAAACCAACTAAAGAGTACCATCTTTAGCTAGTAAGTTAGCTAAATTATTAGCTTTGTGCTTGACAAAGAAAACATTGTTTGACGAAATGTCTTCCAGCAATTTGGTGTAGTCTTGAACTAAAATTCCAAAGTGTAATAACTCATTTTTTACAAAAACAATTACAACAAATTAAGTAAAATCATTATTAAAAAATAAAAATCACTAAAAAAATGTAATATTTTCAACATTCTAAATATATAAACACCAAATACAAAAAATAAATTGCAAGTAACAAGAAAAGTGTGCGTGCTATATTCTTTTTGAGAGTAGTAAGCATGCTCCTACAAAAAGCATAAAAAAAAGAGAAATGTTAAGGCTTGAAAAAAATACAAACATGGAAAATATAAATATTTTTTTCACAATAAATAAGGGAGAAATCACACAATAAAAGGGGGGAACAAAAAAGATACAAAAAAGTTAAGAGAAAATTACAAAAAAAAATAGGGCAGAAAAGATTTTACAAGGAAAAACACATAAAATAAAGAAAGATACAAAGGAAAAAAAAAAGAGAGAAAAATAGATAGGTAATGCCAAACTGAGTTTTCAGGTAGAGAAAATAGAAAAACTTGAATTTTATTAGGTACATTCAGTGTACTAAACAAAATTTTGAAAGAGTTGATCCAGCAAACAACCTTTCAAAAATCAAAGTTCACAAAATCAGGTAAGATTTATAAACCTTCACTATTTCCTACTGTAATTTTAAGCATTAATTTATTTTTCTGCAATTATTAATATGAATATGCAATCTCTAAATGCAATTAGGAAGTGATTATTTTATTTATAAAAAAAAAACTATAGAGAATATGACCAATTAGCACAACTACGTACATAAAATTCTAAATTTACTTAACACTAATGAACTCACATATAGAATAGATAAAATCAAATCATTAAAATAATAGTCAAAACAGAAAATTGACACCAGCAAAAAACACAAAAAATGAACAAAAAAAAAAACTGAGAAAATAGTAAAAAAAACTTCATATCAGAAAATACAAAGAAAACAGAAAAGGCAATGGGTAAAATTTTAAAGCAATTTTCTGGGAGAGGGGATTGTAGAGAGCTCGAAATATTTATAAAGTTCTATACTTAATAAGTAAAAAGTAGCTGGAAATCAAGGCAATTAGCAGCATAAACTTGATCTTTTTTTTTTTAAATAATTAAAGATCACAGTCAGGCAAGCATACTGTGTACCCTATTTTTTATTTTTTTTTCTTTTTGTACTGTAATTTAAGTATATTTCTTCCCATTATAAATGTGGATACATAATTTTTTTATTCATAATTTTTTAAAAAAGAAAATGTAATCAGGAAGTGATTACATTTATATATAGAAAGTGAATGGATTACAAAACACAGGAAATGCATAACAAATAATACAACCACACACATACAATCAAATTTTATATAATCTGTTGGCTCCCTCGTTGCCCCATGTGTGACAGTTTGTGACTCCACTAGAGAATACTTAGTAAGTCCTAAATAAATGAGTTAAGCTATTTGTATTATTGTGATGTTCATATTTAATTTATACGTTATGTTTTAAAATTTATTGATTGCTATTTCTTTACTTTTAAAAGAAAATAGTGGCATTTTGATCAACAAGTCTCTCAGCACACACGCATTTAAAGGTCAAAAAGTGACCTATCACCCTAATAGATATACTGAGAATGAAGTAGGGATGCTCCGTAGGAACCCAGTAAGGTTCTGAAAAATTCTCACCCACACTGTCTTTTAGCCAGGTATTAGCTAAAAGAACTCGCTAGTTCAGGTTGTGGACGATAGTCGTATGACTTACAGTTTGTGAATCTCAGCACCATGGTGAAATAAGGTGGGTATGTGCCTTAAAAATAGAACTCAATTCCACCAATTCACATATTTGGATAACCTGCCCTAAACCATTCTAAAACCATTTAGGATTAATATACAAAATAATCTATGTTGTGCTCTCCTATTTCTCTTTACTTTTCAAGTCACGATGTATTTTTCTTTTTACTAATCTTCTTTTATGTATTGATGCATGTATACGACATGTCTTACATGCAAAATTACATATTATAGAGCAAAAAGTGCTAAGTCATGAGCTCGAAAATCCTCTACCAATTAAGCGAATGACTGAGCGCTTGCCATCATATCTAACTATGAAAATGGCAAAAAAAGTACTCTATAAGAGGGACATGGACATGATCAAGAGATTTCAAGCATTGTTATTAGAGAAATATGGACTACATGATACGCCTATTAAATTTCTTAATTGACACCCAAATTTTTCTTTCCTGTTTTTATGTGTCCGCTGAAGATGTTCAAACCTTTCCAAGAGAAGTATTATGTCTTGTATGGTACTTGGCAAATGTGTATAAGATTAAGATATTGCTAGATAAAACATGGTTATTAGAATGCTTTGAGAATTGAGAGTTTGAGCTCGAACATCATTCTTGCTTTTTCATATAGCTAATTTCATTCTTGGATCTTGATCAATGGCTCCTGACTTTACAAGAAAATAGTTTAAAGAACTATTGTCTGGCTATATTCAAGATTCGAGGGCAATATAATTGGGGCAAACAAGCTAAATTAGTCTACAAAACATATTTGAGATAGAGATATCGAGGGTCTTTGAGGAAAATCCTTTATACTCACTGAATTAGTCAATTTTGTCAATATTTAATTCATCACTGCCATATTCTTTTTGAGAGTAGCAAGCATGCTCCTGCAAAAATATAAAAAAAAGAGGAATGTTAAGACTTGAAAAAATATAAACATAGAAACTAGAAATGTTTTTCCACTATAAATAGGGGAGAAATCACACAGTAAAAAGGGGGGAACAAAAAATATACAAAAAAGTTGAGAGAAAAATTACAAAAAAAGAGGGCAGAAAAGATTTTACAAGGGAAAAATACATAAAAGAAGAATGATACAAAGGAAAAGAGAGAGAGAAAAATAGATAGGCACAAACTGAGTTTCCTGATAGAGAAAATGGAAAAACTTAAATTTTGTTAGGTACAAACAATGTACTAAACAAACTTTCGAAAGAGTTGATGCAGCAAAATACAAACCTTCACTATTTTCTACTATAATTTTAAGCATTAATTTATTTTTCTACAATTATTAATATGAATATGCAAAATCTAAATGCAATCAGGAAGTGATTGTTTTATATATAAAAAAAATAAACTACAGAGAATATGACCAATTAGCACAACTACGTACATAAAATTCTAAATTTATCTAACACTCACGAACTCACATATAGAATAGATAAAATCAAATCATTAAAATAACAATCAAAATAGAAAATTGACACCGGACAAAAAACACAAAAAAGGAACAAAAAACTGAGAAAATAGTAAAAAAAAAAAAAAACTTCATATCAGAAAATACAAAGAAAACATAAAAGGCAGTGAGTAAAATTTTAAAGCAATTTCATGGGATAGGGAATTGTAGAGTGCTTGAAATATTTATAAAATTCTGTACTTAATAAGTAAAAAATAGCTAGAAATCTAGGCAATTAGCGGCATAAACTTAATCTTTTTGTTAATAATTAAAGATCACAGTCAGGCAAGCATACTGCATACCCTATTTTTTATTATTATTTTTTATACTATAATTTAAGTATATTTTTTATTGCCCTTTATGAATGTGGATACATAAATTTAAAAAAAAAAATGTAAGGAGGAAGTGATTACATTTATATATAGAAAATGAATGGATTACAAAACATGCAGGAAATGCATAACAAATGATACAACCACACACATACACACCAAATCCTAGGATTTTCATACAACATTCGCAAAAATGCATACCAATCAATGAAAAAGCACAAAAACATAAATATTTTGCTATATTCATCAAAACTCTGCCTAAAAAAATGATAAAAAAAAAGTGACTTAAGCAAGTAAAAGGTGAAGGAAAAAAAAACAAAGTAAACACATGTTAAATTCCTTACAAATAATGATAAAACAATGCTAAAACGAAAGGATGGAAAAGTAACTATCGATTAAATAAGGTTTTAGAAATCTAACAAAAACAAGAAAAAATATATTATCACAGATTTAGATTTTTTGAGCAAAAATCAAATGAAACCTTCAATACAATACATTGATTAGAAGATTTATAAAAAGTACGCATATAATAAAAAGCAAGAAGAAGTAAATACTAAAAAAAGGGGGTTTACAGTACTTATTTTACTTTCACACCATTCATACAAAATAAAAAAATAAAAAGTTATAAAACAATGAATAAAGATATGATATCGAATATAAAATATAAGCTAGATGCAAAAATCAATAGCCAGAAATGAACATATTAGCAAGAATGCATTATTATAGTGTGATTTTCCTAAAAAAAATTGTTGAATGATTTAATAAAAAATAAATATAAAGACGAAGTAAAAAAATGATGAACTAAAAAGAAAAAGAATTTTTTTTTTACTTTAAACTCGTTGGCAAACATGATATGCTTGCATTGAGTGAATGGATATTGTAGAGATGTATTTAAATTAGTAGGCATAAATTCTTCAATGAATGGATGGATTTTTTTTTTTTGGTATAAAAAGAGAGGTGTTTTCTTGTTCAAGAGAAGAGATTAGAATATTTTGTCAGCACAAAACGAGTAAAGATGAAAATGAGATGATTTAATTTCGTTTGTATCCCTTTTATTCGTTTGTAACTATTTTAATTTCGTTTGTGTCCCTTTTATTCAATTTTCGTCTAATAAATTATTCTAAGCTCACATGATGGAGATGATTTCACTTAATCAGTCAATTATTTGGATATAATATAATAAATATTATATAAAAATTAAAGTAATAAAATTATTATATTGAGGTAGTGATTATAATAATTAGACAATTTTAAATTTTTATCTAGAAAATAATATATGCACACGGAAAATATAAAATAAATAAATTCAATAATCATATCCATAAAAATAAATATAATTATATAAAAAAATAATTTTATTAAAATAGCTATCAAATGTAATTAACGATAGAATAATAGCGGTGAAATAAGAAAAAGAGAATAGAAAAATTATATATATATATATATATATTTATATAGCAATGACAACATTAATAAACGATGATGATAATTCGAACTCCAATGACTTTAATTTCGTCAAGCAGATATGTAGGCATTGAAAATTAAGTTTCAAATTCAAATTTACTTTAATTAAAAAAATATATTTCTCTAAAAAATTATATTAATGAATTGCAAAAATAAAAAAATATAAAAAAAAGTTAATTAAAAGAAAAATTAAAACTGTTATGTTCAGGGAGTGAACATAATTTAAAAGTAACTATAATAAAATATTAAACTATTTAATAGCATTAAATTCTTATATTCAGATAGTGGATTATAAGAATCAGGTTATCAATTAATAAATAAAAAAATATATCTACATCGGGCAATAAAACTATAAAAAATAATAAAGTTAAATAATAAATTTATTAAAAATATTTGTGTCCAGATAGGGGATACAATAATCGAAATAAAAGAATAATTAAAAATATAATAATTAGAATTATATTTAGACAGTGAATATAATCCCTCTTGCGAGTATATTTAAATAAATAATAAGACATCACAATAATTATAGTATCAAATTTGGGTATTGTAGAGTGCATTTTCTTCCTTATGCATAATTAACCCTCCGAACCTTATCTTTGAAAATGCAGACCATTAATAGATGTTCAATCAAACCTTATAATTGATTGGTGACGACTTTTAATACATATGTAAAATAATAGCAACTAAATATAAGCCGACCAAAAATAAAATCAAATTTTATATAACTCGCTGGCTCCCCCGTTGTCCCATATGCGACACAAAGTATGAGTTATCTCTTGTGCAACTCTTTATGGCCTTGATGAGAATTTGAGAATTTGATTTAGTTGTGATATTTGACTACCCTTTGCTCTTAATCTAACTTGATGCCTCTCTGAAATTAAAGGCCTCAACTATTTTTGTGTCCATCTTGCTTTGAAGCCTAAAAATTACAAGCCCTAATAATTAAGTTCACCGAGTCCCTGATAACCCAGTCTAGCCTAGTTTTGAAGCCATTTACATCATTCCCTGCATCTGTATTGCATTTGAGCCATCCTTCTTTCGGTGGTGACCAAACAACTCAACTTTTTGGTGCAGTGGGGTTTTGATCTAACACCCCGGTAGTGCTTATTGGTTGTTAGGCTTTGACACAATCTTCAACATATCCTCTGATATGGTGCACTAGATGATCGAAAGAAGTGCTATGATTATTCCATAGAGCATCATTCTTGCTCTTCCACAATAGCCAACAGATGAAGCCATTTAGAGTGTGGGTTTATTGTTTACCTGATGAAAGGACATGGTGGACCAAGTCTTTGAAGTTGTATTATGCTTGAAATTGGTAATAGGGAAAATTTTTTGAAAGCATTCTTAAGCCGCTAAGCAATCTCTGAGTGCATAGGCGGTTGTTTTGGGTTCTTGCTTGCAAACTGGACATAACTTATTGGTTTCAACTTTGCGTCTTTGAAGGAGGTCTTTGGTGGGTAGACAATCACTGTACGCTCTCCAGAGTAAAGCCTTAATATTTGGGGGGCTTCATGTTTCTAGATTAGAGTCCAAGGTGCTTCTTTCTAATCCTTTCCTCTAATCTTTGGTTCATGAAACTTTTCTAGCCACTTTTTTTAACAGAGTATTCCCCTCTATGATTATGGATCTAGTGAAGTGGTCTTCAGCGCCATAGCTGGTCAGTGGAATACTGAGAATTGGGCTTGCATCACAAGGGTGGAAAGTTTCTTTTATCTTCTTAGAGTCCCATTCCAATTTGTTGCTAAGCATAAGAGAGGAGACTATTTCTTGACTACTCATATTGTTTACTTGGTTAGGAGCTATAGTCAAGTCTTGATTAAAGAGCATTAGGGAGCCACTCATCAAACCAAATTCTGATCTTTTCTCCATCCCTAACTAACTAGCTGCTTCCTTCCTTGAGGAAAGGTTGGGGCTCTAGGATACTACGTCAGATGTAACTTGGGTTATAACCAAGCTTAGCTTTTAGAAAGGATATATGAGGGTAGTATTGTGCTTTGTAGATCTTAGAAACTAGAGAGTTTTCATTAGAAATAAGGTGCCAGCCCTATTTTGCAAGCATTGCCAGGTTGTAGTCATAAACTTGTTTAAAGTTTAAACCACCTACGTTCTTGCTCTTGCAAAGTCTCTCCCAATGCATCCATCTGATACCTTTGTCTTTGTCTTGTCCTTTTCCCCACCATAAACCATTCATTAGGATTTCTAGGTCTTTGCAAAAGTCTAGTGGCAGTAAGAATACATTCACAGTGTAGATTAGTATTGCTTGAACAACAAATTTGAGTAATGTTTCTTTGCCAGCTAAAGAAAGGATCTTTCTCTTCCAACCTTGTAGTCTACTCTAGGTTTTGTCTCTCATATAGGAGAATATTTACTTTTTGCTTCTACCTACAATAGAGGGCAATCCTAAGTATTTCCTAGGGTCATGAGCCTTTAATACACTTAGGCCACTTGTTATTTGATTTCTAATAATATCTAAAGTGTTCTTACTAAATATTATAGAAGATTTCTAAAAATTCATAATGGCCAGATGATTCTTCATACCATTGCAGGCACTCTTGAAGCTACTTCCAGTTATTTGAGTTTGCCTTGAAGAACATATAATTGTCATCTGCAAACATTAGGTGAGTGATAATAGGGGTTTCTCTAGCAACTTGGCAACCTTTAATGAGGCCCAACTTTCCTTATGTTGTAGAAGAGAAGAGAGGCCCTCTAAGCAAATTAGGAATATGTAGGAAGATAGGGGTAACCTTGTCTTACGGCTCGTTGAGGATGAAGGGGTCCAATTTCTTCCTTTTAGTTGGAGATAGTGTAGGTAACTATTCTCACACACATCATGACATATGCTACCCATTTGTCTTTAAAACCCATCTTTATCATAACCTCCTTTAGATAGTCCCATTCCACCGTATCAAAAGCTTTGCTCATATCAAGCTTTACAGTTGCCATCTCTTTCTTCCCTTGACAACATTTTTTTACATAGTGTAGAACTTCAAAAGCTATTATGATATTGTTCGTAATTGCCCTGTCAGGAATAAAGGCGCTCTGAAATTTAGAGATTAGAGATGGGAGACAATATTTCAGCCTATTTGCAAGAGCTTTTGAGATTATTTTATATACCACATTGCATAGAGAGATAGGGCGATGGTCAGCCATAGTCACAAGAGAACTTTTCTTTGGGATTAGGACAATTGAGGTTTTATTAAAATCAATAGGTAGATAGCCATTGTTAAGCAGTCTAGACAAGCCTTCTTAACATCCTCACCCAATTTGTCAAAATCTTTAGTAGAAGACTGGTTTCATTCTATTTGGACCCAAAGCCTTATTCGGGTGCATTGAGAATAGGGCCTCCTTAATTTTCTTACTAGTGAAGGGGCTGTTTAAAAAGTTTTGTTGTTCACTTGAAAGTGATGGCAGTACATTGTTAATAACTCTGCGTCTATTACCCTATTTGTGCTGAAACAACTTTTCAAAGTACTGGAGCATGACTTTAGATAAGCCATTTTCTTTATCTCTCCATATGCCATTGATGTCTCTTAACTTGCTGATGCGCTTCTTTTTCTTTCGTGCAATAGCATATGCATGAAAGTACTTGGAGTTGGAGTCTCCTTCTTTGAGCTAGAATTGCTTAGCTCGCTGGCTCCAATATATTTCTTGTTCCTCCGGTGTTTTCTGATAATTGCGTATAGTTTCATCAGGCTGAGCTAAAGAAATAGGATCTCTTTTAGGGCGCAACAGATCCATCTGTTTCTTGAGGGTGATATCTTATTGCTTGGAACGTTTCATAAAACCTCCACCCCAAGATAGCAATGCCATGCCACAAGAGGTAATTTTAGAACTTAGCTCACTGTTGTTGGAGAGATTCCAGCTATTTTCAATGATTGTGAAGCATTCTAGGTCTCGGACCCAGATATTTTCCAACACGAATTTAAAGGTTTTGTTGTGCTGCTTAATTGAATTTAAATTGATGAAAAGCATCGAGTGATCAGAGGTTAGTACCATCATGTTGATCAATTTTGCTTTTGGAAAAATGCTGCATCAATTGTTGTTGACCAGAGCTTTGTCTATTCTCTCTTCCACCCATTTGTTAGAGCCGCTCCCCTTCTCCCGAGTGAAGGAATGTCCTTCTAACCTCATGTCTTTTAAATTGCAGTCCTAAATTGCATCTCTAAATCCATTTATTAGTGGCAATGGCTATGGAATTCCTCCTTTCTTCTTAGTGTCTTTGAGCATGTCATTGAAATCCCCAATGCAGCACCAAAGAATATTTGATTTAGATTTTAGTAAACACAGAAGATTTCATGAGTCTAGTCTCCTGGATTTTTATACTTTTAAAATTATTTTTATTATTATTTTAATAATAAATTTTAAAATTTGAATTCAAAATATAAAATAAAAGTTTATTGGTTCAAAATCATTTTAAACATCAATAATAATTGTTATTATTTTATTTAAATTAAATATTATTTTTATAATTTTAAATGTTAATATGCAGATATTTTTATTTTTAAATTTTGTAATTTTAAATAATTAATTATTTATCCTTAATTATTAAAATTTATTCAATAAATATTTTTAATAAGTAATATTTAAACATAATATAAATTTAATAAATTAATTAACTTATTAAAATAATAAATAAATTATAATTTAAAAATAAATAACAATATATTTATTAATATGGTGAAATGCTCATATATTATAATTAATAATGTTATGAGTATATTATAACTAATAATGTAATAATGATAATTTCAAATAGTTACATAGTACTTTTGTTAAAAAAAATATATATAATATGAGTCTTTTATATAAATGGAAAGGATCCACTACATAAAATTTCAAAAATTAAATAATAATTTTGCCAAGAAAAAAAAATTAAATCATATGTATAGATGTGATAGATAAGCTAATCTTAAAATTATAAAAAAGTATTTTTATCTACAGAAAAAATATATTATTTTAAAGTTATAATTAATATATTGCAAATATAATCAAATACAAATAAATGAAAAAATAAATGTTAGACCAAACAAAATATAGAAAAAAAAATTATCATAAATAAAATAAAAAATATGATATATTATTTGTATGTGGAAGAAAAAAATGGTGTTAAAATTTTAAAACTGAATAATATTGTAAAACAAGATAATATTAGTAAAATAGTTATAAATTTTTTTTATTTAATATGTAAATTAATTATTATCAATATCAAATAAATAAAAATAAATAAAAAAATAGATAATAGATCAAAAATATATTAAAAAAAATAATTATTGATAAAATTAAAAATATAAAAAAATAATACATTATATAATATTATGATTTTGAAAGTAATAGTGTCTTGAAAAAAGATAATATTAATTTAATAGTATAGCTTTTTTTGTGTTTTTTATATAATACATAGATAATTAATCATTATTAATATTAAATATAATATTATAATTATATTTAAATTTTATAACTAAAAATTATTATTATTAATATCAAATAGAATATTCTAATTATATTTGAACTCTTTAATATGAAAGATTATCTTTTATTTTTTTTTTAAATTATAAACTTTCCACTTTAGCAAAATATTTGTATAAAATCGAATTTGAAATTTTGTTTTACAATTTTAGTTATTTTTATAAACTATGACTTCTTCTAATATTTGGGCCATTAATTTAAAATTTCAAAAAACGTAATTATTAGATTCCAATATTTTTATTTTTTTAATTTCCAATATTTTATTATTAGATTCCAAAATAATTAAGAAATTATCTAAATAATACATTAATTTAAAATTCTAAAAAATTAGACACATGATAAAATATTATGGCACTTTTTTCTATTATAGTATTATATATATAGATATAGATTATATGTTATTAAAAAATAATAAAATAATTTTTTAGCTACAACTGTTTTGAGTTTAATTTTAGACAATTTATTATTATAAAAAAAATCAAAATTAGAGTTGATATTTAAAAAAAATTGTTGAATAATGCAAATAAAAAAATTAGATTAAAAGAAAAAATTAAAAATTGAAAAACTGATTTTTTTTAACAGATTTGAAAAACTGAATTGAAGGAAGGCCTCTCTTCACAGGGACACGAAAAAAAAAATTACGAGAAAAATTTATGGTCAGGGAGTTGACTTGAGTTTACAAATTTGTTTTATAATATGAACGATACGTATGCAGTGATTTTTCATGTGTTTGATAAATACATAATATGTTTCATAATTTTATGTGAAACTCTATTTATTATTTTTACATTTATAATTCTTACAAATGGATTTATTTAATTCATTACAAATTTGATTTAATATTTAATAAATTAATAATTAATAATTATCAATTATTATAAGTTAATTAATTAATATTTAATAAACTTGTGATGTAATTTTCAAAATTTATAAGTTAAACATTGAAAATACGCTTAACTTTTTAATATTTTTAACTTTTTTTTTAAATTTGTTGTTTTTTTTTAAATTTCTTATCTTTGCTTTTGATTTTTTAATTTATTATTTCTATTTCTAATATTTTCTTTGATTAATTTAATTTTTTTGTCAAATAAAAATAATCTATTAATAGATTACAAATTTATAAAATACCAACTGTATGTAAGAAATAATGAGTGCTAAAAAAATAAAAATAAATGATTAAAGGTGAAACCAGGACTTTTAAAAAGAAATTTGCCCCATTCTTTTAAAATCATGGCTTCGCCCTTGATCAAATAGTCTAAGTGGATCACTAAATACATCAACATGTCTAATTGTTATAATTTACACAAGGTGATAAAAGAAAATTAAAGTAATTAATAAATTCATTTGATATAAATATTTTTTAAAATAAAAATTAATACAAGTGATTTTTCTAAATATTAAACAAATATCATTTTTGGATAAACTACTATATATAATTAACACCCTAAAATTTATCATAGTTAGCACAATAATGCATGATGTTCTTTAAAAATTAATATTTTTAGCCCTTAAAATTGGTTAATAGTCAACTTTTTATTCATTGTCTGTAACATTATTATACTATTTTTTTTTGAGGTAAAACATTATTATACTTATATTGCATTTTTAACCTTAACATTTTTTTATATAAGACTTTTACCTCCAAAGTTTTAAATATAAATATATACTTTTAATTCTTTAAATTATTTTTACAATATAGTTCTGTGCTATTATATTATAAAACACTTTAATTCCTCCAAATGTACACGCTTATTAAAAATATAGCTTAGGAAATAAAAGTATTAATTAACCTTGAAACGACATGATTAAATAATTATATTTCAATTTTAGATGTGATATAATAATAATTTATTTATTTAATGTTAATAAAAAAGAATAATTTTACTGGCTTTTAGTTTCAATATGCCTTTTGTTGAATTTAGGGAGATAAAAAGAGGTTACTTTTTGTTATATAATTAAAAATTAATTACCATAAATTAAAGTGAAAAGTCTTTGGTAAAACACTGAAATAACTGATTATCGAAAAATATATTTTACAGAGTTATATTACTGAGATTATATTTTACTATAAAAATTATATTATAATATTTAAAAGATGCAATAAAATATTAAAAAATAAATTAAAAAAATATTAACTTTTTTTATTGCAATCTAACTTTATAAAAAAGTTTAAGCAATACCTAAACTAGTAAACTATCCTTATAACATCTTTTTTTTTTACTTTTTCATATTTTAAATTAATTGTATAATTTTCTTTTGACATGTAAATTTTTTAATCTTCTTTTTCAGTGAAATATTTTTTTCTACTCTCATAGGTAAAATATTTTATCAACTGATTGATAAAATTTAGTATGCCCATTATTTTATTTTACATAGATTATTTGCATATAGACATAATATTATTGGTCAAACAGAATTATGCAGTCAATTTTTTTAAAATTCTTGTGCAATCAAACGCATTATTATTATAAATATCTTAAAAAAATAAAATTACCCTATACTCAAAACTATTTTTTTACAATAGTTATTTAAAAAATTCTCATGAGAATTTTCCACACACAAGGATAGAAAAATACAACAATGGAAATGGCAAGAAGTCCCCACACGTTAAGGAATATTTTTAGGGATAAAGGTATTCTTATGATAAAATTATAAACTATAGCATTCTATCCTTCAAAAAAAAAAAACTATAGCATTCTAATTTTTGAACCACGACATTTAATTATTTTCCTATGTAATTCCAACAATATAATATATAATCTTCATTGAAAAATAAGGGAAATTACAAAAGAAATAATTTACAATTCAATTCAACAAATAAGAAATAATACATTAATTAATATACTGCAAATCAAATTTACAATTTCCATTACCGAGCTAAAAGATTGTCAACTTATCATCATTACAAGCCATATTATTATACAATTATCTTGCAATAATTAAATCAAATAAAAAAATAAAACACGATTAATAAATAAAAAAGTACAAGCAAATTAATTATCCAAAACAATATTTTTCCTTTTTAATTAGTCTTTTACTCACTTATTGCTTAAGGTAAGAAATATTAGTATTCTTCACTTGGTGAGAATAATTTGTACCGTTGCTATACTTTGAACCATTAGCCATTGAAGGAGAATTTGCTGAACGTTTTCTCAAGCTATTTGACCGGAGATAGTCGAGGCCGGACCGATGCTCTGAAAACTCCATATTAGGAGGTTGAAACTCCGATCTAGTTCGCCGATGAGACGAGCCGTTAAACGAGTCACCGCCACCAACTAGCAAATGGTAGCTACGATTTGCCGAACCATCAGAGAATGACCTAAAGCTATTGTGATGAGGCCTTTGTTTCTTCATTGCATGGATAATATATGGAATTAAGCCTTCCATAATCTCTTTATGATTATTATTAATGATTAATGAAAATTTGTAGATTTGAATAGGGGTTTTTGATTTGGATGTATGTAAATGAATGTGAGAATGAAACCATTTTTATAGTAGGAAAGTAGCAATTTGGATGAGGATATGAGGTAGGAATTTTCAGAATGAATTTTTATATTAATTGGTCAACGGTCAAAGAGATTCTAACCTTTAACATTATTGTCAAATTAGACTTTCATTCGAAAAATCTTTTGGCTAATGTTAAACAGCTAGCCATCACATGAATTACTTCGATATTTATCACTTAAAACACATCAAAACTTATTAGATATATGTCAATATAAATAGTTGCTTATTTTTTAATCAACTGTAAAATTATAAGTTTATATTTTAAGGAAAAATATTTTAAAATTATATTGCATGAGAAATATTTTTATTTTTTGAATTTTTAATTTTAACGTGACAAATATATCTTTAATTTAATATATATGTGTGTATGTATACACACAATTTTATGTGAATACCAAATTAAACTTTGTTCCTTTTTTAATACTTAGATTTTATTATTTTCATATATTTCCTCTTACAATTTCCTTTTTGGGTTCCTTAATATTAATGTCTTAGGTCCGTTTCTGCCCACTTTATCGATTGATGGATTTCTATGTTAAGATTTTTCCAGCGGTTTCATTGCTGAGGGGAGCTTTTTTTTCTAGAAAAAAAAAAATGGAAAAAGGAAAAACAAAATTGACTTGGCAATTGAGTGCGTTGTATTTGACCAAAAAAATTTATCCATTAATGCGGCTCTGCGCGTGCGTTGGGTTGTTGTTATCTTTTTATCTTTTTCTTTACCCATTAAGTGAAAACTTACCGATTTATATAGAAATTTTTCTATAACCCCTCCGCCAGCGTGTTCCTATACATATATATATATATATATATATTAAATTCATAAATCTACCTTATATGTATATATTATTTTTAATTATTTTTAATTTATATCCTAAAATTAATATTATTAAATATTTTATAATTTAATTATAAATTGAGTTTAAAAATTTTATAATTAAATTAATTATTTTATAAAAAATATTTCATCACATAAATTTATTAAAAAATAATTATCACATAAATTTATTAAAAAATAATTAGTTTAAATATTTCAAAAAAATATAAATATTATTCAAAAAATAATATATATTATGTAATTTTGCAAAGTAACAATTAAATATTAAAATAAAATGATAAAAATTTTAATATTTAAATATTTAATGTGAAAATAAAATTGAATATAAAGATTAATATTAACTATTTACATTAATTTTCTAATATAAAAATAAAATTAAATTTAATTCACCTATAATTTTTTTTGCTTAGAAATTTTACTTCCTCTTCATTTTAATTCTGGTTTTACTACTAACTAGAAGTGAAATGAAACCTAAAAATTTTAAATATTTTTTTTAAATTTATATTTTAAATAATTAAATAAAATTATTTATTATATTAATAACTATACTTAAAAATATATATCTTAATAATAATAATAATGAGAGAGTGGTTGCAATTATTCAAATGTAAAATCGAAAAGAATTATTTAAGTATAAAAAAAGAATGAAATCTTATTCTTGAAATAAGATTCTATTCCTAACCCTTAGATATTCCGAACATGTTTTTTTTTTTAAATATTTAAACAGATTACATTGATGACATATTGTTTAAAAAATTAAAAATTTAAATCAATATATATATAATACTGAAATAACTGTCATTAGTATAATATTGTGCCATGTGTTTCAATCAAATTTATTAAAATTAATTTATTATTTATTTTTTAATTAATTTATTATTTAGTATAATAAATATTTATTTATCTAAATATAAATATCTAATGAAATAAGAGATAAGTTTTTAATAGATTTTTATCTTATTGGATAATAATAATTTATTATTAATATCAAATATATGTAATATTATAATTATATTTAAACTCTCTAAATAAATACATCTAATAATAAATTAATTATCTATTCTAATAAATAATAAATTTAATATTTATCTCCCAATTATATGACCACCACTTAACCTAAATTTAATAATAAATTTTACGAGTAATGTAATAATATATAATTTCAAATAGATATTTATTTATTATATGATAAAATAAGATAACATTTATCATATTTAGGATAAGTAATAATTTAATCTAATTATAATAATAGATATTTATTTATAGAGTTTAAATAGAATTAAGGTAATATATTGATTTATATTTATTTGAATAGTTCAAGAAGATTACGGTATTATTAAGATTATGATTAACTTTATCTTATTCAAATTATGATTAACATCATCTTAACTATATGATAATTGTGATCTTTTAATTATATATTCTTATATAAAATCTACTTATACTACTATATATACAACGAGTGGAATATGAGACACAATTCATAAATCAAGTAGTTAGTATATAAAAAAAGTTACTTATAATTATATTTATATAATTTATGAATTAAGGTACACTTTTATTAATATTACTTTTCTAGAATATCAATCTTATTATTAATGTAATAATAAATTAAATAGTTAATATACAAGCTAATTTTTTAATTGATCTAAAGTCGCTTGAAGTACAATTTCAATTATTATCAAATTAAATTTTAAACTCATTGGTGCTGTTCTTTTGATTTTTGATATAAGTATTTTTTTTAATTTGTTATTGATGATATTGAATTTATTTGATTTAAAAATAATTTTTATTATTTATATGAAATATTATCATCATATCATAATATTACAAATCTCCCAGTATTTTATAATTTAATAATTATATATAATTTATTTAAATTTATCAATATATGTACCAATTTTATTTTTTATAGTTGCAGCTAAATAATTTTTTGTTTAAAAATATTATAAGATTCAAAAAATAAAAATAATCACATCATACGTGGTTATATTCTAGTATTATACTAAATCTATAGTCACTATCATCATATTTTGCCATATGTCTTTCTATAATTTCACCATGTGTCACTTTTTAAAATTATTTTTTAGATATTAAATTAAAAATAATTCATTTAGATATTAAATTAAAAATATTCAAATTATTCTTTAAGTTTAAATTCCAAATTAAAATGCTTTAGATAAGTTTTGAATTAAATTAAATTCCTTTATAAAATACCCAAACTAAATTAAATTTTTTAAAATATTAAATTAAAATAATTCATTTAGATATTAAATTAGAAATATTCAAATTATTCTTTAAGTTTTAAATTTTTAAATTAAAATCCCTTAGATAATTTTAAATTAAATTAAATTCTTTTAGATAATATCCAAACTAAATTAAATTTCTTTAAATAATATTTTTAAGTTTAATAATAGAATGGTATCCTTCATCAACTTATAATATGTTGCAACTTTTTTTATTTAATTTTGTTGCAGGTTTAGCCTGATACAATTTTTTTTATGCTAAAAAATATATAAGTTGATAGTTACATATATTATCTTTTATGAAATTTCTCAATAATGTTACAAAATCAAAGAGTTTATATGCAATGAAATTTCTCAATAATGTTACAAAGCAATCAAAGAGTTCACAGAAAAATGAAGAGAACACTTTATTTAATTATAGAGTTTGTATATACCAGTTTATAGTACAGAATTTTGGAACAATGCAATAATTGCTTTTATTTCCGTATTAGGGCTTAATTTTATAAGGTTTCTCCTTTTAGAGTTTGACCATGTCAATATTATTTTGCTTTTTTTTTTTAACTCATTCTTTTATGTCAGATTGTTATATTTTGAAAGTTCAATGTTTTTCGCAGTGTTTATAGTCAATATTTTGTTCTTATTAAACAAAATTATTAAAAAGTTATAAATCTAATATTCATGTCCAATCAACCAGCCCGTTTATGAGATTTTTAGGGCCCTAGGCGAATAATGAGAAAGAGGGCCCTAACATTGGGACCAACATCAAGGAACAATATAAGTCTTTTGGATTTTTGGTAGAAGACAAGTCGGAGAGGCTCTAAGGAATATGAAACGATATTTTGGCAGAAGAAAAAAGAAATAAAATTAACCCAGGATTTTATTTTATTTTTTGGTTGCTGTTGTGCTATTTAATGCATGATTTTTTTTTGGAGATTTTGGGCTCCTATTCTGGACTTTCTAGCATGGGCCCTAGGCGATCGCACTTAGTGCCTACCCTCAGGGCCGGGCCAGAATCAACTCCCGCAGCATCGTGTGGATTTTTTTTTTCTAGTTTAAATTCTAAATCGAGAAACGAGAACACTATAAAATATGACTAGAACATGAACCTCTAAACTTGATGTTTATCCTATGCTTGAGAATTTTATATACATAAAGTCCTACTAATTAAACAGAAAAGTTTGGTCTTGAACCTCCTTTCTTCGATCAATCTGTGGCTTGGGTATAGTTATTGATATGACAGAAACATGAGAATAAAAAAATAAGAGTGTAAAGGGCAGCCAAAGAATGAGCCAATAAAAAAATAAGAATCTTGGAAATGAAAAAACTTCACAGTACATCCCCTCAAGTCTGGGCTGGCACTGACCCTAGACCCAACACTATATAACAAGCTGATTGATACTTATGAAGGGATCGATTGACATTATTTCCTTCACTTTCAGTCCGAACTGATATCATCATCAATTCAATAATGGGAGATTAAACATGGGTCCTAGAATTCAACTTGTTTATGCATGAGGCTGCAATACCATACTAAAGTAAATATATGGACCTGTGTACATACATATATATATATATATATATATATACTAACACAAAACCAATTGATTTGTGCTACGTCCAACATCGGCTGGCATCTCTTCTTCAACTTAGATTTAGACTGACATCATCATCAGTCTAACAACAGAAGCTATAGCATAGGTTTCAAAATTCAGTTCGTCTGGGTATACGAGCCTCTGATACCATGCATATTAAAGTTTATGAAACCTACGTGAGCTTACAAATAAATAAGGTATTAGAAATCATTTACACAAAACCAATTAATATGTGCAAAGTTCAACATTCACTCGATTTATATATGAATGTGTAAATAAATGTAAAGACGTATCTTACAAATTCAAGAACGGAAACAATAATATAGCAAGCAAGGATACCAATTAGAACATATCATGGCTCGACGAGTTCTTTAAATCAGCTCCCTTGATATCAGATGAAAACACAAACTTCAAAAAAGATTATTAATCACTCCTTCTAACAACATTTTTTTTTTCTCATTTGATAATTTGATTATCTCTAATAATTCCAAATGCATCAACAAGATCCTGCAAGGTCAATTACAAACATTTTGTATATAGTATGCTTCAGTAGAGCAACAAAAGATAATGAATTAATTAGATACTATATGAGACAATTGTATCCAATTACCACGTATATATTAACCATATATTACTTGCTTGATTTCCAGAATTAAATTGCGTATATAAATTCCACTTTGACTGGAGTTCAACTCACAATATTTCACAATACTAAGCTAAAAAAAATCTGCAATATTATAATTTTATTTCAGTATATTGCATCCCGGCTAAGACTTGTACACACGCACACTGAAAGAAACCTACTTCGTGTGGCCTCCCATCTGCTAGACCATACTAAAGAGGCCTTATCGAAGTATGAGCATATATATATATATATCAATAATTTTAAATATAAGCTCTTAGATTCAACTTATATATATATGTTAGAGAAAAAATATGTTCTTTGGTCATAAAATTTGGAAGAGGACAGAACCAGCAAACCCTAGTGTGAAATATACACGGCGAATCCTAATTCACAATTATGCTACTTTCTTCTTTTTTTTTTTTCAAAAAAAAAAATCTTATTTAGATCCAGTGTAAATGGATCTCTTTCCAACTCCCCTCATGTTTTGAATGGGGGCGAAAGAAAGATTCATTTGACAAGAGGAAATGGAAGATAAGGGCATAGAAGAGAAGCCTAAAAAATTAATAAACATTGGTTGAGAAAGTGAAAGAAAGGAAAGATAATTTTAATCCTTTTGGATGAAAAGGAAAGAATGACAAGAAGATTATATATGAAAAATATAAAAATATCCTTATATTTTATTAAAAGGATATATACCTAAACTTATTATATTTAATATTTTAGAAATAACAATATAAAAAAAATCTTTAGATTCATGTATACTTATTTACATATTCTAATTAATTTATATAGTCATAAGTTAAATGACAAAAGAGAAAGAAAATAAATTAAGTTACAAATGAGGTTATTAGGCTATATAAAGATAGTTTTGGATTTATAAATTTAAATAGAGGCAAAAATATAAGATAAAAAAATGTTACCTCCTCTTTTCTTTCCTGCACCCCAAATTGGAATCTAACAACTTGTTTGGATGACTAGCATCATAATATAATAATGTATGGTACAATATCATCTGGTATAGTATTGTAAGTAATATTTATCATATTTGAAAGATGGTGTGATGCGGTATAATTTAATAAATTTTTTTATTTGATTATATAATATTTTGTAAGTTTTTAAAAAGTTATGAAAATAAAAAATTCATAAGTACATATATAGTATTTAAAAATTTTAATAAGAATGTTTTTGAAAGATAAAAATTTTCAAACCATGAAAAATCACCAAATTGGAGTTTGAAAATTCAATCATGAGATGACCATGGAAACCATACCATGAAAATGGAAGTCAAAATAAAAAAAAATGAATTATATCATACATTATGAAACATTAATGGCAAACCATAAAACAAACAAGGATAAGAAAAATGAAGAAATAACTAGTATCGAACAGAAAGATTTCCTCTTTTTCCCCTTCATTTAATCTATAAATTCTTCCTCAAACAAAGATACAAATGTACCCTTCAGTATTTTACCCTCTATTCCCCTTATACCCAATACAAATATAAGATAATAGAAAATATAATAATTTGGTTCAACAATCAATCAATGTTAACATTATATATGCATGACCATTTGCTTCCAATTCTCCCATGAGTAGATATATATATATATATATATATATAATGCATGATAATAGACAAATTCATTCTCTTTATATGTATATGTTACTATGTACTTAGATTATATTACCATATACGTAATTTATTGTTTTAGCCACAATATCTTACGTAGTTATATATGGTAAATGTGGTAGTATACTTGACAGTCGGTAGATTATATTAATATTAGAATAAAAGGAAACTATGTACTTCCTGATCAATTACTACTGTTTTTTTTTCCCTTTTTGCAGGTAAGCAAACTTCACCAACTATTTAGCATATACAGAATACGACTCAATCAAGAAGAAATTAAGATTATTAAGTAGGGCTATGAAATTAATTATAATGTATAATTATAGGAACAGAGAAAGGCAAAGTAATTAAAGGCAAGATATTTCTTTTTAAGAGTACAAAGCTCAGCTCTAATCACCTGTTTAGTTAACAAAAGTTGATATTCAAACAAATACAAAATGCGCAAAGCAGAAGCATTGGTATCAATTTTAAAATTAAATAGAATAAACCTAATGTCCCACAAAATCTGATATTGGACAAGATACAAATCTAACAAGGTACAAAGAGCAGTCTCCTAAATTTCAAAACTGCCCTTGCAAAGATATCATCCACTATTCAAAAGCAATTTGTGGGGTATTAATTGAATTGGGTTTTTGCTTAAATTAACATTGTTAATTAACAAAGCCAACGTTAATTAAACTAATATAATGCTTAATTAATTAATTAATTTTTGCTTTCTCCCACATCCTGGAGATGTCACAGCCATGTTATTCATGTAAAAATTCTAGATAAGAAAAGGCCAACAGAAAATCATGATCATGCACAAACATAGTTATTTAAGGCATTTGAAAGAAACCTTAAACTTTTGTTAATTACTAATTAATTAATATCAATCATTAATTACTTTGCATATTTTATTTGCATTAACATGGAAAAGTGTATGATATCTCATCACTTTACCACTCATGGGAAGAAAATCCTGAGAATCTTAAAAGACCTAATTAAATAGGGAAAAGTTAATCAACAAGTAACTAAAATATTATATAAAATCATTACAAAAACACTGATTAATACATGACTATAGAGTGCCTTTGCATGATATGCTTAATTATGTGTGCATAAGAGATATCTACTCAATTATACAATTAGCCCTACTGGTTAATTGTTGAACAAAGGTCATTAATTAGTTTTTCTTATGTATCCTTAATAATAAATGGTAAATAATAATAGAGTGCCTATGCAAATTAGGGTTCTTATAGTGTTTGAGTGAACAATATATATCTCTAGCTAGTATAAACAAAACTATAATAAGATCTTGGCATGTAATTTTGAAAATTAATGAATATTCATTTTCTACATGTATCAAGATGCCTTATTGCTTGTAAACAAACTATTTATTTGATGGCACGAGTTCAAATTTGCAGTCAGAATCTAATTAATTTTGTATCTAGTCAAAGTATATATCAACCGAAAAGACAAAAAAGAAAATTATTCCATACATAATTAAGGTCATCACATACATATAATTTTTTTTATCCAGCTATAAGCGTATATATTTATAATATAATCAAGGGTCTAAAGCAAATCTAAGAAATATAAGACTCTCAATCAGTTCATTAAGTATGCATTTAATAGATTCACCTATATTTGAAGCCAAAACCCACAAAAAGTGAATAAATAAATTGGGAGAAAAAAATAATTATTACCATATATAGCGATCGAGGAATCTAAGGGAAATGTATAGTAGAGCTCGATTCATCAACTGATCCCTTGCTAGGACTAGGCTTCTTCTTCTTTTTCTTATAAGGGATTCCTCTAGCCTTAGCTTGACAATCCCTTACTTCCCTTAAATAAACACGAATAGAACCACTGGCAAAAGGGTTAGTTTCAGGTGAACCTCCATTTTCTTCATAGGCAGCTCTAAGCCTACCGATAAGAGCATCAAGACTTCCCCAAGCTTGTCTAAGTGGACAAGTACAAGGAGAAGGAGGCTCAGGTTGCCCATAAAACATACAACCTTGTAAATGAACCTTAGTCTTCCCAAACTGATCTAAATATCGAAGAAATTCAAGAACATGGTTGCAATTGCATTGAGAAAGAGCTACTGGGGGCCTTTGATTCTTCAAGTACTGACCAAAAGTGTTCCAATCCCTTCTTTTCTGGGATTCGTATCGACTTGGGGTGGTAGCCACTGCTTGTTCATTGGACAAAGATCCTTGTGCTAAATCTTTTCCTCTATCACTGCTACTTGACATGGTTTTAGAAATTTGATTAATTGTCAGACTAATGAAGGATCATATGGTTTTTCTTAATAAGGCAAAGGAATCTGAACTAACTGAAATTATTAATGGAGACCAGATGATACTGAGAGTGAAAGAGAGAGAGAAAGAAGGAAAAAAAAGAGAGAGAGAAATTACAGAAGGTGAAAATAATAGGGTGATTAGAGAGAGTGGAGAAGGAAGATCAACTTCAGATCATTAGACCAGTGATGAATAGACATACTATGGGGCCATATACACTTGCTTTTTTTCTTTTTTAACTAAATCTTCTTTTCCTCAACTTTATTTTATTTAATTTAATATTAATTAATATAAAATGAATGATACTCAAAATTATTTTAAAATTATAATATTTTTTTATTAATTATATACAAAGAGAAAGAATACCTAAAATTTAAATTTGAAATTTAAAATGTAGCAATATATTCTCTTGATATATAAATAAATCAATTATGAATATTTTCAATTATTTTTCAATTTATTTATGTATAGAAATTAAATTTTAACTCTAAATATTATAAACATGATTTGCTTGTAAAACATACAATAATTGTATGCCATTTTGTCAACGTAAGCTTTATTATTGCAGGTTATATTATATCATAATTACCATGGCGGCCCTTAAGTAACCCTAACCTCCACTCTTCGTAGGCAGGCATTGTGTCATATATATACCACAATTGTATTGGGCAGGATTATATCATCGCAACATGTTTTTGCCCAAGAATTCTTTAATTTCCATTAGTATTCTCCTTTAGTTTCACTATGGTGTCTCCCAAACACTCTATTTCTTTCCAATTAGTCCGTAACTGTTATGATCAATTATTTGACTAATTTGTTCTTGATTTTTGCCTTTTTTTTTCTTACTATTTCAGGTGATTAATTCTTACTTGTAACATTCCAATTCCAATACTCCTAATAGGAATTTGACTCAAACTTTGAAATCAAAATTGAAATTGAAATTGAAATGAAATAGAGTTAAAATCATGACGGCAATTTTTTTATTTGATTTAATCTTGAAGCGAAATTCTATTCCCTTCGAATTGTTTAGATTATAATATGGTCGGAATTAGAATCAGATAATTTTAATATATATAAAGAGTTTTTATTTTAATAAATTAAAAAATTTCTAATGAATTAGTAATTAACAATTTCCATATTTCATGTGTAGAAATAATATACATTACTTTAATATTGATGAGAGATATTATATATATTATAAAAAATAATAAAAAAATAAATACATATTTTTGAAGATGGATGAAGAATATATATTTGATTTTGTGTATTATATCTTATTTATAATATATATATATATATATTTTATTTTGTTTAATCTATTTAATTTAATTGATGAAAGAAAATATATATAATAAAAAATATATATAATAAAGAAATAAATACATATTTTGAAAATAGATAAAAAAAATTAATTTAATTTTGTATGATTTGGTTTTATTCGCAGATAAAATATGTTTTTTTTAGTTTTTTCAAATGTTTACTTAAAATTTGATGTAGGAGAGAGATGCGATTTTATAATTAGATTCCTCAACTCAATGAAATGAGAAATTCTATTTTTTGTTAATTCCAAAAATAACTCAATAAAATTAAAAAAAGTTATAGTTTAAATTCCATAAAAATTGAAAATTTTCTATGCAAAGATTAGCTTAAAAAATCCAAAATTATATTATATTATATTATATACATAATAAACATGAGAAACAAACTGGGTTAAATCAGAAAAGCTGCATGTCAGGTTTTAAGAAGCATAATTAATGGCTTTCCTACCAAAACTAGTATCGGCCCCCCCCTCCATTTCCCATTCCATTTTTTCCATGGTGCATGAACAAAACCTTATACAGTACATGCAAGCCATGAAGAAAAAAATAAATTAAAAAAAAATTAAAAAATTTCACTAACGGACATAATTTAATAATAATGCATTTTAAATATATTTAATTTCAGAATTAAAATATAGCTCAAATTAATTAAGATAATAAATTTTGCTTTATAACATTTATAATATTTAAAAAAAATAAGATCAGAGAAAATTAGAGCTCAGTTAGATTAAAAATCACTAATTATTAATTAGTTTTTTATATAATAACAATTTTAAGTTATTATAAAGGAAATATGTAAGGGTTATATGGAAAATTTATTGAAATACAAAGATTAGGTTAAGCATGTGATAATGCTTTGGAATTAAACCTAATGTGAGTTTGATTTTGAAGTTCATAGTTGCTATGATTTTGAGAAACCCTGAGGTATACGTCACTTTGATGGATATGACATCTCACCAATCTAATTAGGTCCCATTTATAAGATACCCCCCTGCTTGCCTGATGCTGATATCCCTCTGTATCTAGCCGTCAGATTTTTTTTATATGATCATCATAAAATTCAAACTTTCTTTTTTTAAAAAAAAACATTTTACTAATTAATGTTATTCAGTTGAAATTCTTCTTAGAAGCAACCCATATGCACTTGACAACAAACTTAGCTTATCAATCGTTTTTGAATTAAATTATTAATATTATTATATACATAATTCAAGATTAAGATCATTATTATCAATCCAATAGTCAATAAAAATGCCCCCACTCACATGCGCTTGATGATATTAAATTTTAAAATAAAATTTTAAATCACATATTCTTTGTTGTGATTATATTATTAATAATTTCATGAATGAAATGTTTAGGCTTTATAAGTTTATATTTGATAAATTTGTAATACAACAGAATGGAATATAATATTGTAATATTAACTATATTCCTCTCCATTGCAATTTACTAAATATATTTTAATTGATATTATGATTCTAAACAGCCCTTGATTAATTTCATATGTTAATTAACATAAATATATTCATAATAGAGTATGTCGATATATGGATTAAAATTATATTTAAAAATATTTATATGCAACTAAATAATGTATAAAAAATTACTAGTTTGAGTAAAATTATGTTTTCTCCCTTGTTTGATTTAAATTAAACTTTTTATAAAATAATTTTGTTATTTCGATTGATATTATAGCATGGGATTATCGATGGCAACTAGGCCGGGCCGCCATGCAACACGGGTTCAGCGCTGCACGATATGATTAAATATGGCTAAAAAATTATGTTGAACCATTACTTTATAAATTTTAATATGATTTAACACGACACAATTAATTTGAGTCGGCATGACACGGCACGAAAAGATTAGAGGCACGATGAATTTGTCAGTTCAGCTCAATTGCCATATATAGTTTTATGGTTAAAATTAATAATAAATTATATTTATTATATAATAATCGAAAAAACCAACCAATACAAGTCATAACACAACTATTTTTTCTAATATTGATAATAAATAAAAATTTGACTTGCAAAAATAAATAAAAATTATAATACAAATTGTAATGAAATCCGATTTATTTACAAAAATAACATAAGCTTTTACATGAAGATTTAAATATTTAAATATTTAATCATAGTGAAAATAAAATAAAAAATCTTAGTCGGTACTTTTCATTGTAGCACTTGATCAACTTACTCCTCCGACATCCATAATTGTATCGGAAAGATATTTCAATGTAGGTCGAAGAGTGCAAAATAATAAGAGAGTTTGTTTATTAGCTAAATCATTTGAAATGTGCATAGTTTTAAAAGATTAATATGATACAGTGCATATATAATAAAATCTCCTCCATTCTGATACGTTCTCTTCTAATAAGAATAAAAATATAGTCTACATTATTTAAAATTTTTTATGTAACTTATTTTTTAAATTTATAATATTTTAATAAATAAATAAATAATATTTCTCTTTCTATGAATGTAAGCAATTTTATATCAAATCACTTAAATTATGTCTTATTTTTATTTTAGGTCAATTTTTATGAATAATTATATTTTTATCAATTAATAACTTTTATTTTCTATTTTATCAAGTTTATATATAATTTATTTTAAAAAAAATAGTTGTAAATTTTATGTGAAAAGAATTGAACTAGTCTAATATTTAACACAATATGACACTGTCTAACATGATATAATACGATTATGTATGAACTAATAAATTATATTCGGCCATTGCTTTTTAAATTTTAGTATAATCTGACATGACACGATTAATTTTTTAAATTAACACAATATGATACAATTAGTTTTTTTAGCCTATATAATACGACATAAAAAAATACCACAAGCACAATATCTTCACCGCCCAATTGCCATATATAATTGGGATAATTATCTAACAAGAGATTGATCTCTTTCAATATAATTATAGTCAGGTTGATCGATCAACTTGGTAAGAAATGTTATATAACACTATCTACCGTGCAGTCAGAGTCTAGTAAATCGAGCTAAATGGTACAATGACTAGCAGATATGGTTGAATATTAAAAAAATACATAAAAAAGTTATAATTGTAAAATTAAGAAATTTACACATTAAAAAAAACTGCATATTTAAAATGTTTACAATAAAAATGTTCATTAAAAATTTAAGAACCAAAAAAAAAATTAAATAATATACAAATTATATTATACATAGTAGTTTAGTGTGATCACACATTTATTTCCCAATGTAATTAATAGCAATTTGTTTTAAAAATGTTCTTAATTGGGAGTAATAATAGTGGTGACTAATTAATTAATTACCAACTAATTAAAATGAATTACGTCTTTCAATTTCCAGATACTCTTCAGTGAAATGATTAAATAAAAGCTTCTAGATAGGCTAGAGTTTAACAGAATCAAACTAAGTGCGTGTTTACATAAGCTTCTAGATAGGCTAGAGTTTACCAAAATAAAATTAAGTGTGCATTTACTCGAAAAATTGTTTACTTACAATATATTTTACGGAGATATATTACTGAAATTATATTTTAATAAAAAATATTATATTATTTTATTTAAAAAATATAATAAAATATTTAAAAAATAAATTAAAAAATATTAATTTATTTAGTTATAATTTAATTTTATTGAGAAAATTTGAACAATGTTTAAACTATAATTGTAATATATCTTTCTTATTTATTTGGGTCATATATAAAATTGAACAGTTAAAATAGGGGTATTATTATTTTTTGATATAAGACCTCTCAATCCTTTTTTTTGATAAAATATTTTTTCTTACTTTTTCCTATGTAAAATGCTTTACCAAATGTTAGTAAAGTTTAGTGGAATCAATAATTTATTTTATATAATATGATATTGTTAGTCAAAAAATATTATGTAGTCAAAATTTTAAGGATTATAATGTAACTAAATGCACTATAAATAAGCACTGAACATGAAGGAACTGATAATTTTGCCTCACACCTTACAAGGTATTTATCCAAACTGATTAACTAGTTAAATCAACTCATTAACTCTAAATTTAAATTGATATATTTATTTAGAAAATTTTATAAATTTATAAATTAAAAACTAAACTGAAGAATCGACTTATTATTTTTGGTTCTTATAACACTTTTGCCTAATTAATTTACTATATTATCCTTATTTATTTTTTAAAATCTATAAGTGTAACACCCTTATACCCTATACATACTATACATATACCCCATATACATATAATACGCATATAAAATATAAGAATGTTACTTTACAGTATTGTTTAAACCCTTATTTTAGTCCACATCAATTATATTTTTAATAAAAGAATATTTTTCATTATCAAATCTCATTCTTTTAAAAGCAACATTTACAAAACCATTATACTTTTCATTAGATTACATATATATAAATTTACATTGTCTTTTTCGAAATTCACTTATGTACATATATATTTTTATCAAAATACAACATAATAAAATTGTATATGTATGCACCACCTTCTAGTTGGTCTTGAAACACTCTTACTCTTCTCGTGGCTCAACTGTTTGACTCCCAGATCAATAATCTACTCACCAGTATGATTTACACAACCTCACTAAGCTCGAAAGCTTAGTACCCGGTCTTTTTACCTTAAAAATATTTTCACAGTGACGCTAAGTGTCTAGCCCTATAGGCAAATATAGGCATGCCGCCAAACATAGAACTCTGAAAATTGAATAACATACTAGGTACACAATTATTTCATATTTTCATTATCAATCTCTTTCTCATTTTCTCATGATCAAGCTAGGCACATTGTCTCATTTATCTCATTTATATCAACATCATCATATAATTATAATGTATCTTATTTTATATAATCTAGCTATCAAAATGGCTTTACATAATATCTTTAATGTATACATAACAAACCACATTACCCAAACATTTTGGGTCATTCTTATGTTTTGCATATAGTTCACATTTCATTCAATTTAGCCATTAACAATGGCTTTTCACAATGCATACATAGCAATTCACATGTCTCAGCACCATTTTTATGAATACTTAATGTATCAAGTAGCTTAACACATTTTTTATCCAAAATGTGTTAGGCCAAATGTAATGCAATCACATTCCATTTATCAAGAGTTTGTACTTACCTTAAGAAATACCCCCAAAATAAGCTTTAAAACTCATCTAACCTTCTCTTCCAAGTTGCCCTTCAACACTAGGGTTAGATAAACTACTCTTTCTCAATGTCTATACCAAATGTGATCATAAATAACCATTTAATATCACATTCTAAGGCATTCTCAACATCAAATCATTTAAATAGGAATTGCAAATGAAAAATAAAGAAAAGAGTTATTCTCAAGTGACACACTCAATAATACGTGCGTGTTAACGACCGTGTCATTAACTTACTCACACAGAAGATTTGACACATCCAATAATATGGGCGTATCACTGCCCGTGTCATTCATTCTACCTCACAAAAACTTTGACAACCCAACAACACGAACGTGTTAATGGTCGTGTCAATTATCTTATCTCACAATAGCTACGACACTCTCAGAGACATGGTTGTGTTAATGGTTATATCATCAACATTGAAGTCAGCACCGTTGTCACGTCCAATGATATGGCCGTGTCAGGCAAAAATTTTGCATTTCGACCTCTCAACCATATGAACGCAATCATTCCAAACTCAATATTACAACACCATTAATCATCATCTTAGTTTATATACATAATTCATCCAATAATTCAACACTTATATAACTCCAACATATCATAACTATCATCTTATTCAATCAATCATCACTTTCTCTCATAACACATTCAAAGAAGAAGAAAGAAAAGAAATCTCTTCTCTTTCAATCCAACCTTAAAAATCATCATTAGCTACTAACAACATCTTTATACATATCCAAATAAACCATTAAAACATGCTAATATACAATCCCCAAAATCAATATGTCATTCTTCCATAAAATTCCAAAGAAACTTGCAAAATGATAAAAGAACTTACCAATTGATAAAAAAATCTCAAAATCTTAACTTGAATCTTTGAAATTACTTCAATTCTTGGTGTATGGAAGAAGAAAGCTTCTAGCTCACACACTCTCTCTAGCTCACATTCAAAGAAGAAACAAAAGAAGAAGAAGAAGAAGAAGAAGAAGAAGAAGAAGCAAATTTCAATTTCTCTTCCTTTCCATCCTTATCTATATATATATATATATTAATTATTCTTTTATATGTGTTGTATATGTTTGGTATATGTATATATCATATTTACTTCAAATATATTTCAAATATACATTTCACTTATAATCCTTTCATATTCCATTCAAATCATTTATTTAATTTATCCAAATTTAATTTAATTTATTTAATATTTAAAAATTAGGGGTATTATAATTCTCTCCCCCTTAATAATTTTATCCTCAAAATTATCCAATACGATGATAATCCATCCATAATAAAATATCATCTTAATATAAAATTAATCATATCATCAAATTACGCAACATTCACTCTCCCCCTTAAGGTCATTCACAATCATCTTCTTACAATTTCATAATTCAACACTATATTTTTTTTTCTAAGCAAAACAATAATGATAAATCATTACATCACCAATCAAATTATCATTAGACAAAAATTAGTTCATCTTATTAGTATATATGTCTCACACATCTATTATGCTCAAGATATTTTATCACTTCATCATTTTATAAATATACTCTCTTAACCTTAAATTTAAAGGTTATTGAATTATATCTTAATACTGACTATCCAGTCATCACAGTCATTTTCAGGATTGTATCTCTATTCATTTATCTCTTTCCTATATTTACAAATAGGTATTTGTAAAATCATAAATGACAACAATTTTCAATCCCTATATAACAAGTCTCATTGCGATAATTTACGCATCTCCACCATGATTTTACCCTTTATACAATTACCACACGTTATTTCAATACAATCAATATATAATACTACAAAATGTTATTTCCATCATTAAAAATTCATTCTTATAATTTATTCATCAAGCCAACATGTATATGCATTCCAATCATACATAACTGACATCTTTCTCAAATAATCGTCATTCTCTTAAACAATTCTCTTATTATTTAAACTGATATATCTTAATTCACTTCATGTTCATACATATTAGGACGTTGCATCCTACTTGCTATCACATATCTCTCATATTCTTAATACAACTATACATATTGAATTTCAATAATTACTCGCAACCTTACCACATTTCATATCAATTGATGTAACTATTACAATATCAGCATCACAACTTTATTTTCTTCTAGTCAACTTTTGGCTTGTTTGAACTCATCATTTTATCTCAATTCATGACCTAACTCTATTAGGTCAAACTTATTTTCAAATTCTAATTTTCTTTGGATCCATCACCAATAATACTCATTTCGACTTATTGGAGCTAATGACTGTATACAATCAATATACATCATTTCAAATTAAATTTTTTTTTAAATTTCTTTTCTATTATCTCTTTATTTTCTATTACACATAATATCAATTTCATGACCAAATCACATTTAATTCATCATATTTTGAGCTATAATCACAATGTGATTAGTAAATCACATTCCTTGGAACTCATGTGATCATGCCAAACTATGATCAACATCAAATAGCTCATTAATCATCACATTACATATTCATATATATATAACATACACATATACAAATACACAAATGCAATATTGGGATTCACATCCCACTTACAAATCATTACACTATTGAAAATCACATTCCATATTCGTACATGACTATTGTTCTTCACATCCTACTAGCACATCATTGCAATTAATAAGTTTAGTTGTCACACTATCAGTTTCTTGATGCAGCTCTGCTCAGGTCCATTTTTAATTTCAATTACATGACCTAGCTCTGCTCAGGTCAACCGTCATCTCAAACACATGACCCAGCTCTGCTCGAGTCAAGACCTAGCTCTGCTCAGGTCCATTGGCATATGCACCTCTAGACCTAGCTCTGCTCAGGAGCTCTCGTACATATTCAATCAATCTCAACACAATTAGACAAGTAATAATATAGGTTACATGTATATAGTATCGCTTTCATTTATACTTTTCCAGTGATCATCACTATTCATAATCACGCCATATTAGCATTTTACATTTAACATAACTTTTAGTTACATTTCACTTTCTATAGTTATTGATAAATTTCTACACAATGTTATGAGTTCCAACTATACAACCTATTAATCTTGCATGTATCTCATGAAACAAAACTATCAATCTCACCAAAATTATCTCACGACCATGTTATCTCAGGCTCATGCCCGTGGATAATAAAATTAATCTGCCAATATATTAAACAAGTCATATAGCCATGTTAATTTAATTAACATATCCATGTATAATAAATCTCATTTACGTTGAAAAAATTATCTCACCACTTTGCAATGCAATTGCATGTCCTTTATAATCATACCAAATAAATTCAACCATTATAATTTTTCTTCTATCTGTCAATACAATTGATAAATTTACATTCTTAATAGGTATCCAAATAGTTCGACGTCAATTTTTTTTATTGCTCAAATCATTCACTTAACTCAAACTTACTCTTTAATACCATATAACTACTCATGCACTCTTTACAATTGAATAAATATTTTTAATATTTCAATTCTTTAATTTTTATATCCAAATAATCATTTCCTTCCAACAACATATTTCATCTCAAATTAAATAATTAACATACCAAGTATTTCTTAAATCATGTATATATATATATATATATATACCATATTAAAATCTTACTTCTCTATTTATTATTCCATTTCCAACATATCTCTTATAAAAATCTCATTCATTCCTTTCTCATAATAATTTTACCAAATAACACTCAATACGCTTGCATAAAATTTTATTAAATCAAATTCTATTCCTCTCTAGTCAAACTAATTTTTTTCCACTTGCACACTCTTTTCATTATAATTCTATTTTCCTTATAATCTCTTACTTATACACATTTTGTCATAATATACTATAACCGACATAATTCATTTAAATCAACGTCATGTCATATATAATTTTTACTCAATAGTAAATATTTCATTTTCTTTTATAATCTTATAACTCAATTCTAGCATTATTCTCAAATTCATTCTCTTATAACTTATTTCACAAACACATTTCAATATTCAATAATTTCAAAATTAGTTTTACTTAAGTAAAACTCCACTTCTTTAATTCATTAATTAAACTTAACAACTTTTTCCATATTATTTCTTTCTATAGTTTTACTCTCATGTAGAACCTCAATTTTCACACTATCATCTAATTCATATCATTCAAATACATGACATCATAAACTACATAATGCCACATCCAAGACCAACATAGGTTTCAATGCATATGCACGTATCACAACTTGCTTCACTTTTCTAAAATTTTCATTTTTTTTTTCAAAACCCACTTAGGCTGAGAATCTCAAACCTAAGCTCTGATACCAAAATAATTGTAACACCTTTATATCTTATATACATACCATACATATATCCCGTATATATATAATATGCATATTTTTAAAAGGATGTTACTTTACATAATTGTTTAAATCCTTACTTTAGTCCACATCAATTATATTTTTAATAAAAGAATGCTTCTCATTATCAAATCTCATTCTTTTAAAAGTAACATTTACAAAACTATTATACATTTCATTAGATTACATATATATAAATTTACATTATCTTTTTCGAAATTCACTTATGTACATAAATATTTTTTTATCAAAATACAATATAGTAAAATTGTACATGCATGCACCACCTTCTAGTTGATCTTTAAACACTCTTACTCTTCTCGTGGCACAACTGTTTGATTCTCAGATCAACAATCTACTGACCTGTGTGATTTACAGAACTGCGCTAAGCTTGAAAGCTTAGTGGTACATATAAACAGCTTATACATATATTATAGAAAGTCATACTCACATCACTAACATCATTTATCATCATATTCTTTGTATTTTCTTTATTATTATTAACTTTACATTTATACTTAAATAAATATATTTATATATCATCCACAATTCTTAATATCATTATTGTTTACCACAAACACATACATAAGCATGGGCCCAAACAACTAATACATTATTCAAATCTCAGAGTTACCATTCTGGTCCATAATGACACCATGTGTCTAGCCCCGAAGGTAAAATATTAAAGTAACAGTCTAACTAGACCTGGGCTTATGACCCAGTCTTTTCACTCAGCCCAGCTTCAAGGACCTGTTTCTGAGGCTTACAACCCGGTCTTTTCACCTTAAAAATATTTTTACAATGATACCAAACGTCTAGCCCTATAGGTAAATATAGACATGCCGCCAAACATAAAAATCTGAAAATTGAATAACATACTAGGCACATAATTATTTCATATTTCCATTATCAATCTCTTTCTCATTTTCTCATGATCAAGCTAGGCACATTGCCTCATTTATCTCATTTATATCAACATCATCATATATTCATAATGTATCTCATTTTATATAATCTAGCAATCACCAATGACTTTATATAATATCTTTAATGTATACACAATAAACCACATTACCCAAATATTTTGGGTCATTCTCATATTTTGTACATAGTTCACATTTCATTCAATTTAGTCATTAACATTGGCTTTTCAAAATGCATAATAATACATATATAGTAATTCACATGTCTTAGCACCATGTTCATGAATACTTAATGTATCAAGTAGCTTAACACATTTTCATCCAAAATGTGTTAGGCCAAATGTAATGTAATCACATTTCATTTATCAAGAGTTTGTACATACCTTAGAAAATACTCCAAAATAAGTTTTAAAACTTTCTCTAACCTTCTCTTCCAAGTTGCCCTTCAACACTAAGGTTGGACAAACTACTCTTTCTCAATGTTTATACCAAATGTGATCATAAACAATCATTTAATATCACATTCTAAGGCATTCTCAACATCAAATCATTTAAATAGGAATTGCAAATGAAAATAAAAAAAAAAGAGTTATTCTCAAGTGACACGTCCAACAACACGGGGGTGTTAATAACTGTGTCATTAACTCACTCACACAGAAGATTTGACACGTCTAATAACATGGACATGCCAAGGCCTGTGTTATTCATTCTGCCTTACAGAAACTTTGATACGCCCAACAACACGAGCATGTTAATGGCCGTGTCAATTATTTTATCTCACAGTAACTACGACATGCTCAGAGTTATAACCGTGTTAATGGTCGTGTCATCAATGTTGAACTCGGGACTGTTGACATGTCCAACGACATGGCCGTATCACTGACTGTGTTAGGCAAAAGTTCTGCATTTTAAACTTTCAACCATATTAATACAATCATTCCAAACTCAATACTGCAACACTTTTAATCATCATCTTAGTTTATATCTATAATTCACTCATTAATTCAACATTTATATAACTTTAACATATCGTAGCTATCATCTTATTCAATCAATCATCACTTTCTCTCATAACACATTCAAAGAAAAAGAAAGAAAAGAAATCTATTCTATTTCAATCCAACATTAAAAATCATCATTAGCTACTCACAACATCTTCATACATATCCAAATAAACCATTAAAATATGCTAATGCACAATCCCCAAAATCAATATGTCATTCTTCCATAGAATTCCAAAGAAACTTACAAAATGATAAAGGAACTTGCCAATTGATGAAAAATCCTCAAAATCTTCACTTGAATCCTTGAAATTACTTCAATTCTTGGTATATGGAAGAAGAAAGCTTCTAGCTCACTCCCTCTCTCTAACTCAAATTCAAAGAAGAAACAAAAGAAGAAGAAGAAGAAAATTCCAATTTCTCTTCCTTTCCATCTTTATCTATATATATATATTAATTATTCTTTTATATGTGTTGTATATGTTTGGTATATGTATATGTCATATTTACTTCAAATATATTTCAAATATATATTTCACTTAAAATCCTTTCATTTTTCATTCAAATCATTTATTTAATTTATCCAAATTTAATTTAATTTATTTAATATTCAAAAATTAGGGGTATTACAATGAGTACCTATATTATAATATTTTTCTTAATCTTTTTGACAATACATGTGCTTATAAGCTAGTTTAATATTATAAATAATTGTCCTTATTTTATTTTATAATTTATTGAATATCCTTATTAATTATAATATTTATTTAGTCATTTTTAATAATAAATGTCCGTATAAGTTATTTTTTTACCAAACTTGTCAACTACTTACCAACCACTTATAAGTTATTGTGACAAATATGTAACTACTTAAAATTTTGAATGTTTATAAACTCATATTAACTTATAAGCATCAAGAAACACCCTCTCAATTAATTAATTACTTTATATGCATCACACATTATGTGAGTTAATATCATCAATTGTCACTGGACTTTACACTTTTATTATTAAAATCCTTAAACTTTAATTTATCACAATAAAGTCTCTCAACATTTAATTTCTTCTCATTAAATTCCTAACTCCATTTTTCTACGACTAGATGGTGACAGAAAGAGAGCTTGACAGAGAGTATTTCAAAGAGTATTTCAAAGAGAGAAATAGGGTACACTGCAAGAAATATGAAAAATATCGATAAAATTTAACGACTTAGTTGATAATAAAAAATATTCTCTCGGTAAATATATTTACCAACAATGTTTTGAAAAATTTAGTACGCAATTACCTTGTTAATAAATTATTTACCTAGATAATTCGCAATCAATTGGTAATTAACGATAGCTTACTGGCTAAAATATTGGTTTTGAAAGACTGAAACTGTTCTGGTATGCCAAGAGAACTATGTACTATCTGTAAGTGTCGATCAAAATGTCGTTAGCACATTATTTTCATAATTTGTATTTAGTTGAAAATGTAGTCAGTAAATTCTCGACAATATATTTTGATAATAGTTCAAAAAGTAGAAAAGTTGTTAGTATTTGATTGACAAATGTTAAAGTTATCATTTTTGAAATTCAAAATTCGATTAGTAATCCATTGGTAAATTTATTTAGATTTACAAAATTTGGTCTGTAATCCGCTACCACCTCCTCCTATTAAATTGATGAAAAGAGATCTTAATTTGAAAATCTAGACAAATAAACAGTCATTAAATCTTCTTCTCCACTGAAAGACAAAGTCCTTTTACTCTTCTTCTCACTATTTCTTCTCTTAGGACTATTCACTAAGGTTTGAAGACATTGAAAAGAAGAATTTATCTTGGCAAGGCTACCGAAGCAAGTGCTACTCTTCTTCTTCTCTTCTCTACTTCTTGACTTCTTGAGATAGCATGTTAAGTGGATGAATGAAGATAAACTTTAACCCCCTAAAATGTAGATAATTGTAGCATGCATGTATAGTCTGATGTTAAGATTGGGAAGAAAGTGATTTAAAGACGTACTCGATTAAAGGTAGCTAAGGTATTGGATGATTGAAATTAATTTGGAATTTGTTTGACGTTTGGCATTTATAAAGGGGCTAGTATCTATTAATATCAAAGCAAACATGAATATCTTGTGAATTGGCTTAATAAAGCTTAAGATAACTATGAAAAACTTATTTAAAATTTGTTGAATGTGAACTATACATAGAAGCCTAAGTATAATTAGGGTTTTAATATATTGAATTGAGCCATAAAGTCTTAATAGAAATTAAAGTGAGTTAAACCAATAAAGATAAACTTAAAGATGTAATTGGAAACTTAAAAGTAAAAAAAAAAAAACAAATGAACTTCAGACAAGTAACTTTAAAAATATGAAGAAACCATAGTTGTACTATGGACTCTGGCTCGCTATCGCTACTAAGGATGAGATCCTTACTTTATCTCAGAAACACTATCTCGCATCCTATATAGTGACCGTGAACCTTACTGTTATATCTACTGTGACAATTGGAACTTTCTTGATTAATTTATCAAGACCACCATATACATACCAAACTTGATCACTATCTCATAATCGGCTTTCGCGACCACTAATGAGATTGCAATCTCTGTTGGACCTCGAGTGTAAAATACTTATACCTTATATATGTATAATATATACACCCAGTATATATAAAAAATGCATATACGGTACAAAAATGTCACGATTCGGTTTAGTAAAAATTTTCACGTTTCATATCTAAAATCTCAAATACTTTATAATGCATAATTAAATAATAAATAAACTATTCTTTATAAATTATAGGTTCCAAAATAAGTAAATTACATAAAAATTTCTGAAAAAATTTTGTCAGAATTTTATCTGTAATGTGGACATCCCAAAAATTCAATAGTTCACAACCTACAAAAGAAACATTCCCAATAAAATAAATCACACATTGTCCCAAATACTTCTCAATTTTTTCATATTTTCTCAAAACATTTTATACATTTACATATATGTATCAAAACACATATAAAACCATTATTATACAATTTTTCCAAAGAGTTTTTATAATTTAAAACATATATATTCTTCAAAAATATAAACATAATATACACAATATCAAAATATATTATAATATCTAATATGTAGATGCTGGAAATGGCTCTGATCTTGATGTACCCAAAACAATTCAACCTCAATAAACACAAGTCTAGACCCGACCAGGTCTAGTAGAACTCTCCGGCTCTACCGGATCGCCCCTAGCACCTGCGCAATAAATTACAATCGCGCTAAGTTAATAGCTTAGTGGTACAAACTTTAATAGAAATAAAATAGTAAAATAATACTAATATACAATGCTTATATATATCATGACGCCATATGTCATATCATTTTATTTTAAACATCTTTTTTAATCATTTTATATTTCACATAAAACAAACACAAACATGGGCCCAAATAATCTAATATATTATTCAAATCTCAAAGTTACTGTTTTGATCCATATTGATATCCAGTGTCTAGCCCGAAAGCAAGTGGCGCCCATCGTCTAGCCTGAAAGCAATTAATAGTGATGCTCAACATCTAGCCAGAAGGCAAGTGATATCCAACATCTAGCCTGAAGGCAAATCAAATAATTACTCAAAAGCTGGCCCCGAAGGCAAATAATGAGGATAACCTTATAGGCATACCGCCAAACACAGAACTTTGAAAATTGAATAACATACTAGATACACAATTATTTCATATTTCTCATTATCAATCTCTTTCTCATTTTCTCATAATTCATTAGGCACATTGCCTCTTTTCTTATTATCAATTAGTCACATTATCTTATTTTTCTCATTTATTTCAATACCATCTCACTTCATATCACCATATATCAACATAAAATCATAATGTACCACATTTTACATTTATAATATATTACCCAATTATTTTGGGTATTTCACATAATTCACATATGAATCACATTTTATACACTTTAGCCATTAGCAATGGCTTCTTAACAATGCCTTTAATGCATACACAACAAATGACATTATCCAAACACATTAGGTCATTTTCACATAATACACATATTTTACATTTTATACATTTTAGCCATTAACAATGACTTTTCATAATGCATTTAATATATATATGACATTAAACATGCCATAGCACATTATTCATAAATAATCAAAACATCAAGTAGCTTAATACATTTTTCATTTCAAAATGTGTTTAGCCCAATGTAATGCAAACATGTCCAATTCATCCAAAGTTTGTACTTACCTCTAAAAACTTTCAAATTCAAGTTTAAAACTCTCACCAAACTTCTCTTCCAAGTTGTCCTTCAACACTAGGATTAGAAAAATCAATTCTCCTTAATGCCTAAACACAATGTGATCAAATATAATTATTTAGTATCACATTCCAAGGCATTCTCAACATCAAACCTTAATTAAGTCTTTCTTTACTTTAACTTAGCAAATCTATATTAACCCATTAAATTAGTGTTTTCAATTTATTTATATTATTACAAATATATTTTAACATGTTTAAACCAATTACATTAATTAAACACATGCTTATGTTCAAAATCCTAAAATGGCATAACCTTCGCCATTGAAGGTTCTTCATTTCAACTCAATCCAATTATCATTCCAATCTTATTTTCATCACTTATATCATTAAAGAACATTATTTAAGCATTAAAATCAAATAATTAACCAATATTTGAAAATTTACTTTCCAAAACCCTAAATTCAAGACTTCCATTTTCAAAGTCTAATCAAACTTAGCTAAATCCATCATTTGACTTAAAAATCATTATTTATGCACCAAAAAAATACATTTAGAACCAAAATTTACAATTAAAACCTATGATTTCACAAACTCAAAAGTTCTATAACCCTAAATTCTTTCTTTTCACCAAACTCAACTTAAATTCAGCCATTTCTTCTATCCAATCTTAAAATCATTATTAACTACTCAAAACAACTTCATTCATGCCAAATTAAGCAATTAAACATCATTTTCTCTCACTAGCAATCCAAACATAATCATACAACCAAGAAATTTAAGCTTTAAGGAAACTTACTTGATTTCTTACTTTTTTTCAAAAATTCACTTGAAATCTTTAAGAATTTTGGTGGATTTCATGTGTATAAAAGAAACTTTTCTCCTTTTCTCCCTCTCTATGGTTCGGCCATGGCTAAAGAAAAGAAAGAAGAAGACTAATTTTCTTTCTTACCTCATTTCCTATCCATAATTATACATATATTAATTAATTAATTAAATATTTTACTTTAAATGTACAACAAGCATTTTTTTTCTTCCTTTGACTTTCTTTCTTTTCTTTTATTATTAACATTAATGTTATATTGTTATTAACACTAACTTTACTAACACCAAATTATACTACATATATATGTATTGTATACTTCATGTATATGTATATGTCTAATATATGTTACTTATATATTACATGTACTTTTGTGTACATATTCATGTAATATATATATTATGTATATTTAATATATATAAATGCTCATATGCACATATAGTGTATCTCATATACACATCAAACACACCTTATATGTATTATAAATATATTATATGTAATTATATTTTTAATTAATTAATTATTTATTTATTTAATAAAAAATCTCAAAATTACTTCTTCCATCCAAAATAATTTATTTTAAAATTATTTAAATAATTTTTTTATTTTCAAAATATAATTACCAAAATGCTACTCGACTTTGACTTTTCTTTTAAAAGAGTTGACTTTTATATATTATGTATATTTTATATATATCTCGCATATACATTCCACTTTTTCACTTAAAATTGTTCCATTCCCCATTTAAATCATTTATTTAATTTAATTTTAATTTTAATTTATTTAATTTTTAAAAATTTTGAATGTTATATCAAGTTTCCTTAACTTATATGATACAAAGACCATGACATAACCTATACCTGACACGACCTAGACTACCATAAGGATAATAGTTTCCATAAGTTTTCATATGTTTAGAATAGTGTATGTTTATATACATACAATCTTTGAATATGGCGAAGAGGCTTAAAAGCTCTCTAGAAAAGGGAATGAGCTAAATTTTATTTTAGTATATTGCTAAGGGCTAAGGTGTTTGATGCATAATAGAAAGCTCTAACTTTTATGGAGCAGTTGGAAAGAAAATTACTATGTGACATTTTGGTAATTATTGACAAAAACTGAAGTTATAAATTGAGCGTTTTAAGGGTCTAGCCCAATGAGAAATGAGCCAACGAGTCAAAGGGTCTTTGTGGTAAGGCCTATTATTTTTTGACCAAGTTTCATTGTTTAAGACTCCAAAAACGTGTTTTACTATCATAACAGCTTAGGGCATATTTTTATTTTTTTATTTAAAATCCTTGGATCGGGGCGCCGTTTAAGCATTTTGCCTCATTAGATAATATATTTTTATATTTTTAATTTCTTTTATTTTGACATTCTGATGTATTTTTGAAAACTTTTTTTAATTTGAAAATTAGGATTTCTGTAACCTTAATACTATATATTGTATTATTTGAGAAAGTGTAAGTATTTTTTATTGAGATAATAATAATAATAATAATAATAATAATAATAATAATTCAACAGAGAAGTTTTCCTTATCTTATGTTTATTTTCTGGACATTCTTAGACTAAATAAGAATAATATTATTTTATCATTTGTTTATTTATTTCTGCTACGTCAGTGTTAAGGTGAGATATAGTAATGCATGTCTCATTCTTTTTCTTAAACTCTTGATATTGCCATTGAAATTGCTTTGCTTTTGCAAGTTGTTTGACTCTTCTTGTGTTATTGAACGTTGTGTGATGATGAGCTTTGTTTCTTTGAGCTTATCGTTTATAGTTGTTTATATTGCCTTTTAATACTATATAACATTAACTGTATTATCCATTTCTTCACTTGAATCCTTATTGTGACTATTGAGACTTGCTTTGTCTATGAAGTTGTTACGCTTCATTGTGCTATGGACATTATGGGATGAGCATTGTGTTTTTGTGTTCATCCTCTAGTTCACACCTCCATTGTTTCTTAAAAACTCATTCCTTGATCTGGATGTGATCTTGCATTGCACTCTAAGCATCCTGCTCTATTGAGAATGGTTGATTTGACACTTGTTCTATTTTTTTGTTTCAACTATTTAACTTTGATTAGATTATCCTTGATATGAACTTGGTCCTAGCTCTATTGAGAATGTTTGATTTAATATATATATATATATATATATGTATATACACACACACACACACATATATAGGATAATCCACTTTCTGAATATGGGAAGAAGTTACTATCCTGCTTTGTAAATGCTAAAAATGCAATTAACATTATGATTCTGGTGCATGCAATTAATACATATATCTCTGTTTCTCGGTTTGGATTTTGTTGCAGTCATTGTGCTTCATCAATGATTATTGATGATCTTTTTACAATCCTTAAACTCTGATTGATGCAAGGCATCCTACTTTATTGAATAGCTTCTTTTGACTTGATCATTTTTATATTCCTATGTTCTGAATATTATTATCTCACTGACTTGACGATTTATCAAATAGTCTAAGGTGTAGTTTTGCAGGTGACTGGCCCGTCTATAAAAGTTCTATATATGGCATAACAAGTTAAAAATAGTGACAAGGTATTGCAAGGGAAGAATGAGTGGAGTAGATTTGAGAGTGTAGAATGCATATGAGTACTATTCTAATATGTAAAACATGAGTGTGCATATGTGTATGTATAAATATACTAAAGTGTTAAAAGATATATGATAAAGTTTTATGTGTATGTATGAATATGCTAAATCTTTAAAAAATAATTAAGAATTAAATGATATTCCAATAAAGTAAGTACTTTTATTTTTATATTATTTTTTAATATAAAGTATTAAATTTTGTTAATCTTAAATTAACCTAATTTTTTTTAAATTTTTAGATTAATTTTTAATATAAGGTATAAAATTTTATTAATCTTAAATTAACCCAATTTTTTTAATTTTCTTTATTTTTAGATTAATTTTTAATATAAGGTTTTAAATTTTATGCAATCTTAGATTACCTAATTTTTTTAATTTTTACTATTTTTATTTTAATTTTAGGGTTTAATATAAGGTATTTTGTTTCTGAATTATCCAAAATTTATTTTCTCTTCTTTCTTTTTTTTTTCCATTCTTTTGTTGGTAAACTATCAAAAATTTATAAATGATATTTCTCATTTAGTAAATTTTGTCGGCAAATCATTTGTTTCTTATAGTCTAGTAGAATATTGCAATTTTTATTCTACACTAAGAGTTTTCTTTTTTTGTGATTTAATTGAAAATAAATTCTTTTTCAAATTTTAGTTTTTAAAGATTTAGAGTTCAAAATTTATGGTTTAGAGTTTGCATTTATGATTCAGGATGAAACTCTCTTTTTCATCACCATCTAGTCATTTGAAAACTAGGTACGAGTTTTCTTTGTGATTTGAAAATAAATTCTTTTTCAAGTTTTAGTTTCTAAAGATTTAGAGTTCAAAATTCAAGGTTTAGAGTTCGCATTTAAGATTCAAGATGAAACTCTCTTTTTCATCACCATCTAGTCATTTGAAAAATAGGTAAGAGTTTTCTTTGTGATTTGAAAATAAATTCTTTTTCAAGTTTTAGTTTTTAAAGATTTAGTGTTTAAAATTAAAGGTTTAGAGTTCACATTTAAGATTAAGGATGCAACTCTCTTTTTCATCACCATCTAGTCAATTGAAAAATAGGTAAGAGTTTTTTTTGTGATTTGAAAATAAATTCCTTTTCAAGTTTTAGTTTTTAAAGATTTAGAGTTCAAAATTAAAAGTTTAGAGTTCGCATTTAACATTCAGGATGAAACTCTCTTTTTCATCACGTTATTTGAAAAATAGGTAAGAGTTTTCTTTGTCATTTGAAAATAAATTCTTTTTCAAGTTTTAGTTTTTAAAGATTTAGAGTTCAAAATTCAAGGTTTAGAGTTCGCATTTAAGATTCAGGATGAAATTCTCTTTTTCATCACTATCTAGTCATTTGAAAAATAGAGTTAATTATTTTAATAAAAATAAAATGATTATTGTTGATATATTGAAGTTTGAAAATTTTAATGATATAAGTGGCCAGTAAAGTACAAAGATAGTAATGTTCTGTGCTTTTTTTTTTTCTTGTTTGTTTCCATTATAAATATTTTCAGGTCAATTTATATATATGCGTCTATTAATAAAGAATAAATTCTTATTAAATAAATATAAAAAAATATATCCTTACACTTATTTTATATATCAAAAAATTCTCTCTCAATTATTAGTCAATATATAAAATAAAAAAACTTAATTAATAAATTGAAGAGAAAAAACAAAAATAAAAGATATTTTGCTGCAGTCAATCTCCATTAAATCATAAATTTTTGTAAACTTTAAATCTAAAAAGTAGTTAAATACTTTCCATCTTTTTACTTAATAAAAATGATGATAGTATTACCCATACATTATTTTCAAAAATATTTAGTCTCATATTTACATTGTCATTCTATGGCATTCTCTAGTCATCTTTAATTTATAATTTACTAAATGTCTTATACTATTTTAACCCAATATATAGTTTCTTTTTCTTTTTCTTTTACATTTGAGTAGTTTTTTTTTTTCACATATGTATTTTATTTTTCACTAGATTATCATGTTAATGACGTCTTCATGAGCTATAATTTTTAAGTTATATTCTTTTTATATTTATTAAATAATTTATAACTTTTAATATATTATTATAAAGTTAAAATTACATATCTAGTTTATATAATAAGAAAAGAAGAAGTAATATATACATATATATAGACACACTACAAGAAATACGAGAATTATCAATGAAAATTACCTATTGCTATTTTTCTATTGGTTTTTACCGACAAAAGATTACGGAAAAAAAGAAAAATAAATTCACCAAAAATTTAGAAATAGGGTACAGAAGAAAATTAATATTGGTCAGTAAAAAATGAGAAAAAAATATGACGCTATTATTCACCGGTGACATTTACCAACAAAAAGATACCGATACTCAATAGAGATGGCATGAAACGCATGCGCTACATTTTGGGCGCCATTCATTTACTGTATTCTCTTTGTAGGAGTGTCTTTTGTCAAGAGAATTATGTTTCGCTCAGCAATTTTTAAAATATAAAATTCAGACAATATTTTGAGCGTTACTATTTACCGAGAGGATACCAATTCTCTTGGTAACATAATGAATGGTAGTGTATTAATAGTCTTCTTTACCAAGAAAATTACGGTAGTGTTGGTAAAACTTTTAGAATATAAAATTCAGATGACATTTTGAGTACCATAATTTATGGAGAAAATACTAGTTCTTTCAATAATAGAATAAATGGTGGCATATGAGTATTCTCTTTTACCAAGAGAATTATAGTATTATCAATAATATTTTAGAATATCAAATTTAGGCGACGTCTTGAGTGCCACTGTTTGCCAAGAGAATTTCTTTTCAATTGATAACTTTCACCAATTTACCGATGAATACTTAAAATTGTCGGTAAAATATTAACCCTAACTACGAGGGTGTTTCTCAAAATTTAAAAGCTGGTCAAAACTGATTATAACCAGTTTTTAGATTATAAGTTATTTATTTAAATGTTTCTGAAAACTTAAATAGTAGATTATAATCTGATTTTAATCAGTTTTTTAAAAGTTAGGTTTTGCTACTTTTTTTAAGCACTTGTTTTTTAAACAGTTTTGACCAAGTAAAAGACCATATTATCCCTATCTAATCTTCATTATTCCAAATTTGCCAACCCTATACACTTTAGTTCCCATCAAAATTTTTTTACGTTTCTTCTTAAATAAATTTTATTATTATTATTATTATTATTATTGCAAAATAAATTTTGAATTGACATTTAAAAAATTATTTTTATACAATAAATAAACTCAGGGACAGTTTGGTCATTTTGATAGTTTTTGCAATTAAAAACTAATTATACGCTGATTTTACAGAAACACTTAACTGATTATAAACTGATTATCAGCTGATTATTAACTAGTTTACAGAAACGCTTAACTGCTTATTTTTAATCTGATTATAATCTAAAAATCACTTATTCATAATAAGCTGAAAAGCTCCAGTTTTGAGAAACACCCTCTACATATTTTTTCTCCTTATTCTTCTTCTTTCTTCTTCACTTAGCTGAAATTACTCTATTTTCTCTCTCTCTCTCTCTCTCTCTCTAGTTGTCTTCTTCACCGACATCGAGCACAAGCAAGTATGTATTTTGTATTTATTTTCTTGGGTATCTTTTCTTGTTTTGTTTAATCATTTTTCATTATTTGTTAATTTATGTTTCTTTTTATTTAATTTTTTTCTATTTTCATATTTTTATTTTTTTTGTTTTCTTTTTCTAATTTTAATTGCTTCTTTTTTTTCAGTGTTTTGATTTGTTGGATTTCCATTTAGGGTTTTTGTCTCTGTAGGCTACGATTACCAGGTATGTGTTCTTAATTTTTTTTTGTAATTTAATTATATTAGTTTTGATTGTATTTGTGTAGTTTTTTTTTTAATTATTTGGATTAATTTTATTATGAAATTTATCCGCAAATTTTTTACATTTTGGGGTCTTTATAAAATTGCTTTTATTTTTTTATTTTCTATTAAAAAATTCTGTTTTTATATTTTGTTTAATTGTCAAATTGTATATTTTTTTTGGTAAATTTTGTTTTTGTTATATTTGGAAATTGTTAAATTCTGTTCTTTTTTTCGTAATATTTGGAAATTGTTAAATTGTATATGTTATTATATTTGGAAACTGTTAAATTGTATATTTTATTATATTTGGAAATTGTTAAGTTGTATTGGAAATTGTTAATTGTATATTTTGTTAAATTATGTTTTTGATATTATGTAAAGTTAATTTTCTTTTTTTTTATATTATGTATCATTAATTTTTTAAAAATGTAGGTATACTTTTTGTGTATAAAATGTTAATATATTTTTTATTTAAAAAATTATGTAGCAATTTATTATGGTAAATTAATTTTTATAGGTATATTTAGGGAATTTAGAAATATTTTTTATTTTAATGTAATGATATTTTTTTAGGTTAAATAAAATATATTTGGGAATATTTTTAGGTAAAAAAACACATTATTATTTGCATATTGAAATGTTGAATTTTTTTTAATTAATTATAATGTTATTTTAAGGACAAAATTAGATTTTTTGAAGGTGAAATATAAAAAATTGTTTCACATATATATTGGTATTTTATATGAAAATTTGAATTTTTGATTGAATGGTCAAATAATATAAAAAAAAATTTGAAAGGTGGTTTTATTTCTTATTTTATTTGACATTTCTAGTTTTATTATTTTAGCAAAGTTTTTGACTATTTATTAACAATAATTTGGCACTTAATAAGAAGTTGAGTTTATTAGTGATGGAAATTTAATTCGGTATAAATCAAACTTATATATTTTTTTTAAAATAAATCAAATTAGAATTATTAATTTCACAAATTTTATTGCAAAAATTTACTAAATAAAAGATATGTATTTAATTTGATATATTACTCGCAAACCATCCAAATCAATCGTCCATTAAAAAAAATTGAAATAAAGGACTGAAGCAACACCAAAAATTTAATATTTAGTGTTTTATTATAAAAATTTAATAAAAATTATTCTTCTAGAAAAAAATTAATAATCAACTAGTATTAATAAAATTTAATTGCATGAGTTTTATATTACCTGAAGAAAATTAAATATTAATATAAATTAATTATATATTAAAAATAATATATTTAACTAATAAAAATTAAATTGAAATATAATTGAAATCTTATATTAATATAAATTAATCATATATTAAATTTATATTTTTATTATAAATTTAATGATTTTAGGAAAAACATAATTCTTGAAATTCAAACTATTTGTTCGATATGATTAGGCATCTAAAACGCACTCGTGGAGGCAAATCTAGCTCTATGTTAGGCAGGAGGCATCCAACGAAGAGCTCTTCTGAGGACAGGTCTTCCGAAGTGTATTTCTCTCTATTTGCTATGTATGTCACCACGTTGGTGACCAACTTACTGTCAAATTCTACTCGTTTTACTCTGACGGACACTTTAGTTCCAACTCTATTTGTTTTTGTTGCACATCTGTGGAAGCGCTACAAAAAATTGTACATTTTATTATAAATTTTTTAGTTACCCATAAAAATTTATCATAAAATGTTGATTAATTATTATAATATTATAATATTATCATTAATAAATTTATTTTGTGATAACATTTTTTACTTCACTTTTAATAAGTTCTTTTGTCATAATTACATTTTTTATGTCCATAAAAAATCATAATAATTGAATATGGAGGTAAAATTTTTCACCAAAAATTTAGAGGGAAATATTTTAGTGACAATATAGTATCCATTGGTGATGATTTTTTGATATCACATAATTATAATTTATTGTGATAATATTATTTACCGTCACTAATTTATTATTTAGAAAAGTGATAATTTTTTTGTCACTAATAAATATATATCGTGACGATACTAAAATTTGTCACAATTGCGTTTAGATGTAAAAATTTTCTTCCAAAAATATATTGGTGGCAAATATTTAAATGACGATATAATATTTATTAGTTACAATTTTTTATATTACGTAATTATAATTTGTAGTGACAATATCGTTTACCATCACTAATTCATTGATTAGAATAATAACAATATTTTTTTGTCCCTAATAATCATATATTGTGACGATATATAAATTCGTCACAGTTGTTATTGTAGGTAAAAATTTTTTTCTAAAAATATATTGATGAAAAATATTTAAATGACAATATAATATTGATTAGCTACATTTTTTTGATATCGAAAAATTATAATTTATAGTGATATTATCATTTAACATTACTAATCCATTTATTAGAAAAGTGACAATTTTTTTTATCACTATGAATCATATATCATGACGATAAATAAATTTATCACAATTGCATTTTAAGAAATATATTAGTGATAAATATTTAAATGATGATATAGTATTCGTTATTGATGATTTTTAATGTCTCAGAATTACAATTTACAACGACAACATTATTTATTGTCACTAATTCATTGATTAGGAAAATAACAATTTTTTTTTTCATTGATAAACATACATTGTGATAATATATAAATTTGTCATAATTGCATTTAGTGGAAAAAAATTCTTCTAAAAATGTATTTGTAGGAAATATTTAGCTAACAATATGATATTCATTAGTTACGATTTTTGATATCAAAGTAATTGCAATTTTCAATGATAGTATCATGTATAGTCACTAATTAATTGATTAAAAGGTGACAATATCATTTTGTTACTAATACTCACATATCTTGACAATATATAAATTCATCACAATTGTATTTAGAGGTAAAAATTTTCATAAAAAATATATTAGTGAAAAATATTTAAATAATGATATAATATTCATTCACTATGATTTTTTATATCACGGAATTACAATTCACAGTGATAATATCATTTATTGTCACTCATTCATTAGTTAGAAAAATTAATAATTTCTTTTAGTCACTAATAATCACATATTGTGATGATATATAAATTTATAATAATTATATTTGAAGATAAAAAATTATTTTCAAAAATATATTTGTGGAAAATGTCTAAATAACGATATTGTATTTATTGGTAATAATTTTTAAAGTCATAAAATTGTAATTACAGAGACCATATAATTTATTGTCACTAATTTATTTATTAAAAAAATGACAATATTTTTTTATCACTAATAAACACACATCATGATAATACATAAATTCATCAAATTTAAGTTCGAAAGCAAAATATTTCTTCTAAAAACCTACTTATGGAAAATATTTAAATGATAATATAATATCTATTTACTATAATTTTTGATGTCATTTAATTTTAATTTACAGTGATAATATTATTTACCGACACTAGTTTGTTGATTAGAAAAGTGACAATATTATTTTATCACCAATAACCATATATTATGACGATACATAAATTGGTCATAATTATATTTAGAGGTAATTTATTGTCACTAATTTATTTATAAAAAAAATGACAATATTTTTTTTATCACTAATAAACACACATCATGATAATACATAAATTCATCAAATTTAAGTTCGAAAGCAAAATATTTCTTCTAAAAACCTACTGATGGAAAATATTTAAATGATGATATAATATCTATTTATTATAATTTTTGATGTCATTTAATTTTAATTTACAGTGATAATATTATTTACCGACACTAGTTTGTTGATTAGAAAAGTGACAATATTATTTTATCACCAATAACCATATATTATGACGATACATAAATTGGTCATAATTATATTTAGAGGTAAAAATTTTCTTTCGACATTATATTGGTGAGAAATATTTAACTGACTATATAATATTTATTAGTTTTATTTTTTATGTTACAAAATTGTTATTTTTAGTGATAATATCATTTACTTTCATTAATTTATTAATTAAAAAATTAATAATTTTTTTATCACTAATAATCATATATTGTGATGATATATAAATTCATCACAATTATATTTGAAAGCAAAAAAATTATTTTAAAAATATTGATAAAAAATATTTAAATAATAATATAATATTTATTAGCTATGATTTTTTATATAATAAGATTGCAATTTATAATGATAATATATTTCATCGTTACTCATTTATTTATTAGAAAAGTGATAATATCATTTTATAATAAATAATTATATATTATAATGATAAATAAATACTCATCACTTTGCAACAAATTTAGTTTATTATAAATTTTGCAGTGGATAGTATTTATTGCAAAATTTGCAATTATGCTTTTCCATTGCAAAATTATTTAAAAAATAAAAAGAAAAATTTTGCAATGAATTTTTAGTCATTGCAAAATTTTCTTCAAAAGGATGTCATTTTCTACTTTTAAATTGGAATTTCTAGTATATTTTCACCATAATATATATAAAAGTAGATTTTTTAAGATTATGTATTTGAAAAACAATTTGTTTTCGTTATAAAATAATATTGAAAAATTTCTATATATTCTTCTATAGCATAATTAAAACATTTAAATATTTTCTATAATACTTTATTATATTTTTTTGAATTAATATGAAAAATTTAAAATTAAATAAACTTGTCTTTATATTTTATTTATTATGTAATTTATTATTTTGTTCGAATTAACCATGAAAAATTGAAAATTTCATTAAACTATCATTATATTTTATCATAAATTTGAAAATTACATAAAATTACATAATTTGTTATTACATATATATTTTTATGATTTTTAATGTCACAAATTGCAATTTATATGAAAATACTAATATATAGGTAGATATATATTTCTTCATAGTGATAATATATAATTTATTCATTAATTATAATTTACTACACAGACACACATATCTACATTTATATTTATATGTACATACATTTATATATTTATAAAGAATTATAAATATAGATTTATATATAAATAAAAATATAGATATAAATTTATATATCTACATATATGTATATATATATATATATTAATATATTTATATTTATTTACTTATACATAAGTACATAAATGCATAAATATAAATATATATTTAAATATATAAGTAATGTTTCTATTAATTATATAAACTATATAATTAGATGTATTGTGTATTAATATTCTAAATTTAATTTAAAAATAGTTGAATTTAATTTGATTTTTTTATACATAAATTAATTTAATTTAAAATTACAACACAAAACTACGTATTGTGTATATTTTTTTATTTAATTATATATATTGGAATCTTAAATTTACATTTAATTTAAATTTATTTTCTAACCCTAACCTAATAAGATAGCCGCCTCTCAATTTTCACCATCTAACCAAAACCCTTTCAACCGTTCTTCATTGCCATCACCATCTCCATCATCTTCAAACTTCAACTTCTCATTATTTTCTCTATTTCTCAGTTCTCACCATCACCATCATCTCCAAACTTCAAGTTGCCTCTCACCATCTTCAACTTTCATCACACCAAACCCAGAATCCTAGATCACCTTTGCCAACATCGACATTCCATATCGTTGTTGCAGATCATTATTCCAGATCACTGTTGCAAATCACCGCCATCAAGCCTTACTGCTTATTGCTGGTACATTCTCTCTTCACTTATGGTTCTGATAAATAAAATTCGTCACTTGTAGTTTAATCAAATTTTTTTTTTATTTCGCTGTCGTTGGTCTTATGTTTTATAATTTATTATAGATTTAGTCATTTTCAAGTGTAATATAGTAATTTTGATATATTTTATAATTGCTTAAAGACTGATTATTTCTTTTAACTTCTATGAGTTGTAATTACATAAGAGTATTCTTGAAAAAAATTACAAAACATTTTGCAGTATGGAGTAAATCGAGATGTAAATTGACAATTATATTTCATTTTCCAGCTAAAAATGAAGATAAGTAAATTACCAATTTCATTTTAAATGTTATTACCGTATATTTTATAATTAATTATGGACATGATTTGATTTCCACAATTGTTAGCTCGATATGTGTGATTAGCGTTTTCATTTTTATTCTCACTCTTACTTTTTTTTTAAAAAAAATTATTTGAAATTCTATGAAGTTTGTTTTACTTTATCATGAAAATTTTTCTACTACAAACTACAATTGTCTTGTAGACATACCATTCCCTCCGTTGTTATGATGAAATAAGAATTATATTATTTTAATAATTTATTGTTTAAATAATTGAAATTCAATTATAAATCTTTTGAAAAACGCAAAGTGATTTGATTAAATAAAATAGAGCAGCTAGATAATTGGGCTTATTGATGTGGAATAGAATGGATCAATCACATTCTTGCAAGTAGTTTCACTTAATCTTTTTCTAACTTGATGCAAAAGAAGATGTGTGGTCCTGGACACCCTTTTTTTTTTTTTTCTTTTTTATATATTGAATTACTTTTAGAACATGCATTCGAATTAATTTGTTTATTGATATCATATGGACATACGCTTCTCGAGTTTACATGCCTATAGTCTTAACATCAAATGATTAAAAGTCTCTTCTTGAATGTCATGAATTATAATATATACAGTGAAGTTATTGGAGCTTAGCTATGATCCAGGGAAATATAGTTGTCATTATATTGATTATTGAATACCTCAATCTTCAATTAATAATTGGTTTTTATGCATTTATTTCAAGTATTTAGCATGGATTTTTTACTTTGGTTCATTCTCATATACTCAAATATATTAAATAAAATCTCATTTGACTTTCTTTGTTGAATAATCCGAAAATTATTGGTTTTGCAGCAAAAGAAAGATTGAAGGAGTTCAAGCAATAGATACAAAAAGAGCAAGAGGAAAATTTGACACATATTTAGCACAAGCATGAAGAAGAATAAAAGAGGGTTGAAGAACGAAAAAAGGTGGAGGATGAGCTAGCTCGCCTTCAAGAAGAGCATGAGTGGAAATGCCAATAATTTTGTGATATGCAGTGACAACGGAGATGGATGTTTATGCAAATACAAATGGGCGTATAACTTGATGGAGCTTCTAGTCCTCATATTCTTTCCAATGCTGATGATAGTGCATTAGATGATTTATAGATATTTTATATACATACATTTTATTTAATTATTAGTAATGAATTTATTTTATATACTTTTAACCTTTTACTAATAAAATGTATGTTATTTATTTTATGTTTTTTAGTAATTGTTTAATTTTATAGTTAAATAATATAATTAAATAAAATAAATATATGATTTTTTAGAAAATTAATAATATATTTTAATGAGAGATTTTATGATGGACATAAATTTGTGACATCATAAATCCATTACAAATTTAGTGATATTTTTTTGTCTCATTTGTTGCAAGAATTTGTGATGGAATTAGAATATGTCATTAAAATTAAAATTAGCGACAATGTTTAATGATGAAAAATTGTCACTGATTTAAATGATTTAGTGATGAATTAGTGGTGGATTTTCTGTCACTAATTAGAAAATATTTTGTAGTGCAAAGTACTATATAATGACAAATTATGATATTAAATGATAAATATTATACTGTAAATATAACGATAGTGTCATCGCTATATGTTATCATATATCATGACACACATATTATAGTTATAAAATTAAAATTAATTATTGACGCAAATAATATGTTATATTTAATCTCATTTTTAATGACAATATACAATATTAAATGATAAATATTACACTACAATCATGACGATAATTTCATCATTATATATTATAGTATATTGTGTCAAAAATATTGTCATCATCAAATACAAATTTATTGCTAACGCAAACAGTATTGTCACATTTAATCTTACTTTTAATGACAACATATAATATTAAATGACAAACTAATAATGTAAAATATGACGATATCAGCGTCACTAAAAGTGACATAATTGATGGCAATAATGTATTTTTGTCATTAAAATTTGAAGTTATGGTGACGAAAATAAATTTTGCCTCATACAAAATATTACGAGGTTATAGTGACAATCTTTATGACGTTAAATTTTCGTCATAATAAAATAATTTATTACGAAAATTTAAATTTACATGACAATTTTAAAGTGTCGCCATTTACTAATTTTCTTGTAGTGAAGCAGAACCTGCAGGTATTGATGCTAGCATAGTAGCATCAACATCGACTAGACCCAACAAGAGAATATAGGTCACTCTCCATGCACACGAGTAAGCAATCAATTTTAATGAGTAAATATTTTTTAGAACATTAAATATTAATGAATATTATAGAAAATTACAGTAAGATAATGGAGTCATCTGGTCCCATATCGCGGAAGATTAGGCAAATATTTACCAAAATGATGGAGACAACATGAATAAATAAGAAGTCAGTCTTTAGAGAAACAAAAGATTTGTATTTTGAGGAATTTAAGGTGTAATAATTATTTAAATTAATTTGATTAAAATAATTTTCCAAAATATTTAATGAATTTAGGTATTTAATTAATTTTTTCAGAAATATTTTTGGTGAGAGGAAATGATCAACAATTTAGTCAAGAATGCCTTCGAGAGAAAGATTGTTATTCACTATAATGATATGATAAATGAACATAAAGAGAAAAGTAAGCGGCCAAAATATTTTTGTGATGAGTTATGAGCTGCCCTTTAGGCTCACTGAGCTTCTCTAGCAAATAAGGCTCGTTCTCAAGCTGTCTCTTGTAATGTGCTATATATTTTTACTGATGGTGCAAGACTATCTACACATACAAGATACGGTAGATCACATTATAAGTATGCCCATCAATTAATAAGTATAATTTAATTTTTCTCATATGTGTTTACTATTTAATAATTTTATGTTAAATTAATAACTTATTTAAATTTTCATTATTTATTAGGTGAAGCAATTGGTGCGGCCTTTCACTAAGCATGAGTTGTTTCTCCAGACACACACCAAAAATAATGATAGATAGACTTTCATCAATCAACACTCCTGAGAAATACATGTAGGTGTATCGTTTTATTTAAATTTGTTCATTTACTATTTTCAGTATATTATTTATATTATATTAATTATTTTGTTTACAAAATAACTTTATATCAGCTCAAGATTATCAATTTAGATAGATGAGCTTATTGATGAGACTTAGTTGTTTATTGAGGCTGCTGGTGGGATAAAGAAGAAGATAGTGTATGGGCTCTCAATATATCCCTGATGCCAGCACATCATCTTCAGCTTTAGCTTTCTCATCAGCGCTGCAGCTATAAATGGAGTAGATAAAGGTTAATTTTGAGGAGCAGCTCACAATAACATGAAGAGAGATGGAAGATTGACTTGAGCGGGAGCGTACAATATGAGATTAGATGCAGAGAGAGTTTCAAGAATAATTTGATCAATTTGTGTGATAATATATCTCTAACACCTTCACCTGATAAAGATTTGCCTTCGTCCCCTACCAAATATTTTTTTTTCTTTCATTTATTTATATATATTATTCTAATATTTTATTTATACATTATTTTTATTTTTTTTTATGGATACACTATTTAATTTTTAATTTTTAATTTCTTTATTTATATTTAAAATTTAAAATTTAAAATTTTTAATTTCTTTATTTATATTTATTTTTATCTCATATATCATTTTCATAAATAAAATAAAAATTATTAAATATAATATAATAATATTAAAATAATTAAATTAATAATATAATTAATAAATAAATGTTAATAAATTATAAATATTAAAATATAATATAAAAATTAAAAATTTTATTTTAAAAAATATAAAATTACTCACAGATTTAACTATAAAAAAGAATATTAAAATATTTTATCGCCTGCTTTATTGACGGATTATGAAATAATATTATTTTAAAATACATTGCCCGCAGATTTTCGACAAACTTCTGAACTTGGTATAAAATCTAACATTTATTAACTGACAAATTTTTTTCTGAACTTGGTATAAAATCTAACATTTATTAACTGACAAATTTTTTATCGGTGATTATCGACTGATTAATTACTCTCTCGGCAATCCATCAATACTAGTCAATAGTTTGTTTTTTCTGTCGGTAAAGGGAATGCAGATAAAATTTTCGCAGATAAAACATTTTTGTTGGAAATTTATTGATAAAGTTTAATATGGACAAAATTTTTTTAATTGCATGTGGAATATTTCGTTTATAATCCGTGTGTTTTTTTTAATGATATATATATAATTTGTTCTAAAAAAAATTCATAACTAATAGTGATTACTTTGTAACTTCCAAATATATATAGAAAATACTAGTTATTTATTAAGTGAAAAAAAGAGAGAAATGTGCCTTTTAAGTTAATTTGTTTTAAAAGAATTGCGCTTATGATTTTTGAAGGGTACTAATTAACCATTATAATCATTAAATGTAGTAAGAAAGCCTAGTTGGACCTTCTTTTTTTTTTTTTTTGCCTATTCAAAGAATGGAAAAGTGAAAAACAAATGGTAAAAAAAAACCAAGGATATGTATAGTTCGTTGGGCTACAAGGATTTAAACTTAGTTTTTCACTCTTTCGATATCTATAATTCCTTTTGAGTTTTTAACTATGGAACTTGGGATACCACATATATCAAAATGATGGGTAATTTTTTTTAACTCCGCAATATAATTAAACCTCTAATCTCTCCTATCAAAATCTCCTTTTTCCATTTAATGTTTTACATTTCTTCATTTCCCTCCTTACAATCCTTCAACTCTTACTTGTGAAGAGATGCTATCCAAGTTTCCTAACCGCTTAGGCTATGGATATGACCTAGTTTCTCACTATTCATCTAGATTAGCACATATAATAATATAAAGTATTGCCCAAGTAGGACAAAATTAATGAAGCTATTATATGACATAGCAACTACCATATTAAAGACTATATTAAAGGACCATTGTGCTTTTAGGGTAATAATTTAGTGAAAAATATCAATTTTTAATTTAATTATCAACGGTTCGCAGTTTATAAATGCGTATAAATAAAATTTTAATAAAAATAAGAAATTTTTATTCTAAATTTAATGATTATATTTTTTATTTCACCAACTAATATACAAAATCAAGTCTCTGTATTTTTTTCTAATAATAAATTAAATATGATTGCAAATTTTAAGAGATTATATGATTCTTTTAGAATCAAATTAAAAGAATTGAAGGGAATTGCCGATTAAAAAAAAACAAGTTAGCAACTTGAGTTTAGAAAGATTTATTGCTATATATATATATATATATATCTTGTTTGGTGTTGTTAAAAAATAAATAAAAGAATTTATAATTTAGAAAAAGAAATTTACCAATTCTACACTATTCTTTGGTGGGGGTTAGATAATGATTAATTTCCATTTTGATCTTTTCCCTCGTGTTCTTGTTTAGCATGCGGCCTGTCGGCATCGTTTTTGCCAATGAATTGTGACCCTACGCAACACTTTTTTTTTTTTCATTTATAGTTTTGAACTTTTTTTTTACTACGTCGTTTTTTTCTTTTTAAAATTTTTTAACTGCAAGGTAAATTTAGTCACATCTTAAAATTTTATGACAGCGCAACAAATCATTGTGTGGATTTTTCAGGCATGTTGGTGGATCTAGATGCATGCATTTAATATATATATATACATATACAAGATATTTATATATTTATTTATATAGAGTTTTTTTTAGCTTTTTTTGGAATTTGTTAGAAATAAATTACAAACATCATTGTTTTATAGCTTCAGATATCAAATGAAATTTTCAATTTTGCAATTTGTTATTTTGCTTGATAAGATAAAAAAATTTTAAAAAAATACTGATCCATTATTTTATTTGACAAAGAGTGTCAGGCTTATTTTGCATTTGATCAGGAGCTCAGTTCCACGTACTTTCAGTTTCACCGAGCTCCTGATCTTCAATTAACAGCTTATCGATACACCCGCAAATTATGTTAATATGGGCCAGACCTTGTGGCCTCAACACATCCGCAAATTTGCTGATATAGGCTAGACCTTATCTCTTTGCATTAATTATAAATAGGAGATTTTTTTCCACAGATAAAAGATCATATTTCTCTCTCTCACTCTCTTTTTACCCAGAGCAACCGACCTTTGACTTAGTTATCGGAGTCTTCCCTCGGGGAGCCTGGCCTCCTCCGCTCTATTTTGCATGTAGGTGACCCTCAGATACACATATGTTGAACCCAAGCTACAAAGCTAGGACACCCCCTGAGATAGCCACGTTATCATTGGTGCGGTGAGCATGGACATACTATTCCCTAGCAGAGGTATTAAATCTCAAGTATATCTCATAACTCTTGCAAGAAACACTATGACCGTGCTTTACTTTATTAATATGTACCTTGCGTACATATTTCTTATGCCGCACTCTCACAATGAATGTATATAGTATAATAAATTCAATCTACAATATTCAATGGACCGAGCTTTAGAGCTCTCTGATCATTCACTAAGCTTCAAATGCTATCTGCCATTTTTCTGTGCGTTAATTTCATTTTACCGAGCTATCTAACACTTGCTCACTTACTAAAATTTTTATTAATGATTTGTATAATGTTCCACTTACACTAAACTCTTATAATGAATATGTCCTAATGCACTCATGCAGCAAATTTATAATACACTCTTATTCTGAGCTTGTGAAGTGCTCTAATGCGCATAAAAATTTAGCATAAATTATACAGCTCAAGTGTCTCAGACACCAAGCTCCTTAGTGCCTTAGCAGCACATCAATCATCTATATTTATATAACTGGAGCCGCGCATTTTGAGCTTCTAAGTGCCTCAGCTGCACATCATTGTAAGTGCCTCAGCCACACATCAGTCGTCTATATTTATATAGCTCACGTCCCTCGCACACTGAGCTCTATAGCAATCAGTTGCTCAAATATCAAATAGCTTAATCGAGCTCTCAATTAATTTAAGCTCAACGTGCATTGCACACCAAGCCTCGTAGGACCCTGATTGCGCAATCAATTACTATTCTTCATATTGCCGCAGGAAGCGACATTATAAATTTAAAACACATCGCATTAAATGTATCGAGCTCTTTACGAGCAAACAAACTTATGCAGTAATGAAATGCGTTCAACCAAGGTACAAGAATCTTTTAATATATTACACCGAGATATTTCGCACGTAAATTTAATTTTGTTGAAAATTTTGAACTATATCATGCCCTTATGCACACTCTATTTATATTATGTATATTTATATTGTAGTGCCCATGTACACATTGAATTTTCTTATTGTTTTGATTGTTATGGCACATACCAAACTATTATGTCGCGTTCTCATGCATTGATCTTCCTGTAGCGCCTTATTAAGGGTCGCGTTTCAATGCTTTACCCTAGCATCAATGCTCTAATTGTAACAATTTATATTAATCTTCTGTAATTATAAATTTGAACCTCGTTATTATAAATTGCTAGCTGCTTTGCCAGTCATTTGCAAGAACTCTTAAAAGCTTACTTGACATAAATGTCAAGCCAATTAAGGTGGCACTTTTACATCTAATTGCCATGCAATGACCGCTCCAACATTCACCAAAGCTCCTTAGGGAAAAAGAGCACATTAAAGTTTACAAAAAGAACAGACTAAGCCACAGTCAAGCCAATAACTTAGACATGATCTACACCGAAAAGAAAAGCTCGTGCAGCTTCAGTTGAATTAAGAACATAAACTCAATCAGCTCTTCCCGAACCATAAAAATGCTCGAGAATTGGTTGCCCCATCCGACCACAGTAGACCACCTCAAGCAGGTAATTTCTTTGCAATTTTAGCAGGTTATTTTTATTTCTTAAGTTATTAAAATCGTTCATAGACCATGTATGAATTAATGTTATAGCAAAGCATATTATGAGGTTTGGGTAACTAACCTATCATACTTAATAGACAGCCCGGTTCCCGAAAGCTCGACCAAGCACTTATCGTGACTTGAGCTCATTGCATTTAGCCATGCCTAAGGCACATTATAATAACAAGTGCTCGAGTGCACTTTATTGTCCGGGCACATTATTGCCAAGCCACATTATAATAATTACCTACTCGATTACACCTTGCGATCGAGTAAGATTGAACATAGTTCATAAATAAATCAAAACAATATTATAGATAGGGCATTCATCGTGTCATTGCACTAAGTTTGGTTTTCAACAGAGCCATCAAGTCAATATAGATAATATATCACACAAACTATAAAATAAAACACAAGTATCAGAACAGAATTCAAAAGAAGGATACTTCATTAATAGGAAAAAGTTCAATACATAGTTTGGCCCTTACAATTATCTAGACCGAGCACAAAATACCCTATGGCTACTTTACAAAATCTCACTAATATTGGACCTCGTCATCCTAGACCTCATCACTCTAGACCTCATCCTCTGGATCTAAGTCTTCTTCATCCTCATCATCATCTGTCTCATGCTCGGCCGCTAACTGGTCAATATCTATCTCCATCATCGAGGACAAGTCCATGTCGGGGTTATCTTTCTTCAGCCTATCTAACACAGCTTTTTGGCAAGCATAGATACCCCTGCGTAGCGCTTATCACTCCTCATATGCTTAGTAGCCATCCCTTGCTGAACGACTTTAAGAGTGTCCTTTGTCAGATGCAACTCGTTGTCTTTGGCTTTTAGAGCTTCGTTTGCCAAATGCAGCTCTTTTGTTTTGGTCCTCAAAGTTTCCCTAGCCGAGCTAAGCTTTTCTATTTTTGTTTTTATAGCTTTGTAAAGTTGGTTTAGCTCCTTATCCTTGGCCTTCAAGGATTCCTTTAGCTTGGTCATTTTTGCTTTCTCTTCATGGCTATCCCTGATGTCTCAATCAAAGTTAGCCGCCTTGTCCTCCACCCAGTCTTCAATGGTGTATGTGAGCTGTGTGACCTGCAGAGTATTATTCAGTTAGCTTCTATACCGAACATTGAGTATAACTTCAAAAATTCATATTATTCCTTACCATGTGAGACATTGTCACCATCTCTTTTTCCAATTCCTCAGAGCTTTTTGGTGCATTCTCGCGCCTCTCTTTTAGGATAGCTTTGAATATCTGTTTAGGCACTTTCTGAGGCTCAACATCTTGCACAAAATATGTTGTGTTGTGCGGGCCTGCAAGCTTATCATTCACTGCCTTCACTAGAGGGATCATGCTGTATCGGTGGGCTAATGGTTCTTTCACTTCTCTCGTTGACAAGCTCTCTACCACCTCGATTCTAGGCAAGCTCTCTTCTACCCCCCTGTGGGGGGTAAGATGTCTTCCATTTCTAGGTGTGGCCCAATCTTAGGTATTACCTCTATGGGAAGAGTCAAGTCCAGTATAGGCTCTTACTCCAGAGCAGAACTGGTCCCAGCATATGCTTTTTCCGAGTGTCCCTTCTGACTTCTCTTTTGACCAGGCATTTCAGCTCTCTGTCTGCTTATCTCGAGCCTATCTCTGCATAACCGAGCCTAAATTTATTATATAGACATATTCAAAATAAGTAAACAAAAGCTAAGTGCTGGTACATAGAGTATACCTGTCCGGTCTTCTAGCTAAATTTTCTTCGAAGCCTTCCCAAGGGGGAAGTACTCCCTTAGTATGACAATGACATTCCTTTTCTCTCTCATAATGTCTTATTTAACAGTTTCAAATGTCACAAGCTCGTCCTCACTGAGTTTTGCTCTAGTCACTTATTCGCCAATAGGATCTACCCACCAAATATTTTGACAGCTGAATCTCTCATATTCCAAAATAAAAAATTGATCTTTTTAGGCCTTGATAGAGTTTGACTTTCCTTTGAACATAATGAGCCCAGACCAACCTTGTAATTATAGAAAATCTTCATATGCTCCTGAGCATATTCTAAGCACTCTGAAAGCACTAAGCACTTGAGGGGTAGGCACCACCTCGAGTAGCCAACACAAAATTTTAAACCCTATGATAGTACGCCTTGCATTAGGGTTGATCTAGCCATAAGCTATCCTGTGATAGTTCATAAAAGCCAAAGGGAAGGGGCATAAAGGAAACCTCACCCCCGATCTCAAACCCTCTTAAAAAATCATTAGCTGATTTTCAAGCAGTGTATTATAGGCTTAGACATCCTCTCCAAGAATGAGCATCTTGCATTCTTCTGGTATTTGATATTTCTTTTGGATCCTTACCAAATCTGTTTTTATCACTGAGGATTGGATGTCCCTTACTGGAGCTTTCTTCGAACTCGGATTCACTGGTACTTCAACTCCAACCTCTTCCTCCTGCTCATCAATTAGTCTAGGAGGCCTAACATTTTACTTGATATGCTCAGTCATTACCATCCTAGCTTCAACCCTAGCCCCTTCCTCACTATGGGTCCCTCACCTATAGTATTAGGAAAGCCCACCTCTCCCGCCTCCTAAGGCAAAGTCGAACTAACTATCGCTCACACCATATTTGCTATTAAAAGCTTAAATGAATAAACATAAAAACAAAAATTTTAACACTAACCTCTCCAACCGAGCTTTGAAGCCTTGCAGCTTTATATTATATCAGATGAACCAATCCTCTCTGTTTTTAATTGTGTGACAAACGTTGCTATCAAACCCCCTATTTATAGAATAGATTTTGACCATGTGAACCTACATCTCTCATTAATGATGCGTTTGTTATGTCTTTTCAGGTTCTTACTCAACCATTACCTCAATCCTCGAAGCGTCGCCTCACCTTTTGCGTGATATGTGTCCTTTTTGAACTCTCTTCAATTTTGCTTGGCATAAATGCCAAGACTACTCAGGAGGGACCAATGGTATTATCCATACTATTCCTCAAAATCGGGCCTTGCCCTTGGAGCTCCTTGAGCTCTCCTCTTTCTAAAATTGGGCCTTGCCATCAAAGCTCCTCAAACTCTCTTTTTCTTCCTTGAGTTCCTTGAGCCCTTGTTCCTCAAGCTTTGGAATATATTACCTAAGCTCATCATGTTTTAATCTTTTCAAATTTTCTATTAAGCTTCATTGGTAGTTCTATTTTAAACATTTTAATTTCTTTACAGCTCATACCGAGCATTAATTAGATGCTTCTAAATCATTGTTCTTAATTTGTCATAAATATTAAATGTTTAGGAAATTGATAATAATTCCTCTTTTTTAAGCTCGCTGGTCCAACTCCATATTTGAATTATGCATTTTATCATTTGCATCATGATATAATATTTTTCGCTTGATTTTTGCTCGAGCTCCCATGCATGACTTGACATAAATGTCAAAAGACTTGAGGGGGACTATTGATGTTACCCTTATTTTATCAAGCTCTTATACCGAGCACTGTGTCTGGTCTTCTCCATTACCGGGTTGTCAGCAGTATAGCAAGCCTAGATTTCGGGTACTTTCAGTCCCACTGAGCTCCCGTTCTCTAACCAACAGTCTATCATCACATCCGGAAATTATACTGACATGGGCCAAATGTTGTGGTCCCAACATATTCACAAATTATACTGACATGGGCCAGACCTTATCTCTCTGCATCAACTATAAATAGGGGGTTATCTCCCACAGGTAAAAGGATCCTATTTCTTTCTCTCACTCTCCTTTTAGTCAAAGAAACTGACCTCTGACTTAGGCATTGGAGCCTTCTCTCGGAGAACTCGATCCCCTCGCTCTATTTTGCAGGTGGATGACCCTCAGCTACAGACGTGCCGAACTCGAGCTACAGAGTTAGGACACCCCTGAGGTAGCCACGTCATCAATATATAACATTATTAAATAATAATTCAAGTTATAAAATATCATTTTTTTAGCTATAAGGCGACATCTCGAATAATTAGAAAATTTATAAATAATAAGAAAAATATTATTTATGATTTAAATTTAAAATTCAAAAAAATAAATAAACTTTTTTACCAATCATATTAACTCTTATCAAATATCATTTTATTTCCCAAATGAATAAGAGATTTTATTTAGGTCTTAATGTTATACATTTTCTATCATACTTTAATTTTTTTTTAACTCTTATATAGATCATTTTGTTTTTGTATAGTTTAAGAGAAAAGCATATGTTTTGTTTTATGAATATCAAGATAATGGGAAATTGGAATTGGAATGATGGCCAAGGAGAAATCGAACTAGAAATTCATAATCATATTTATTCATTATAAAAAATAAAAGTATAATAGAACAAAACAAAAAGTAAATGGTGTAATGTATGTTCTTCCAATTAATTCAAGCATGAGCAAAATTAAAATTTTTAGAAGTCAACATTGATATAAGAATTTTTTTAAGGGACTAAGAAAATTGATTAAGAATTATTTTCTTATTTATTTTAATTAATTTTTTTAGTATAATGGAGATAGTCTAAGAGACTAAACAGAGACTTAAAGGGAGTATGTCACTCCGTATAGATCACATAAGAGCCAATATTAGGTTACTTATGGTAGATGCAACAATTAATGAGTATTAGGGAGAATGTATATATGAAGCTAACATTGCTAATGAATTAGCCACAAAGTTGGCCTTTTGAAAGTTATGTTTAAATATTACGAATCTCTTGCACCAGTGTTAAGTTTCCTTAAGCGTGTGGATGTTCCTTCATGACAAAATCATAAGCACTGCTACTGTCAGTCTTAAGTTGGGATCTTCTTGACTCCATATCCCAGGCTTAAAGCAAATCTTAAAGAATTCCCCATAATTTTTCTCATGTTATTGGACAATGACTGATATTTATAACAAATCCACTTTTTTAACATCTATGACTATCTTTGATCACTCCTCTAGCATAGGCATGGTTTGTAGCTTTGATGAAGGAGCTATTGGTGTTAATCTTCAAATAATCTTATGGCAGGGTATATATCCTTAATTTTGGCCCAACTTAAACTTGATTTTAATTAAAAGTAACCGGACTGAGTTTGGTTTCAAAATAAAAGTTAATTTGATTCAATTAGGCCTAATACAATTAAAGTTGGTCTAGTACAGTCGAGTTGAGCTAATTTTTAGAATATGCAATCAAATTGTTTTGGTTTGGACATTATATTCGATATGAGGAAGACTCATATCAAATTTGGTAGCCCAAATTCGATATGAGACATTCGATATGTGGCAAACCTCATATTGAATTTGGACCACCAAATTTGATATGAGGCACTCGTACGTCGAATTTAGTGTCCCAAATTTGATATGAGCCTTAATTTAGTCATTAATCCGAGCCTTGCTCCAATTTAAATGTTGTTTAAACTCTAATTGTGTCCGGAAAGCAATAGAACATTCAAATGGATGAGGGTTATTAAGTTGGGATTAAACCTAATATGGCCTATAAATATTGAATTAAGAAACAAAGAAAAGGCAACCATAATTATCAAAGTAAACATAAATTAATTTAAAGCTCTCGGCCAGAATTTGGAAAAATAGAAATGGAAGCAAAGAAAAAGCAGAGACAGTGACCACAACTAAGGCAGTAGCTAGGCAATTGTCAAATTGCATGCACTTAGCCAAAACCCATCATTCCAAGCAGATAGTAGCATCATCAAGCCTCAACTTTGTGGATTGAGGTACTCAAAACAAAGTTTGGTTCAATAATATTCATTCGGTGGAGATAACAAACAAAGGTACAATTTATTAACTTATTTTAATTGAATTATAATAATCATCTTCATTGTTTAACATGGCAGAATTTGTTTGTTTGACTTAATAACGTCATCATGTAACCATATTTTTAGAAATTTCATCCAGTATCCATAACTCTTGGATTAGTTAATTCCTTAAATCCCTAATTCCAAAACCCTAACTCCTAAAACCCTAATTTTCAAACCAAATCCCTAATTCTCAAATTAAAACCCTAAATCCCTAATTCCCAAATTAAAACCCTAAAACCTTAATTTTCAAACTAAAATCCTAATTCCACAATAAAAATTATTTTGTAAATCATTTACCTTTCGAGAGCGCTGCCCCCTTGACCCCCATTGCCTAAGTGGCTAGCGTGACCGCCATATATGCGGCGCCTTATATTTTATTAAGGGGTTAATGTTAAGATTTGCTCATGGATTGTATTTTTTTTATGATTTCATTTTATTTAAGTCCTAATTTATTATTGTTTAGCGATTATCCTAATTTATTATTGTTAAGTGATTATGTGCATTATTATTATTTATTTACTTATGGATTGTAATTTCTTATTATTACGGATTTTAAAGTTGTAAAATGTATATTTTCACTTTGTGAATGCCTTGGTTTTGATTATGTAATTTAATTTATTTTTAAGGATTATGGATCAATGTAAGGGGCATGTTTTCTCCTCTTGGTGGGTGATCCATTTATTTGTTTGTATTTTGGACAAGTTTGGCTATTGGCTTCCTTATTTAGCTTTAAAAGATTCGTAGTTTTAAATGTCAAATATACTTCTACTGCTAAATCATTTTCTAAGATTCCAAACCATGAGCCATTGATTTTCCTTGACTGTCCATTTTTTAATTCCTCTTAATGATTTCTCATTTGCCTCATTCATCTTAGAACTTCCTTTTCATGAAGTTTCCATCCACAATTTAAATTTCTCATTTGCCTTTATTACCAGCGATTGTTCCTTTCTACCATTTACCTCTATTGCACCAGCCAATGATTCACTATCGTGACGGGGATTTGGTTTCTCTAGGCAAAAGTTGACACTATGACTGACTCTCTCATATTAGAAATAGAATTATGGAAGGCACTCGTACTCAACTATGTATATTATTATCTAGCATAAAATATGAGCATAATGGTTTGTTAAGATCAATCTCTACTACAAGTCTTGCAAATCTTCCCCAAGCACCTGATTTCGTATTATAATCAATCCTTATTACTCTTCCCATCATAGCCTCAATAAGACTCAGCACCTTCCTCTGATAATAATGGAGGGCAATCTTAAGATGATGAATCTAGGCCAAAACCCAATTTTATCTTCATCATGTGAATTATAAAAATAGGGAGATCATGCCTGAACCATAAGATAATGACATAATACCACCACGTACCTCCAATAAGAGCCTTAGTTGCTCCTCTTTTAGATTTGAATCTTACTAGAAAGAAATTACTTTCTAGGCCTACAACTGTAAAGCCATCTATAGAACCCTGAGATTGTTTCAAGTCGTACACATAAGGCTTTATACCTAACCTTCCTTCCCAACACTCTCACAATTACAACATTCCTCCATGGCAAAACTAATCTCTCATGTACACCATGTAAAAAAGAGATAGAATGAATGGGTCCATCCGTGAGTATCTTCACGTCCCTTCATCCCCTAGTGCCAATAGTCATCATTACCAAACAAGGTCTCTTCAAGATCTACACTAGACTTCATAAGTGTTTCTTTGAAGGACAAGCCATTAGAGAAGGTGCTATTGCCATCTTGGCAGAGATGGTGGTATCGCCCTACTATTTTGTATTGGTTGCAGACGATCTTTAGAAATTTGGACCATTTCTCGATTTGTGAGTGTGATAAAGCTTAGTGTAATTTATTTTCTTATGTCCGTTATTAGTATAAAGAATATAAAGTTTTGAAGTATAAGTTATTATGCAATAATATGAATAGCATTTTTAAATTTAAAAGGTTTTGGTTAACTGCACACTAAAGTATAACCTAGCAGTAAGCATATATTCTTTTGGATGATAAGTTTAGGATCCAAAATGTATTAAATGTCTCTTTTAAGTTTTGATTTACTATCTAGTTATAAATAGAAAAAGGAAATTTATTATGAACAAAAAATTTAATTACATATAGTATAAATTAATTTGCAATTTAAAAAATAAAAACAAAAGAAAAATAAACAATTTAACAAAATAGAAGCAATAAAAAGATAAAAATTAAATATGCTTCTACGATAATCAATATATTTTTTGTTGAAAATATACAAAATAAAATAATTTATTATTTATATGAGACAATAAAGAAACTAAATATTTTTCTATAATATTAACCGCAAGTATGTAAATAAAATAAATTTGCATATTCCTTGTTCATCCAATTCATAAAAAATATATATTTTTTATTTGGGAATATTATTATTCTGACATCATCTTCAGATTAACAGATTTAATTTTTGATTTTATTTATATAAAATTAATTCATTACATACATTTGCTGAGAAACATGTGAAAAAATATGAATATAAAAGTGATTTTATTTTATAAAATATATTGATATAATTATAATTCAAATGAATAATTTTTAAAATAATAAATTCAATAATGCAACAAAGAATTTTCAAGAAATGTGACTTTCATATCTTAAGAAAATTTTTAAAATTAATATTATTCATAGTGAGATTTTGATTGCCATTAAAATTGACCCCTTAAACCCATCTCCATCTATAAGTTGGTCTAAAGTGGGAGATAAGAATTCAACAACAATTTTTCTTTTCTTTTAAATTTGTTTTGGACATAAAAATGAATGTTGATGATCCAAAAATCTTCAAACAGAGATAATTGATGTTTAATGTTTGAATATGAATTTTGAATATGTTGAGATCTGTAATTCAAATATGAACCTCTATACTTTCGTGACATTGTGAGGCATGTTGAAATCTAGAATGACCTTTACTTTGTTTAGATTCTATTCCATTCTTTTCTCACCTATCATACATCCCCATGAATTTTTCCTTTTAAATAAAGAATGAATATTTCTTGGATGTAGCTTCATCTTGCATTTGGGTATCACCATTGATATTTCAGCAAGATCCTTAATGCATTCTTTAGAACTCTTACTTTTCACAATCATATAATTCATATAGGCCTTTATGTTTTTATCCAATTGATCTTTGAATATTTTGTTAATGAGATGCTGGTATGTAGCTCTTATTTTTTTAAAAATAAAAGGCATGGCAGTACAATAATAAATTCCCTTTTCGATGATGAAAACATTATTTTTCTCATTATATTGATGCAAATTGATTTTATGATACCTTTGCTTCACATCCAAGGAAGACATATATCCATACCCTGTTGTCAATTCTTCTGGCTTGTCTATCATGAGGAGAGAAAATGATTCCCTATATTAGGTCTTGTTAAGGTAAATATGGTTTATACATATCCTATAAAATTGTTATTTGCTTTCTTCTCTAACACCACATCAGGGAACCACTGTGAATAATTTACTTTGTTAAATAATAGCTCATAAACCAAATCAGTTTTATATTAGGAATTCCAACAAAGAGGGGGATTATCAATTTTATAAGAGATTTTGAATAGAAAAAAGAGGTTAGAAGAGGAAAATAATTTCCTTGTATATATAGGGTAAAAAAAAACACTATATACAAAGCACTTAGATGGTAGACAATACATTGTAAAAAAAAAAACTTTAGTTGTATTCTCTCTTAAAGAAATAAAGTGAGAAACCTCCCATGGACATAGGCAAATTGCCGAACCATGAAAATTTTTATGTCTTGTGTGATTATTTCTCTTATTATTCTCCTTAATTTTTTTGATTATAGATTTATTCTTTATTTTGTAAGCTTTAAAACAACGTATTGTCTAATAATTGGTATCAGAGCCTGGTTAAGATGAGTGGTTTTGCAACACATGCTAAGTTTGACAAGTTAAATGAGAAGAGAAATTTCTTTCTATGGCAGATGAGAGTGAATGATCTTTTGACACAAATAAAGGTTCATAAGGTGTTAAGGGGCACGAAGCTGGCAAATATGGATAAAGAGAATTGGTAAGATATTGAGAAAATCGCCTTTAGTATAATCTGAATATGTTTGGCAGATTCAGTAGTGCATGATGTAATCAATGAGAAGATAGCCAAAGGTTTATAGACAAAGCTGGAGAGTTTGTTAATATCCAAGAACGTCAGCATTAAATTATTCATGAAGCATAATCTATTCTGATTTAGAATGGAAGAAGGTGGAGACATAGGAAATCACATAGCCTAGTTCAATCAAAAGGTTAATGATTTATTATGTATGGATGTTAAATTGGATGATGAGGACAAGGCGTTGATGCTCTTATGTTCATTGCCACCATCTTCAATCAATTCAATATGACATTGTTATATGGGAAGGAGATATTAGACTACGAGAGGTGGTGACAGCTTTAAGATCTCATATTTCAATAAAGAAGTTGGAGATGGGAAATTCGTAAGCTGAGGGTTCATTTGTCAGTTCATAATATGGAAGGGAAAATGGAAGGAGCAAGGAGCAAAAGAGAGAAAAATCAAAAGGAAATTCAAAGTCAAGAGTGTCAAAGAAAGAATGTTTCAAGTGTCGTCAGAATGGCCATTGGAAGAAAAAATGTCTATTATTAACGAATCAGGGGGCTGATAAGAAAGAAGCAGCTTTAAGTTTGGCCAGTGTAGCTGTAGATACTTCAGAAGAGAAAGATCTCCTAGTAGCCTCGATGATAAGTAATAATTCAAATCAGACACATGGATTTTAGATTCAGCATGCTCTTCACATTGTACTTCTCATAGAAATTGGTTCCACAGTTACAAAGTATGTGATGTTGTTTGTGTAACCTTAGGTTATACTTGCAAGCAGTAGGGATCATAACTTTTAGAATTAAAAATGTTTGATAACATAATCAGAACATTGGAGAATGTAAAACACGTTGCTCAATTGAAGAAGAATCTGATTTCTTTGGGCCTATTAAAGAAGAAATTGTATGGATTTTTAGCAGCTCCAAGTAGTGGAGTTCTTAAGTTGTCATAGGGGCTGTGACAGATATGAAGAGGAAGTGAATAGGAAAAAATTTGTATAGGTTGGAAGGCAATATAGTTGTGAACAAAAATTATGCATGTTCATGAACATAAGATAGTTTGGATGCATCAAAGCTCTAGCATATATGATTAGGACATATAAGTGAGCAGGGTTTGCAAGAACTTCACAAAAGGAAACTGTTGAATAGGATAATACGGTGTGAAGTTAGATTCTATGAGTCTTATGTCTATGGCAAAAAAAAAAGAGTCCAATTCAAGACTTCTTCACAAAAAAGTAAGCAAGTATTGGAGTATGTTCATTCAGATGTTTAGGGTCCAGCACAAGTTGCCGTAAAAGGTGGAGCCAGATATTTTGTAACATTCATTTATGAATTCTCTAGAAAAGTTTGGGTGTATTTCATGAAGGAGAAAGATGAAGTATTCTCAATATTCAAGGAATGGAAAGCCGATGTTGAAAAAGAGATAGAAAAAAGTGTGAAGTGCTTAAGGTCTGACAATGGGGGTGAGTACAATTAGTAGTTGTGAAGCAGTTGGATAGTCCTTCAAAACCAATTCAATCAATAGTTGAATCTGTAAGCAAGGATGATGATTCAGAGAGTACACAAGTGCAGCATCATCAACATGAGCACAATATTACCATGAATAGACCTACACACATAATTAGATCTCCAAACAGATATCGAGAAGATGATGATTCATCTTTCTTTTCTTTACTAACAAGTGAAGGAGAACCAAGTTCTTTACAGGAAGTAGTGTCAATTTTAGAAAAGATGGTTAAAAGCTATGGCTGAAGAAATGGAGTCAATGCACAAGAATCAAACTTGAGAGTTAACAAAACTTCTTAAAGGAAATAAGGCAGTTGGATGCAAGTAAGTCTATAGGAAGAAGAAATGAGCTTTAAGGAAAGAAGGTGTATGATATAAGGCATGATTAGTTGTAAAGGGATACTCATCGAAGAAGGGGATTAACTACAATGAAGTGTTATCACCAGTAGTTAGACATGGTGAATTAGAGGAGCAGATTTATAAGGAACAAATAGAAGGGTTTGAGGAGCAAGGTAATGAGCATCTAGTATACAAGGTTAAGAAATCCTTTTATAGGTTAAAGAAATCCCTAAGACAATTGTACAAGCGATTTGATTCTTACATGATAAGTATTAACTTTACCCATTATGAGTATGATTGTTGTTTATATCTTAAGTCTTTGAAGAATGAATCCTTCATGTACTTATTGATTTATGTTGATGATATGTTAATTACTGCAAAAAATATGAACGATGTGTGTGACCTTAAATCCTTGTTAAGTTAAGAGTTTGATATGAAAGGCTTAGGTACTGCGAAGAAAATTCTTGGTATGCAGATTAACATGGATAGGAAAAACATAAAGCTTTGACTCTCACAGAAGAATTACATTGAAAGAGTATTGGAGAGATTCAGCATGGACAAGACAAAAATAATTACTTCTCTTTTGGCTAAACACTTTAAATTATCTAGCCATCAGTTTCTTAAAACAGAAGAAGAATTGCAGTTTATGGAAAAGGTTTCGTATACTAGTGCAATAGGAATTTTGATGTATATGATGGTGTGTACTAGACTAAACTTAGCATAAACAGTCAGTATGGTTAGCAGATTTATGGCTAATCTAGGCAAGAAACACTGGCAAGCTGTAAAGTGGATTCTCCAATACTTGAGAGGTACCTTTGATTATGGGATTTACTATGGTGTAATAAATGATTTGGTCTTTGTTATTGGATATGCTGATTTAGACTACGTTGAAGATGTGGATGATAGGTAGTCTACTACAGGCTACATTTTCACACTTGCTAATGGTCCAATAAGTTGGAGGTTAATCTTACAAAGTGTGATTGCTTTATTTACCACAGAGGCAGAATATATCTTAATAACGGAAGCATCTAAGGAAGCACTATAGTTGAAAGGACTCGTCTTAGAATTATACTTCAAGCAACAAGATCTTGGTATATAATACGATAGTCAAAGTGCCATGGAGTTGCCTAAGAATTAAGTGTACCATGCTAGAAAAAAGCATATTGATGTGTGATATCATAAAATCAGAGAGATAATTTCTTTAGGTGAGATTATGTTCGTGAAGGTGCGCACAAAGGAAAATGTAGCAGATATGTTGACAAAGATGCTACCTTTGGAGTAATTCAAATATTTTTTGGACTTGCTCCAAGTCAAAACTTGAGAATTTATGAAAATGTTGGAACTCCAGGTAGAGGTACAAATTTTTCAAGGTTGAGCAAGTCTTCTAAAGGAGATGATTATTCGTCAAGGCAGAGATTATTAAATAATGGCTCATAAACTAAATCAGTTTTGTATTAGAAATTCCAACAAAGAGGAGATTTATCAATTTTATAAAAGAGTTTGAATAGGAAAAAAAAGGCTAGAATAGGAAAATGATTTTCTTGTATATCTAGGGTAAAGAAAATACTATATATAGAGCACCCTAGATGGTAGACAATACATTGTAAAAAAAAATCTCAGTTATATTCTCTCTCTAAGAAATAAATTGAGAAACCTCTTATGGATATAGGCAAATTGCCGAACCACATAAATTTTTGTGTCTTCTCCTTAATTTTTCTGTTCATAGATTGATCCTTTATTTTGCAAGTTCTCAAACAAAAGATTTTCTAACACACTTCCCTAATAAATCTAACATCAAACAACTTTTCTACTACTTTGTTCATTGTTCCATCTTTCATGGCAAAATACCTCTCATTTTGTTTGATGGGCTTAAAATGTAGATTCACATTGAACTTGTGGTCTATCACTTAGGGATTAGCTGCATTCATCTTAATGGATATCCATGCAAATTTTTCCTCCTTATTCTTTAAAAAATCGCGAGTTACCTCTCTTTTCTCACTATTTAAGATTGCGTTCATCATTGAAAATTTATCTAGGTTCTTACTATTTAAGGTCACTTTCATCATTAAAAAATTATCTAGGTCTTGTTTTTTTCAAGTAAAACTTGTCTAGCTTGTTAACTGGCATGGTTATTAGTTTCCATCACTGTAACTTCTTCATTTTTTGATGAGCTTGGTTCGCCTTTTCTTATTTTTGAACTTTACTTTACTAAGCCACTTTAAACCCATAAACCTAGAATTCTAATCTATTTTCCTCAAGAATAGACATTCTAAGCTATATATATTAGTGTAGGCTCCTAAAAATAGAGCAAAAGTTATCCCAACAAAAGATTGTATGTTAATGCTACTCTGATCACCACAAAAGTTGCAGTGTTAATTTTACAATATGTTTACACTTCTATAATGAATGGAAGCCTTATCATTCTATTTATGGGTACTATTGGTTTGTCTAACGTTTATTCTAGGTCTTCCTCTTTCAAGACTATCTTCGCAAATGCTTTGTTATCAAATTAATTGAGCTACAATCATCCACTATTATCCTCTTCACAATAAAATTAGCCACTAAAGGCTGGATGACTAATGGATATGCATGGGAAGCTCTCAAATAGCTCATATCTTATCTTGTTATTAGGTTTTGTTCCACTAAATAATGTGACTTTAGATTTTCTCATCCTTGCATGGGCTTTAGCTTTTTTGTTACTTAAGTGACTTTCATCTGGCCTTTAGTATGACAATGAATGACTTATGTAAATCTATCATTGACAAAGTTTCTCTTTGGCCCTGCCCTGCTCAACTCTCTTTCCTTCTCCTTAGTTTTCCCCCTTTCATAATTTTTTTAGGTACCCCTAATTAATCAACCTCTCAATTCCTTTTATGAATTTTCTATAATAATTTGTATTTTGCCCATTAGTGTTGTGAAAATGATGTATGTTTGTCTTTATTTCTTCTTTTAGGGTTGCCAATAAAGGAATGGGGTTTCTTCTATATACACTAACCTCTAATAGTTGCAAAAACTTTAATAAGTGTGGCATTGAGTGGCATGTGCTTATGGGCTCCAATTGTGTATATTTACAGGTCTCCTGATATTTTAAAGTAGGTCTATCTTCCTTGTCTTCTTCTTTTTAATACTTTCCTTGTTTTTCTTTATTCCCCTCCTCTTTTCAATCTTGCTAATATATTCTCTGCTCCTTTATTTAGAACTGGCTAAAAGTTTAGGCATCATCTTGCCTAATGTATTTTTCTATAAAGATCAATGCATCTTTTAAAGAATGAGATGCATGTCTACAAGGGACTTTAAAAGAGTTATGATGAGTTATTCTATTTTTGAGGGCCTCGAATGCTATAGCCTAGTCCGAATTAGTATTTTTGGAGCATTTCTATTTAATTAGTTATTATTTTGTAGTGACTTTCTTTCTTTTTAATTTCACTATCTTGAGGAATTGTGTCCTTCTTTAATTTGGTTTGCTCAAGGTGAACCTTTTTATAAAAGCTCTATGAGTTAAGAGGAGTGAATGATCTCCTTTGGTAAGCCATCAAATCACCTTGTTGGACTTCTTTTATGATTCCTCGAAATAAGGCCATGCAAAACTATGCATTACTAGTTGTATTAAGCTCGAGTATATATTTATAATCTAGAACATGAACTCTCAAATTTGCCTTTCCATTGTATTTTTTCAGTATAAGTGGTTTGAATTTATTTGGCATTTGATATTCTTCAATCTCCTTGATGAAAGGAGGCTTGAGAGCTAAAGACATAATCTTATATGATCATTTGCTTATTTTACTTCTCCCATTTCCTCCAAAATATTTCTTCACTTATGCCTTAATGTCATTGAGCTCATATCCACCAAATTCCTCTTGCTCTTTATACATTCGCCTCATAAGAAAAGCTTTGTATATATTTCTATCATCCTTCTAGCTCCTCTCCATCCTAAGAAGTTCATCAATATGAGCCATTTCCTCCCTTCCATTTTCTCTTTTATTTCACCTGTCTCCAATTCTTCATTCATTCTTCCTCGCATTGGCATGTTGGTCCTTTACTTTTATTTTCAATATATGACACATTTATTCATTTTCCTTGTGTTCACCATTTTTCTTTCTAAGGCCATTATTTCCTTTTTTTTTGGTCCCCTTTCCTTAGAGATGATATATTATCTCCTTTTTTTCAAGGATTGTTTGACTCTCTCGTTGAATTATTCCCTCTCAGGTCTCTATCTCCTTCTTCTCTCATCCCTCTTCTTCATGTTTTCTCTTATGCTAGAGTTGTCCCCTCTATCTAAACCATCCCTCCAACTACTCAACTGCAATTTTTCCTTTACGACCCTCTTTTACTCTTCCCTCTACATGATTTATGCTTCATGGAGGCTCATCTTTAAAAGTTGTGTTTATTTGCATTATAGTTAGTAGCCTCAATGTTCTAGTCTTGTTTTTGGAATGATGTGTGTATTGAGGGATATGACTTATAATGTTTGGTCAGTGCCATTGAGTGGAATGATTATGTTATGAAAAAAGTTGGATGTTGACGGAGTTATTGGCTAAGCCAAGGTTACGGGACAGAGAATTGGTCGATGATATGAGATCTTAAGGTGTTCTTGATGGGGTGACATAGTCTCCTAGGGTTAGGGTTTCCCTTGTTAGCACTTGATTTGAAGAGGGTGGATTAGGTGCATCTAAGGCATTTTAAGAGAATATCTTGGGAGTTTTTTATGAAGATGGATTTTCTTAAGGTCCAAGAAAGAAGAATTTTTTAAGAATATGAGACAGATATGAGCTGTAATTATTATAATTATAAAAGAAATAAAGGGAATTCAAAAGAGTAGAGATAGAACCAAACATTTCCCATGGGCCATTTGATGATATAAAGATTTTCAAGAAAAGGTGATGGATCTATTCTTTATGTGCTTGGGTTTTAAACTTTTTAGATATGCAAGATGAACAAACGAATATCAAAATCTCAACTTAGCAAGGCCTCTTGAATGCCTAAATTAAATAATGGCTTGATTAAGGCTGTCAAAAAGAAGAGAACCCACTTATGTTATAGTGGGAGAACAGAGTAAGAAATTATGGAATGATGCTGAAAATAGTGATAGTGAGAATGTTTCTGTAATGTTATATGCCCAGAAGAAAGAGTTTTTTTTTTAACCAATAATGAAAGATTTCATTAACTAAAAAACATTGCAAGAAGCCTTGATGCTCCATGGCTCAAAACCAAAAATTAACACCAATATGCCCTTAAATCTTACAAGCTTCAAACCAAAAGGAGAAATTCCCTTACAAATTAACGGCCTAAAATAAGAATTGAGGCCTATCAATTTAATAAGGGTAACCGCCTTGTGGCAAATCTCAAACCCAGTTCAAGAGTCCTGAACAACCTTACATATCAGAACACAGAGAAATGAGAGAATAAAAAGCTAAAAAGGGCTAACTTGGGACTAATGAGGAAATAACTTAGATAAGGAATTAAAATGAGCTAAAGGAAGTAGGCATGTAGCTCCACTAACTAATTGAAAAACAAAGTCATCGACCAAGGAAACTTCAAGGGTAGGAAAGATCGCACAACAACTTGTGAAAGCTTAAAGGAAGATCGATTTTCTTCTGAAAATAAAAGATCACCGAGTGTAGTCTTGAATCCTTGCCCAAACTCCACAGGAGAGGGAAGCCTTCAAAATTGCTCTACCACCAGGGAGAAGCCTTTGGAATATAAAAATCTAAGTGACAGAACGAAAGGCCACCTAGGGCCTGATCTAGGAAAAAAACACTAAGAAAGGGATGTTAGGCTCCTGTTATTATATTGTTTGTCTCATGTGAAGGTTGCACAATCGTATTAGGATTAGACAATTTTTCTTATCAGTGTGCCGATGGCTAACATATCTTAATAGTGTGCCAATGCCATAACGCAAATAACTATGTATTGTGGCATGATTAAGCATAAAAATTGTAACACCCCTTCCCGACCTACGTGTGTAAGCTGAGTAGAGGCGCCACACTATCCTAATGTTGCTACCACTTTTACTTAGTCAAATTTTTGTTCCGATTTTTACAGAAATTTTGCCATAGTTTCGCCTAAAAATTCAATCCTAAGTGTCGACAAAACTGGTTTTTTTCTGATTTTTGAAAATATTTTTTTTACACAAACCAATGCAAACAAAATAATTCACAGTACACTTCCAATAAATCCCCCTTATAACCTCAACTACAACCTGCAAAAAGGATTTACACTTCTAGTACAAAATAAAGTAAAGGTTTATTATGAAATACAGTAGATAAAATATTTGTTCACTATGCAACGAAAAGTAACAATATTTACAAATTCATATACATCAAAACTCAAGTTTTACAACACATAAAATTTATACATGTTTGGCAGTCAGTCTTCGATCTTAAAGCCCACTATTCACTCCTCAAAATCTAGGCTCGACTCGGCCTAGAGAAACTCTCTGGTTCTTCCCTGTCACCTGCGCGAAAAATCACATTCGCGCTAAGCCAACGGCTTAGTGGTACAAACTACAGTGCTATGATGCTTTAATGCCATGCTAATGTCACACATTTCAATAGTTAAGACAATATTCACAAATGATATCTTTATATTGTTCAAGACTACATTTCATCATTTTATTCATCACTTATGATTTACATTGACACAAAGACAAATATGGGCCCAAACGACACTAATATGTTATTCAAAGTTCAGAGTTACTACTTTGGTCCATAATCATAATCATCAAGCCTGTAGGCGATACACATATATATCTCTATCCATGGATAGGGTAACAAACCCAGTCTCTTGGAACTCAACTTGGCTAAACTCGAGGAAATCCTCAACCCGGCAAGACTGTTACCTGTAACAGACCCAGTCTCTTGGACCTCAACCAGGATAAACTAAGGAGATCCTCAACCTGGCAAGACTGTTACTATAATTCACATTTCACATTTATCAACTGGAATCGGCTTACGACCCGGTCTTTTCACCTATCCAGTACTTTATAGGCATGCCACCAAACCCAGAACTCTGAAGGTTGAATAACAAATTAGACACAAAATTCTTTTCATTTATATCTTTATACATTTCTTTCTCATAAGCAAATTAGGCAACCATGCCTCAATCATCTCATCTTGCACATTTCACATTTCGTTATATTTCAAATCACATTAATCAATTCATTATTCAAATGGATATAATCAATGGCATTAACACATATTTTACATTCTCATCACAACATTCACATTATACCAAACATAACATTATTAATATACATCCACAATGCATTAGATTCCTTATCACATTTATAATCAAATATGTCTCAAGTCTCAATATCATATGAATGTATTCAATAATGTAGTTTGTACTTACCTTAAAATCAACTCACACCAATCTATACACTTACTCTTCCAAGAATCCTCAACACTTAGGTTAGGGCAATTCAACCTCTTCACAACCTAATCCAAAAGGAATATTAGCAAAATGACCATATGAATAGTAAATTCTGGTTTTAGACTCTACTTTATCCTTATTTTGAAAAATTGTATAAAATAATCTACTTGACTAAAAACTCTAAAATTTTTACAGAATTTAATTTTACATCTTAAAATCATTCCTTTAAAATTTCAGATCAAACTGATCACAAAATCCTGGTCAAATAGTTCACCCAACCAGACTGCCCCAATTGCCCTGCATCCTGGCAGCAGTTCTGAACTTTGTCAATTCCATAAATTAAATTCAATCAACGTGGTTCCAAATTATTTTTCTCAAATATTAGACTCACTAAGAAACAATATATCCAAAATTCAATTGGATATTATTTTTCTACATTTTATTAAAAATCCCGAAAGATAGCTGTCTCAGTTAAGGTACCTGCTGGAACAGGTCTAATAAAAATAATCTTTCCAAAATCATAACCATTCCAAAATCGAATCAACATATTTTTCAGTCATTCTAGACTCATAGAGGCACAACATATCAAAACTTCACTTCAAGAACATTTTTTTATATTTAAGTAAAAATCATAAAAGTCACAGCCTTTACTAATTGTAAAACAGAAAAAATTTTTGTAAACACAACTCTTACTCTTCCATCACCAACACCAACCTAACTTCTTATCTTTAATTCCATTTCCAACACATATAAACACACCACAAGCAATCCTAACCATATTATCAACAACACTTTATCAAACTTAAAAATAACTTCAAAAACAACAAGAGCAATCAAGAGAGAACTTACCAAAATAATGAAATTTCTTGAAATTCCAACTTGTTTATTTGAAATCTCCTTCAATTTGATCTTAGAACTCAAAACCTTCTTCTTGCTCTCTTGTCTTGATAATGGCCGGCCACCAAAGGAGAAGAAAAGAAAATGAAGAAACAAAGTCAAACTTTTCATCTCTTTAAACCTCCACCAAGCATTCCAAAAAGAAAATTTCTTAAATACCCCCATCTATTTGTTTTAACTTCCTTTCACTTACATGCCCTTTTTAGTAATTTCATAATTAACCAAAATAAATATCTTCTTCCTTTGACCATCCATTTGACTTGTGTATATGTTATATATATATCCATATATACAATATACACTCCTTTTTAAATTATTTTCTCTTTCCAATAACATATACATTTTAATTCAAATAAAACAACAATTATACTAAAACTTCTAGGGCACATTTTGGGATATTACAATTCTCCCCCTCTAAAAAGAAATTTCGTCCTCGAAATTACCTGATATCAAGTCTGAAACAGTTGAGTATACTGATCTCGCATCGCTTGCTCACTCTCCCAAGTTGCCTCTTCTCCACCATGATTATTCCAAAGAACCTTTACAAGTGGTACAAGTGGCACTTTCTTATTTCTCAACTCTTTCACTTCATGTGCCAAAATGGCAATTGGTTCTTCTTCAAATGTCAGATCCGAACTCACCTCAATAGATTCAACTGGCAAGATATGAGATGAATCTGATCTGTACCTCCTCAACATAGAAACATGGAATACATTATGAATTCTATCCAACTCAGGTGGCAAAGCAAGACGATAAGCAACTGGCCCAACTCTTTCTAAAACTTCATACGGTCCAATGAAAAGAGGACTCAGCTTCCCTCTTCGACCAAATCTTAAAATCTTTTTCCAAGGAGACACTTTCAAAAATACTTTATCTCCAATATCAAATTCTATGTTTCTCCTCTTCAAATCTGAATAAGATTTCTGTCGATCTGAAGCTGTCTTTAACCGATCCCGAATTATCTTCACTTTCTCTTCAGTTTCTTTAATCAAATCAGGACCAATTAATTTTCCCTCTCCAATTTCATTCCAACATAGAGGCGTTCTACATCTTCTACCATACAATGCCTCAAATGGTGCCATACCAATACTGGATTGATTACTGTTGTTGTAAGCAAATTCTACAAGTGGCAAAAATCTGTCCCAACTTCCAGAGAAATCAATGACACAGCTTCTCAACATATCCTCAATAATCTGTATCACTCTCTCTGACTGCCCATCTGTCTGCGGATGAAAAGCAGTGCTAAAGTGCAATCGAGAACCCAAAGCACCATGTAAACTCTTTCAAAATCTTGAAGTAAATCTAGGATCTCGATCAGACACTAAAGAAATTGGAACTCCATGTAACTTCACTATCTCACTAATATACAGTTCAGCCAACTTCTCAAGTGAATAGTCCATCCGAACCGGAAGAAAATGAGCTGTCTTTGTCAACCTATCAACAATCACCCAAATAGCATCATGCTTCCTCTGTGTCAAAGGTAAACCAAACACAAAATCCATTGTCACTCTCTCCCATTTCCATTCAGGCATTGATAAAGGTTGAAGCAACCCTGTTGGAACTTGATGCTCAGCTTTCACCCTCTGACAAATGAGACACTTGGATACAAACTCCGCTATGTCTCTTTTCATACCTGACCACCAATAATGATGTTTCAAATCATGGTACATCTTTGTATTTCCTGGATGTATAGCAAAAACCGACTGATGTGCTTCTTCTAAAATAATCTTTCTCAATTTAGCATCATCAGGAACACACAATCTATCCTTAAACCAAAGGCTACCATCACTTGTCACAAAGAAATCTCGGCTCTCCCCGTTTTGGCAATCTGAAACAATCTTCTGAATTTTCTCATCTGTCAATTGAGCCTCCTTAATCTGATCCAACAATACTGGTCTCAATTGCAACTGAGCCAACAATGCACCATCATCACATGCTTCAAAACTAGCATGTAACGCTCTCAACTCAACAAGCAACGAGAGCGAATAAACAGCCAAACCTGCCAGAGACTTCCGACTCAAGGCATCAGCAACTATATTCGCCTTACCAGGATGGTAATCAATCAAACAATCGTAGTCTTTAATCAGTTCTAACCATCGCCTTTGCCGAAGATTCAGCTCATTCTGAACACCCAAATATTTCAAACTTTTGTGATCCGTATAAATAAAACATTTCTCTCCATACAAGTAGTGTCGCCAAATCTTCAAAGCAAATACTATAGCTGCCAATTCCAGATCATGTGTTGGATAATTGAGCTCATGCGACTTCAACTGCCGAGAAGCATAAGCTACAACTTTACCCTCTTGCATCAAGACACATCCTAAACCATTATGTGAAGCATCACTATAAATTACATAAGGTTTATCTTCCACGGGTAAAGTAAGAACAGGTGCTTGAGTCAACATTTCTTTCAGCTGATCAAAACTAGCTTGACACTGATCTGTCCACACAAATCTAACTCCCTTTCGAAGCAATATGGTGAGTGGAGTAGCTATCGAAGAAAAACATTTCACAAACCTTTGATAATAGCCTGCTAAACCCAGAAAACTTCTAACTTCAGTCACTGACTTTGGTGGACTCCAATTCAAAATGGCCTCGACTTTACTCGGATCAACTCTTATACCATCTACTGAAACTATATGACCGAGAAAAGTTACTTGGTCAAGTCAAAACTCACACTTTGACAGCTTAGCATACAACTGCTTCTTTCTCAAGATCTATAATACCATTCGCAGATGCTTGTCATGCTCCTCCTCATTTCTAGTGAAGTTAGTATGTGCAAGGACCGCAGACTTTAAAAGCAAGATTTGATCCAACGAATGAGCACTTTGGTGAGGTACTTTCAAAGGAAAGGTCTCGTCTTGGATCTATTTCATAAATTGTCTTTCAATTTTTTTTTTAACCTTCGAAATGTGCCCCGTGCCATATTCAAATTTCAAAGGTAATAGCGACATTTATTCCTCATCAAATATCTTTCTAGTTCCTATTACAAAATTTTTATCTTAGTTATTATTAATTATTTTTAAAATTATATATATATATCATTTTCATAAAAAAATCTCTGTACAAACAATCAAAATGGAATGCTTGTGGAAGTCTATTATACTTAAAAAAAATTACAGTTTTCCGAGTCTTATAGAGTTCAAAAAACTGTTTATTTAAAAGCAATTTGAACAAGATACTGAACCAACACCAAGAAATTATATTATTGCTTTGTCTATGCACCGTCCAAAACAAATCAGATCACAGTTTCAAGCCCTCGGTTGTAGCAAATTAAAATATATGGTATAATTTATTCTTTCAGTAAATCCAATTTTTTCTTTTTTTTTTAAAGAAAGAACAGTTAATATTTAAATTATTGATATTTTGCAATAGTAGTCAGTAGTTTACTGAATTCAAAGCTATAACAATCTCTTCTATTTTGGCTAATCTACAGAGAATTGCTGCAGTGAAAGATGTAATTAAGGAGAGAACATGTCATTTCCACAGATACATTTCCAGACTTGGGGATAATAATATTCTCTCTCTTTCAACTCCATTGCTTTGATTGAGACTTGAACTGGTATACAAGGCTTGCATTGGTTGCACTTTGAATGGCATGTAGCAGGAAATGACCATCTCATTGCTTTTCCACTTCTTCCTTTGAATACCTTCAATCCTTTCACAATTACCTCACCTCCCACCTACAACATTTATTCAATTATTGACCGCTTTTTCTGTACTCCAAACATTCAAGTTTTAAATTTTTACAACTTTTTATTTTTTATTTTCATTCCGTATGGAAAAAAAATCATGTGAAAAATTTTAAACTAAGTAAATTTCATTTTATCAATTGAATTAAATGAATCTTGTATAAAAATTATTTCAAATAATGTGTAAAGAAATAATGAATTTAATTTATTTAATTACTATTTATTTAAAAATAACTAATGATTTTATTTAGCACTTTAGAAGACTAGAATATAAGTTATAAACTATTTTTAAATTTAATTTTGAATTAATTTTAATTATACTAAATTCTTACAAACTAAATTTAAATGACTTGATTTCTATATATTTTAAAATGATTAAAATGGTATAAAAAAATTACCTAATTTTAAAATGATAAAATAAAATTTATTTTAATTAAATTTTTGCAAAGATCTGAATTTGCAGATGGGAATTTAAGAATTTCCAATATAAAAATAAAATTAAGATATATACTATGAGTTGCTGGGTGAATGCACTTACTGGTGCAGGTGAAGAAGACTGAACCAGCTCATGTGAGTAGACAATGGAAGAATGAACTAAAATTGTGAAAAAGATGGCCAAGATTTTTGTGGTAATCTTCGATCTTTCTTTCATTTCTGCAAGGTTTTAGAACTCGAAGCTTTCTTGAGTTTATTTATAAGCATATTAATTAATTTATAAAGTATTGATCTGATTAAAATTGAAAGAGAAATGCTAATTGCAGTCATTTTGAAGAGTGATTATTATACAATCTCCTTCTATTGGCTAAAATTTTTTTATTATAAGTTCATTTATGATTAGAGATATTATAACTAATAATTTTTAGCCAATAAAAGAAAGATTATTCAATAATCACTCTCCAAAATAACCTCTGTAATTAGCATTCCTCACATTGAAATAGTCTAGCTAGCTAGTTCAAGAAATTGGCAAAGAATGCATGAGATTTTATTATAAGATTTTACCTTTTCGTTTGTTAAGATCATTAGAAATGGTCAAGATTCCTTTTGTAAGTTGAGATCTGAAAATTGTACGCATCATCTTTAATCATCTCTGTACGTATAATACAGATTCTGACATATGATAACGTTAATCAGTTCAATTTCTGCTACTTCCTGATATTTAAAAAAAATTAAATTAGAAACAAAGTCTTGCACTAAGTAAAAGATTCCATATTTATCATAAATAATATTATTTATATCGTAAGCATAGTTCGGTGGAGGTGCATTCTCATAAATATGGAAAATAGACATCCATTAGTGTCAATATTAACAAGCCATTTCTAACTTTCCAAGAATAAACCAAGTCTATTAAACTTTCCAAGCATAAACTAAGTGACAACTAATGCAAAAGTTTGTGGTGCGATCCAAAAATGAAAAAGTTGGAGGTCTGTGTTGGTAGCAGAGGGTTTGGGCCTGGTGGGGTGCAGGTCGTAGTGTCACGTAGTACGATTTTAAAAATTACATATATAATAGTAGTTAGTTTGGTTTGAAATAAAATGTTCAGATTTTTTCTCTCTTTTTTTTTATGGCAGGAATGGTTTATTTTACTTTTATAACAGCAACAAGATAAATTAATTTTTTCTCCTAATTTCAGAACAAAAATATTTTAATTTCTTTCTAATTTTTTAATCAAAATTGCTTATAGTAACAAGATAAGATCAGATGAGGTGCAAATTCTTAAGAGTAGCAAAATATATGCATGCCAATTTCTTTACTAAAATTATCACTATGATTATAAAAATGATACATATAATAATTAATACAAACTCATTTCCTCTTCATAACCTAACACATCTATATATATGCTAAAACGTCAGAATCAGAAGACAGTGTGCTTATCTCATTACTAACATAAAAACATAAGTTTCATCAAATTCCTTTTAGAATGCTATTATATGGACATCATATTATATCTGTCTGAATTCCACTTTGGCCAAGTCTAACATCAAGATGGTGCTTCACATGTCTCTCACTAGGAGATCCAATTATACAAGTGTGCTGTCCTGTGACCAATTTCCTTTGCCCTTTATAAAAGTGTGCTGTCCTGTGACCAATTTCCTTTGCCCTTCACTATCCACCAGACCAAGTCTCTTGCAGACATCTATAGTCATTGTCAAGTTCTGTGTTCTCCCTTTGTTCACCTCCACCCTACTAAACCCTACCAATTCTAAATTTGGTGCACCACTCACTTCTTTAGAGCTTGGTGGCTTCCAAAACACTAGCACCACATGATCTCCACTAATGGGTCCGCTGTTTCTCACCCCAATTACAAGACCAAATACTAAACTTGTGCAATTCACATTTGAAATATAAATTGCTTGGCCATTTGCATTTGGGTTTTGTTCAGTTGAGAGAATGCTATTATGTGGGTTATTGTTGGCATTAGAAGTCAAGCGGACTAGTAGAGTAGATGGAGCTGAAATTATGAACTTGGAGAAAGTTGAATAGTCCATGACCAAAATTGTATAGGGATTTCCCTGTGTAAAATCTGTATGTTCTTCCAGGGAAGTTCAGTGGCATTGGCTCTCATGTTCATGTTTGTCATTGGTACTTTGTCTGCATACTCTTGTGGGTACCATGTAAATGGAGACCTTCCAGCTAAAAACCGAAAAACAAAATGGATAAATAAATAAATATTTTCTGAATTTCAACTAATCATATGTTGTATGTATGTATGAACTTATTAAGTAATATACTGTCTATTTAGCAAAAAAAAAAATCAATCAAAATGCTTTCTATATAATGAAATTAACTAAAATATTTGTGGGCTAAAAGCTTTTAATAATTAATTATAAATTTTAATTTAAAAGTTAATGAATGAAACTAAAAAAAAAAAAAAGAAAAATTATATTATATGTTGTTTTAATTTTTTTTAAAATATTCTACAGTTTTTTATAAATTTACAGTACACTAAATATATATTAGATGTATATTTTAGAAATGGAGTACATCTTTACTATACTACCTTATAATAGAATTTTTTTGAAACTAAAAGTTAAAAATTAGCATTTTTAAAAGAAAAAGAAAAGTGTATATTCTTTATTAATTCAAAAATTAATACACATTAATATTCCACTAAAAATTAGAATTTTCAATTAATTCTTAAGAAAACTAATTAGTATTTTTATAATAAAGAATATTTACAAAGTGAATCAATATTGGGCTTCAAAATTGGAAAGATTGTAAGTTACCTGGATTAGAGTCTCCGAAAATGACTTGGGCTATGGCATCTCCTCCAGCTTGACCAGGATAGCCCACCCACAAAATCCCACCAATTTTACTCTTATTCCTAGCAAAAGTAATGTCGATAGGACTAGCACAGACATAACAACAAGAACAACTACTCCATTTGTTGCATTAACAGCACTTGTTACAAGTTTCTCTTGAAATCCTGGCAATGTCAACTTTTCTCTATCCAATTCCTCTCGTTCGATCGAACTGATCGAGTCCTACCACCACCACCGCCACTTCAGCTGTAGCTGCAGCTTTAGCCGCCGCCCCTATAAGTGTGTCATCAGTACAACTCACTGTCCTACACCCAGCCTGATATGTAACTGATGATACATATTTTTCAAGGCCTTGTAAAGTGGAAGTATAAAAACAGGGGATACCTGCGTAGTTACTTATCATAGTTGCAGTGACATTGCCATTAGGTCCTATAACAACTAAGTTCTTGGTAGTGTTTTTAGACAAAGGAAGTGATCCACCGTTGTCTAATTAGACTATTTCCTGTCTTGCACTATCAACTGCAAGCAATTGGTGATCATTACTACATACATCAGAGGGTCCAAGATTTCCAAATTGGAGTGATTTGGATCTCCATCGAAGAAACCGAGTCTCATTAGTACTGCAATGTTGTAGATTAATGCCTGGTCTACAATAGATTCTTCTACTTTGTTTAATTTCACCGCATTTTCTGTATACTTCCCCAAAAAATCCCCGCAATTCATGTTCAAACCTGCATATAATTACAAATGATCTTGCAATTAGTGAAAAATTAGATCAATTAGACTTCAGATTAGGATTCAAATGTTATCTCATAGTTCTGGAGACTACTCAGTACCAAAGAATCTTTCAATGTTTGAATCTTTTGGATTTAGTGTGCAATTTTATATTACCTGCTTTCAGGGCAAGAGCAACTGCATCTTCAGGAGTAGCTGTATAGTTGATTCTGTCATAATAAACTTCTATGGAATCACAATCAGAGACAATATATCTGCCCAAGAAAATGCAAAATGTTCATTGTTAACTAGGAAAAACCATTGTGAAAGATAATTGTTATTATAACATAAGCTCTAAGTGTTACAATTATAACACGTCTCAGATTTCTTAGATTCTAATTTTCTATTCCCATAATGTTTTTGTTTGTTTTATCTTTAATGATTATTCAACATTCGTAATATGTAATTTAAATAAATGAATTAAAGCATAGAGACATTTCATTGTATTAAACTGAAATATATATAGGACTAACCCATCAAGATTCCATTGGTCTCTAATAATTCCTTTGAGCAGGTCAGAATCAGCACAAGTAGGAATCCCATTTACTCTATTATATGAACACATCACACTGCTGACATGTGCTTCTTCTACACAGCTTTTAAACGGTGGCTGATATGTGTCCTCCAGATCCTACTTTGTCGCCTGCCCAAAATCCAAATAATCTAATTTAACTATAATATGCCAATAGCACAAATCAAAATTTCATAAAGCACTTAGCAAGAAGATAATGCAATTTTAAGTAATTGGGTTATATATATGCATCATATACATACCGTAGCATCAAAGTGAAATCGATCAACACCTTTCCATTTATCAAGATCATAAGCAGTATAATGCTTACAACAGCTTGAGACCTTAAGCTTATCACCAGTAGTACCCTTCTTCACTAACTTCTTGCAAGCCTGTAACATAATTAACTGCATATCTTGACACCACAAATGGGTCCTCTCCTGGTGTTTCTTGGCCATGGCCCCATCTTGGGTCCCTAAACACATTAACATTAGGACTCCAATAAGTCAACCCGGCTAGACCCACGTTGTGCATGGCTCGAGCCTCAGTTGACACTACCTGCCCCATCTTCAACCACAAGGTCTCATTAAAACTAGCTGCAGACAAAATCACTGCTGGGAAGCTAGTGGCACCAGGCACTGTTCCATTAAAACGCACACCAAAACCAACATTTGATACCCCGTGAAGTGCCTCCGACCACCACTCATAGGCAGGAACGCTTAGCCGGGAAATTCCTGCTGCATGATTTACTAGTTTTGCACCTTTTTTTTAAGAGTTAAACGGGAAATAAGGTCATTGGCTCGGTCTTGATAGGACAGTGATGTGTTACAGAAGGGGTATTGGCTTGTTTCAGGATTTTTCTTATCATATGCAAAGTTTTGTGGGGCAGTAGGGACTATTAAGAGAAATATTGTAACGAGAAGTATCAAAAGATGTTGAATTTTCATGATTTCCTGAACTTGATTCATTTTCTTTTGTATTGGCATGGGATTACAAGAAGTGAAATTAAGAATTTATATATAGTTGAAGTTGGACCACAGGGATCACAAACATGTTTTTGTTTTCCGTGGAAAAAGTGGGTTGCTTGTGGTTTCAGGTAATAGATGCTTATAAAGTAATAATTTATTTAGGATGCTTGAGCAAAACAAAAGCTTCTTTATAGCTTTCATCTTTAGGGGCATGATATGAATGCGTGTTTTTATTTTTGTACAAATATGAATTTATACCTAGGGACCTTTCAACTCAATTTTAATTTTAACATTAGATTCTCATCGATTAATAAATATATTTTTTCACCCTATGAGACCTTAAATTTATTTTGTTGATTTTGTTTCGAGTCATTTTAAATCACTGGATCATGTAAATAAAAAAAATATTTTTTAATCATAATTATATATATTACATTCTACTTTTTTAATCCCCCTATTAATATAAATAAATCAACATCATCATTAGAGGTAAGATCTTCATAAAAATAGATGTGTTACCTCAAAAACAAACTTGTTTAGTCAACTTTAATTAAACTCATTTAATTAGCGTTTTTACGTCTTAATTATTTCTTTTAGTTATTTATGAACATATATATGTTCTTTTAAGTAACACATAATTTTAAGCAATCCAAATAAAATCAGTCATCTTTTCTAGCTGTCAATATATGGGTAGCATATTGGGATTGGTCTATTTTAGGATTTTGCTGGAGTTATGATCATCATAGTTTATTCAATTTTCCAACAATCACTTTGCGTGAGATTGTATATTCTGCCTTTGTCTTTTTTTTTCCTCACTAAGTGATGACTGGTCATAAATTATCATAGTTTCCATATCTTTTAATTTTGATAAACCATTAACAAAGAATCTTTCATCGACTAGAAAATTTACGTGTGTATAGAGATCACTCAATGAAGGGTGCCTTCAAAGGAAGTCCAACATTTTTGCTTGATTAGTGACACAATTCACTAATTAATTAATTTGTGTCATAAAGTAGCAAAGTTTGATCATTTAAGTAATATTATTATTGAAAAAGACATTGAAATATATGTGATCTTAATCTATTTAATAATTAAATAAAATGTAATTTATGTAAATTATAGAGTCTTCAATTCAGTTGGCTAGTAGATTTACTTCCCACCTTATAACTGATAATAATTTGAATTATGCGTGTCAAGATATAATTTAGCTGCAAGTATATCTTCTTTAGAAAGATATAGATTTAATTCTCCAATTCCCCATATTGTTGTACTAAAAAAAGGAATTTGAATCATAAAATCAAAATTTAAAATACATATTCGGCATTTATTAATTATCAAAATTAATTATAGTACATGCTTGATTGAAAAAAAATGCATAACTTGTGTTTCACTATTTAATTATTTTTGTTGTAAATAAAGAAGAGAGAAGATAGAGAATGAGAAAATATGAGAAATTTTTGTATTTTTAATTATCATATGAACTACCTATAATGAGGTATTTGTAGTGGTGTAAGTAGAATAAAAGATTATAACTAAATTGAAATCTAATATGAATAGGATAAAACTAATCATAATCTTAATAGGGTAAAGTTAATTTAATATTGTAGCCATCCACATATTATCTAACACTTCTCATTGGATGACTATCCCTATGAATATGCATCGTTAAAATCTTGCTATGAAAAACCCAGTGGGATAAAAACTTAGCAAAGAAAAAAGAGTACAATAGTCATAGGTAACTTTCTCTCAAGAATACAACTGGCTAAGATATATCTATAAGTGAGCGCATTTCAATATTGTTTGCATGCTATTTGAAAATTGATGTTGGCAATACTTTTGTAAATAAATCTGCTGGATTGTCACTTGAACGAATTTTGCAAATATCAACTTGTCATTCCTTTATAAGTTCATGAGTATAAAAGAACTTTAGTGATATATGTTTAATTCCATCACCTTTTATGTAGCCTCCTTTGAATTGTGTAATACATGCATTATCTTCATGCAATATTATTGGTTGTTTGCTTATAGGTAATTTGCATGCTCTTCTAATATGTTCAATTATGCTTCTCAACCATACACATTTATGGCTCGCTTCATGAATAGCTAATATCTCTTAATGATTTGATGAAGTAGCAGTGATTGTTTGCTTCACAGATTGCCATGAACTAATAGTCTTATTATATGTAAAGACATAACCTGTTTAGGATCGGGCTTTATGAGGATCAACAAGATATCCAGTATCAGCATATCCTGTCAATTCAGACTTTATTCCTTTTGAAAAAAATAAACCCATATCAGTTGTGCCACGTAGGTAGCGTAGAACATGTTTCACTCCATTCCAATGCCTTTTAGTTGGTGCTGAACTAAATCTTGGAAGTAAGTTAACTGCAAAAGCAATATTTGGTCTTGTATTGTTAGCAAGATATAAAAGTGTCCATATTGCATTGAGATATAGTACTTCAAGACCAAGAATCTCTTTATTATCTTCTCGAGAGTGAAGATGATCTCTTTTTACATCAAGAAAACGAACAACTATTTGTAGTGCTTAATGGATAAGATTTATCCATATAAAATTATTTTAAGATTTTTTCAATATATGATGATTAATGGAGAAGAATTTTATTTGATAGATATTCAACTTGAAATCCTATAGACCCTTAATTTTTAATTAAGTTTAGTCCAATATTTTAAAATAAGTCCGAAATAATTTTTGTGGTATTTATTATTTATTATTTATTTTAATAATATAATAATTTTTATTATTTAAAATGTAATGTTTAAAAATAAAAAAATAAAAATCGGACCAATCGGCGAATGACACGCGTCAGCCGCGTGGCACATCGATTCGCTGCAGGCCATATCGCTGCAAGGCTTGGCCTGAGGCGAAATGCTCCCAGCGTGCAACGTCGCTCACAGCTCGCATGCCAATCCTCCAACAACAGCCCACAGCTCGCCCCAGCACTCAGCGCTTGTGCGTAGGTGGCCCAGTTTCACGCAGCCCGTACCTTCGAACAATTTTCGCCTAAACCTTATTAAACTTGGTTATTTTTATTTTTCCCAATCAATTTTGATTTCCTTAAACATGTAGTATTAGATTTTTAATTTTTCTATAAATAAAACAATTAAAGACAAAAAGAGGAACTTACTTTTGATTTTAGGACTTTGGCAATTATTCAGGGACTGGTACTTTTGATTTTATGGAGACTTGAGAATTTTAGGCTACAACTTCTGGGATTCTCTTGGACGGTAAGAAGATTAGATCCAACTTATAAAATCAAGGCAACAAATCAGTATTGTCATAGTGATTGTTCTGCCAGAATTTCATTTAATAAATTGTGGAGGAACTAATGACGAAGGTGCGTTCTAAATTAAATAAATATGACATGCTTTGATTGTTTTAAGTATTGAATATGTTCTTTCTTCATCTAAATTAATTCACAGTAGATTATGTATTTGAATTTTAATCCATCCAGTAGCCATCCACACAAGAATATGTATTATGCAATCATGGTAGTTTCATTTTTTCAAGCATCAAAAGCTCTAATCCTATTCTCATAAACCTTAGATCTTTTTTACTTAAATCATATACTATTTTCTTAAAACCATAAAACCCTAATTAATTTTAATTTTTAAATCTTCACAGTAGCTTAATATTTTAAATAATGATAATAATGTTAATTCCAAAACCCTAAAACCTTAATTTTTAAACCTAAAACCCTCTAAACCCTAATTTGGTTATTAAAATTCTAAAACCCTAAATTTATACATTTATTACTTTGTTTAATTTTAGATTTGATTATGTGATTGGTTATATATTTTATGAATCATTTACTTAAATTTTGATGGTTGATTTATTTAATTTATCATAAATAAATAGTTTCTTGATTATTATTTATTTATTAAAATTGTAAGAGGTATATTTTCATTATTGGGTACCTCATTAATTAATTTTTATGTAATTTAAATTATTTTTATATTTTGGGATTAATGTAAATAACACGTTTTCACCTTTCAGTGGGTGTTCTATTTAGTTTTGAATATCGGACGATGTAAGAGCATGTTTTCATCCTCGAATGGGTGTCCATTTATTTATTTTATTTGAACATTGCTATGATTTTTAATAAAGTATTTATTTATTCTTATCATTGCATGTATTATAGATAATATCATTATATTTAAGAATTTTATAATATTAAGACTTGAAAAGGAGGCTGGTTCCAATGAACCGGGCGCTGTTGGGGGGGGGGAGGTGCTGGGCCATTTTTCACTTTTCCACGAGTACCCAACTTTTGAACCCAATAGGGGGTTGGAGATTCCTTAGGAATCGAGTCATCTGCTCCTTTTTTTTTCGGCCCGTCCGGATGACGACTTTATTTTCTCCAGGCTTAGGCCCGTATTCTCTAAGGCCTCGAGCCTAACAGTGCCGAAGTCTCAAAAATCATTCTACCCGGAGTGGGGGCGGAAATCTCCGCTCACAAATCCAAAATAAAATTTTATTTTTTCAAGATCCTTCATTTCAAATTTCTTTCTCAAATAGTTTGCATTAATTGAGATTTTTTCTGGAGTTTTCATTATATTTAAATTATCAACATAAACTGCAACTATAGTAAATTCAAATTTTATCTTTTTAATAAAAACACATGGGCAAAGAGGATTATTCACTAAGGTGATTGTACCACATTCACCCAGATTATTTTATCCCATTCAAAGATTTTTGGAGTTTAATAAAGTACATTTGTCTAAATTTTGAATTATATACTTCAGGCATTTTAAATCCTTTTGAAATTTTCATATATATGTCATTATTCGATGAACCGTATAAGTAAGCTATCACAACATCCATCAAATATATGTCAAGCCCTTCAGAGGCTGCTATATTGATCAAAAATCTAAAAGTAATAGTATCCATAACTTGCGAATATGTCTCATCATAATCTATCCTAGGTCTTTATGAGAATTCTTGTGCCACAAGTCATGCCTTATATCTCACAATTTCATTTAATTCATTTCTCTTACGGACAAATACCCATTTATATCCAATAGGCTTGACATCTTCTGGTGTCAAGATTATTTGTCCAAATACTTTACGCTTAGCTAATGAATCTAACTCAGTCTGAATTGCCTCTTTTCATTCTGACCAATCATTTCTATGTCGATATTCTTCAATATTTTTAGGCTCAGCCTCTTCATTATTAATTATTTTAGAACCAACAGCATATGCAAACACATAATCAACAACAATGTCCACATATTTTTAAATTTCAATGAGATCTCATAATTTTTTGGTACCGAAATAAATTCTGGGGTTACTTCTCTAGAAATATAAAGTTGTTGATCTATGATAGCTTTGACATCTTCAGGAGAGTCATTTGATAAAATTTTTACTTCTTTTCTTTTTCTAGGAATAACATCTTTTGAACCAAATGGTCTGCCACGCTTCAGGCTTGTATCAAATTCATTTGCTGTCATATTAACAGGATGTCTATAGGGACAATCAATCGAGCATGAATATTAATAGTTGAAACATGCAATTTAGACACATTCTGGTATCTGTAAAAATATCTGGTAATTGATTTGTAACATTCTGCAAATGAATTATTCTTTGAACTTTTAGTTCGCATTGTTTTGTGTGTGTATTAAAATTAGATAAAGTTAGTGTATTTTAACTAATCTTTTGTGCTTTTGGCTCTGTACTTTTATCTTTCCATAATGGTAAAAAAACTGACTCATCAAATTGACAATCTAAAAATTTTGCTCTAAAAAGATCACCTGTTAAGGGGCTCAAGATATCTAATAATAGATGGAGAATCAAAACTTACATAGAAACCACGACGATGTTGAGGACCCATTTTAGTTCTTTGGGGAGATGCTATAGGGATATATACTGCACAACCAAAAATTCTAAGATGAGATATATTTGGTTATTGGTCAATCACAAGTTGTAAAGGCAAAAATTTATGATATGCAGATGGTCAAATACAAAATAAAGATACAATATAAACTATAGCATGTCCCCAAACAGATACTGAAAGTTTTGATTTCATAAGCATAGGTCTAGCAATTAATTGTAAAAGTTTCATAAAAGATTCAACTAAACCATTTTGAGTGTGAATATGAGCAACAGAATGTTCAACTGTAATTCCTATTGACATACAATAATCATAAAATATTTTTAAAGTAAACTCACATGTATTATCTGGACGAATTGTCTTAATAGGATGATCAAAAAATATTGACCTTAACTTTATAATTTGAGCAAGAAATTTAGCAAAAATAATATTACGAGTTGACAATAGATAAACATATGACCATCGAGTTGAAGTATAAATTAAAATCATAAAGTATCTAAATGGTCCACAAGGTGGATAAATAGGTCCACAAATATCCCCATTTATTCTTTGTAGAAATCAAGGAGACTCCAAATGTAATTTAGATGGTGAAGGTCTTACAATTAATTTACCTTAAGAACAAGAAGCACAAAAATAATCAGCAAATAAAAGAATTTTATGATTTTTCAATGGATGTCTATTTGTATTCTCAACAATACTTTGCATTATATTTAAACTTGGATGATTAAGACGATCATGCCAAAGTATAAAAATTTTAGGATTTGTGCACTTCTGGTGCATATAGTATATCTCAACCATCTTTATTTTTGTATAGTATAATCTAGTTGATAAACTTGAAAATTTTTCTAATATGAACTTCTGGTTCAAATTAGTAGTAGTTATATATAAAAATTCAATATCACCATCATTCTTTGTTTCAATATGATATCCATTCTGACGTATATCTTTAAAACTTAGTAGATTTTTTCGAGATCTACTAGAATATAATGAATTATCAATATATAATTTTGTTCCATTTAGAAATATAAGATGGACTCTTCCAAAGCCTTTAACTACATTTACAGCACCATATATTATATTAACATCAATTTCAGCTAATGTTAATTGTAAAAAATATTTTTTATCTCGAAGAATTGTATGAGTTGTACTACTGTCAACCAAGCATATGTCGTCCTCCATAGTATCAAGTTTATTATGCTTTATCTAGTAAATAAAATAATTATATTAAAAAAATAAAGTCTAATATTTTTAAAAAAATAAAAATAACATGACTTATGAAAGAAAAATAGAAAAATAACATAACTATGAAAAATATATTCTAATAATTAATATTTTCATCTCCTATCAAATGATCAATCTTGCCATCTTTGTCTTCAAAAAATCAGAAACATCAAAATCAATATTTAAAGTATGCACATCATTACAAGCAAGATCTATAGCTTCTGAAAAATTCATTTCAACATTTTTTTCCCTTCTCTTTTAGTGATAATTTGTAAAGATTGACTAAATATTTTAGAAACGACATATTCTTGACCAATGACCATTTGTTCCACATATATAACAAGCGGTGTCATTGTTTTGTACCTTCCTTTCAAGATGCTCTTCATTTTTTACCCAATTTTTTTTTCTTTTTAGCATATTTGTTTTCATAATTGATCTAGAAATTTCTTCTACCACGACCTCTTTTATCACGACCCCGCCCACGACTTTGAGAAAATATTGCATTCACTTCAGAGAATGGTGTTGAGCTAGTAGGACGAGTTTGATGGTTTTTCATTAAAAGCTCATTGTTTTGTTCAACCACAAGCAGATAAGAAATTATCTCATAATATTTTTTAAATCGAAACTCTCGATATTGCTGCTACAGGAGCACATTCGAGATATAAAAGGTTAAATATATTTTTCTAATATATCCTCATCAGTGATTTTTTCTCCACACAATTTCAATTGACAACTAATCTTAAATAAGGCTGAATTATATTCACTTACAGTTTTAAAATCCTGCAATCTTAAGTGAATCCATTCATATCGAGCTTTTAAAAAAATCACCTTTTTTTGGTATCATATCTTTCTTTTAAAAAATTTCAAAGGGCTAATGGATCTTTAATAGTAAGTTACTCAGTCTTCAATTTTTTATGTAAATGATGTCGAAGAAAAATCATTTTCTTTGTGCAATCCTGCAGGAATTCTTTGTTTTCTTCCTTAATAGTATCTCCAAGTTTCATAAAATTGAGATAAATCTCGGCATCAAGTACTCATGATAGATAATTTCTTTCGAAAATATCGAGAACAACGAATTCATGTTTTGCAAAATTTGATATTAGAAAGATACTATATTTAAAAATAAGAACCTTCAATTAGAAAGATGTAAATATATAATAAATCTATGTAAAAATTATATATAATCAAATATATATTTTTATCATATATTATAATAATAATAAAGACATGTATAATAAAATCAAACACAGTATATGATAAATATATTATATGATATTGCCAAATCATTATTATAACAATGATATTATTATTATTATTATTATTATTATTATTATTATTATTATTATTATTATTATTTATAAATCTAGAGTTTAACATTGCAAATCCTAAAAGCTATTGTATTTGATCAAACTAATGTCCATTTTTTTAACATGGATACTTTGTTTAAAGTTCATTAAATATTCACAATCGCCATTATTTAATGTGGATTATATATATGCATGTACAGTAAAATATGAAATATGAATATAGGTGGCTATTGTATTTGTTTTTATTATTGTTTAACTTGACTATATTGATCTATTATATATAATTCATGATAGTTATGAATTGTTTATGCATATATAAATATATATATATATATAAAGACCAACGTTTTAAATCTTATAAAAATTATGTTTAACTCTATGCATAAAAAATATAGATACATATAAGTATAAAGGAAAATTATAATAATTACCTTAAACTTGAGAGCTTATAATGAATAATTTATTTAGAGTCTCGTGCTGATAACGTATTGTAAATAAAGAAGAGAGAAGATAGAGAATGAGAAAATATGAGAAATTTCTGTATTCTTAATTATTATATGAATTGCCTATAATGAGATATTTACAGCAGTATAAATAGAATAAAAGATTATAACTAAATTGAATTCTAATATGAATATGATAAAACTAATCATAATCTTGATATGGTAAAGTTAATTTAATATAGTACTCATCCACATATTATCCAATAACTTTCAAATTTTTCTTTATGAGCTTAGTCACTTCTTTTTTTTCTTTTTCTTTTTCTAATTCTTTATATTGATGGGAGTTACAACTTAAAATCAATATAAATAAGATTTAACTCCTAGATTGAGAATTATCTATCGCAGACTTGCATATATATTTTGATGCAAAATCAAAATGGATATATTAATTTTAAAATTAGGCTATTGGTTTAGAGTGTCTGAATTTTTAGGTGTTATATAATTTTAATCTCTTTTTTTGAAAATAAATTAATACATCTAAAATTTTAAAGTGGTTCACGATTGTATTTCTTTATTATAATTCTATTTTTAATTAATTAATAGAATAAAAAAAATGAAATGTGTTTATAAAGTTTGATAGCAAATTACAACAATCACTTTTGCAAATGATGGGCACTGTAATGTAACAGACTATAACCAACCTGTTGCACAACAAACACTTTGAACATATGCATATTTTGAAAGCTTCAATGGAAGATTGTGTAAGAAAGTTAGAAATTCTGATAAAAATTGCAGCAATTTATGCTTTTTAAGTAACCTTCACTTAATTGGTGAGAGATGATTGGTTTCCCACTTTAACTGTCCACTTTAATTGGTTTCACTTTAATTGTGTTTAATTTTTATTTTTTAAAGGCATTAGCGATCGCTAATAGAAATTTCTTGAACAAAGAAATTAAATTGTCTGAAATCTTGAATTATTTGGTTTAAAATCGAAATCTAGTTTTGTTATTTGAGAGCTTAATTTGCTTGATCCTAATTTGCATTTATTTTTGGAATTTTTACAAAACTACCTAAAAAACAATTATTTTTTAAATATGGCACCAAATTAAAATATTTACACTTTTAAAAAAATTGTGCCAAACTTTTAAAAACACCTCTTCTTTCAAGTTTTTATGTTATACAAGTGTTATATAGATGTTAATTAAAAGAATTAATATATACATATTTTGCTATTTAAATCATTCTCTTATAATTTCAGAATCTTACTTTTTTAAATTTAAAAATATATATATATAATTCAGCAATAAAAATAAACAATGCATAAAAAAAAGAACAAAACATTTTTATAATATTTACATAATATGTAACATCCGTGATTTTAAATACAATTAAATAATTAATAAGTAGGGTTAATTAGAGTGAAGGAAAAAAGATATGCATAGCATATGCTTAATGTATTCACAAGATATACATAAGATATACATATATAGTGTACAAGATATATACCTAATATGTACTTACTATAAACATTGGTTACATATTATTTAATTAAAATATACATGATATATACATATACATATACATAACATATACATAAAGTATACATGATATATAAATATATATTTATGATTAGAAGATAATAATGTGTAGACCATTAATTTTGGCCCAATTCAAATTGTATTTTAATTAAAAGATTTCCGGACTAATTTTGATTTAATGAAACTATAAATTAAAATAAATTATGATTGAATTAATTATGGTCTGGTTAAATTTGTGCCAATGGTTCTGTCACGGGTGTAATTTGATATGAGTCAACTTATATCGAATTAGCTTGGCCCCAATTTGATATGAGCTTCCACTCATATCGAAGTGGTGGCCACCAATTTGATATGGGTGATCATATTAAATTGGTAAACCACCAATTCAATATGAGGCCTCCATCTCACCTCAATTCAGGTCAAATGCATTGCTACTTAAGTGAAAATTCCTTTGGGGCTTCAGATAAAAAGGATGGAGTTGGAGATGAACCAAGTTGTCCTAGGAAAAAAAAAGCTTATAAATATAAGTCATTTTTATTCAGAGAGGAGGAAGCAGAATCTTGATGAAAAACAACAATCATTAAAACAAAGTAAAGCATACAGAAGCAAGAGGAAAGGAGAGGCAGTAGCTTGACTCTCGGATTACCAAAGACACCAGCCAAGACTTCACTTGATCCAGGCTACCCAGCTAGAAATTGTGCACTTAAGCTTAGTCCAGTCAACCTACTTTGGAGGAGCCAACAACGCATGTTTAATTCCATAATTTAAAGTTAATTGTCTTCATTGCCCAGTTTAAATTTGTTTGGTTCTTTCATTCTTTTTAAATTGCAACATTGGATTGATTCATTGAACTCACTGTCCCAAATGTTTAGTTTTATAAATTTATTGTTAGTATCGAAACCTTAACTTTCATCCTAGACTTCAAAACCCTAGATTCCAAAACCCTAAAATCCAAACCCTAATTCCAAAATCCTAATTCCTTAAACTCTAGTTTCCAAAACCTTAAAATCCAAACCCTAATTCTAAAACCCTAATTCCTCAAACCCTAACTCCTTAAACCCTAATTCTTAAACCACTCCTTAAACTCTAATTCCAAAACCCTAATTCCTTAAACCCTAACTCCTAAAATCCTAATTTCTTAAATCCAATTCCCCAACTAAACCCTAATTCTACAACAAAATTCTATCATGTAAGTCGTTTACCTTTCGAGGGAGCTGCCCTCGATCCCCCGCAAGGGGCACTGCCCCCTTGACCCCCGCCCACTAACCAGCTAGCGATATTGTCTTGGGCGTTGCACATTATAATTCGCTAAGGGGTTAATATTAAGATTTATTCATGAATTGCACCTTTTTGTGATTTCATTTTATTTAAGCGCTAATTTATTATTGTTTACTGACTATATATATGATCGTTCTTTATGTATGATGGGATGTGGGGATTGAAATTTCTTATTATCTAGATTTTGAGTACAATGTAAAAGGAATATTTTCACTTTATGTGTGCCTTTTAATTATGTAATTTAATTTATCTTAAGAATTTTGGAATAATGTTAATGACACATTTTCATCAATCGATGAGTGTTTTATCTTATTTGTTTGTATTTTAAACTTTGGACTTTGTAAGGACATGTTTTCATTCTTGGATATATGTCTATTTTGTTTATTTTATTTCAATAATATGATGAATGATTTATTCTTTTAAACTACATGTAATATGGATAATAATAATAATAATAATAATAATAATAATAATAATAATAATATAGAATTTAACAATATATACACCTAAAAAGGAGGTTGGTTCTAATGAACAGAGCGCTACGAGGGTGCTGGATCATTCTCACATTTCCCGTGCATACCTAACTTTCTCAACTCAATAAGAGGTTGGGGATTCCTTAAGAATCGAGTCATCCACCTTTTTTTTATTTCCTGGCCCATTCGGGTGGTGACTCCATTTCTTTGGATTTAGGTCCATGTTCTCTAAGGACCTAAATCCAACAGTGCCGAAATCGCAAGAATTATTCTACCGAAAATGGGAGCAAAAATTCTCGTTCAAATAATAATAGTAATAATAATAATAATAATAATAATAATAATAATAATAATAATAAAATTCAAAGAAAGAAATAAAATATATGGTTGGAAAAAAAGAGAAAATTATTAAAAATAAATAAATAAATAATATATATGGATGGGAGAAGAAGAAAATTAAAACAATTCATCTTCTTCTTCCTACTCCCATGGTGGTCGATTTTTTCAAAGAAGAAAGGAAGAGTGCTTTCTTCAATCATACATCAAATTTCAAAAAGAAATCACAGCGAATCAGTTGGCTTTGAAGAGGAATCAAAGAAATCAAGTAAATACTCTTTTTAAAGCTTTGTTTTCTTTGGGTTTATGAGTTATAACATGTTATGGATAGAGAGAGAAATTGATTTTATGTGAAAAGAAGATTGATATGATGTGCTTGAGATAAAAATATGTTGAATTTGAGATTAAATTATTAAAGTAAACTTGAATTGCTAAGCTAGGGTTTATAAATGAATATGTGGAATTTAGATTTTGATGGAGGTAATTAGAATTCTTGTAATGGATTGCTTTGATGTTGTTTTGATTCATATGTGATGATTTTATGGTTGGTTGGTGGAAAAGAGTTTATTATGGTAAAGTTTGAGTGGGGTAGTAAGGGAGGAATTAGGGTTTTGTTGGGATTTTAATTAAAATTTGTGTAATTAGTGGTTATTATGTATAAGTATGACTTTAATTGAACCATTTTACTTGTTTCTAGAATTAGGAAGTGAGTACGCCAAAGTTGTCAAGTGGAGGAATTTAGGACTTTTTGAAAATTAAAGCTTGGAAAGTAATTTTGGAGCAAAGGGATGTTAGTACATATTTTGATTACATGTATATTGAAAATTCACGATTGACATATTTCATTTTAGCATACTTTAAAGAATATTGGTATTCTTTAAAGTGGCGTTGTCTATTTCCTTATGCATTAGTGGTAAAAACATGATTTATATATTGTTTTAAACTTAAAGAATGTTATTTTATGAAAGTAAGGGAAATGTGATAAAACTTGGAAATGAGTCACATTCATGGTTATACAATGTGATTGAGAAGCAATAAATGAAATGAGTTGGTCCCTTGAAATATGTGAAAAATTATGGAAAAATGACATGTAATGAGGATATGAAAATGTAAAGAGATATTGTATGTTTATTAGCCATATGCAATTACATGTTCCAAAAGGTTGATGTTGGTATTGTCGAGTTGACATGTTAATGATACATCATGATGTTTGATATGTCTTTGGGCAGGACAAATTGGTGTCAAATACTTTTATGCTAAGGAGAAGGCCTTCGGGTGATATTGGATACTTTGTCTCTGATGTCAGGAAAGGGATGACCTTCGTGTATTGTATGATACTTTATCCCTTGTGTCGGACCTTTGAGTCATGATAGGCCAAATCAATCTTTCTAGAACCTGAATATTGTATAGGGATTGTTGGGCCCAATGTGTATGTGGATGTGTTATTTTTTTTTAATGATTTATGAGATAATGAAGGTTTGTATAAATGATGCATATTATATCATGAGAAAGAGCATTTAGATTTAAATATTTGTTGTTATCAAAATATGTATCACTAAGCTATATATTTAATGTGACTAAATTGTATGGCGCATGTGATAGAAGTTCAAAGCATGAAGGTTTTGATGGATCTAGGCAATCCTAGGATAGAGGTTGATCTTGAAGTTAGAGTTTTTGTGCCACAAGACTAAACCATTTATGTTGCATTATATGTACAAGTTTGTTTAAGACACTTTAATTCTGTGTATTATAAGTATTAAATGTAAGCAAGATTGTAACAAATGAAGTTTTGTATAGTTTTATAAATAAGCATATTGTACATTAAATATATGTGTTTATTACTGGATTATTTAAAGAGTAATGGTGAATTTTATGGATTGAAAACTAAGGAGTATTTTTTTATGCAGGTTTTGAAATTTGTTAATTTGGAAACAATTTAAAGCACAGACAAAAAATTCTAGCAAAATTTTTTCAAAAATTTTCTTTTATAAACTAATCCAATTATATTTTAATTATATTTATTTTATTATAATATATACATTTATAACATTGTATTTCTATAATATAAGTGTTTACAATAAACTGCTATAGTACTCTTGTATTCTATATATATATTACATATATATGGTATATGTATTATATGTATATAAGGTATAAGAGTGTTATATAACATTTATGATATCTACACATCTATATATATATACGTTGCATAGATATTATATAGCTGTTGTACATATATTATGTGAATATTGTGTATATATTATATATATCGTGTAAATATTGAGTGTATATTGTGAATATATCTCTCCATTTTCTATATGCTAAAAAAGTTAAACACACACAATGAAATAAAAATATAACTCAAATAAATATTAAAATAGAACAAATGCAAATAAAAAAATATAAAAATAATACAAAGAAGCACAAATTGGAAAGGAATAAATAAAAAAAATTACAAAATAAAAAGAAAATCCTCTTTGAAGTATTTTATTAAATATGTAGAGTGTATTATTATTAAAGAACAATGAAACTTTTAACACTTTACAAAAAAAATATATAGATATTTTCACAAAAAAAATAAATAATATGAAATATCAAAATAATTTTTTACAAATAAAAAAATAAAAAGAAAGGAAGAAAATGAGAGAGATGGACAGAAGAGAAAAAGAAAATGTTGATGGAGATTTATATTTAAAAAAAAAATACAAAACTAAAAAAAATGTAAATATGCAAAAAAAAAAAAAAAGAGAGCATAAACTCGAAAAAAAACCAACGGAGGTAGTTCCTCTTAATTTTTGTTAGCACTTTATTTAGGCTTTGCACAACTGTATGTGATATGTAGGATCTTTCATAATTTTATAGGAAAATTGTATCCTCCATCTTTTTTATAAAATTTTTTTATATTTCACTATAGATATTTTAATCATTTTGTAAATGGCTATTTACAAAACTAACATAAAAACAAGATATGTTTTCAAATTTACGGTATATAACAAAAAAGTTTTAATTTTACATTTAACAATTATTTTAATTTGCAAAAATACAGAAGCAACTAATTTTTATTAGTCCACGTGGTGTTACAAGTTTACAAATAAACTAATAAATGGCATTTTTGGCGAGACACAAATGCTATAAACTAATTAATTTATTGCAAAAGAACTAACAAAAGGCTTTCTTGGCAATCACTAGGCAAAAATATTATAAATTAATTATTAAAAATTAATTAATTATAACAGTGGACAAAAATATGAATAATTGCTAATAAAGATAATATTATTAAAAAGATAGGTTTTAGTATTTTTAATATATATTTAATTTTAATTTTAAATTCAAATTTGAGATTTCTTAGAAAAATTGAGTAATTTTTAAAATATTTTTACTTGTTAAGATAATTTTATAATTGACTCAATAAATAAAAAAGAATTAAATAAGGCTAAATATAATTAGTATTTTAAATTACTTTATCAATAATAAAATATATTAATTTTTTATAATGCTCAAATTTTTAATTTTGATTATTTATGTATCTAGTTATACGTAACATGTCATATATTAATTAATTTATTATCTTAATTTATTTTTATATAAACTGATTATCATAAATTAATTAATATTTTTTCATATAAATTAATTAAATAAATATAACAGTTAAATAAGTTTATATAATTTGTAAATTTTATGAAAATATAAAAAAAATTAAAAATTTATTATTTTAAAAATATTTCATCAAAAATATATTGTGCATTTAGATCGAAGAAAAAAGGCTCCAATCATTATAATTCAGAACAAAAAAAAATTCAAAAACAATAATAAAAATACATTTTTTTTCATTTTTTTCAAGTGATAAAATTTAACATGTATATGTTGTTACACTAAACATATATCAATTTTATACTATTATTTTTTTAAATTTTAAAAAAATATATTATATATAATATATATTGATATATAACTAAATATATATGACTTTTAAATTCATATTCTTTTAAATTTTAACAAATATATATTATTATATATAATATATACCAACATATATAACGAAACATATATCACTTTACACTTTTTATTTTAATAAATATATGTTGTTATATGTAACATATATCGACATTTAACTAAATATATAATAGTTTTACACTCTTATATTTTTTAAAATATAACATGTATATATTGTTATATGTAACATATACCGACATATAACTAAACATATATTATTTTTATACTTCTATTTTTTTAAAATTTAACATTATTGTTGTATATAACATATAACAATATATATATATATATACCAATGTATACCTACACTCACTGACACACACGCACATACACAGACACAAACACACACATACATATAGTTGTATGTAACATGTATTAATATATACTGATATATACTTATATATGTAACATATATATGTAGTTATATATAGTATATACCGATATATCTATATATCGACATATATTATTATTATTTGGTTAAAATATGTGTAATATATATCGAAATATATCAATATATGCCAATATATATCAACATATCCCACATATTTTCATTTATATATAACATATATTATTTTTTTTTGCAACATATACTGATATATATCTAGTTATATATAATATATATCAATATATATTGTTATTTTTTTTATACATCTAGTTATATGTAATACATACCTATATATAAATAAAAATATAAAATAGTTATATGTCAATATATATCAATAAAAACCAATATATATCGACATATATTTACATATATTATTATTCTCAAGTTAAATTATATGTAACATATACCGAAATATACCAATATATATCGACATATACTACATATATATCACATATATATATAATATATTTTATTTTTTTGCAACATATATATATCTAGTTATATGTAATATATATCAACATATATTGTTATTATTTTTGTTATATCTAGTTATCTGTAACATATATTTACAAATAAATAAATATATAAAATAGTTATATACTGATATATCCATATATACACATATATATTGTTATTTTTTAGTTAAAGTATATATAATATATACCGATATATATGTAATATATACATCTAGTTATATAGAACATATGTTGATATATACCAACATGTATTGTTATTCTATAGTTAAAGTATATGTAATACATACTAATAAATGCCTATATATATAACATGTAAATATTTAGTTATGTGTAACATATACCAACATATACTAATATTCTTTAGTTAAAGTATATGTAACATATACCGATATATACCAACATGTATATAACATATATTGTTATTTTTTTTATAACATATATCCACATATATATAGTTATATGTAACATATATCAACATATATTGTTATTTTTTTAGTATATATAGTTATATGTAACAAATACTGACATATATCTACATATACCGATATATACTTATATATATATATGTATATATATATAATATATACATATCTACTTTTATGTAATATACACCAATATATATTTATAGATACCAATATATGCTAACATATTATGACATATATCTACATATCTACACATATATGTATCATATACTGACGTATAACTAAACATATTTAACTTTTATACTCATATTCTTTTAAATTTTAACAAGTATATGTTATTATATATAACATATGTTGACATATAATTAAATATGGAATGGTTTTATACTCTTATTCTTTTAAAATTTAATATGTATATGTTGTTATATATACTATATAATGACATATAACTAAACATAATCACTTTTCTGTTCTTATTGTTTTAAAATTTAATACTTATGTATTGTTATATATATCATATACTGATATATGACTAAATTTATGTTATTCTTTAGTTAAAATATATGTAAAATATACAAATATATACACATATATATGTAAGATATGCTGTTATTTTTTTTTTGCAACATACACTTATATATAACTAAACATATAATTAGTAAAAAGAAATATTAAAAAATTAAAATAATACAAACTATTTTGATTAATATATTTTTTATAGAATATATTATTTAAATTTAATTAGCATAATTAATTAATTAGTAGCTAATTATGAAATTACATAGATCATCTCACTTTCGTTTAAATTTAAATATTTTAATTTTAAAAATGACTTCAATTTTAATAATTGTAAATAAATAAATAAATTTAAAATTTTTACTTAAATTATAATGAAATACAATTTTTTTGTTCTCGTTTTTATTTATTTTATTTTTTAGTAAGGTATTATCTAAAATAATTATTATTTCATTTAAAATAATTAATATTAATTAGTGTTAATAATATACTTTATAGAAAAACATAATATATATAAACAAAATAGAAATATAATTAAAAGAGACAAAGACAAGAAAGAGTAATTAAGAAATAATATTTATATTGAAAAAAAAAAAGCAAGTGGCAAAAATATCTCAACAAAATAGGGTCCTATAATTTGTCATGTATTAAGGGTGGGACCATGCAAATGTTGAAAGAGAGAACTTTGAACGAAAGCAAACATAGCAGCAGAAAAAGAAGACTATAAATACAAAACATAAAAATAAAAAATTTTAAAAATAAAAAAATATTAAGAGTAATAAAAATGAAAATGAAACTTAAAAGTAGTAGATGAAGCAATTTTCTCTTTTATAAAAGTGTATAATAAATTTAAAATAAATATATAATAAATTTATAAAAATTATTATGTATATAATAAATTTATAATAAATTCATAATAAACTCATAATAAATTATATAAATTTAATAAATTAATAAACTAATTATAAATTTTTATAAATTTAAATATATTTTAAAAATCTGATACATTTAATTTTTTTTTTATTTTTTCTTATATTTTTGTCTAAAACTAATTTTTTGGTTTTTCTTTTTTATTGGTTGATGGTCTTTTTCAATTAGGCCTTTATTGCCTGTGCTGATTTCTAAAATGGCTGATGCCATTTCAACTGTACGAAAATGACACCCTTCCTAATTATTTTTTTTACCGGAGTATTATAATTATTTTATTATAAAATAATAATAAACTCATTATAAATTATTTAAAATTTATAAATTTATAATAAATTTATAATAAACTAATAAAAATATAATATTTTAATAAATATTTTATAAATTTTAATATTTTAATAAATAATTTATAAATATAATAAATTTAAACTTTTAATTTTTCTTACATATTTGTCAAAAGTCCTTTAACTATTTGTCCTTTTATAGTTCGATGCTGGAGTTTGCTTCCACCTTCATCTGTTGTGTCACTATCTGTTGAACAGTTTCACTGTTGAGCCAATTGAATTAAGGAAATAGAAAATTACGCTATATAACATATTTTTTAAAATTTTTAAAAAATATCTTATATTTTTATTATATCTTTGATATATTTAATATATATTGAATATATACATTTGAAAATAGAGTATATTTTTAATATACCATATCAAAAATATACATTTGAAAATTGATATTGTTGAAATTAAAAATTAAAAAAAAGAGTATTTTTGAAATTAAATTAAAAAGGGTTATTTTTAAAAATATTTTTATTTTTAGGGATTTATGAAAAAACCAAAAAAAAAGTTTTTGGTGTGATAGAAATCATTTATGCTACCAAATTTCCAAGTTTTTAGACTTTGAAATCCTTAGGGAAAAAAAAAAAAGACCAAGACAAACACTAGTATGGCAATTGATTTTTAAATTGGAAAATAAACTTGAAAAATGAATGGTTAAATTACATTCTTATTCTACTTGAATTATGATATTAAGGTGTATCAAAGAAGTCCATTTGTATATTTATTTTGGAGTTTTCGGATTTTTTTAATGTTTTACGCATACATATTTTATTAATAATTATTCTTAATTTTAAAATAAGGAGTGTAAATCTTTAAATTTATGCTTTGGATGACCAAACAATTCATCTTTCACATTTAAATCTCTCTTTTGCAATTATACGAAAGGAGCTTGTGCCTTGTATTGTAACATTGCATGTAACATGGGCAAAATGGTTTTTCTGGATTCTACATTTCTTCTTTAAGATTATGTTCTGTGACAATTAATTTCATTAGACAAGAACTCTATAGGATGAATCCACCATTTTCAAGATGCACAAATTTTCTATATCATTCATTGAAATTTCGCAAATAAGGAATCAGAATCCAAAATAAGAAATGGGTTATGAAGAAAACTATATTATATTGCTCTACATTTTTTTTAACTATTTTTAATATTAAGCAACTATACCATGATATATGTATACTTGATGTTAGAAATAGAAGAAATTAAAAACAACTTTCTCTGAATTTCTAATTTTTCATTGTGTTCTAGAATTCTATAAAATTGCCACGTTTGAGAGAATAGGAAAATCAAAATTTCACATTGCTTATTGTAACTTCTCATCCAAGTATGTGATTTCCAATTGACTGCGACCACTTTCAGATGAGGCCATAGGCATGGGTGGAACGACGCGGGGGGGGGGGGGGGGGGGGGGGGGGGGGGGTGGTCTTGAGTGGTTCATAGTCTTCCTTAGTTCATATAAACACACACATGTATATTAGCCATTTTAATAAATTAGTCTCTCTCCCTTTATGTTCTGTGACTGTGAACTTTCACATTTAAATTTTTTTCCAATAATAATAGTTTTTTTCAAATATAAACTCCCATTCTAGTCTTAATTTTTCAAATAACTATTATTATTTTAATTATTATTTTTTCATACTTTTAATTGAGATATAATTTCAATTCATTTTTTTGTAAAGATTTTCACCTAATAATTTTGAGAAATATTTAAGATTGAGGGTATTGAAATATTAAATTGGATGATAAATTGATAGGTAAATTAAAAATCATTAGGTAATAATAGAAAAAGTGTATACTTAAATTTTTCTGGCACTTATAAGTTACTCCTAATTATGATGATATTTCAATAAAAAATATCATTGTCAAACCAACAATTAAAATTAGTTATTGCACTATATAATATTAAAATAAATTATTCTTATTCAATTTTATCTTAAATTTATTCGTAATGAGCATATATGTTTAATACAATTTTACTAATTACTCTCTGAAATTCAATTACCAATCTTTTACTTAATTTCCACATGTTATTATAGGATTTGATCCTGCATTTTCTGTAATTTTTGTCCCGCACTTTCTACTTTTCCTCCAAAAGAGGCATGTAGGCATGTAGACTAAATTAAAACTCACAAAAGAAGGAAGAAGAGAGAACTCAAAGTTGTTTGTATATTGAACTCTTCAAGTTGCTTGTTGAAAATGAGCTTACAAGACACTTATTTATACTAGTTTCTCAAAAGAAACTTAACATTTAATTGAATACAAAAATAAATGAATTTGTAGCTTAAAAGTTAATTTAGTTTGCTCTAACTTAAGTTCATTTAAATCTTTCTAACTTAAGTTCATATTAATTTAACACTAACTCACCATTTATTCAATAATAACTTTTCTTTAATTTCAAGTTTAATGTCTAACAAACACTAGTATGGCGGTAATTAATGTTATTCTATTGTAATATAGAGAGGTCATAGGTTCCAAAATTGAAACCATGCAAACAACATTCTTGCAGTGCAAGAGAAAGGCTGCATTTTTAGCAGTTTTGATCATAATAAAACCAATTTATCTAGTTCCTTTTTTTGTTTCTGGCACAATCACTCACTCCTAGCTAATCTCTATTAGCACAAGTCCATTCCAGTATAATAGCTATTATGTGAGTCAATACTGAAAGGCTACTTTTAATAGTGAATTGGCTACTTTTATTATCATTAGTGTACTATCTCGGAACAGAGAGCACTATCGCGGAACAGAGTGTCAAATGAAGTGCAAGTTGGAATAGAATATATTGAAATAATGGGGAACAGAGTACCTAAATCTGCGAATGCAGTAAACCCAGGATCCAATTTCTTTTCCCAATAAAAAAAACTACAAGTATTAATTAAAAATAACTCATAGTTGGACGTTGTCGACCATGGGCCAGTGCTGCGAAGAAAATTTCATTCAAAAGACTATGCAATTGCCAATATTATATAATGTGATATAATGCTTTCTCATGTCTCTTGTGGAAAATGAGAAGATGGACTTAAAATATTTTCAACTTGGTTTTTCTAACACATCTTTGAGAGCAACCCTCTGCCGAACCTTGGTGCAAAAACATTACATATTTAATTTTAATAATTTATGCATAAAAAATAATTCTTAGAGTCTTAGAACTTCATGTTTTCACATAAACAATCAACAGCATACCTTTACCCATAGGAGTTTGATTTCAAAAACACAAGATTGAGACTTTAAAGAAAACAAAATAATTAATGAAGTATGATTTCTCTCACTTTTCCTCTTGTGCTTGATGATGGAGAGAAAAATAATTTTTTCTTACTTTTCAATAAATATAACTTTAATTTGTAGAGGTAGAGAGATGACCATTCTTCTTTTCTATAATCCCCTATATAAAGTTTTCCATCAAAACTTTATTAAAAGTTATAACCTTTCATATTAAAAGTTACAATTCTTTATATAAAAAGTTATAACCTTTTGACATCAAAACTTACAACTCTTTAATATTTAGTTTTAAATTAAGAGACATGACTTTTCAAATAGTCATTAGAATTAAAACTTTAATAATCTTATTCAAACTTTATTATATGAGTTATAGAATTAAAATTAATTCTTACATTCTCCCAGTTGACTCATATAATATTATTTTTCAAGTTTTAATAAGAAATCATAATGTGCACAATATACTAATGTCTTAATCCTTTAATTGACTATAACTTTTATATCATTATCAAATTGATATATTAATTTTGGATCATGGCGGTCATACATCATTTAATCGACATAGTTCCTTCCATATACCACAATATTAACTTTCAACTTAATATGATATTTAATTAAGAAAGTCATCACGGTCCAAAATTACTGTCTTTATTTCAAGACTATTCTTGCAAATATTATTCTAAAACAATTATGTATACAAAATAGAAAACAAGAATACCAGAAACATATAATTGAGCTCAGAGCGTTAAATACATTACAATAAAATATTATTACTGACGTCCATAAATACCCATCCTTTCAACATGTTCATTAAAATTTTTAGGTGGCAATCCTTGTGTTAAACGATTTGCAACCATAAGATTGATGCTAATATGTTCAATTGACACTATTTGTTTCTGAACTTCTTCTTTAACGGCAAAGTATTTAATTTTCATATGTTTAGCACATTTGGAATACTTGTCGTTTTTAGAGAAGAAAATTGCAGCAGAATTATCACAATCAAATTTCAGTGGCCTAGCAATACTATCGACAACCTTAAGTCCAGAAATGAAATTTCACAGCCATAAGCCATGAACAGTAGCCTCAAAGCATGCCATAAACTCAGCTTCCATAGTGGATGAAGCAATAATAGATTGCTTGCCACTTTTTCATGAAATTGCACCTTCAGCTAATAAGAACATATAGCCCAATGTGGACTTCCTTGTATCAACACATCCGGCAAAATCTGAATCTAAATATTCAATCACTTCAAGATGATTAGATCTCTTGTAAGTGAGCAAATGATCTTTTATTCCTTGCAAGTATCTCAGAAATTTCTTTTCAGCTTTCCAATGATCCAATCCCAGATTATTTTGATACCTGCCCAACATTCCAACAGTAAAACTAATGTCTGGGCTGGTGCAAGTCTAAGCATACATTAAACTTCCAACAACAGATGCATAAGGAATATTTTTCATATGTTCTTATTCCAATTCATTTTTTGGACATTGCATAAGGTTAAATTTGTCCCCCTTCTGAATTGGGATTATTCCCGCTGAGCATTTACCCATTTTAAATTGCTCTAGAATTTTATTAATATAGGATTTTTGAGACAAACCCAATATTCCTTGTGATCTGTCACGAAATATTTTTATTCCTATCACATAGGTTGCCTCTCCCATATCTTTCATTTCAAAATTCTTAGAGAGATATTTCTTGGTTTCATATAATAAACCAAGATCATTAGCAGTAAGTAAAATATCATCAACATATAAGGCTAAAAAGATAAACTTGCTCCCACTAATTTTCATATATATACACCGATCAATGGTGTTTTCTTGAAATCCAAAAGAAGTAATGGTATTGTTAAACTTAAGATACCATTGTCGGGAAGCTTGTTTAAGTCCGTATATTGATTTTCTTAATTTACATACTATATGTTCCTTTCCCTTAATTAAAAGGCCCTCTGGTTGATCCATATAAATCTCTTCATCCAAATTTCCATTAAGAAATACAGTTTTGACATCCATTTGATGTAACTCTAAATCGTAATGAGTCACTAAAGCCATAATGATTCTAAGTGAATCTTTCTTAGAGACCGGTAAAAAAGTCTCCTTATAATCAATGCCACTTATTTGAGTAAAACCCTTAGCAACAAGTCTAGCTTTATGTCATTTAATATTACCCTTTGAGTCACGTTTGGTCTTAAAGACCCATTTACATCTGACTCTTTTACATCCTTTAGGAAATTCAACAAGATCCCAAACTCAATTTTGATCCATAGATTTTAACTCTTCTTCCATGACACTAATCTATTTAGCATAATCATTACATTTCATGGCTTGTGAAAATGAAACTAGATCATCATTAATTCCTAAGTCAATTTCTGACTCTTGTAGGTAAACCACATAATCATCTGAAATAACATATCTCCTTTCTCTTTGAGATCTTCTTAATGTTGTTACTTTTGGTTCAACTATTACAGGCTCATTATTAACATTTTCTTCATGAAGTGTATGCTCATTTACTTGTTGTTCTTGATCATTATTAGTTTGAACTGTATTTTTAGGAACAAGAATTGTTGAGGTTTGAGATAAAGGAATTTCCACCCTAACTTCTTGAACGTTAACATCACGTATCCTTTCACTCCCACTAATGTCATCATTTTCAATGAGCCTTGCATTTCCAAATTCAACAATTCTTGTACTATGATTAGGACAATAAAATATATACCCCTTAGACTTTTCTGGATATCCAATGAAATAACCACTGGTTGTTCTGAGATCCAATTTCTTTTCGTACGGATTGTAAATTCTTACTTCTGCTGGACAACCCTAAACATGTAAGTGCTTTAAGCTAGGTTTTCTTCTGGTCCATAGTTCAAAAGGTGTCTTTGGAATTGCTTTGCTAGGAACCCTATTTAGCAAATGCATGGTTGTTTTTCATGCATACATCCACAAAGATAGAGGTAAAGATGAATGACTCATCATACTTCCAACCATTTCCACTAAGGTATGATTATGTCTTTCTGCTATACTATTTTGTTATAGTGTACCTAGCATTGTGTATTGAGCACAAATACCATGCATTTCAAGGAATTTAGCAAATGAACCTGGATGTTGTCCTAATTCATCATACTTTCTATAATATTCACCATCTCTATCTGATCTTATAATTTTTATTTTTTTTATCTAATTGTCTCTCAACCTCTTTAATATACACCTCTAATGCATTAATTGATTGAGATTTATCATGTAATAGATAAATGTAATGATATCATGAAAAATCATCAATAAAGGTGAGAAAATATTTTTTCTATTGAAAGAAGGAACATCAAAAGATCTGCAAATATCAGTGTGTATAATTTCAAGAAGCTGTGTGCTTCTTGTGGCTCATTTCTTAGTGTGTTTTGTTTGTTTTCCTTTAATACAATCAATACACACTCTAAAATCAGTAAAATCCAAATTTGAAAGAATTTCATTCTTAACTAATCTTTGCATTCTTTCTTTGGATATATGACCTAAACGCTTATGCCACAAGTAAGCAACATGTTCATCAACTAAACTATGTTTAGTACCAACATTGTGATGCAAAGTCATTACAGTCTCAATGAAACATTTAACAAGTGTTAACTTGTAGAGACCATCACATAATATGCTAGAACCAATAACGTTATTGTTCTTAAATAAAATATAAGATACAAGACCAAACTTAGAAGAAAATCCCGCTACATCATGTTTTGATAAAGAAATTAAATTGCGGAAAAATGTGGGAACATAAAGAGTTTGATGCAAATCCAAAAAATATCTTGTGTCTAAAATTAAACGAGAAGTGCCAATCCTTTCAACTGAAGCTTTGTGTCTATTGCCCATGAACACGACTTTTTAATTTGGTTTTATGGTTTGGATCGCAAGGAATCCCTACATTGAATTTGAAACATGAGTGGTGGCACCAGAATCAATCCACCAAGTGTTATAAGGAACTTCAATAAAGTTTGATTCAAAACATACAAAAATATTACATTTTTTTTTTCAAACCAAGCTTTATGTTTTAGGCAATCTTACTTCAAATTTCCAACTTTATTGCAAAAGTTGCATTTGATACCACCACGTTCCTTCTTGTGAGCAACCTTAGAAGATTCATTCAAGTTATGTATACCTTTCTTCTTGGTCTTCCTACCTTTCTTTTTGTTATTCTTTTCAGCTTCTTGATGACTTGTGAAATGAATAGAATGAGCTTTTTGGTTCTTTAATCTTGTCTCCTCTTAAATATGCATACTAGTCAGTTCATTTACTTCCACTTATCCGTTATAGTGTTGTAATTCATTTGAAATGGACCATATTGTTTAGGAGGCAAGGAATTTAAAATAAATCATACTAAAAAAAAATTCATCCATATTCATTCCCAATGTCTCTAGTTTTGCCGCTAAGGTTGTCATTTCAAGAACATGCTCATGTATAGTACGTGTACCATCAAATTTCATGGTGGTTAAGGAGCTCATTAATGTACCAGCAAGAGACTTGTCAGCGGTTTGAGAACGCTGTTCCACAACTTTTATAAATTCCTTAGCACTATCAGTATTAGGAATAGTAGACTTTAAGTTATTTGCAACTGTCATTCGCATAAACATTAAACTTAATCTGTTTGACTTTTCTCAATTTTTATGGAAGGTTTTTCCATCATTGTTGCTATTATCAGTGATAGCAATATGTTTCTCAAATTGAAGTGCCATATCAAGATCTAGAATTCCCAAGTGAAATTGGATTTGTTCACTCCATTCAGAAAAGTTTATTCCATTAAACAAAGGAACAGATGAAGCATGCGAATGAAGTGAAACCAGTACAGATACTGCAAAATAAATAAATAAAATACTTATACATTAATGCTTTGAGTCATAATTTTATCATATATATTCAAATTCAAGGATAAAATATATCATTGTTCTCCTTTGGGTGATACTATGATATATAAAATAACAATAATTAGTGATTTTATATGTACAAACTATATATATATATATTAATGCTATCTTTGGATATGCAAGAAAAAAAAATAGAACATATACTAATCACTTAAATGTATTTTTATATTACAAGAACAATTAACCAATCTTTGGATTGATTATGAAATGTTCTTATAATAACAAACTCTAATTTACCCAAAAATTAAAATCATTGCATAACCAATGTCATTTTTTTTTTACCTAAAATTATTGGGTAGTTAAAGAAATAATATTAAATTTATTTACATTAGGATATGTCCACTTTGGTGACTAACAAATCATTTTAAATTGCAAATGCAAATCATAATATTTGCAACAGAATAAATAAATAAATAAATAAAACAAACATTTTATGAACCATTGTTACATACTTTAATTATATATATATTATATTGATTGATGAACTCACATTCCATTCTTAATTTTTATACACATAATTGAAAGAAAAATTCCTTAGAAAACTATGCAAATCATTAATATTATTATAATTTTTTTTATATATCATCAACTCTAGAAATTTCCAAGGTGCAAAACAAACAAATAATATTAAAGGGGAAACATGAGTTTCTAAACCATGGCTCTGATATCGCATGTAAAAAACATTACATATTTAATTTTAATAATTTATGCATAAATAATAATTCTTAGAATCTTAGAACTTCATATTTTCACATAAACAATGAATAACATACCTTTATACATAGTAGTTTGATTTCAAAAACACAAGATGGAGACTTTGAAGAACACAAAATAATTAATGAAGTATGATTTCTCTCACTTTTCCTCTTGTAATTGATGATGGAGAGAAAATAAATTTTTCTTACTTTTCTATAAATATAACTTTAATTTGTAGAGGTAGAGAGAGAACCATTCTTCTTTTCTATAATCCCTTACATAAAGTTTTTCATCAAAATTTTATTAAAAGTTATAACTTTTAATATTAAAAGTTACAACTCTTTATATAAAAAGTTATATCTTTTAACATCAAAACTTACAACTCTTTAATATTTGGTTTTAAATTAAGAGACATGACTTTCAAATAGTCATTAGAATTAAAAACTTTAATAATCTTATTCAAACTTTACTATATGAGTCATAAAAGTAAAATTAATTCTTACACTTGGCAGTAGTATATATCATCATATGATGCTTCTTAAAATATTTGCAAGTTGGCACCTTACAATTTACAAAGAAATATTATTAAACTTCCTAATTAATCGTATTAGTTATTATCATCTTCTACTTAATGCCTTATCGTCCTTCTCTTAATTAAACATTAAACTTTGCAATCTTGCTTTGTTGCTTTTTATTACTTTCCAATAATTTCCACTTACCTGAGAAACAGCTGGCAGAAGCAATCCTCTTCATCATTGCAGGTTCAGTCATTGAAAAGTTGGATTCTCTAGTTCTTCATCAGGCTAAGCAGTGGTGGGATGTTAAGGATGAGCTTGACAAACTCAAGATCACAGTTTCAACTATCCAAGCCGTGCTTCTTGTTATATATATATATATATATATATATAAAGAGTGTTTAACACCACTATCATTCAAATTTGGGTTAGAAAGGAATAATAACAAGTAGTTTACCATTAGGCTAGGTAGCCTATCCTTATTCATATATTATACTAAATAATATTTAAGTTTTTAGTGGACTTATAATAATGATAAAACTTATAATTAAATAAATAAATAATTATGATGATTGAATAAAAAAATAATATACTACAAATAATCAGTAACAAATATAAATAGAGTTGATACATTAAATTGAAAAATACGAAATGATAATTAAAATGACTATATTAATATAATGACAGTAATTATTGATCAATAAAAATAATAATGATCATAATAATAATAATAATAATAATAAAATAAGTTAAGTGAAAAAATTTGAATTTGTGGGAAATGATTATTAAAAAAATAATAACAAATAAATAAATAAATAATAAATTAAATAAAATGATTAAAAGTTAGGTAAAATGGACATTTTAAACTTAAATCATTAAAATTGGTTATAATGGATATAGTAGAGATATAGTGACCATTATTATGGCTTATTAAATGAAGAGATTCATTATTAGAGAAGAAAGGCAGAGAGAAGGAGGGCATCTGAGAGAAGAAAAACTAAGATTCAGATAGCAAAGAGAGAGGTAGAGATAGAGTTGAGGAGGATCGGATGACAGTGTGATTTTTGCTTCGATCTGCCTCCCTCTAACCATCGACGACAGACACGCACCGGCGAGGGAGATATGCCACTTGTAGACGAGTTGATCGGCCGCTGGACGGAGTGTCACGCATCGCCCGATGACAGCGATGGCGTCACTTTTCAATCCTGTATTCGACAGTTTTTCTGCTTCTTTTCTGGCGACTCGGGTATTTTTTAAAACCCTCTCGTCTTAAGTTTCGGTTTGATATATTATTTGCGAATTATATTTTGAGTATAAAAAAAACTATATGTGTAATTAGGTTTATTTAGACATTAATTTTAAATATTTTAATTAATTAAACTTTTATTTAATAAAGATTTTAAATTTTAAATTTTTAAGTAGAAATTATGATAAATTAAAAATACTTAAAGAAAATAAATTCTATATAAATATAAATACTAATAATGAAATTTAATAAATTGTCGAACTAAAAAGGAATTAGTCAAATTTAATGAATTAGTAAATTAGAAATTATAATTTTAATAAATAAATAAATTATTATTATTATTAAAAAAATAAGTTAGAATAAAAGATAGCAAAAATATAAATAGACAGTAAATTGAAATATTAATATTAAGTATAATTAAAATTATTAAATATTGAGTTCTAAATATTATTAGAAAATTGTAGAATAAATTAATATATAAATTGAATTAATGAAATTATGAATTAGTAGTTAGTTGTTAGTTAGTGAATTTAAAATTATTATCAAATTATGATTAAGAATTTTTGTTAATATATATATATATAATGATTTATTAAATGATTAATAAAAATGAAAATAAGTATATATATATGGGTATATATATATATGTAAATGAATATTAACTTTAGAATAAAAATAATTATGGTTAGGTCAAGATCAATTCTTAAAGTATAAATTATATTAGTAAAATACAAAAATAAATTGGATGTATTTTAGATATAAGGACATAAATAAATATATTTATGTAAATTAATAGTTTGTTAAAGTAAATTATATTAAATACTACTATTAAAGTATTATCTAAATAAAAATTTTATTTACATATATAATTAAGTTAATTAAATTACTTTTGAATTAAATTGAGTTAATTAATTATCAAATAATTAAAATTGGTGATAAGTAAAATATAATTCAAAATTTATAAAAATATTAGTAATTTTTTAATATATTATTTAAAGTCTACTAAATATTTACTTAAATAGTTACATTACTATTATTATTATTATTACTAATATAATTGAATATTAATATGTATTGACTATTATTGAACCATAGTAATTATTAAGGCATAATATCAAGTTGGAGTTAAATATTAAGATTTATTGTGATTATGGTAATTAAATATTATTATTATTAAGTTTATTATTAAATTTATTAAAATTATTATTATTAACAAATATTAATTTTAGTATCAATATTGTTAATATTTTTACTATAATTATTTTTATTATTAAAATTTAATACTACAAAATAAGAAAAATTAATGTAAATAATATTATTCTATTTGAAGGATATATTTAGTAAATATATATATATATATATTATTAAATATATTTTTACAATCATTGTAATTGTAATAAGTTAATATTTTTAAAGAATTAAAATGAATAAATTATTAATTATAATTAAATGACTATTATAAAATTATTCTCTTAAAATTATTCAACATTCATTTAGTATATAATTTCGATATTAAATAGATAACTTGTAAGTAAACTAAATAAATATTATTAAAAGTTTAATAAAATATATTTATTAGTAATATTAATATTATAACAATTATTATTAAATTATAAGAATAAATGAATTAAATTAATTGTAGATTAAAATATTTTAAATACTTAGCATTTTTGATGAATTATGGATAAATTGAAAAAGACTTTATAGGATAATTAGATAAATATTATCGATATTTCGTTAGAATTTAGGATTAGTTCTTATATACGTCTCATATCATACATATCATAACAGTTAATAATTTTAGGATAATATTTAGTTAATAATTATTAGTATATCACTCTAGCAGTGGATACAACAGATGAAATATATTATAGAGGTGGTCCAGTTGATTATGCAAATTTAGCTTTTAGCCAAGGTGAGTGGATAAATGTGTAACATTATATTTTCTAAAGTATTATCTACATATGATTTTTAAAATAGAATTTACTAAACTTAGAATGAAGTTTTATTTTTAAATGATATTATTTTCTTATTAAGTAAGAACAAATAATTATAATTTGATTTTCATATACGTGTTTATTGATTATGTTGTACTAGATAAATAATTCATATTCACTCTTATTATAATCCTGTGATATCGCTCTTTGATGACAAGTGTTAATATAAATTTAATAATATTATATATTTACTCTTTTGGCTAGGGTAATTGCTTTGTATACGTGTATTGAAGGTATTTCTCTTTAGGCTTACGAGATAAATCATCATGCGCCCTTGGATTAAAGTTAGATCAGTAGAATTTATATTTGAGTGTATATAAAAGATGCATGAATTAAATTATTTTTGATTTTTCTAAAAACTGAGAAATGTTTGAAAGTTATAATTAAGATTTCAATAATTAATTATCTAACTGATTATTGATTAAATATTTATTAAGTATTATTAAACCTTATTTGTTCTCCCTTATTATATATTTACATATTCACTGAGTAGTTGAACTCACCACTTATATATATATAATATTTCAGATATTAGAGAGTAATTCAGTAGAATTTCATTCATTTCATTCTATCAGCATGTAGAAAAGATTGGACCAACATACTAGTCTTATAGTTTGATTTAATTTGGAGTTAATTTTTAATTATAGTGAAAAATATTAAAGATTTATTTTATTACAATAACATTAATAATAATGATGGTTATATAATTAGACCCATAATAATGAGTATATAAGAGATATAGAATATTAAATTTTGAAATATGAATTTTTATACCAAGTTAAGTCTACCTTAGCTTTAGAGATTTGGGATGTGACACTCCCACAGTCATCAAGTCAAAGTTTGGGTGGATTCACTCAAACAAGCATTTTATGATGCTGATGTCTTGTTGGATGAGTTCTCCACAAAGGCTTTGCAGGAGCAGGTGATGTCTGGCAATAAAATGGCAAAGAAGGTAGGCTTATTCTTTTCAAGCTCAAACTCAATTGCTTATAATCTTAAGATGGCACATAAGATTAAGAATATTAGAAGCAAATTAGATGAGATTGTTGAAAATAAGAAATTTCACTTAGATAAGCTTCCTGAGAAGACATTTGTTATGGGTGAGGAATGGGAGCAAACTCACTATTCTTTACCTAAAGATGTTATTGGCAGAAGATGATAAGAACAAAATTATATAATTTCTTTTCTCTCCCAATTATCGAGAGAGTGTGTCAATCATTTCCACAGTTGGCATTGGAGGACTAGGAAAAAGGAGACTTGCTCAACTTGTATGTGATGATAAGAGAATTACATCAAAATTTGAGCCACGTTTATGGGTTTGCATTTCCGATAATTTTGATGTGAAAGCAATAGTTGAAAAGATTTTAGAATCTGTTGGTGAGAAACATATACCAAATTGTGAAATGAACACTCTGAAAAATCTTCTCCATGCAAAAATTAGTAAGAAAAGATATTTACTTGTGTTAGATGATGTTTGGAATGAAAATGATGAAAAATGGTTTCACTTGAAAAATTTGTTAGTTGGAGGTGCAAGTGGGAGTAGAATAATAGTAACCACTCATTCTAAAATTGTTGCTGAGAGAATTATTAGATCATATTCAATTCATGAATTAGAAGGCCTTCTTGAAATTGAGTCATTGTCCTTGTTTCAAAGTATTGCCTTTAAAGAAGGGCAAACACCAAGTATTGAATATGAGTTGGTTGGAAAGGAGATTGTAGCAAAGTGTGTTGGAGTTCCTTTAGCCATAAGAGTAATAGGACATTTATTGTATTTTAAAAAAAACAATATCAGAGTGGATATCCTTCAGAGATAGAGAACTTTTAAATGTACATATTGAAGATAATCGTATTTTATCGACTCTTAAGTTGAGTTATAACCATCTTCCTTCACATCTAAAATGTTGTTTTGCTTATTGTAGATTATTTCCAAAAGGTTTCGTATTTAGGGTGAAAATTTTGGTGCGTGAGTGGGTGGCACAAGGGTTTATTAAATGATTAGGCAATAATTCAAATATTGAAGATATGGGTTTAAAATATTTCAAGGAACTCTTGTGGAGGTCCTTCTTTCAAGAAGCAGAGGAAGATAACTTCGGAAATATAATATCATGTAAAATGCATGATTTGATATATGATCTTGCAGTGTTAGTAGCCGGACAGGAGAATGCTCTTTTAAACTCTGACTTTATTTGTGTTAAAGAAGAAACTCGATATTTATCAATTGTTAATTACTCCCCTCAACAACTTGATTGTGTCTTATCTAGTGCTAGGAAAGTGCGAGCATTTTTGTTTTTCAACTGGTTACGGTATGGAGAAATTCAAGAAGACGAATTGCATGCAATTTTTTCCAATTTAGGAAGATTAAGGGCATTGAGTTTGTCCGATATAGGGATTAAGAGTGTGCCACCTTCCATTGACAGATTGAAATACATAAGGTATTTGGATTTTTCTTTCAACAAAAATATTGAGATCCTTCCTGATTCCATAACTAAACTCCAAAACCTGCAAACGCTAGGCCTATGTGAGTGTGAAAGGCTTAAGCAGTTGCCTAAGCATTTCAAAAGGCTGGTTAATCTTAGGGAGCTTTGCATTGAAGGATTTGTTAGTTTGACCCATATGCCACGTGGGCTTGGCCAACTGACTTCCCTTCATGATCTTCCAGTGTTTGCAGTGGCAAAAGATAATGGTCTCTCCAAGAAAAGTGGCAGACTTGATGAATTACATGATTTGAACAACTTAGGAAACAAGTTACGAATCTATAATCTGCAGCATGTTAAAAATGCCGCTTCTGAATTTGAAGCAGCTAATTTGAAAGAGAAGCAACACCTTCAATCCTTGAAATTATCATGGAAATTGGACCAATATGATGATTATGCTAATAGTAATCCAAATGAGGAAATATCACTAGAAGAGCTACGACCTCACCTAAATCTGAAATGGCTGATTCTGCATGGGTTTGGAAGACTGAAGTTCCCAAGTTGGATTTCTTCCCTCACTAATTTGGCGTAACTTAGAATCGATAATTGTAAAAATTGTCAACGTTTCCCACCATTGGATCAGTTCCCTTTTCTTAAACGTTTGACAATGGAGAACTTGATAGATTCGGTGTACATAGAAAGTGCAACCAATCAAATCTCAAGAACTGAATTATTCTTCCCTTCCCTAGAGACACTCTGGCTCATCAATTGCCCTAATCTAAAGGGATGGTGGAGGCATGAGTTGCTCCAATTTCATTGTCTTGCTTATTTGGATATACAGTCTTGTCCTAATCTGACTTCAATGCCACTCATTCCATCAGTCGATGAATTGGTAGTGAAGAATGCAAGCATGAAGTCATTGCAGTACATAATGAATGTGAAAATTTCAGTGTCTTCTTCTTCTTCTTCTTCTTTGCTTTCCCTAACTGTCTCTCAATTGAAATGTTTGGGTATTTGGAACATAGAAGGTTTAGAATTTCTGGCAGAGGAGATGGTGCAAAAACTCACTTCCCTCCAACAGCTTGAAATTATGTTTTGCCCAACAATAACAACTCTACCTCGTGCTTTACAGCATCTAACCTCCCTTAAGCTTCTTCTCTTATGGGATTGTCATCAGCTTGATTTTTCAGATGTTGGAAGCCGTACTGATATCCTGCATTGGGAGTGTCTTAGAAACCTTGAAGAGATTCAGTTAAAAAAATATGCCCAAACTGGTATCGCTCCCCAAGGGACTTCAACGTATTCCCACTCTACACAAACTCCACATCATAAGTTGTCCTAATTTGAAGTGTTTACCTGAGTGGATGCGCAACCTCACCGCATTAGAAGTGTTGGAGATAATTAACTGTCCTCAACTGCTATCAAGATGTCGGAGTAACATTGGTGTTGACTGGCACAAGATTGCTCACATTCCACATATTTATATCGATGGTACAAGTACTGCAAGTAAGATTCTTGGGAAGTTATTATTTTTTTCTTTTTTTTTTGTTTTTTTTTTTTGAGTTTTTCTATTCACTCAATCAATGGGATTGAACTTTCAAATTTTTTCAGGTGTAAACTGAATTCTGATGGTTAGTGCTTCTTGCAAGAAGGATAACTAACAGTTTTCTCACCTTAAAATTTGGAATCACTCACATTGTTTTGTTAAAGAGAGATTGCGTTGAAGTATCTTGCAATTATAGGTATGATATTATTTTGAGTCAAAATCATATGAACAAATAAAGATAATTGAAAGTTTATATTAATTAATAACTTCATGTTGTCATTTCTCAGAAAGGTGGGTCTAAAATTTCTTCCGAAACTTTTCAACCAACTGTACTTCAGATTAAAGAAGACTTCATATTCTCTCCTCAAAATTTATAAGGTGAAACAAACAATTTCATCTGAAAACTTTCATATCCGATTACTCTAAATATGTCTCTGAGTACACTTTGGTTTGTCCTCATTTTTATTATTATTTTTTTTAGAATAAACGTGATTTCCATTGTAATTTGGGAAGTGAGAGAGAAAGCAAACCTGTATTCCCTGCATTTTCAAAAGCAATACAGTTGTGAAAGTATCCTGGGCTGCGAAACCAAAATTAAATGTCAATGATTTCCCAAAAAGAAGCTGCTGACTGCAGGGATTTTGATTGTACTTTAATGAAGGTCATTATCCTCATCAATCAAATTCTTCTTCTTTCCTACTCACTGTAAGTAAGTTAAATCAATAATCTATCTTAATTCTGCACTGTTTCAACTGCCTAACAGTTTTGTTTTGCAACTGCAGAAATGAAGAGCCATAGGTTCGAGAAACAAATGGGTTTATCAGTTCATACTTTTTCTGAATGTAAGATGCTCTCAAAACACGTTCAGGGTTCCACCAAATTGTGAGGTATGCCATATTGTTTTTTTTTTCTAACAATTATATTTAATTTCTTCCATAAACTGTGATATTTTAATTTATAGCATAAACAGGGGATGAAATATCAAAATTCTAAAAGAGTCGCTAGAGTTGAAATTAGTTTGTTCAAAGCTTATGTCTTGCTCCATTTCTTCTCACATTCAACCTTCCAATGCGCTAGTAAAAGTTCAGATTTAATTTTTACTCATTTAATAACTTTGGTAATTGTATACCAGTTTATGATTTTATATTTTACCAGTATTTGTTGTGCTCTGCGTGCATATCACCAAAAATTCCACCATATTCTCTTGTTTTGATAGAAGGATGCCAGAGAAGAGCAGTTGAAGGTTTGGCATTTATCCAATAATTTTTCTAGATTGAAGCCTCACCTTACATGCCTAAAGAAGACCTTGGTCTCTCCAATAAAGAGTGCAGCACGCGATTGTTGGCAATGCACGTATGCCTTGTGCTTTAAGGCATCTCCTTAAGGTTCTTTCATGGGATCATCAGCTTCTGATGTTGAAAGCAGTAGTATCATGCGGTAACGTGAAACAAACAATTTGAACTGAAAAACTTGCATTTCTGATTATTCTGAGTACTAGTGTTTGTTTGTTTATAATTTTTTATGTTTTTTCTCACTTCCCTTATTTACAATGTACATTATTATGCAGATTTGGATCTGTGGAATGGAGAATCATTAAGTAGCTTTACAAAATTGTACTTTGATGAAGGTCATTAGTCTCATCAATCAATTTCTTCTTCAAGCTTTTACTTCTTTCGGCCTCATAAGTTAAATCAACAGCCTATCTTAATTGTTCTGCAATAATTCAACTGCTTACCAGTTTAATTTGTTTTGCCAAGTGCAGAAATGAAGAGCCACAGATTCTTGGAATAAATTAATGGGTTTAGCAGGTCATATACTTCTTCTAAATGTAAGAAGTGTTGGCAGTAGGTTTGTCCCACATCGAAAATACAAATGAAAAAGAAAAGAATATAAAGTTTGAGGGAGGAAAAACAAAATGACTATTTTGTCAAAGAAGCCCAACAACTTGAAGAAGCCCAATAATTTATGAAGTCAAACACTTAATTCAATGAAGCCCAAGAAAAAAATTATTCTTAGAGTCCACGAAAATCTAATATGATATCAGAGAAACGGGCTAAAAATCCTGGCCAATTTAAGCCTAAGTGACAATACTCATGAGAAACTGGACTAAATTAATTTAAATCTGATCTTCTGAGCCTAATAAAAAGACTGAAGTTTGACCGAAGTCAAGCCCATGAGTTTAAAGCAAGTGGCAAATGTGAAGCTGGATCTTCTGAGAATGAGCCGAAATTCAGTCATCAAACCGAAGACTGAAGTTTGGCCGAAGTCGAGTCTATGAGTCTGAAGCAAGAAAGTTCAAGTGACAATTGTGCTTCAAAAAAGAAATGGCATACCATCGAAAATACAAAAGAAAAAGAAAGGGGATATAAAGTTTGACCGAAGTCGAGCCCATGAGTCTAAAGCAAGTGGCAAATGTGAAGCTGGATCTTCTGAGAATGAGCTGAAATTCAGTCATCAAACCGAAGACTGAAGTTGGGCCGAAGTCGAGTCTGAGTCTGAAGCAAGAAAGTTCAAGTGACAATTGTGCTTCAAAAAAGAAATGGCATACCATCGAAAATACAAAAGAAAAAGAAAGGGGATATAAAGTTTGAGGGAGGAAAGCCAAAATGGCTGAGACCATTTTTTCAAAGAAACCCAACATCTTGAATAAGCCCAATAACTTATGAAGTCCAACGCTCAATTCAATGAAGCCCAAAAAGAAAATTATCCATGGAGTACACAAAAATCTAATAAGAAGCTCTTTTATTATATACACACATGGTTCCACCAAATTTTGAGGTATGTCATATTACTTTTTTTTTTTTCATAAGATGATCTTACTTTCAATTTGATCTAACAATCTAATCTCTTGCAGATGCATGGCTTTCTTGCTTATTGTTCTATTTTTTATATTTTTTACCCTAGTAAAACAAATTATTTTATTTATTTTTCTCCCTTCTTGAACAGTGGAACATCTTAAATGCATCATATTTTCTGATTTAATTCTTACGTGCAAAATGACTTGCAACATGAAATGTCACCTTCAACATGGTTCAAGTCGAGATCAGAGCTATGAATTAAGGACTTGCAGTTGCAGGAGTGTTCTTCTTTTATAATATCTTCTACTATCAGGATGCCAAAATGCTGCAAATTGCAGCATCTCCTCTTCAATAAATTAATAAGAATTGTTTACGGTTATGGAAATTGAAGGTGAGAATTAGAAAGATAATTTTGCATCTAGAAATCAACAATTTAATTTCCGAGAGTTAATTTTGATAATGAATTTTTCTAATTCTTCTCCCTTTCTCCTTCCAGCATATATTATTATACAACTTCTGAACATTACAATAAAAAGCAGTACAATAAACTTCTTCAAGTAAGGTAAATCAACCATATACCCTTTAATTATTCAGATTTAATTAAAATCCTGTTATTGTTTTTCCTCATTTACTTAGATCTAAGTTGCTTTCCTAGAGCTTAAAGATTTAATTCATTTAGTATGGTTTTATACTAAGGTTTCTGCTAGTTGTTCTAAATTTTATATATTTTATTTTGTAGGCATGGGGTGCAAGGTAGAGATGTCTCACGGGGTTCAAATATTCATTCGGTTTCAAAGTGTCAATTCGAATAACTATTTCTACCTCATGTATGTTGGCAAGTGGGAAGTCCCACATCGAAAAATAAAGAAAAAAAAAAGAAATATATGTTAAAGGTGGCAGAAGACAAAATGGACCAAGCTATTTTGTCAAAAAGCCTAATGTGCAAAAGAAATCCAACACTCAACATGTAGAAGCTCATCAATTAAAAAAGTCTTGGACTGGGCCATCAAATTTTCAACATGTATCAGAGCCCCCAGTGCTTCTTAATGAATCTGTGTTTGCAAATTTTGTTTTTGAATTTGTTAAAAATCTGCTTTTGAAATTCTAGTTTGAAAGATCTAAATGAAAGTATGGGAGATGCTAGCTTTGTTTTTGAAATCTTATTCCTCAAGATTGATTTTTTTTTTTTTGTGAAATGGTTGCTCTCTTTTGTTGTTGTTATGATGTTGTTGTTTAACAAACAATTTGGAAAGAGACCGGCAAGTCTTATAAACTCCAAAATCAAAGACCGGTAAGTCTTATAAACTGCAAGAAAGTTTTTTTAAACCATCTTCAAGGACAGGCAAGTCCATTTAAACTGCACAAAAATCTCTTTAAATGGGACCATTGAATGTCCTAAAACTGCATTTTTAAAATAAAAATTGTTTGAAGGGACCTTAGCATGTCCAAAAACTGCAGATTAAAAATTTCTTGGATGTTTTTGTTGTTGTTGAAGGAATTATGTGTTGATGTTATTGTTGTTGTTTTGTTGTTGAAGAAAAGGAAGATGCAAAAGAAGTTGAATATTTGCTATGAAGTTTAAAGAAATTTGAGAAGAGTTTATCTTGAGGAGGAGATTAAAGATCTAAAGCCCTCCAACGAAAGTTTCCAGCATCTTTGTCAAGGAAGAATAAAGTTGTTGAAGAAATGAAAAAAACCAGTGCTTACATGGTTTGACATCCAGTACAAATCTCAGCAAGGAGGAGTGTTGGATTTGCTGAGATTATACCTATTTTTGTTTTGATATTTTTATATTTTATGATTAGAAAATATCTATTTGTACAATTCATGTGCGGTAAAACTTAAATTAAGCAAAAGTTGGGCTACCAAACTTCCTCAAATTAAGGGAAGATGTTACTCTGTTGAATATATATTAGAATGATGAAACAGAGAATGTAAGTGAAAAAATAAGAAGAAAAAAGTTATAGAGTTAGTTAGTGAGAGAGGGAGGAAAGTTTTATGTAATTTGATGTTGAAAATGAAGAAGAAAAAAAATTATTGTTTTAAGAGTTAAATCTTTTGTTTTTTTTTCTTTCCTTTAGTTAATACTCTATTTTCCTTACTTATATGTGTTTTATTGTGTTTTTAAGTATTCTTTCCTTCTCAAACTCCAACATGGTATCAGAGCTAATATGGCATCGCGGCCCAATAATCCAAGATCTAAGATAATGAAGTATACCTAGTAAATTCGAGTAGGCAATATGCCAAGGCCCATGAAAAATCAAGACCTATGGGCCAAGACCTGAAGTCCAAAGAAAAAATGAAGGCTCGATGAGGAAGACCCAGACAATAACCTGTAGCCTCTAAGATTCCACTTGACGAAGTACAAGCCCTGCCAAAAAAATAAAATTAGACCTGAAGCTTCTGAGACTCAAAAGAACAAAAGCTTAGGATAATAAAGACAAGCTATAACTAGGCCAGGCCAGTTAGACTTGAGAATGAGTATTGGCAAGTAGAAAGTCCCACATCGAAAAAGAAAGGAAATAAATAAATAAATATAAGTTAAAGGTGGCAAAAGACAAAATGGGCCAAATCATTTTGTCAAGAAACCCAAATCAATTTGAAGAAGCCCAATGTGCAAAAGAAATCCAACACTCAACATGTAGAAGCTTATTAATTAAAAAAGTCGTGGACCGGGCCTATCAAATCTCCAACAATATATTGTTATTTAAAGATTAATAACCGAGGGAACATTTTAAGTCTGAAAATTTGAGTGGAGGAGATAGAGGATTTCTAATTAAACATCACTACCGCTTGTATTTATAAAATTTATAACAAGTAGCTTTAGCAAATTTGTTCCTCGCCATCAAAATGAGTAGCAATTTAGAACAGAGAACTGAGGAGATGTGCCTTTGGATTTTAATAATGTTAACTCTGTCGCTTTGAATTTTTGTTATAATAAAGGTTATTTGCATTGTACCTGTTTGATAAAAGACCTCAAACAATTTGAATAGATATGCTGTTAAATTGGAAAAGAATCAAAGCTACCATAAAATATCTATGCAATTGGATAAAAAATAAGAATACGGGATAGGATTGATCACCTTTGTAAGGCTGTTATCAAAAGTAAAAAAAAAATAAAATTAGAACCACCTATTATCATTTGATGATAGTAATGACACATTTACAGTGACATTTGGATAATTTTTTATCATGTATTTTGTCAATACATTAAGCAAGCTTTGAATGCATAAAGGCATGGTCGAGCATGTAGTTAAGAAAAGTTGGTATGCATTAGTTAGGATCCATGTCCAATTACAATTGATTTTGTACTTATCTGCTGTAACTTTCTTATCCATAAAAACACAATCAAAAGTAGCAGAATGTGTGGAACTTTTTGCATACAATTACACTCTGGTATACTTTGTTTTTTGTGTGTTTCATTTTCACCAGTGGTATCATAGTTTCTCTGATCTTGGAGGGCCTAATTGTGAGTTAAAAAAGAGAGAAAATCAGCAAGGCCTCACATAAAACTCCAAACCTCAAAACCATGGCTTCCAGCAATCCAACAACACCTTCATTACCAATTTTTAGTGGTGAAAACTATCCAAGTTTGTCCATTAAAATGAAGACTCACTTGAAAGGCATGAGATTGTGGCAGTGGGTTGAAATTGGTAGAGAACTATTTGTGTTGAGTAATAATCCAACTATTAACCAAATCAAAATCCATGAAGAAGAGCAAGCAAAAGCTCCAAGAGTGCTCTCATATATTCAAGCAGCCAGTGGCGGAGCCAGGACCGCCGGCAAGGGGGGGCTGAGGGGCTGAGGGAGGCTGGAACTGAGGGACTGAGGGGCTGAAGGGGGGGCTGAGGGAGGCTGGGACTGAGGGACTTCAGGGCTGAGGTGACTTCAGGGCTGAATAATTACACCTCCGGCGGCCGGCGGGGGGGGGGGGGGGGGGGGGGTCGTCAGCCCCCACACGACCCCACCTGCCTCCACCCCTGCAAGCAGCAGTCTCATAACCCATCTTCACAAGGATTATGACCTTTGAAACACCAAAAGAAGCTTGGGATAAGCTGCGGGAGATGTTTAATGAAAGTGAGAGAACAATGCAGATGGAAATATTAAATCTGAAGAGGGAATTTGAAATGTTAAGAATGAGTGATGAAGAGTCCATTAAAGAGTATGCAAATAGACTCATGGAGATTGTAAACAAGATTAGACTCCTTGGAGTTGACTTATCAAATAAAAGAATTGTAGAGAAAATGCTTGTTAGCCTACCTGAAAGATTTGAGTCAAATATCTCTTCTTTAGAGACCCAGCGGACTTGACAAAGATCACATAGCTAAGCTTGTTCAATCCTTTCAAGCTCAGGAACTTAGAAGATCCATGAGATAAGGTAGTAGCAACAATAATGAAGGAGCCTTTCTTGCATATCAAAGAAAAACTCCAAATTAGGAGAAGAAGCTTACTGCAAACAAAAAATAAGGAGAAAAGATAATGTAAACTCTCCGAAACACTGCGACAAGGCTAGTCATCTAAAGAAAAACTATTGGTATATGCCTGATGCTCAATGCAACAAATGTAAAACACTTGGTTATACTGTAAAAGTTTGTAGATATGTGATCAAGACACAAAACCAGCATGCTCATAGTGCTAAAGATCAACAACATCAAACTCAGGAGGAGAGTTTTTTTGTTGCTATATGTTATGTAGTTGAAGGAAGTAAGGATCAGTGGCTAGTAGACAGTAGATGCAAATACCACATGTCTTCAAATCTACATTTTTTCAAGGAGATTGACCAAACATATCAGTCATCTATTACAAATAGGAATGGTAAAAGCATTCAAGTTAAAGGAAGAGGAGTTGTAACCACTGAAACTCGGTTAGGGTACAAAACTCATTTCTAATGTTCTTTATGTTTCTGAAATTAACCAAAATCTACTGAGTGTTAGTCAAATGCTTGAGAAAAATTATTCTTTGCATTTTTAGAACAAAGCATGCATTATTATTGATCTGGATGGCAGTGAACTTCTAAAAATAAGAATGAAAGATAAAAGCTTTCCTTTGAGCTTGAAAACTAAAAGTTCTCATGCTTATAATGCTACATTAACTGATTCTAAGCCATGGCATAAAAGATTTGGTCATTTCAGATATTCTTCACTAAAAACTATGCATGAGAAGGCTCTTGCAGATAATATGCCTCCTATTTGTTCAATTGACAGTGTATGTAATGTGTGCCAAATTGGGAAGCAAGTCAAGAAATCATTTCCATCAAATCAAGCTTCGAGAGCTATAGAAAAATTGCAACTTGTTCATTCAAATGTATGGGACCTATGTCTATTTCAACTCCAAATGGCAATAGATATTTCTTGCTTTTTATTGATGATTACTCAAGAGTAACTTGAGTTTACTTTCTTAAATATAAATCTAAAGTGGCTGATTGTTTCAAGAAGTTTAAGGCCTTTGTAGAAAATCAAAGTGGGTGCAAAATCAAGATCATTAGATATGATAATGAAATTGAATACACTTCACAAAAATTAATATGTTTTGTTCTGATGTTGGTATTCATCACCAACTAATTGTACCTTATACTCCACAGCAGAATGGAGTATGTGAAAGAAAAAAATTGAACTGTCTTGGAAATGGCAATATGTTTGATGTTTGAAAGAAATATGGCCAAGAAATTCTAGACAGTAGCAGTGAATACAAGTGTACATTTACTCAACAAGTTGCCAACAAAAGCTCTCAAACAAAACTCCATATGAAACTTGGCATGGAGGAAAATCTACTATTGATAACCTAAAAGTATTTGGATCTCCCTACTATGTTCATATTCATGATGCTAAGAGATCAAAGCTTGATCAAAAGGCTAAGAGATCAAAGCTTGATCAAAAGGCATTTGCTCGTGTGTTTCTTGGTTATAGCAGTAGCAGCAAGGCCTTTCAAACTCAAAAAGTAAGTGTTGCTATGGATATTAAATTTGATGAAGCATCACAAAGGAATTGGAAGAAAGAAATTTCGGAATCTAAAAACTCAAGCAACACTTTCCATATGCAAGAAGCAAGCATAACAAGGCAAGAAAATAAAGAAAATTCTAATTTAGACTCTAAATTTGTTGTCAAAGGAACAAGACCTTGGTTTGAAGAAGCAGTAAGTATTCAAAATTGACTGGAAAAAATGAGTGTCACCACCAAATGTGTCAAGAAGGATAAGACACATTTACAGTGACATTTACATAATTTTTTGTCATATATTTTGTTGATACATTAAGCCAGCTTTGAATACATAAAAGAATAGTTGAGCATGTAGTTAGGAAAAGCAGGTGTGGATTGGTTAGGATCCATGTCTAATTACTATTAATTTTGTACTTATTTGCGCTAACATTTTTGTCTTTAAAATCACAATCAATAATATATAGCAGAATGTATGGAACTTTTTACGCACAATTACACTTTGTTATACTTTGTTTTTTGTGTGTTTCATTTGCATCATTATTAAAAAATCAAACAAAATTTTATGGCAAAAAAAAGTGAAAAAGAAAGAAAATAATTGCTAAAGGAACATGATAAATGAGGTTTGATCATCAATGAATTTATATATTAATAATCTCATTTGGGAAAGTACATACGATAGATATTGAGCGGAGTTGATTATTTAATAATTACATTATTAAAGACTTTTTTTAAGCTCCTAATTCTTCTCTCAAACATTAATTATCTAATTTTATCACAAACAAACTGAGCAGAATGTGAACAGTATCAAGCTCTTTCTCTCAATCTCCACTAAACTGAGTCATAATGTGTAACTGAGCACTTTTAACATTCAAAAATGTCATCAATTAAGGCCTCAAAACGAGTCTAATTTTCAGAATTTGTTTGAATAAATAATAATTTGAAATATTGTAAACTTAAGTTTGAAATATAAAATAGTAAAAATAAATAAATAATCAACAGTTTCAATGCTATCTAAAGAAGTTCAAATTCTTTTTTTTTTCTTTTTTATGTTTGAATATCTCCAATTTATATGGATATAATATGATATTTGTTTTGAGCGGATATGGTCACGACAAGGTTGGATTTAAAAAAATCTTATCCCATTCTAAGTTATATATAAATAGATAATCATTTCCATTTGCCGGCCTCTTGTAGCAACACACTGCCTAGGAAATTATGATAAATACCAACATTGTGCTTGTCAATCTATTTCTCATATGAAAGCAGACGAATGTAACGAGGTGCCTTGTATTTCTTTTTATTTTATAAAAATTCAAAAAATAATTATCTTTATAAAAAAATATTAATATACGAATATTTTTATTTTTAATATAAAATATATTTATTAAAATAACATTAAATATAAATATAATAGAAATTTAGCTTATCAACTATATTTCATAATTTAGAAATAAGAAAAATTCTATCTGGACCAGTGCAAACAACTTCTTTTTTATAAGAGAAACTTTATTAATATAATTTTAAATGGACTCAGATCTGCTTTTAATATCCTCCCTGTAAGAGGAGAGCTTGAGGGCTGCAAAGATCACTCTAAGTTTGGCCTCATTAGAGTCCATCGGTGCAAACAACTTATCATTATATTATTTTTCAATAATTGGTGAATACAATTTATTAAATTTATATATATTTTAATGTTTAAAAACTTTTACAATAATTTCCAAATTATGATTTTCACATTATATTATGCTCATTAACTTTCTTTATTTATTCATCCATTTTTTGTATTTTCATTAATTCATTTTTATTTTATTTTTTTGGTGATAATTCATTTTTATTTTATTCATTTATAATGTTTTAATATTTACATAATGTAAATTCGCAATCATTGTTCGACATTACCTAATCGATATCATTCCTTAAACCTAGAAATTCCCCAAATACTCATTTATATAATGATCTTATACATCGTTAATATTAACTCTCCCAATTAAACCTTAAACACTTTCCAATTAACTGTCCAGTCTATCTTTACTTTCCTGTTTCAGATACTCATCATCTTACAAAGCAATGGCAGAGGCAATCCTCTTCAACATTGCAGGTGCAATCATTGAAAAGTTGGCTTCTTCAGTCCTTCGCCAGGCTAAGCAGTGGTGGGGTGTTAAGGATAAGCTTGACAAACTGAAGATCACGGTTTCAACTATCTAAGCTGTGCTTCTTGATGCAGAGGAGCAGTGCTCTCACATTCATCAAGTCAAAGTTTGGGTGGATTCACTCAAACAAGCATTTTACGATGCTGATGACTTGTTGGATGAGTTCTCCACAAAGGCTTTCCAGGAGCAGGTAATGTCTGGCACTAAAATGGTAAAGGAGGTACGCTTGTTCTTTTCAAGCTCAAACCCAATTGCTTATAGTCTTAAAATGGCTCATAAGATTAAGAATATCAGAAGCAAATTAGATGAGATTGTTGAAAATAAAAAATTTCACTTAGATGAGTGCCGAGAGAGGGCATACTTTATGGCTGAGGGAAGAGAGAAAACTCACTCTTCTTTGCCAGAAGTTGTTATTGGTAGAGAAGATGATAAGAAGAGAATTATAGAATTTCTTCTGTCTTACAATTATGGAGAAAATGTGTCAATTATTTCCAAAGTTGGTATTGGAGGTTTAGGAAAGACAGAGCTTGCTCAACTTGTATGTAATGATGAGATAGTGAAATCAAATTTTAAGCTAAATTTATGGGTTTGCATCTCAGATAATTTTGATGTAAAAACAATAGTTGAAAAGATTTTAGAATCTTTTTGTGAGAAAAATGTAGGAAACTGTGAAATGAACACATTGAAAAATCTTCTTCATCAAAAAATTAATGGGAAAAAATATTTACTTGTGTTAGATGATCTTTGGAATGAGGATTATGAAAAATGGTTTGGCTTAAAAGACTTGTTAGTTGGAGATGCAGGTGGAAGTAAAATAATAGTAACCACCCGTCTTAAAAATGTTGCAAAGAGGATCGGATCGGATTCAATATATGAATTACAACGTCTTCTTGAGGATGAGTCATGGTTCTTGTTTTAAAATATGGCCTTCAAACAAGGGCAATCAACAAGCCCAGAACACGAGTTGGTTGGAAAGGAAATTGTGGCAAAGTGTTTTGGAGTTCCTTTAGCTATAAGAGTAATATGACGGTTATTGTGTTCTATAAATACAATATCTGATTGGAGACACTTTAAAGATAAAGAACTTTCAAATATACATCTTGAAGATGGTAGTGTTTTGTCAACTCTTAAGTTGAGTTATAAAAATCTACCTTCACATCTAAAATATTGCTTTGCTCATTGTAGATTATTTCCAAAAGATCACATATTTGATGTGACAATGTTGGTACATCATTGGGTGGCGCAAGGATATATAAGACCATTGATTCAAAACAAGGTCTCGAAGATAGAGGTTTAAAATATTTTAAGGAACTTTTATGAAGGTCTTTCTTTCAAGCAGTGAAGGAAGATATATTAGGTAATATAGAAACATGTAAAATGCATGATTTTGATGCATGTTCTTGCGGTGTTAGTGGCAAGGGAGGATAATTGACGTAGCGGAAGTAATAAACAAAGGTGTTATTCCTGTTTAGTCTAAGAATACCCAAGTAATAAATACAAAATGAGAAAAAAATTTCTCTACTGAATTATTATTAAACTCTAAAAACTGTCCTCCACTTCTTCAAACATTACATTATAAAACTTTAAGGTTACAGAAAATTCTAATTCCAAATAAGGAAAGTTTTCAAAATGTAACAGATTGCTAAAATAAAAGAATTTGTTAGAATTGTTTTTATGGAAAGTTATTTTTATTGAACTTCAAATGCAAATTTATAGAGATACAGCAGAACTGAAAAAGGCTAAAAAATTGCTAACATAGCTAAAAAACCGTGATCACTACTGCCACTATTTGTTTAACAGAAATATAAACTAACTTGCTGAAAATCAGCTGAAGACTATATCAAACTAAAGACCAGGACCACTACTGAACACAAATGACAATCAGGTCCTAATACACTTGTCAACATTCTCCTCCTAGATCAGGAACTACATACTCCCAGCTTCTCCCTGAGAAATTCAAATCTGCTAACATGAAGTGATTTTGTAAATATGTCTGCGATCTGATTTTCTGTTTTACAGTACACTAACATTACTTCACCATTCTTCTGAACTTCCCTCAAGTAATAAAACTTAATATTGAAATGCTTAGTCCTTCCATGGAACACTGGATTTTGAGATATAGCTATGGCAGCTTGATTATCTACAAATATCTCAGTGCTATCATCTTGCTTCAGCTGCAAATCCACCATAATCTTCCTAAGCCATAGTGCTTGATTAGCAGCAGTTGTTGCTGCTACGAATTCCGCTTCAGCTGTTGACTGTGCCACCATTTCTTGTTTTCTTGAACACCAAGAAAAACACCCTGATCCAAAAGTAAAACAATAGCCAGATGTGCTTTTCATATCATCAATGGATCTTGCCCAATCACTGTCAGAATATCCATGAAGTTTGAAATTCTGACTTTTGCTGAACTTGATGCCATAGGTTAGAGTTCCTTTAAGATATCTAACCACACGTTTAGCAGCCATCATGTGCAATGTGCTAGCACAATTTAAAAACTTGGATAAGACACTTACAGGATACATGATGTCAGGCCTTGTTGCTGTAAGATACATTAAGCATCCAATTAGACTTCTATACACTCCTTCATCAACTCGTTCAGTTCCATCTTCTTTCTACAACTTCTCCTTTTGATTCATTGGAGTGTTCACACTTTTGCATTCATCCATTCTGAATCTTTTTAGAATTTCCTTCGAGTACTTCTTTTGGCATATAAAAACTTCATTCTGAGCTTGCTTGATCTCCATTCCAAGAAAATAATTTATTTCACCAAGGTCTGTCATGTCAAAGACCTTCATCATCTCCTCCTTGAATTCTTCAATCTTTACAACATTATTTCCTGTGACAAGCAAATCATCTACATAGAGAGAGATAATCACAATGTTAGAGCCAGCTTTCTTGACATACAGAGTTGATTCACTTAAGCTTTTTTCAAAGACTAACTTTAGCAAATGATCATCTATTCTGTTGAACCAAGCTCTTGGAGCTTGTTTTAGCCCATAAAGAGCTTTCTTTAACAAGCAAACCTTCTCTTCATGTCCTGGCACACTTAAACCTTCTGGCTGCTCAACATAAATTTCTTCCTGCAAAGAACCATTCAAGAAAGCCGATTTTACATCCAGCTGAAAAATCTTCCAACTCTGTTGTGCTGCCAAAGCCAACAGCATTCTGATTGTGTCCAACCTTGCTACTGGAGCAAAGGTCTCAGAGAAATCCACTCCCCAAACTTGTGCGTAACCTTTCACCACTAATCTTGCTTTGTGTTTGTTCACTGAACCATCAGGATTAAGCTTTGTCCTGAAAACCCATTTTACCCCAATTACTTTTCTGTCTTGAGGCCTTTCTACTAACTCCCACGTCTGGTTCTTTTCAATCATGGCCAGCTCTTCCTTCATTGCCTCTATCCACTTTTGGTCTAATTTTGCTTCCTCATATCCTGCTGGTTCAAAAATAGCAACATTGCATCTTTGATAAATATCTGAGAGTGTTCTCGTTCCCCTGACAGGTTGATCATCTATTGATTCATCAAGAACATGAGACATAATCTGGTTTTTGGTTTGAGATTCCTCATTCCAGTCCCATTGTTTATGTTTAAGAAATTGAACATCTCTGCTGGTTACAATCTTCCCTGTCTGAGGTTGAAAAATTCTGTAGGCCTTAGAAACTGAACTATAACCAACAAAGATTCCTTGTTCAGCCTTCTCATCAAGTTTGTCTCTTCACCTGTGGAACATGTGAAAACCATAGACAACCAAAAATTTTAAGATTGTTTAGATTAGGTTTGGCACCATACCAAGCTTCAAATGAAGTCTTCTTTCCTACTGCTCTTGTAGGCAACCTATTCAGCAGAAAAATAGCAGTATTTGCTGCTTCTGCCCAAAACTTCTTCGGAAGATTCTTCTCATGTAACAAGCACCTAGTCATCTCCATAATGGTTCTGTTCTTCCTCTCACTGACCCCATTTTGCTGTGGAGAATAAGGGACAGTGAGCTGGTGCTCAATTCCAGCCTCTTCGTAAAATAAATTGAATCTCTCTGATGTATATTCAGCGCCATTATCTGATCTAATGACCTGAATCCTGCAGCTGCTTTGATTTTCAATCCAATTTTTGAACTTCATGAAAATTCCAGCAACTTCTGACTTAAACTTCATAAAATAAATCTAGCACATTCTTGTTAGATCATCAATGAAAATTATGTAGTACCTACTACCATTTAGCAAAGGAGTTGACTGGGGACCACATAAATCAGTATGGATCAGCTGCAACTTCTCTGTAGCTCTCCATGTAGACGTTCTGAATGGAAGTCTAATTTGCTTCCCAAGCATACAAGCCTTGCAGCTTGTGAGATGCTCCTCCAGGTTTGGTAGACCTCTTACAATATCATTTCTTTGCATGAACAGCAAAGCTTGATGATGAAAATGCCCCATCCGTTTGTGCCAGATGTCGAAAGTAGTGAGTTGACATGAAAATGCCACTTGCTCCTCCTCCAAAGGATTCAGAGAAAAACTTCTTTGCCGCATCTTAATTCTGAATAATTCTTGACCACTTGGATCAAAGATCAGACACATTTTATCTTCAAACAAAAGTTTGAATCCTTTCTCTGATAATTGTCCCACACTCAGCAAATTCTGATCAATTTTAGGAACATACAAAACGTCAGAGATAATTTTTATACCTGTAAGACTTTCAATGGCTACCGTCCCCTCTCCTTTTACTGTGATATAGTCTCCATTTCCAATTCTGACCCTTGAACTTGCTGATTTGTTAAGCTTTCTGAACAGCTCCTCATCATTGGTCATATGGTTTGTACAACCACTGTCAACAAGCCAGTTTTTGCTTGATGTTTTTGATGCGAAACATGAAGCAACAAAGAGTTGTTCTAGCTCTTGTTGAGTTGCAACTTAAGCCTCACCCTGCTGTGGCGTCTCCTTCTCCTTGCAAATTATCTCTGCATGCCCAAGTTTCTTGCATCTAAGTTCAGCACCAAGTATCCTTACCTTATTTGCAATGCCAGATAGCCTTTCTACATATACCTTGACGATTTCTGATTCCTTCATATGCTACATTTCAAATTCTCTGACCAGATTTAGCACCTTCATTCCCTTGATTCTTTCATCTCCTTGATACTCATTCTTGAGAAAATCCCAAATAGCTTTAGCTGAACCAAGTGACATGATTTTGATAAAGATAGTAGAAGAAACTGCAGCAAACAGGCAGGCCTTTGCTTTGGATTTTCTGGTCTTTCTCTCCTTGTGTGTTTTGATCTGAGCCATGGTTGGGTTTCCTGGTAGAGGAGTTACCTCATAATCTTCCTCTACAGCTTCCCACAAATCACACGCATCCAAATACGCTTCCATCCTCACTGCCCACACTTGGTAGTCTTCTCCATCAAACACTGGTAGAGCCATTGCTGAAAAAGAACTCTCACCTTCCATTATTTCGATGGTATTTTGCAGAATCAGGATTGGTTGGTGTTTTGGGTAATCACTCAGTAAAAAAAAACTCACAAGTCCCGTAAGAAAAGGTGGCTCTGATACCACTGTTAGAATTGTTTTTATGGAAAGTTATTTTTATTGAACTTCAAATGCAAATTTATAGAGATACAGCAGAACTGAAAAAGGCTAAAAAATTGCTAACATAGCTAAAAAACCGTGATCACTACTGCCACTATTTGTTTAAAAAAAATATAAACTAACTTGCTGAAAATCAGCTAAAGACTAGATCAAACTAAAGACCAGGACCACTACTGAACACAAATGACAATCAGGTCCTGATACACTTGTCAACAGAATTACAAGTATAGAAAGATATTATTTAATGAGGCAGACAAAATGCCCAAACGGTGCCTCGATCCAAGAGTTCTAAATAAGGAAATAAAAATGTCTTAAGTTGCCATAAAAGTAAAACGCATTTTCGGAAGCCTGAATGATGGAATTTGGCCAAAAACTGACGAACCTCACTACAAAGCCCATTTCCTATTGGGCTAGGCTCTTAGAACGCCCAATTTGCAACATCAGCTTTTGGCAGTAATTATCAAACTGTCAATATGGCAGATTTCGGTCAAACTACTCTATGAAAGTTAAAGCCCTCTATTCCACATCAATAATATTCTATTAAATTCAAATGTTGACTATGTTAAAGAAGAAACTCGACATGTATCAATTGATTTGGGAGTTTGCACACAGTGGCCGCTTGCACATGTCTAGTCTGATACAAGGAAGGTGCAAACACTTCTTTTCTTTGATAGCTCAATGCAACATGAAATCAAAGAAGATCAATTAGATGTAATTTTTTATTATTTGAAACGATTAAGGGCATTGGGTTTGAGTAATTTGGAGATTGAGAGAGTGCCTCCTTCCATTGATAGATTGAAACACATAAAGTTTTTGGATCTTGCTTTTAATAATGGCATTGAGATCCTTCCTAATTCCATAACTAAGCTCCAAAACCTTCAAATGTTGAAGCTAACCAAGTGTGAAGGGCTTAAGCAGTTGCCTAAGCATTTGAAAAGGTTGGTTAATCTAAGGCAACTTTGCATTGCTGGATGTTTTAACTTAACTCATATGCCATGTGGATTTGGTCAACTGAGGAAACATCAGTAGAAGAGCTACAACCTCACCTAAATTTGAAAGGTCTGGGTGTGTTTGGATGCGGAAGAGTGAAGTTTCCAAGTTGGGTTTCTTCCCTCACTAATTTGGTGGTACTCAAAGTTGTTAACTGTAAAAAATGCCAATATTTCCCACCATTATCCAGTTCCCATTTCTTGAACGTTTAACGGTGGAAAACATGACAGATTTGGAGTACATAGAGAGTGAGAATCAAATATTGTCTGGATCTAAAGTATTTTTCCCTTCCCTACAACATCTCTGGCTCTTAAATTGCCCAAATCTGAAGGGATTGTGGAGGTGGCCTGGATTGCTCCAATTTCACTGTCTTGTTTATTTGGAGATGAGCTCCTACCCTAACCTCACTTCAATGCCACTGATTCCATTTGTGGATGAAATTATATTAAAAAATGCAACCATGAAGTCACTGAAGGACATACTGAAGATGAAGATTTCAGTGTCACAATCTACCTCGTCTTCTTTTTCTTCTTCTTCTTCTTCTTCTTCTTCACTTCCTGTTGGTGTCTGTCAATTGAAATATCTGCATTTTGAGAAAATAGAGAGTTTAGAATTTCTGCCAGAGGAATTGATGCAAAAGCTCACTTACGTCCAACAGCTTGATATTATTGATTGCCCAAAAATAACAACTACACCTCATGCTATTCAGCATCTAACCTCGCTTAAGGATCTTATCATAGGGGGTTGTCATGAGCTTGATTTTTCATATGATAACAATGAGAATGAAAGTGGTATTATGCAGTGGCAGTGCCTTAGAAGCCTTGAAGCTCTTCAGTTTGAAAATATGGCAAAATTGGTATCCCTACCAAAGGGGCTTCAACGTCTTCCAACTCTTCGCAAATTCATCATCATAAGTTGTCCTAATTTGATGTGTTTACCTGAATGGATGCGCAATCTCACCTCATTACAAATATTATATATTGATAACTGTCCTCGATTGTCAAAAAGATGTAGTAGTAACATGGGTGTTGACTGGCCAAAGATTGCTCACATTCCAGATATTTATGTCAATCTTAGGTACATTCAATATCATGGTTGCTATAAACTCTAATTCGAAGAACCCCAAAGACTTCTCCTAAGTATGCCTTTCAACACTTCATACTTATCTTGCTAAGTATTATATTTGAGATGCTCTAGCTAATCATTGTCCTCAAAATAATGATTTTAATATAAATGTTCTTTTATAGATTTAATAAATTGAGTCACTAATTTCTGTGAAGGGAGATTTGAACTTGAATGTATCGCCATGTCATATATGGGCTTACCATTAGACTATGCTTTGGTGCGCAAATGGAGCCACTAGTTTGATGATTTCTTGTTAAGTATTTGACAGTTATAGGTACGAAATAAATTTGAGTTGAAATCATTGACATTTTGTATCTTATGAAAAAGTTGAAATTGGTCAGATTGAATTCTTGGACTTTACATTGATATTTCTGGTTGTTTAGTAAATTATATTTCATCTTGATTGCTGCAACAACATTCTCTCTTGCATCCCACAAGGTTAAAGATGAGAAAATAGGTGTATTTAGCAGTGATTTTTATATGCAAAAGCTTGCTACTGTTTTCTAATTTTTTAACTTGTACTTGTGTCTTGCATGTCTCTATTGCCTATTGTTCTGTTTTCAAGCCTGCTAAGATGTACCCTTATTCATTTTTTCCCCTTCTTGAATAGCTTCACATCTTAAATCCGTGAATTTTTCTAAAGTAATTATTACGTGAAAAATCTTCAAGAGTTTTCCAGAATACTTAGTAGTGAAGTATTCTTAACTTAGTCAAATTGAGTTTGACTTAGTAAAGAAGATTTTCAAATTCAACTTGAATTATTAAAAGAGGATTTTAAATTGAACTTAAATTAGTAAAGGAAGTTTTCAAATTGAACTTGAATTAGTAAAGGAAGTTATCAAGTTGAATTTGAATTAGTTAAGAAGGTTAAACCTCCTTAACACTCCTATATATTTGGCCTTAGGCCATTTGTTTTAGGTGTGATGAGGTAGTGATGAGAGAGTAATGAAAGAAATTAAGAGAGAGAGATAGGGTTACTTTTAACAAGCTAACACATGAGAGGGTTAGCTTTAACAAGCTAATTCATGAGAGGATTAGCTTTAACAAGCTAATGCATGAGAGGGTTAGCTTTAATAAGCTAACGCATAACATATTTAAGTGAGAATGTTAGCTTTAACAAGCTAACGCCTAACATGTTTGAGTGTGAATATTAACTTTAACAAGCTAATGCATAGTGTGTTGAGTGAGAATGTTAGCTTTAACAAGCAACGCATAACGTGTTTAAGTGTGAAATCTCTCTCTCTAAATCTTGTAATTTGTGTTTTGTCTATTAATAAAATTTCAAGTGTTGGTTATCGAATTTGCTCCATCATTTGGCAATCAATTTAATTCCAACATCTAGTATCAGAGCTAAGGTTTGATAGAGATTGCTTCAATTTCAACGTACGGAGTTCAAATTCAATCAACAATTTTTAAATTCGATGGAAAAAATAATTTTACGATGTGGAAGCATTTAATGGAGCTATGCTTAAAAAGCAACGGTTATAGTGAAATCTTAGAAAAAGGTATTGTTAAGAAGGAAAAGTCATCTGCTGAAGAATTACAATAATTGGATAGTGTTCATTCGTTAAATGAGAAGGCTTTATTTTCAATTTCTCAATTTGTGGAGCAATCGGTCTTGAAAAAAATATTCTATGCCAAAACATCAAATAAGGCTTAGAGTGTCCTCCTCAAAACATATGAAGGTGCAGACTCAGTCAAATGGATAAGGCTGCAAGGATTAAAAAGACAGTTTGAGCTGATGGAACAAGAAAAAGATGAAAGTATTCGTGACTATTTCTCAAGAATTGAGAAACTAGTCAACGGAATGAAGAATAATGGTGATCAAATGAAAGAGAGAGATATCGTAGAGAAAATTTTACGTATGTTGTCCAGTCACTTTGATTATATGGTAACAACTATTGAAGAGTCCAAAGATTTGGAAAAAAAATGACTCTTAATGACCTACAAGCTTCATTAGAGTTACGTGAGATGTGGATGAATGAAAGATCAACATGCACAATGGAATAAGCAATAAAGGCTCAATTGAATTAATAGAATGATGAAAAGATGCCCAGAATGGAGCATAATTAAAGAGCTTCTAATTTCTAAGGCAGAGGAGGTAGAAACTCCAGATCTACTTCCAGACAAACATCAAAAGAAAGTGAATTCTAACAAGGTAAATCTAATATTCAATGCTATAAATGCAAAAGGTATAGCCACTATCATTATGAGTATAAGTCATACATTCAATGCCATAATTGTAAAAAAAAAATATGGACATTATGGTAGAGAATATCGTGCTAGAAGATTAGACTATAAAGACAGTCGTGTTGGAGTAACTCAGAATGATAGTATAGAAACTTTGTTGGTGGCTACTCATGAAACTGATAGTAATAACAATTGTCAGTGGTTGATAGACTCGGGTTGCAACAATCATTTAAATAGAAATAAGGAAGTCTTCTCCCAGTTAGATGAATCTTTTCGCTCTTATGTGAAACTTGGTGACAATTATCAGGTTCCAGCTACATGAAAAGGAAGGATTGCAATTAAAATGAAGAATAGATTTCCAGACTATATTTCTAAAGTCTACAACGCTGCTACTATATGTCAAAACTTGTTAAGTATCGGACAACTGGCAGAAAAAGCTAGAAACAATCAAACTAAGTTTAAGGGAGGATGTTAGAAATTAAACTTAGTTTTCTTCAAGAGTTTTCTAGAATACTTAGTAGTGAAGTATTCTTAACTTAGTCAAATTGAGTTTGACTTAGTAAAGAAGATTTTCAAATTTAACTTGAATTAGTAAAAGAGGATTTCAAATTGAACTTGAATTAGTAAAGGAAGTTTTCAAATTGAACTTGAATTAGTAAATGAGGTTATCAAGTTGAATTTGAATTAGTTAAGGAGGTTAAATCTCCTTAACACTCCTATATATATGGCCTTAGGCCATTTGTTTTAGGTGTGATGAGGTAGTGATGAGAGAGTAATGAAAGAAATTAAGAGAGAGAGATAGGGTTAGTTTTAACAAGCTAACGCATGAGAGGGTTAGCTTTAACAAGCTAATGCATGAGAAGATTAGCTTTAATAAGCTAACGCATAACATTTTTAAGTAAGAATATTAGCTTTAACAAGTTAACGCCTAATGTGTTTGAGTATGAATGTTAGCTTCAACAAGCTAATGCATAATGTGTTTGAGTGAGAATGTTAGCTTTAACAAGCTAATGCATAACGTGTTTAAGTGTGAAATCTCTCTCTCTAAATCTTGTAATTTGTGTTTTGTCCATTAATAAAATTTCAAGTGCTGGTTATCAAATTTGCTCCATCCTTTGGCAATCAATTTAATTGCCAACAATGACTAGTAACAATGAAATATCTCCTTCAACATGTTATTAGATCAGGGATATTAAACAAGGATTTTGGAGTATTTTTTTTTAAGAGGATGCCAAAATGCTGCAAATTGCAACATCCCCTCTTATATCTAGTAAGCGTTGTTCATAAAGGTTGAAGGTGAATTAGTATGGTATGCATGATAACATGTGCATCTACAAATCAATTTAATTTCCACGAGAATTTTTATCGTGAATTTTTTTAATTTCCCCCTTTCTCTCCCTCAGAATGTATTGCTATAACTTCTAAGCATTACAACAAAAGGTGTTGCGATCAACTTCTTCACGTTAATCAACTTAAATCATCAAGACACCCTTAATTATTCAGAATTCATTCCATTCATACATATATTGTTGGTTTTTCCTAAAAACACTCAAATATATAGGCTCTGAAAAACAAAGATTATTCAAATATAGGCTGCTTTCCTAAATACACTCAAGAGCCTCCTAAATGTCATTGTCAATTACGTGTACAAGTTAAACACAAAGAGGCTCAAAGATTTGCTTTCATTTAATATTGTCATATATACTGAGTTTTCTGCTAGTTGTTCTAAATTTTCTCACACATATATATATTTTTTGGTAGACATGGGAAGAAGCAGGAGCAGGATAGATTTATCTCCTGGCCTGAAGAAGTTCAGATAATTCAGTTTCAAAGTGACAATCTGCATGTATAGCTCAAACAATTTTGAAGGCTCAGAATTGAGAATAAATTTTGAGTTTGAATATTTATGTGCAGGGGACAGTGGTTTTCTGATTAAACAACATCACTGCATGTATTCTTCGTTTTCATAGTGAATTTCTCTTGGTATTCACCCGTGGATGTAGGCCAAATGGCTGAACCACGCATATATTGTGCTTCTGTGATATTTTTTTTTCACTTGTCAATCCATTCTCAATCAAAGGTTCCTAGAATAATAGCATATTTACTAGGGATGAGCATTGAGCGACTTGGGCGGTTTTTTGACATATTTTCAAACTAAACCAATTTGAGTGGTTTAGAAGAGTATTAACCCAAACCAAACTATCTAAAAAGAATAAATCATACCATTTTGAGCGTGGTGGTTTGGACAGGTTGAGTGGGTTCAAAACTATCACAACAACTGAATATAATCATCAGAACAACACTAATTCACCAAATATCACAAGAAACAATTAAAAGGCGGTCAAAAAATATAATACATCACAACATGTAATAAAAAAAAAGTAAATAAACTATTCAAACACAACTTAAATTCTTGAAAACCAACAAATAAATTGATGAGTGATGAATAAAGTAACTCCACTTTATATTTATATATATTTATATAATATATATATATATATATGCATAGAGAGCAGTTTGGACAAGTTTGGGCTAAAAAATTTTCTAACCCAAACCAAACAGCTCACTAAAGCAATTTGGAGAATTTTAACTCAATTTAAACTATTTTTAAGCGGTTTAACCACTCAAATAAGCAGTTTGGGTGATTAGCGGGTGGTTTGACGGTGCAATACTCATTCCTAATATTTACCAATTTATGGCAGAGAAATAGTTAAATTGCATTTGCAGTGTAAAATTTATGGCATTAAAATATTTTAGAAAAAAAAAAGGCAAAATTGCTGAAGAAATAAGTTGTAGAGACGCTTTCTTCATTTATCTCCGCAAACTTTGTTAGGAGCAATAAAGAAATTAATATTCTAATCATCGATCGAGTTCTCTGTTAATAATTGTTGATGTTTCACGTGAGCTTGTTGATAAATATGTTTGTTGGCACAAAGAAGGACTACTACTTATTAATGGTTATGGTAATTGTATGCTTATAAAGAACCTACTATTTTAAGTGGGGGAAAATGTTAGCTACAGTAAAATAAAGTTAATTTATATTTTTTGTTTAAATGTTGAACATGTACTTTTGCTCATGTAATCAAAATGCAAATATAGTCATTACCATTTTGAAATCCATCTTTTGTAATATGTATATATACACTCGGCTCAATGAAATTAATTTTAATTTTGAACTTCCAATTAGATTTTAGAATTCAAATTTCAAAACTGTCATTTAAAGCTCCGTAAGCTTCCTCTGTTACTGTTGTTTTTACAGTTCACGGGTTTTCCTTAATTTACTTGTTCAAATTCCAGCAAATCTTTTTATTTTTTTAGCAAGAATATGCCGACTAAATTTACCGACATAAATTAGAAGTAGCCAGTAACTAGTGGCACGAATTTATGGTGCAAAAATTTACCAAGACACTACACAAATTATCGGTATTGCCGACAAAATATGATACTCTCTTTTAAAATTATGAACCCTAATTTAAACAGCCTTAAGCTTTATTGAGAAATATGCTATGTCTCTTGGTAAAAAAAAATGCATCTATTTTAAATATTATTTAATAAGATTACCGACAGAAATGGTATACTCTCAGAAAACTGTGAACCTTAATCTAAACAGTTTTAATATTTACCGACATGTATGCTATGTCTCTCCGTAAAAGAAAATGAAAAGATGTGTCTTCTAATGTTATTATATTACCAATAAAATATTTCTTTCTCTCGGTAAATTCAAAACCCTAATCTAAAAAAATCTATAGACTTAATGAGAAAATCACTCTATGTCTCAATAAACAAAAATTAAAGGGCGTATCTTTTTAATATTATTTAATTAGCTATCGACGTAAGCTTATTTTCTCTCGATAACTTCAAAACCATAATATGAAATTCTGTAGACTTACTAAGAAAATCACTCTTTCTCATGATAAATAAAGATGAAAATGTGTCTTTTTAATATTTTTTTAATTAGTTACCAATAGAAGTTTATTTGCTCACAATAACTTCAAAATCTTGATTTAAAGAAGTCGGCAGACTTATCGTGAGAATCGTTATATCTCTCGGTAAATAAAAATGAAAAGGTACATTTTTTTGATATTTTTTATTCATTTATCAACAAAAGTTTATTTTCTCTCAGAAACATCGAAACTCTAATATGAAAAAGTTTGCAGACTTATAAAGAGAATCACTATATCCCTCAGTAAATGAAAATGAAAAGGCGAGTCTTTTAATATAATTAATTACCGATAGATATTTAGTTTCTCTCAGTAACTTTAAAACCATAATCTAAAAAGTCTGCAGACTTACGGAGATAATTGCTATATCTATCAGAAAATAAAAATGAAAAAGGCACGTCGTCTTTTTAATATTTTTAATTCGTTGTTGACAAATATTATGCACTCTTGGAGAGATCCTAAAAGACTTAAATGTATTTCGGTAAATATAATCCATGTATAGATTACTCCTTTCTTTCTTCTTTCTCGCCCCCTTTCTAAAAAAAATTCTCTTTCTCTCTATCTCTCATCGTTCACTGGTGATTGGAAGCTCTTCCGGTGAGTATTAACAGTAAGTTTGTGGATATTTGTTTAAATGAATATAATTTTGAGTATATATACTTAGTTTATATGATGTGTTTGTATAATGTATATGTACTGTAAATGAGTATATTTGTGTATTGCTTGTGTATATGTATGTATAGTTTGTTTACATTTTCTATATAATTTGTGTATATGGGTATAATTTGTATATATTTTGTGTATATTTGTGCATAGTATGTTTATATTTTTTATATAATTTATGTATATTTTGTGTATATGGGTGTAATTTATGTATATTTGATTATATTTTCTGTATAATTTGTGTATATGGGTATATTTTGTGCATTTTTATTTATATTTTTTGTATATTTTTTGTCTATGTGTACATTTTGTATATATCTGTTTATATTTTCTTATATTTTTTGTATATGAGTATAATTTGTGTATATTTTCTATATAAATATTTAAAAAATTTCTGTATAATTTTTTTTAAAAAAATTCTATATAAATTTTTAAAAATTTTCTGTATAATTTTTTTTAAAAAAAATTCTATATAAATTTTTAAAAATTTTTTGTTTAATTTTTTTTTTAAAAATTCTATATAAATTTTTAAAAATTTTCTGTATAATTTTTTAAAAATTTTTTGTATAATTTGTTTTAAATTTTCTATTTAATTTTTTTATTTTGTTGTTATTTTTTAAAATTTTTATTTATAATTTTTGTACTTTTAAAATTTTTATTTATAATTTTTGTACTTTTAAAATTTTTTGTATAAAATTTTTAAATTTTTTGTACAAATGAAAATTTATTTTTACATATTTTTTGTATATTTATATATATTTTATATTCTGGTAATATTTATATATATTTTGCATACTCATATATTTTGCTATTATTTTGTAGATTTGGGCTTTTTTCTGTTTATAGACACACTATTAAAATAATTTGTCATATAATAAAATATAAATTTATAATAAATTTTATAATTATTAAATAATAATTTTAAAATTACCACATTAGAAATTTGGACCGAACCCCTTTTAAGATATAATATTAACCTAATGCAATATAGAATTATAATTACGCTCATTAATAATTAAAATTAATTATTTGTTTTATAAATTTAAAATAATAATTAAATTAATATATAATAGATATTAATTCGACAATATAATTTAGCCAAAGCTCATGAAATATGAATGAGGTAAAATTTAGAATATTTAGTAATAGTTAAAATAATAAATTTTTTTATTTTTAGAGTATAAATTATAATTTTTTATAATTAGGTAAAATAAATTAAACTTGTTCATCAACTGTAGTTAGTATGAAATTTCATGCTCTAGATAATGGTGCATGGTATAATGTGGAGCTGTTGAACAATAGAGACACACTCATTATGAAATATATTTATTTCCCTAAAGAGGTGAATAAAATTATTGATGTTAAGCACTTTAACATTTTTCAATAATTGGAGAATTTCAAGAGGAAGTTTAGGCTAAGAAGTATCACAGCACAAAATAACGAGTGTCATAAAAATGTCCAAGGTCTTACAGTTAATGCATCCTACATATTCAAGAATGATAATATTACATTTATAATGATATGGTTGCTAAAGTTTTAAATAAGCATCATAAACTTAATATGAGCTAAGAAAAATATTGTTGTTATTTTGTACTTAAATGGCATAATAGTCCAATAGAATGAGAAAGAACTATTGTAAATATTGATGATATTTGTATTACTCTATAGAGCAATCCAATTGATTAATCATTGACCTCTTTCTTAGAGTTTGCTATAGAAAAAATTTAGGCCGATTCTTCTACTAATGTATATACGATTCCTGAGTTATTTTTTGCTTCACTAAAGAGATAAAGAGAAAATAAGTTTGCAATCCGGACAATTAAGGAAAGGTTTAATGGTAAATATAAGAAGACTCAACAAGTTGTAGCTAGGGGTGTTCATTGGGCCCGTGGCCCGACCAACCCGGCCCGGCCCGAACCCATGATAGGGTTGGGCCACGTGCCTCAAAATCCAACCCGAGCCCAGCTCGGGTCGGGCCTCGGATTGGGATAAAAAATCTCGGGCCGGCCCGACCCGGCCCGAGATATTTATTTTTTTATATTTTTTTATTTTTTTTAAAATTTATATTTTGATAATTTATTTTTTAAAAATATTATATATAAAAAATGATATAATAATTTATATATTATTAAATATAATTTAGTATAATAAATTTTTAAAATAATATTTATAAGTAAATTTTATTAAAATTTTTAAAAAAAATTATTTTTTTAAAATTTAAAAAATCGGGCCGGCCCGACCCGGCCCGACCGGGCTTCGGGTCGGGCCACGGGCTGCAAAACTGCAGCCCGAAAAAACACGGGCCGGGCTTCGGGCCGGGGTCAAACCCGGCCCGACCCGGCCCGTGTACACCCCTAGTTGTAGCACATAATAAGAATTCTAGAAGTTATTTGTATTTATAGAACAATAAATTGTTAATATTTATTTGGATAAATTTTAAATATTTTTTATTTTATTTTAATTCATATTATTAATATACTTTTTATTTGTATTTCATTTATTAATAAATTCTATTTTTATTATATTAATTGTAATTTTTAAATAAATATTGTATATTAATATAGTATATATTAATATATATTATTTTTTAAAAAAATAAAATTTTAATTTACTGGCAGATAAAGAATTTGTCGGCAACTTTACTTTTCTCAACCGAGTAGCAATAAAAACACCCCTATATCGATATCCACAAAAAAAAATTTCTTACTTTCGCTGATAAAAAATTCCATCGGTAGTACCGACATATTAAAATATTTGTCAATACTATTGAGAATTGTTTGGTCAGTGAATTTACTGACCGACATTTTGTCGGTGATGCCTACAAAGATTAATTCTCTAGATAATGCCGATGCCAATAAAATTTCGTAAAAGCTTTTTTTTTTGTCGGTAATCTCTAGCTCATTAAAACAATTTAATGACAAATAAAATAGTTTACCAACGGATGTTTCTGTCGGTAATTGCCTAGATTCGTAAAGTGGAGGGAGAGTAAAACATAGTATCAAGGGCATCATGTATGCTCCAAACACCAATTTAATTGGTTATGTTCTCTTAATTTCTATGTTTACAAGAGCTCGCTACCACATTTGATTTCATCTCAAGTCTCTATGCCTTTGGAAGGTGATGGAAACATACAAAAATCCACCAGCCTTAAGACCCAACCCCATGCTGGCTCAGTTAAAAGCTCATGAAAAGGAACTCTTGAAGAAAGCAAAGCACTTACCTACTCTCTTCATGTTGGTTTGGCTGCCAGCATCATGGACCTAGACTCACCAATAGCGGTTTGGGATAAATTAAAGGAGACATTTGAAGGTAGTGACATGGTGAAAGCTGTAAAGTTATTAACTCTCAACAAAGATTTTGAATTACTGAAAATGAATAATAATGAGAAGATAAAAGATTATCCAGCAAAATTGATGGATTTAGCAAAGCAAAATTGAAGCCAAAGTCTCAGCTATTAAAAAATCTTATGATTTGCAAAAAGTCACCATTGGTGAGTTTATCATGCTTCAAACCCAAGAACAAAGAGCTTTCATAAGATACCAACCCTAACCAATTCTTATACTATACCAGCATACCCATTTACCCAACCTAATGGTTTCTCTACTTCTCACCTGGCATTTTTTACCAAATTAGATAATCAATGAGAACCTAGGAGTTATCATGAAACATATTTTCCCCTCAATAGGTTCAAGTGATGGAAGATTAACTTCCTGCTTTAGAAAGAAATAAGACTTGGGTTATGGTATTGACCTCCCAGAAGGCAGACGTCTTATCAGCTCAAAGTGGGTATGTACACTTAATCTAAAACTAGATGGGTCTATTGATCATTTCAAAGCCAGGCTTGTAGCCAAAGGCTACAACCAAATTGAGGGCATTGACTACACAGATTGCTTTTCATCTGTTGCTAATATTGTGACTGTAAGAGTTTTCCTCTTCTTGGCAGCCTCGAAATCTTGGCCTTTATTCCAATTAGATATTAACAATGCCTTCTTTCATCGGCATCTTGATGAGGAAATCTAAATGCTACCTCTAAAAAGCTATTTAAAAGTAAAACCAAGATGCGTGCAAATTGGTGAATTCACTCTATTGTTTAAAGCAGCCATCTCGACAGTGGAATATCAAATTCACCTCTCATCTCAATAATTAAGTTGGGTTTCCAGAAATCCACTGAGGATCATTGTCTTTTTACGTATGATGATGGTAATGATTTCTTGGCACTTGTAGTTCATGTTGATGATATACTATTGACTGGTACTTCAAGCTTACTTATTGAGAGAGTTAAGTCTTCCCTGCACTCTACATTCACTGTTAGAGTTTTAGGTCAGGCTAAATACTTTCTAGGCCTAGAGATAGCTTGTTCAACAGAAGGGATTTGCATTAGCCAACGTAAATATGTTCTTAATATTTTGTAGGAAACTGGATTATTAGGGGGCCAAAGGTGTATCCACACCTCTACCAAAAGGCTGACACTTACAGCAGATCAAGGTGTTCTGCTAGAGGATCCCTTATCTTATAGGCAACTAGTTGGGAGGTTTTACCTTAACTTCACAAGGCCAAACATCACTTACTCAATCCATTTTCTTAATCAGTTTGTCCAAGCACCACGTGACTCCCACTGGGATGCAACTATTCGCATCCTCAAGTACCCCAAGAACTCTCCATCCACCGGCCTTTGTTTTATCTTGCAAACAATCCTCTATTGTTGGAAGCCTATAGTGACGCAAACTGGGTTGCTTGTAAAGATACAACGCGCTCTGTTAGTGGTTATTGCATATTCCTAGGACATTCCTTAGTGCCCTAGAAAAAGAAACAGGCAATTATATCAAGGTCTTCAGCTGAGGCAAAATATAGAAGCCTTGCCTTTACATGCTATGATCTAGAGATATTTATCTTAGGTTAGGTAGTTAGTTGCTGAGTAAGCTGAGGTGGTATACTATCACGACAAACCATAACAAACTAGTATATAATGGCCAGTGGCGGAACCAGGAATTTTCCGAGGGGGGGTCAAAACTTATACAGAATAAAAATTACAGACGAGTTTACAATAAAATTAAACATTTAATATTACAGTATCAGGAGTTCAAAAATTAATTTGTGCTATTAGGTTGACTACGACTAAGAGACGATAATTGTATCCTACGAGTTTGCATTTTTTGAAAACGTTGCATAACAGCCTCATTTTCAATTTTTAAAAAAATTTCTCTCTCCACATAACAAATCAAACAGTCGCTCAAAAATTTATCTCCCATCTTATTGCGCAAATCCGTCTTGATAATGTTCATTGCTGAAAAAGCTCTTTCGACAGTAGCAGTTGCAACAGGTAAGACTAACGCCAACTTGATAAGCAGATATACCAAAGAAAACATAGTGTCATAACCTGTCTCAACCATTTTCTCAGCAAGAGCTCCAATATCATCTAGATCAGAGAAAGCTATATTTCTTCTTACATCAGCAATGTAAGTCTCAAGTTGATCTTCAAGTACCATCCGATCAGTAATCGTGAAATCATATGAATATAGTTCAGCGAGATGAAGTAATTTAGATACCTGGAAGCTGGAGAATGAGTTTCTAGGAGAAAGACAAGCAATGCATGAAAGCAATTCCGTACTTGATTCTGTAAAGCGATTTTCCATTTCTTGAGCAATGAAATCAATAGCCTGAAATTTGGATGAAATAATATTAGGTAATAGCATAATAAAAAGTTAAATATATTATTAATTAATAAAATAGTACCTGACAAAATATTTCTACTCGAAAGTGGTGGTAATAAGTAATTGGAGTACCAACACGCTTAGATCTTAGATAACCTGCATTATCTTCCATATTAGGCACTGCGATATCATGATCTATACAAAAATCATTCACAACGTCCAGTAATTTATTCCATCCATCCTCCCTGAAGCTTTGCAATGTTTGTTTAACAGTTGCAATTAAATGAACTGCATTAACAATATTTTGATCATTTCTTTGTAAGGCTTGAGATAAATCATTTGTCATTCCTAAAAGTTTTCTCATCAAGAAAGCAATGAAAATAAATTCATAACTTCCCATTTTATCAAGCAAGCCCACAACTGCCCCTCGATTTCTCAGATCAGAACCATCCTCAAAAATATTCTCAAGAACCTCTTTCACAGGAGACCACATTGAGAGAAGACGCCCATCGCGTGTCACCAAGTCGAGCTAAATTTGTTTCTTGATTCAAGCCTCTTCCAGTTTGAATATCACCACTTTCTAGACGCTGAACTACTTCATCATGTTGTTTTTGACCGAGAGCATCCCTCCTTTTACATGAAACTCCAACAATGTTTGCAATCATTGCAACATAATCAAAAAAATGACTTACAAATCTATTGCTCCTTGCTGTTGCAACAAGTACTAATTGGAGCTGATGAGCGAAACAATGAATGTACCTTGCCGAAGGATTTTCATTTACAATGAGAGTTTTTAACCCGTTGAATTCACCTCGCATATTGGAAGCTCCATCATAACCCTGACCTCTAACTCTGCTTATTGATAACCCATGTTTTGCCAAGAAATCATCAAGTGCACTTTTCAAAGACAAAGCAAATGTATCACTCACGTGTACTACTCCAATTAATCGCTCAACCACTTGTCCCAATTTGTTAACATATCTCAATACCACAGCCATTTGCTCATTTACTAAATTATCACGAGCCTCATCAATTAATAAGGAGTAGAAGTCATCTCCAATATCATTAACAATGGCTTGTGTCGTCTCCAAAGCACAAGCACTAACTATTTGCTTCTGGATTAATGGAGAAGTGAGTTGATTATTACCAGGAGCATTTGAGTTAACTGCATTCCCAACATCAACACTGCGTTCGCTGTACCAACTAAGAAGTGAAAGAAAATTACCCCGATTTGTTGAATTCACTGACTCATCATGCCCGCGAAAAGCCAACCCTTGAACTAGAAGAAAACGAATGCAATCAACAATAGCGGTCAAATGAGTGCGGTAAGTAATCTCAAGCTCATGACTATGAGAAGATAAGACATGAGACACGCTTTGTCTCTGGTTTTTAAAACCAACATATTGCATTCTAGCATAATTGTGTGGACTATTTGGACCCCCAACATGTTCATTAAACCTCTCCATTGCTTTTTTCCAATTGCGAAATCCAACATCTGTGAAGACATTATCCCCATGCTTGGAGCCTCTATTTGATCTAAAAAGATAACACCAAAAACAAAATGCCGCATCTTTACTAATACTATATTCCAACCACTCATATTTAGAGAACCAGTGATCTCTAAAGCTTCTCATAATTTTTGAAAAATTGGTTTGTGGAAAATTATGCCCAATTGGTTGACAAGGTCCTTTAATCACATATTGTCTCCTAACATCATTTCTAATCCCAACATCAAACTCATCAATGGGTTTACGCAATGCGGGATCACTAATAATATCATCTAAATTTAACTCTTGACGTCCTTTTTTATTGCTAGTTTCTTCGCCAATTGCGTGACTACTTGATGTTGAAATTGGTTTGGGAATATTTGAAGATTCACCACATTCATTCCGCACTCTCTTTGTCTTGATTAAAAATTTATCCATTTCTGTTATAATATATAATCAGTATATATTAAATCAAATTTCTAAGGAAATCTCAAATTGCAATAATAAAATCAAATAAAATCAAAATTAAATAATCAATAAATAAAATATATATAATTTTTAATAAATTTTATCCTATTATATATTTCTAAAACAAATCTCAAATTACATTAATTAAATAAAATAAAACCAAAATTTAATAATCAATAAATAACTATATATCATTTTTAATTATTTTTATTCTATTATATATTTCTAATAAAATCTCAAATTACAATATTAAAATCAAAACAAACCAAAATTAAATAATCAATAAATAAAATATATATAATTTTTAATAAATTTTATCCTATTATTTATTTCTAAAACAAATCTCAAATTACATTAATTAAATAAAATAAAACCAAAATTAAATAATCAATAAATAAACTATATATCATTTTTAATTATTTTTATTCTATTATATATTTCTAATAAAATCTCAAATTACAATATTAAAATCAAAATAAACCAAAATTAAATAATCAATAAATAAAATATATATAATTTTTAATAAATTTTATCCTATTATATATTTATAAAACAAATCTCAAATTACATTAATTAAATCAAATAAAACAAAAATTAAATAATCAATAAATAAACTATATATCATTTTTAATTATTTTTATTCTATTATATATTCCTAATAAAATCTCAAATTAAAATATTAAAATCAAAACAAACCAAAATTAAATAATCAACAATTAAATAAAACAAAATAATCAAATTACAATAATAAATTTTAATTAATATAATCCTATTAAATATTTCTAAAAAAATTAATCCTATTATTAAATATTACAATAATAAACAAAATAATCAAATTACAATAATAAATTTTATTTAATCTAATCCTATTAAATATTTCTAAAAAAACTCTCAAATTACATAAATTAAATCAAATTAAAAATTAACAATTATTAAATAAATTATATATAATTTTTACTTAATCTAATTAATAAATAAAATTAAAAATATACAAAAATAAACATCAATCTAATTAAATAAAAAAAATCACAAATCACATTACAACAATTAAACAACACACAAAATTAATTTTTCATTAAAAAAAATTATAAAAAAATTAGAAAAAAAAAATTAGACAAAAATAAAAAAATTAAAAAAAAATTAGACAAAATAAAAAATACCTGCTGGTGGTGCGTGGGCGGCCGGTGCGGTGGTTGGCTGTGGCGGCGGCGTTCGGCGGTGCGGCTGACTGGCCTGGCTGTGGACTGCTGCTGGGTTGCTGGGTTTGGGGACAGGGAGAGGGGGCGGGGCAGGCAGCAGAAGAATGAAGATGGAGAAGAAGGGCTGCGTTTTAATGCAGCCCTTTTTATTTTTTGAACCGGCCCAAGCGAAACGGCGTCGTTTCGCTTGGGCCGGTTTATTTTATTTTTTTTAAACCCCTGGCGAAACGGCGCCGTTTTGCCAGGGGTTTATTTATAAAAAAAATAGTCCCTGGCGAAACGACGCCGTTTCGCCAGGGACTATTTTATAAAAAAAAAGAAAATGAAATTGCAGCGAGGGGTTCGTCTACCCCTTGCTGCAATCTCGTCTGAAACTCAGCGGGGGCTGAGTTTCAGCGCTTGCAGCCGGCAACAAGTATCCTCCACGTCTGGAGGCCGGCGAGGGGGGGTCGTGTGACCCCCCACGACCCCATGGTCGTTCCGCCGCTGATAATGGCAGTAGAGCTTCAATATGCAACTATAACAAACCATTCTTCTAGAATATACGAAAGCTTCCTTCAGTTTCTTGCCTTATTTTTCCTTTTCTATAGAAAAAGTGAGATCTTTCAATTCGAGTCTTCTTAAATTACTTGATATTATTTTTAGTTACGCATAGCTATATATTAAATGGGGAGATGGTTTTATAATACTCTTATATACAATTAATTATTTATGTTTCATAACTATCATATTGTGGTATACATTAGAAAATTTTACTAATTTGGAAAAGAAAAAGAAAAAGGAAAAAAAAAGGAAGAGAAATGGAAAAACAAATTTAAACTTCAAAATGTTTTTGAGGAAATTACGCGGTTTGCCTAATTTTAAGTTAAATGTTCAATCTACTGACGCGTTCTTTTCCTTTCCATTTCTAATTTTTAGCTTTTTCTTTTTTTACTTCTTTTCAACTTTTTCAAATATATATTTTATGTTTTCTTTTAACATTTTTCATAATTTCCTTTCCCTTAGTATTTTTTTTCTTTTCCTTCTTTGTTTTTCTTTTAAAGATTATTATTTTTTATTTATTTTATATTTTCTTGCTTTCTTTCATTTTTGTAATTGATTCTTTTGTTTGGTTATTAAACTTTCTTTTTTTTTTCATTATTGTTATAGTTTTTCTTGTTGGATCGTCATTTTACAATTTGGCAATATTTTGAATTATTGTGAAATTAGTTGCAAAATTCTTTTATTCATAACATATATACAATGTATTCATAATATATTCACAATATATACAATATATTTTTGCTATTATTAACAATATTACATATATTCTCACTTGACATTCAATATATGAATAATATTTACACAATATATAAACTATAATTAATAATAATATAAAAAATAATATATATATATATATGCAAAACATATTTACAATATATGCATATCATATTTACAATATATATATATATATATTATGTTAATGTTAATAGTGGTGCATATGTTTTCACTTGAAATTTAACATATAAACTATATTTACACTATACATACGATATATTTAAGAAAGATATAAAAGTAATATATATGTTTGTCTATGTTGTACGTTTTTAAATTTTTATTTTCAAAATTAAAAATAATTTTCAGTTTTTAGTTTATATTTTTTAAAAATTTGTTTTATATTTTTTAAAAACCTGTTTAATATTTTAAAAATTATATTATAATTGTTTTACTAAATATATATATACAAATACATATTTTATTCACCTATTAAAAAGTTATATTATTTATTGTAATAATACATCATTATATTAACTAGATATTATAGATAATAATCAAAATAAAATAAAATAATTAAAAATAAAGAAACAAAAATTAAAAAAATAAATCTCTCATTTTATAATTAGATTTGCAAAAAAAATAAAAAAGAGTAAAAAAATATATGCAAAAAATAAAAAAATAATAGAGAGAAAAAAAATTTTATTGATATATATGTCTTCACAAAATAAACCAAAACGTTAAAAATTATATTTTGTAGATTTAATATTTATTCAAAGTCATTTCTTATTTAATAAAAAAATTTAAAATTCAATGATATTAATAAAAGTGTTTTTATTTTTTCTTTAAAAAAAAGCTAAAAACCAAAAATAAAAATTATCCTAAACGCATCATATATTTTTAGTTAGAACTTCACATATACATAACATATTTAATATATGCATAACATATATAATATTTATGAAAGTCCAAAAATGATGGAAGTTTTAAGCAAATAACCGCACCGTATTTTTATAATTTTATAAAATTTTCAGTATTTTTATAATTTTTTAAGGTCCATATTTTGGAAAAACCCTTTTTCTTTTTACTATAATTTTATAAAATTTTCAATGTTTTTCTTTGAGGAAAATTACACCCTCCACTATTTTTTTTATAAAATTTTTTATTTTTTATAAGAATATTTTAATCATTTTAATAAACTCATAATAAACTATTTAACTCATGAACTTATAATAAATTCATAATAAACTATATAAATATGTTATTTTGATAAATTAATCATAAATTCTTATAAAGAGAATAAGTATAAATATGACCATCAATTATTCATGATATCTCATATTGGATCCTAAATTTTTTTTTCTCATTTAAATATGTTATTTGTCAAAATTAGCTCATTTTGTACCTTAGCATACGGGAAGAACAAACAGCAGTTTAAAATTGATTTGTCTTAATGGGACTCACTAACTCAATGTTTGACTTAACATTTTTTAATAAATAAATAAATTTATAATAAAATAAGTAGATCCTTTCACTGTACACTCTCATTCTTCTTCTTGTTCTTGTTCTTCTTCTTCTATTTAAATAATGTTTTAAGAAGAGAAGAAAGAAAATGGTATATATTTTTCATATCTTGCTAAAGATGATTACAACAAATTTATACAAGAAGAAAAAAACTATCAGATAAGTAAAGAAGACTAAATCAAGATCTAATTAACTATAATTAAGGAGCCTAATTAGGTGCTAATTACATAGATATAATCCCTAAAATCAAGAACTTAAAAGAGAGAAATTTATGGAGATAATATTTAACACTCCCCTTCAAGTTGGTGCATAAATGTTGTCCATGCCCAACTTGTCAAGACACTCCGAAAAAACTTGGCTTGAAACTGCTTTAGTAAGAATATCTGCTAGTTGATCTTCAGAACGAATTTTAGGCAGTTCCAAGGTTTTCTCATCTAATTTCTCTTTAATGAAAAATCTATCCACCTCAACATGTTTTGTTCTATCATGTTGAACCGGGTTATGGGCGATCTCACGAGCAGCTTGATTATCACAATATAATTGAATTGGTCGTCGAGGTTGGCAACCTAAGTCTTCCAACACAAATTTTAACCACAAAGCTTCACAGAGTCCAAGTGCCATGCCTCTAAATTCAGCTTCGGCACTCGATCGAGCAACAACATTTTGTTTTTTACTTCTCCATGTTACAAGATTGCCACCAACAAATGTGAAGTAACCAGAAGTTGATCGCCTATCATCAATTGCTCCAGCCCAATCTGCATCTGTATAAACAATTATGTCTTGATGATTTCCATTTTTAGTGAATAAGAGTCCTTTTCCAGGAGCTGACTTCAAATACCTCAGAATGCGCATGATAGCTTTCATATGTTGTTCACCAGGATTGTGCATAAATTGACTAATAATACTTAGTGCATATGCAAGATCTGGTCTTGTGTGAGCTAGATACATTAATCTTCCTACCAGCCTTTGATATTTTCCTTTATCAACTGGAATTTGATCTGCTTCAACACGTAGCTTTAATCCTTCTTCCAATGGTGAGTTGGCTGGCTGGCATGCTGACATACCTGTTTCCTTTAACAAATCAAGTGCATATTTTCTTTGAGATAAGAAAATTCCTTTATTGGATCTAGAAACTTCTATCCCAAGAAAATATTTCAATGAACCAAGGTTCTTCATCTCAAATTCTTTAGACAAGTACTCTTGAAGTGCCTTTCTTTCTTCTATATCATTTCCTGTAACTACCATATCATCGACATAGACAATAAGAGCAGTAACCTTGTCTTGTTTTTTCTTCAAAAATAAAGTATGATCCGAATTGCTTTGATGATATCCAAATGCTTTCATGGATTTTGTAAATCTACCAAACCATGCTCTGGGTGATTGCTTTAGACCATATAATGATTTTTTTAGTCGACACACCTTTTTTCTATGATTTTCTGGTATTACACACCCTGGAGGAATCTCCATGTAAATTTCTTCTGATAGTTCTCCATGTAAAAAGGCATTTTTAACATCAAATTGTTGTAATGGCCAATCTAAGTTTACCGCCAAAGACAATAACACTCGAACAGTATTAATTTTAGCAACTGGTGCAAATGTCTCTGTGTAATCAACCCCATAAGCTTGTGTATATCCTTTTGCGACCAATCTTGCCTTGAATCGTTCAATTGTGCCATCTGCTTTATACTTCACAGTGTAAATCCACCGACATCCCACAGGTCTTTTTCCTGGAGGACAATCAACTAAGTCCCAAGTCTCATTTTTCTTTAATGAGTTCAGTTCTTCATTCATAGCCAGTTTCCATCTAAAATCAACTAAGGCTTCCTGCACATTGTTAGGAATAGATACAACAGATAATTGATTTATGAATGACTTATTTGATTCTGACAGATTATGGTTTGAAACATAATGACTCATGGGATATTTGACTTTGCTAGAAAGTTCAGGTTCATATGTTTGTTTAGGAATACCTCTTGTAAGGCGCTCGGGCAGCTGTTTCTTAGGCAATGTAGGTTCAAGTACATGAACATCCTCTTCTGTAGACGATTGGTATGGTGTATTAGCAAGGGATTCTTCAATTGGACTTTCTTCACTTGGGCTTATAGGTTGACCTTGTATATCATCCTCTAAGTCATGATTAAGATCTAAAGTTGTATCATCAATATCACCTCTCTCAACATTAACTTGCAATCCATCTTCTTCAAAGTTAATTTTACCTTGATAATTCATGTTGTAATCATAATCTAAAGTCTGAATTCCTAGTTCATTCTCCCCTTGAATTTCAGACTCAGAGGAAAAATACATTATTTCTTCATGAAATACAACGTCCATAGTAATAAACATTCGTTGAGTTGGAGGATGATAACACCTGTAACCTTTTTTTATGTATAGCATATCCAAGAAAAACACATCATAATGCTCGTGGAGTTAACTTATCACGTTGATGTTTATAAAGATGGACAAATGCTACACATCCAAAAATATGAGGAGGTAAATTAGGAATTGTTGGAGCAACAATTGAATCTGTAAGAACCTGCAATGGTGTTTGAAAGTTAATGGAGCTAGATGGAATCCGATTAATTGAGTAAGCTGCAAAGGCAAGAGCTTCTCCCCAATAAAATAATGGCATTTGAGCTTCAGTTAACACAGCACGAACAACCTCTAGTAAATGCCGATTTTTCCGTTCGGCAACTCCATTTTGCTGTGGAGTATAAGGACAAGTGGTTTGATGAATGATGCCCTCTGCTTCACAAAATTGCTTAAATTCTAAGCTTTGATACTTTCCTCCATTATCACTTCGAAGAACCTGAACTTGAGCATTATATTGAGTTTTAACCATTCTATAAAATTTCTGAAACAACATGTTTACCTCACTTTTGGATTTCATTAACCACAACCATGTCATCCTTGTACAGTCATCAATAAAAGTAACAAACCAAGATGATCCACTCAAAGTTAATGTTTTTGATGGACCCCAAACATCTGAATGAATAACCATAAAAGGATGAGGACTTTTATTTAAACTTAAAGGAAATGAAGTTCGATGACTCTTTGCAATTTTACAAGTATCACAAAGAAATTCTGAAGTTTCAAAATTCTTAAACAAACTTGGAAATAATTTCTTTAAATAACCAAATGATACATGCCCCAACCTCCGGTGCCATCGCCAAATCTCTGCCTTACTCTTTCCTTCCTCAGAAGTAACAGTTGCTAAAGTTTGTTGCAGCTGCTGAGAACAATTTGATGTTAAATCCAAATAGTACAATTTCCCTCGCCTAACACCATAACCAATCGTCTGCTTTGTTTGGATGTCCTTAAAAATACAAAAGTTAGGCCAAAAAATTACAATACAAGACAAGGCCATGGTTATTTGAGAAACAGATAATAGATTATAATTGAGTGAAGGGACAACCAAAACAGAATCAAGATTTAAAGTGTCAGTTAGAGATAAGGACCCTTCCCCAATAATTGATGCCTCACTACCATTGGCAGTAGATATGGATTTTTGTGATGAGGGTTTAAGGTGATCAACCTGCCTAGAATCAAAAGTCATATGATCTGTACATCCAGTATCAATTATCCATGTACTATTAGTAACATGTGCTGAATTGTTTAAAAACTTACCACAAGTATTTGTAGTTGCCACCATCACTGATCCTTTTTCAGTAGCATCTTCAATATTTGTTTCAGCAACAGCAGCAGTTGAAGTTTTCTTTGAATTCCTCTTTTTAGGTGCCCGGTTATGATCCCACCATTCTGGATATCCAACAAGTTCAAAGCATCGATCTTTGGTGTGTCCAGATTGATCACAATGAGTACATTTATATACAGACTTTTCTGCACCTTTCTTGGGGCGATTTCGAGTTACCATTGCTACAACTTCTGAATTTCCACTCTCATTGTTCAGAGTTGCACGACATTGCGCTTCTCGTCGAATTAATGCATAGCATTCTTCCAAATCAGGGACTGGATCCTTACGTAAAATTTCACCACGAACTTGCTCAAAATTTTCATCTAATCCAGCCAAGAATATATGTACTCTTAATCTTTCAGTGGATTTCTTATATGTTGATACATCATCGGGATCTTTCATGACAACTTTATCCCGGTGATCCAACTCTCTGAAAATTTCAACCAACTCACCATAATATTCTGAGAGAGATTTTGCATTTTGTCTAGCAGTGAATGCCTTTTGATTTAATGCAAAAACTTGCATTTCATCACTTCCATCATAGAATGCTTTTGATAAAGCATTCCATATCTCATGTGCAGTAGGTAAGCGTAGATATCGCTTCATAATTTCTGGTGCCATGGACATCAATAACCACCGCTTCACTTTTTGATTTTCAGAATACCATTTCTCATAGCCCTCTTCAGATTCTGTAGGTTGTTTAATTTTGCCACGAATATAAGAAAGCTTTTCTCTTTCAGCAATATGCATCTCCATTAGTTGGGACCAAACATCATAATTTGATTCATTAAGAATGATTCCTGCGTTGAAAACACTCTCAGTTTGAACAAATACAGGAACTGATTTAGTTCCGAATGATTCAATTTTACCATCACCCATTGGGGCAAAGATTTTAAAATTTCAGAATTAATAGGAACCTGGCTCTGATACCATGTTTTAAGAAGAGAAGAAAGAAAATGGTATATATTTTTCATATCTTGCTAAAGATGATTACAACAAATTTATACAAGAAGAAAAAAACTATCAGATAAGTAAAGAAGACTAAATCAAGATCTAATTAACTATAATTAAGGAGCCTAATTAGGTGCTAATTACATAGATATAATCCCTAAAATCAAGAACTTAAAAGAGAGAAATTTATGGAGATAATATTCAACAAATAATTTAAAGAAAAAATTGTTTCAATCTCTACCTGATTTCCGGCTATTTTCTCAACTATTAGAAATTAAAAATAAAAGAAAAAAGAATTACTCTAGCTATTTTTTCTTCTCTTGCCAATAAAACCCAAATATCCTCACCTTCTCTCTCTCTATCTCTCTCTCTCCTAGACAATGGATTCTGGAAACTGAAAGTACCTATTTTCGAATTATATGTTTGATGCTTTAATGAATGCGTATATAGATTTGGAATTTTTACCAGATGCTATTCATTATTTTAGATTGGTTAGAAAGCATAATTTTCAAATCTCATGTTATGGTTGCAAGTGTTTGCTTGATAGAATGATTAAAAAGAGTTGTGCATGGTGGCTTGGAGGTTTTGTTTTGAGATTTTGGATTTTGGATCATGTATTATGCCCATTCATGGGCCAAGTTGGGCTGAATTTAGTCCTTGCCCACAGTCTGGCCCAAAATATTTGGGGCCAAAAAAATGCCGCCCGAAATTTGACCCTAGGCCAAGTGGCCCGAGTTACTTGGGCCAACGGGCTGGGTTTGAGCGGCCCAAAAAATATATATATTTTTTAAATCATTAATATTATAATTTTTATTTAATTTTTTATATATTTTATATATTATTTTTGGATTGTTAATGCTATAAGTTTTATTATATACAAAATTATATATAAAAATCAATATAATTATTTATAAATATTAATATAATTAATTAAAAATTAATTAATTTTATTATTTTAATATCTCAAGCCTGGCTGGGTCGGCCCGAAATAATTACCATCGAATCCGAAGTCTAATCCTATTTTTGTAAACCCTGTCCAATCCTGATCGAACCGAATTGGGTCAGGTAGGGCCATCCGCGCCACTTGAACACCCCTATAATGTATATAGTTTTAATCTCTTAAGTAATAAAGTACATAAAGAGGGTAAAATTAAGGATACTCATATGATTTTCAATGAAATTACAAATGGGATCTGCTAAAGCTATTAGTTTTAATACTTTTTATTAATGGATATTGTAAATTAGGGAATTTAGAGGAAGATTCTAGATTGAATAAGGTTATGGAGGGAAAATAAGAGAATAAGATTTTCCAAAATGTTTTTACTTACAATGTTTTAATTTTTTTTAATTTTTTTATTATTATTTTCTCTTTTCATTTTATATAGTTGAACCATGTTGCTTGCTAAACGTTGAACAAATGGGTCCTATTAGGCCAAATCATCAATTTTAAAGGTTGTTTGTTCTTCGGTTAAGGAAGCTTTGAAGATGACGAAAGTTGGTAAAGTATATGAACCAGATGGGATACTTATTGAGGTTTGCAAATATTTGGAAGATACAAGAGTTGCATGGTTGATATCTTTGTTCAACAAGATCTTAAGTACAAAGAAAATACTTAATGAATTGAGACAAAATAATTTGATACCTATTTTTAAGAATAAAAGAGATATTCAGAATTGCTCAAATTATAGAGGTATAAAGCTTACGAGTCATACTATAAAATTGTGGGAGAGAGTTGTAGAACACCGTTTGCGGTTAGATACTTGTATCTCCCCAAATTAATTTGGTTTTATGCATGGTCGATTAAATATAGAAGCTATTTTTCTTATAAGAGATTTGATGAAAAAGTATAGAGAGATGAAGAATGACTTACATATGATTTTTATTGACTTGAAAAAGTCGTATGATAGAGTCCCTAGAGAAGTTTTATGGTGGTCGTAGAGCGTAAGGGAATATCTATACGATATATTCAAGTCTTGAAGGATATATGTATGAGGGAGTCATCACCAGTGTCCGCACTGTGGAAGGGGATACTAAGAATTTTCGTGTTTCTATTGGATTACACTAAAGTTCAGTTTTGAGCCCTTATCTTCTCACCTTGGTCGTGGATGAGCTAACAAGACATATACAGGATGACATCCCTAGGTGTATGATGTTTGTAGATAATATTGTATTAATAGATGAGACTCAAGCAAGGGTAAGTCAAAAGTTTGAGTTATGGAGAAGCACTTAAGTAGGACTAAGACTGAGTATATGCATTGTAGATTTAATAGCGAGAATAGAGAAACAGGCAAAATTATTTTAGACGGAATAGCAGTACCTCATAGTACTCATTTTAAATATATTGACTCTATTCTTCAAGAAGATGGGAGTTGTGAAGAAGATATAAGTCATAGGATTAAAGTTGGTTGGATAAAGTAAATGGGTGCTACAAGAGTTCTATGTGATCAAAAGATGTCAACTAAATTAAAATGAAAGTTCTACCGTACTGCAATACTGCCTGCGATGATGTATGGTAGTGAGTGTTGGACAGTAAAAGGACAACACATGAGTAAAATGCATGTTGAAAAAATGAGAATGATAAGATGGATGTGTGATCATACTAGGATGGATAGAATCCGCAATAAGTGCACTAGAGAAAAAGTGGGGGTAGCACCTATTGAGAATAAGATAAGAGAGCATAAATTTAGATGGTTTGGCCATGTGAAATGAAAACCTAAGATAAGCCGGTTAGAAAAACCAAATAAGTTAGAGTAGATATAGCTAAGAGAGGCAGATATAGGCCTAAACTGACTTGGTCAAAGGTGGTCCAAAATGATCTTATGATGTTACATTTATCAGAAGAGCTAACTCTAAATCATACCGAGTGAAAAAAAATCTATATTACTGACCCTAATTGACTTGGGATTAAGATTTTGTTGAGTTGAGCTGAGTTTGTTCTTCCGTTAGGCTTGGAACTAAAATGTGCTAATTTTGACAAATAAAGGATTTAAATGAGATAAAAAAAAAGTTTAGGGTCTAATATGATATATCACGAATAGTTGAGGTTTATATTTGTAACTTTTTCTTTCTTATAAATCTGAACATATTTTTAAAATATGGTAAATTTAAAAAAAAAATTGTATTTTGTCAAAACTCCATTTCTTTAGAGATCAAAGCCACACATGGGCTTATGGCCCAATTTAACAACAGCCAGAGTCGCACTCACATTCACATACTCTGATTCATGAAGTTTTGCAGACGATAACTTACATATGCAAAAAGATGTTAATTGGTGGACTATAAATTAACAGTTATAACTACCTTTCTCACATCCCAGATTAGTAGTTTTATAAACCTAAATATTCTCAAGACCATAGCTATTAATCCCTTTTGAATCCCCAATTGTTGTTAATTGGAACATAACAAACAACTTAACAATCCCAAAAGGGCCAAAACTGACCAATCTGAAATCCTCAAACATCCCGAAAAAGATTAAAAAAAAAATTCAAAATATGTGCTGCATTTTCTTGACACAACCAAATCTCAATAACCCATTTCCCCATTTCAGATTGCAAACCATTTATGAAGAAAATGGCAGAGTTAAGTTCTGGATCTATAGTGAAATTTCTTCAAGAAATGAATGTTGGTGAGAACCAATTGCAATATAATAATGATTCTAAACCTGTTTTATTACAAATTAGAAGCATAATTCCTGTATTAAGAGAAGGTGAATTTTGGCCAAATCAAGGATTTTTTTTTAAGAGTTTCTGATTTATCTCATGCTCTATATGTTTCTTTGCCTCAAGAACAAGATGAAATGGTTCTGCGTGACAAATTGCATATTGGGCTATTTTTATTTGTGGAAAAATTGGAGGCTGCATATCCTGTTCCATTGATTAAAGGCATTCGGCCTCTTCCTGGCAGGCATCCATGCCTTGGAACTCCTAAAGATCTTATTCCTATGCGCAACGTAGAAAAATTTCTTGGCGTCACTATACTGGGTTCTATAAATGATGAAACAAAGAATCCAATAGAAAAGCCTCAACTTTAAGCATTTCGAAAACGAATTCAAACGAGGAGATGGGATTGGGGAGCAAGAATAGTGGATTAATCAAACAAAGTACTAATTATATTATCAAAGAGAAACAAACGGAAAAACCTTTATATTTTAGTGCTAATAATTCAGGAATAAGCTCAAATGATGCATGTTCAGATGAAAGAATAACTAGGAAAGGAGGATTAAGCTTGATAAAAGAAGAAACTAATTATATGAAGAAGGATAAACAAATATGCGAAAAGTCTCAATCTTCAAGTGTCTCGAGCGATAGCTTGAACGAAGGGAATGGCAAGATAGAAAGCCCAATTTGGAAATTAGAAGAAAGTAATGAAAATAAGATAAAGAAGAATAAGCTAAGCGAAAAGATTCGTTCAAGCAATGTTTCAAGAGGAAACTCGAATGAGAGGTTAAGTAGAAGATCTTCGATTTATAGGCCTCGAAAGAATGATGTTGAAAGTACTTATCATAGGGCTAAAAGAAGCACCGAAAATGCTGAAAGTAATTACAAGAGTCCGCGAAAACCTAGACAGAGAAATGCTAAAGATAGTGATATGGAGAGCACAATTTCTGCTGCATCAACATCACCAATGTTCAAAAGAAGAAGCTGGAGTGGGAAGGAAGCTGCAAGAATATTGGTAGATATTTCAGACAGCCCAGTAGTTGTTAGCACGAGGCAAAATCAGATGGCAATCCTAGTGTTCCTGTGAGTGCTTCTATACATTCTTTTCATCCTTGTAATGTAAATTTATATAAAATTTTGACAAGCTTCATTAATTAGTGGAAAGAAAAGTCAGTAGGCTTAATTATAACTTTTAAATTTTCATAAACTCTAATATGATTGACGCGGATGGCCAAATCCTTCCAAAGAACTCTCTTATTTTTATTTCTCATGCGTCAGTATATTTAACCGTAAAGAATGATACATGCTCATTTTCTTTATCTAGATCAAATACGTACCTATCCATTAATCTCTTTCAAATTTGTGTCCTAAACCCACACCCCCCAAACCCGAAACATATCATTGTCTTCCTTTTTAAAGAGGTTGGTCCTCGACCTAGCGCCTGATAGTGGGAACAAATCCGACAACTAAGCTCTAATACCAAATAATACTATTGGGCCAAGTCCTTCCAAGAGATCACTCATCTTGATACTTCTTCTAGGCCAGCAAACTTAATCAGAAAGAGTGCTAACCATTTCTATCAAAAGTTTAAACTGAGTAGAAGTGCATCAATTTCCTTTATCATGCTCAGCTGTAGCCTATTGTTTTTTTTCAACTTTGTTTGCCATTTGGCCGAATCCAATCGATACCCTCTAAATCCAAGACATATCAAAGATCATTAGATATTTTTTGATTAATTTGTATTTTTAACTCCAAATTTTAGTATGTTGGTATAAAATATTTTATTATACTAATTTTTCAGATGGTGTGTAATCAAATAAATAAGTTCAAACGCCTCATCAACAAATCAAGCTTAGTTTTACTTGAAATTGGATTAACAATAGCATTGTAAAAATTTAAGGGGAAAAAAAAAGGGAGAGATCATTAGCAGAACATAAGATTTCTTGTTATTTAAATCAGACATATTCAAGACGTAATTATTGCACTGTACATTATTCTAAAATTTAGAATTTTGTTTTTAGAAAAGATAATATTATTCTAATGGTCACTAAAATAATATTCTTGGCACTTGATTTTTCTAGTCTTTATTCTGTTCAACATTAAACTTATATATCATCATACACTTTCTTCATCTACAGATTTCTCCAGCTCATTCATCTAGGAATGATAGCCCTGATGACAACTCAAGCTTTATAACAAAAAGAACTGTGACTAGCAGAACTACAAAACTATCAAAATTTCCCAGCAAGAGTAGCATACTTTTCTTAGGTGAAACAATTCATGAGGATTCAACGCATGAAATAGTGAATCTCAGTTCACCAAATGACACAATATCAATGTCAGCAGATATTAGTATATCATGGGATTTCCTTCCTTCATCCATGGTCAAACATGGCCAGGTACTTCAATTAATTTACTACACTCTCGCCTTTACAGTACTTTCTCTAACTCACTCTTGGGTCTTAAAGATTTGGTATATATACATAAATATATGCTCTACAGGAGGTGCTAAGGCAAAGAGAGATTGCTTTACTTGCTGCTTTGGAGGCTTTACTTGAGGCTTCCGCTTCTGAAAGATTGCTTAACTGTCTTAGGTATGCAACATTTTTTATTTTATGCAAATTCAAGAAAGCCATGAGTCAGGTGAGAGTACGACAAGTGAAATTTGCCATCTCTAAATAGTGGTTGTTACTTGCTAACTTTTAAGTAATCATTTCTTCTCAATTTTTTTCAGCATGTACACTGAATTATTTCATCAGCCAAGGAGTTTGATCACCAGTATCCATCAGTGGACAAAATTTTCAGTCTTCAAGATGATATATCTCAAACAAATCTAATTTTTCAATCAGTCTTCATGCACACCACTAATACCAGTTATCAAAGTTCTTCCACTAGAGAAGACATAAAACTTGCACTGGATAGAAAGCAAAATGCAACTACAAGGATCAAAGCAGCTTTGGAGTGTGATCTTAACCCTATTAATTCTGATCATATCAAAATCAATACTCAAAAAACACGAATTAAAACAAACTATAGCAATATACCAAAAAGTACATTAATTGTGAGGAAACAGAGAAACAAAAGTGAATTACTAGCTGAGATTGTGCCTATGATGGAAAACCAACAAAATTGGGTGAAAGGAAGTGGTTTGTTTATAACAGAAGAACTAGTAAATTCATTGAATTGTGTGTAGAAAATGGTTTTTGAGTTATATTGAGGATTATCTGGAATCGGTTAGTATCAAAACTAGTAACACACAATCTGTAGATTGCCAGCAAGTAGCTGAAATGATGTACCAAATAAAGAAAGTGAGTGATTGGTTGGATATTGGATTTAAAAATAAATCAACAGTGGAAGATTCTGAATTAGAGGCTTGTGTAAGAGTGAGGAATAAAATATATGGGATCCTTTTGAAGCACGTTGAGAGAACTGCCTTCAGTTCAATAGTTGAATCTTGAAAACTTGGCAGCAAGAATTGATTGGATTACAAAAGAGTTGTTTTTCTAACTCAATTCTGATATCTTCTTATGAACAACTATATCATATGGTGTTAAGGATTGTGGTCAATTGCCAATCGTGTATATATAACGAATGTAATTAAAAGCTGAACCCAAGGAAGCATTTTCTGAATGATTGGAACTTGAAATGAAATGCTGTATCCATGTTTTTTGAATTCTTTCAATAAAGTTCATACGTTTAATTTATCCCTTTCTCACATATTTTTATCTTATAATATTCTATCAAGTCGTTGATATAGATGTACAGAATCTTATTTTCACACTATAAAAAACTCTCGCATGTTTAAATTTACTTAAGATATTTATGGAATATACTAGTTCCCATAGATGTGCAGCAGGTTTTGTTTTCGCTAGAATTGCAGGAGTGGCTGTTGTTTAACCTCCTTAACAGATTTACAAGGGGAAGTGGATTGGGTGGTACTTATTGGGAAAATCGGGTAATTTTCCCTCAAGCTACAACTAATGAATTGCACTGATTCAGTAATTTCCAGGAAAGACTACTGAACAGTCTCCTTAGATAAAATTATCATTCCAAATAAATTCTCAGGAAAGGCTGGAGGGGTCACAAATGGTCCCTCTTAAAACTCAGTCTCCTAGACAGAACTTACTTGCACAGTATATTATCACAACTTAAACCCGTGTATACATGAATAGTACCGTACACGTAAATAGTAAAATACACCCAAATTAATAATACAATACACTACAAATAAACCCGACAAATAAATATTGAATATTATACTAATACAGAAAAGAAACAAAATAAATGCGGAATAAATAAAAGAGACAGGGAAAGAACACACCCGAAAATTTAATAACGGAGTTCGGCTAAATATGCCTACGTCTCCAAGCACCACTTGAGGCAGCCTGCTCTTATTAATTTGGAAAGATAAGACCAAATTTACAATATATAAATTTTCGAAAATGTATACTAATTTTTTGGGATACAAATAATTAGGAATGGATGAGTTATTTATAAGGCAATTAACTCACCCCTAATTCTAAAACTTTCGATGTGGGATTGCAATAAATTAAGCCACAGCCACCAACTTTGACACCAAAGCCATCAAATTTGACAAATCTCCACCTTGGCATAATTTCTAATCCCACCAAATGCAAACATTCTTCATCTTCCCAATCAAACAAAACAGTCTTTGTAGTGCTTCCAATTTGCGCCTTCAGCCGCCAACTCAAATGTGCAGGATATTGACCAAGTCTAAACAATGTTTAAACTTGGCTTTTGCCACCACCTTGGTCATCATATCTGCAGGATTCTCCGTAGTCCGAATCTTCTGGAGAAGTATCTCATCTACACAAAGTGATAGCGAACATCAATGTGCTTCGTTCTTGCATGAAAAACTTGGTTTTTTGCTAAGTGAATAGCACTCTGACTGTCACAATACACCTCAAGGTGTTTCTGACCAACTCCCAAGTCTCTTAGCAATCCTTGAAGCCAAATAGCCTCTTTTACAGCCTCTGTAATTGCCATATACTTTGCCTCTATTGTAGACAAAGCCACTGTTGACTGCAAAGTAGACTTCCAACTAACTGGCGCCTTAGCTAAAGTGAATAAGTAGCCAGTTATAGATCGTCGCTTATCCAAGTCACCTGCATAGTCAGAATCACAATATCCAACTACGCATTGACCAAGTGATTCATCCCGCTCAAACACTAAGCCAACATCTACAGTACCTTGAATATACTGTAGAATCCATTTCACAGCTTGCCAATGAACTTTGCCAGGATCATGCATATATCTACTCACAACACCAACTGCCTGTGAAATATCGGGTCTCGTACACATCATTGTATACATCAAGCTTCCAACTGCATTAGCATACGGGACTTTCGCCATGTATTCTCGTTCTTCATCTGTCTTTGGAGATAACTGGCTGCTAAGCTTCAAATGAGGAGCAAGCGGAGTACTTACAGGTTTTGTATCTTCATTCATATCAAAACGTTGTAATACCTTCTTCAAATACTGCTTCTGTGTCAGCCAAAACTTGCCTCTCTGTCTATCCCTGCTTATCTCCATGTCGAGAATCTTCTTGGCTTCTCCCAAATCCTTCATCTCAAACTCTTCACTCAACTGAGCCTTCATTTTATCAATTTCAATTTGGCTCTTGGATGTTATTAACATATCATCAACATACAAGAGTAGATAGATGTAGGACCCATCTTGAAGCCTGCGTAAATACACACAGTGATCGTATTTGCTTCTTGTGTACTTCCGACCCATCATAAACTTGTCAAATCGTTTGTACCATTGCCTCGGTGATTGCTTCAATCCGTACAATGATTTGTTCAGTTTACAAACCCAATTTTCTTTACCAGCAACTTTGAATCCATCTGGTTGAGACATATAGATTTTCTCCTTCAAGTCACCGTGTAGAAACGCGGTCTTCACATCAAGTTGAGCTAGCTCCAAATTCAACTGTGCTACCAAGGCCAACAAAATTCTAATTGAGGAATGTTTAACAACTGGAGAAAATACCTCATTATAATCAACTCCCTCCTTCTGAGCATAGCCTTTAGCTACCAATCTTGCCTTGTAGCAAACATCATTCTTGATAGGAAATCCTTCTTTCTTTGCAAATACCCATTTGCATCCAATTGCTTTCTTACCTTTTGGTAACTGTGTCAACTTCCACGTCTTGTTCTTCTCAAGAGATTGCATCTCTTCTTTCATTGCATCTTTCCATCTACCATTTTCTGAACTTCGAATGGCTTCAGGAAAGGTGGATGGAACTTCATCAACAACTGGAAGTGCATAGGCCACCATGTCAACAAAACGAGCAGGTTTCTAAATTTCTCGTCTTGTCCTTCTAACATCAATTGACTCTGACTGCTGTTGAGATTCTTGGGTAGGAATCTCTTCCTCATCTGACTCTGCTTCTGCCATAGGAGAGTCACTCATAGTACTTTTTGCTGGGCTCACCATTATCTGTTCAAACTCCACCTGCTTCGGCGTACACTCCACCTGCTGCAGAGTACCATCAGTTCCTTCTTGAGTTACCTTATGCAACATGGCAGATTCATCAAAGGTAACATCCCTGCTGATGATGGTCTTCTTTGCCTCTAGACACCAAAGACGATATCCCTTAACTCCAGCATTGAAGCCCATAAAGAGAGCCTTCTTTACTCGTGGATCCAACTTTGATTCATTTATATGATAATATGCAGTAGAACCAAAAACATGCAAAGAATCATAATCTGTTGCAGGTTTCCCAGACCATACCTCTAAAGGAGTCTTGCAATCTATTGCAGATGACGGCAAGCGATTGACAAGATGTTGAGCATATGTCACAGCCTCAACCCAAAACTTTCTGCCTAACCCAGCATTAGACAGCATGCAACGAACTTTCTCCACCAATGTCTTGTTCATACGCTCCGACACCCCATTTTGTTGTGGTGTTTTTCTGATTGTAAAGTGCCGAACTATGCCAAATTCTTGGCGTGCCGAACTATGCCAAATTCTTGGCATGCCTCCAAGAATGGATCACTCTTGTATTCTCCACCATTGTCTGTTTGGAGAACTTTAATCTTTCTACCAGTCTGGTTCTCAACCTGAGCTTTCCATTTAAGAAAAACTCCAAGCACTTCACCTTTCTTCTTCATAGTAAACACCCATACTCTTCTGGAAAAATCATCAATAAAAGTAACAAAGTAATGCCTACCTCCAAGAGATGGAGTCTTGGCAGGTCCCCACACATCTGAGTACACATAATCCAAAATATCCTTGGTATCATGAATGGCAGTGCCAAATTACACAATGCTCACAAAATTCTAATTTGCAAGTCTTCGTACCTTTCAACAATCCTTGCTTGGCAAGAATTTGCAAGGATTTTTCACCAGCATATCCCAAACGCATATGCCACAGCTTTGTTGCCTCTGAATCCTTCTTGCTACTAGACGTTGCAGTCGCTACTGTCCCAACCACTGTACTACCTTGGTAGTAATACAGATTATTCTTCCTCATGCCTTACAACATCACAAGTGCTCCCGAAGTTGCTTTAAGAATTCCATCTCGCATCATCACAACTAAGCCTTTTGACTCTAAGGCCCCCAAAGAGATGAGATTCTTCTTCAAATTCGGAACATACCGTACATCTTTCAGAATTCTTGTGGATCCATCATGATTCCGCAGCTTGATTGAACCTATCCCAGCTGTTTTACATAGATTGTCATTTCCCATGTAAACAACTCTACCATCACATTCTTCAAAATCAAAGAACCACTCCCGGATGGGAGACATATGGTAGGTGCAACCGGAATCCAAAATCCACTCGTCTAGATGGGATATTGAAGGTGATACCACCAAAGAGACATCTGACTCTGCATCACTTTTGCATTCTGCAACATTTGCATCTTGCTGAGCCTTCCCTTTATTCTTCAACTTTGGACAGTCTTTCTTCCAGTGCCCTTTCTCATGACAGAAAGCACGCTCATCTTTGGCAACTCTGCTTTTTGACTTTGATCTTCCTCTTCTTCCCTTCGACTGGCTCTGCTAACGACCTCTCGCCACTAATGCTTCATCTGCTGTAGCTACTTTGTTTCTCCTTTTATCTTGTTTTCTCAATTCATGACTATACAAGGCAGAACATACAGCATCTAAAGATACATTCTCCTTCCCATGAAGTAAAGTAGTTTCTAAGTGTTCAAATTCATCTGGAAGGGATGACAATAACATCAAAGCCAAATCTTCATCTTCAAATTTTACATCTAAGTTTAACAGGTCTGCTACTAATTGTTGAAACAAAATGATGTGTTCGTTCATAGTAGTACCTAGTTGGTAATCAAACTGGAACAGCCTCTTCTTCATAAGGAGCTTATTTTGACCACTCTTTTTCAAAAAAATTTCCTCCAACGCCTTCCACAATTTATGTGCAGAAGTCTCGTTCTTGAATGCATACTTCTGCTCTCTGGACAAGCACGATCGAATTGTTCTGCATGCCAACCAATTTATGATACTCCAATCCTTATCTTCTACGTATTCTGGTTTCTTTTCTTCAATGGCGATGTCAAGGCCCTGTTGGAAAAGGGAGTCCATGACCTCGCCTTGCCACATGCCGAACTGACCAGTACCGTCAAATATCTCTACCGCCAACTTCAAACTTGACATTGGAATCCTTGGCCATGTGGACGAGGAAGCTGATGTCCCTTGTGCCATATCTGATGTAGCACTATTAGTTGGTGGATCTACTGATGTCATTACAGACTCAAATGATAGTATTCAATATAAACAATATTACAAACAGACCTAGGACGAACCTTCGGCTCTGATACCACTTGATGAGAAAATCGAATAATTTTTCCTCAAGCTACAACTATTGAATTGCACTGATTCGGTAATTTCCAGGAAAGACTACTGAACAGTCTCCTTAGACAAAATTACCATTCCAAATAAATTCCCAGGAAAGGCTGGAGGGGTCACAAATGGTCCCTCTTAAAACACAGTCTCCTAGACAGAACTTACTTGCACAGTATATTATCACAACCTAAACCCATGTATATATGAATAGTACCATACACGTGAATAGTAAAATACATCCAAATGAATAGTACAATACACTACAAATAAATTCGACAAATAAATATTGAATACTATACTAATACAAAAAAGAAACAAAATAAATGCGGAATAAATAAAAGAGACAAGAAAAGAACACACCCGAAAATTTGATTACGGAGTTCGGCTAAATATGCCTACGTCTCCGAGCACCACTTGAGGCAGCCTGCTCTTATTAATTTGGAAAGATAAGACCAAATTTACAATATACAAATTTTCGAAAATGTATACTAATTTTTTGGGATACAAATAATTAGGAAGGGATGAGTTATTTATAAGGCAATTAACTCACCCCTAATTCTAAAACTTTCGATGTGGGATTGCAATAAATTAAGCCACAGCCACCAACTTTGACACCAAAACCATCAAATTTGACAGTACTGTTTGGAGTTACTACTTGGTGTTTATTTAAATGGAGAAATGAGGAGATTTTAATGGGAATAGGGGGCGATGATGGAGTAGAATTGACGTAATCAAAAAACAAAGCTGATGAGATATCAAAAACATGGTCCTTCTATAGGGATCTTAAGCAGGACCATAAAGGACGAGAAGTGGTGTCTATAGCTTGCAACCTCCCGCAGAAGATTAATATAAAATTAACACTGATGGCTTCTTCATAAAAGCCACAAATCATATTTATGCTGGAGGAGTTATCGGAGACTGCTATGGACAATGGAAGGCTGGTTTTGTCATAAATATTGGACACTGCTCAATAACAGAGCGGAACTGTGGGGAATTCACCCAGGATTGCTACTGGCCTGGGACATGCGAATTAAGAAGATCTACTTAGAAACTGATAGTGCATTACTTATGATCTTAAAATGAAGGAAAACACCTAGCTAGCACTGGTTTCAGATAATCAATGGGTAGTGGCAAAACTAGAACAAGAAACAAAATAAAAGGGGAGAAATTTTTCAAGTAAAAAAAATATAGGTGAATTGAAAATAAAATTCAACATTTAATATTATAATAAAATTTAAATTTTTGTAATAAATTTCTAAAAAATTTATCTATCAAAATTTTATATTATTTGTTAGCAGGGCTTTGGACTCTCCCTCAGCCATATATATAAAATTATATATATATACACACACATTCATTTATATATATATATGAATTTTATATCTATATATGAATTTATATATAAAAATTTAAATGAATTATGTATATAATTTAAATGAATTATGTATATATGAATTATATATACAATATATATAAATGAATTTTATTTTAATTTATAAAATTTTCGCCAAAATTTATATATATATAAGTAATCGACTGTTTAGTGTGACATGTAGAAAAAGATATTTTTTAAAAATTTAGAAATGAGATCATTATGCAATATTTTCAAAATATGTAAAGTCATATAATATAATTATTATTTCTTAGTCGCAGTTAATCTAATAGCATAAATAAATTATTAAATTACTGTAATATTAAATATTTAATTTTATAGTAAACTCGTCTACAATTTTGTTCTATAAAAATTTAGTCCTCCTTAGGTAAAATTCCTAGTTTTGCCAGATACTCATAATATGTTCTCCAAAAATTAGGAGGTGGTATTCAACTATAACTTTGGAGAGGCTAATTTTATGGCCAATTCTTTGGCCAAACTAGCTCCATCATTTCCCTTTGGTGTTCATCGTCTACTACATTTTCAGAAAAAAAAAAATGAAAAGAAGATAAAAGTGGGACAGCAAAGTATCCCACATTAGGCAATTAAAAGAAAAATTGGAAGGCTTCATAATAGTGGGTGGCAGCCAACCAAAGCATTTTGAAGACAGGTCGGCCACAACACAAGTGCATTGAGCACTGCAATTTGGCCCATGAACTTTTGGCCATTTTGAAGATCAAATCCAGTGCTCCTTATCAGACTTAGACCATTCCCACACACATGCTTCCACAAAATTCGACATTGTAGTAGAGCCCATACAGCCTCACGACACGACGCAACGATCTAAGATCCAAAAAGCTCATTGAAGGAGAAAGCAAAATGGAGAGCTACCTGTTAAGATTTGGAAGCCTACGGTCCAAGAGTTGGAGCCCAAAGAAGTAGTCCATTGAGGAAGATCTAAGGGCCAAAAAAAATCAAGACCTGAAAGCCCAAAAGAAAAAAAAAGCTCAATGAGGAAGATTTAGGCAATAATCTATGGCTTGTGAAGTTTCACTTGAAAGAGTATAAACTCATGCAAAAATAAATGAAGATTCGAAGCATCTGAGACTCAAGGAATACAAATCCATGATGATAATTGAAGGTAAATCACAATTAATTCATGTCAGTTGGACAAGAGAGAGAGAGAGTTGAAAAAAAATGAAAGAGAAAAATGGAAAGCAAAGTATCCCACATTAGGCAATTAGAAAAAATTGGAAGGCCTTGTACTAGTGGGTGGCTGCCAATTAAAATGCCTTAGGGCATTCTGGAGATGGGTCAACCGCACCACTCAAGCCCATCAAGCCATACAATTTGGCCCATGAACTTTCAGCCCATTTTGAAGATCAAATTTGGCACTCCTCATCAAACTTGGATCAGGACCACACACATGCTTCCGCAAAACTCAACATGCATCCACCTCAAGCTACCTAATATTGCCCCTTGCATGATTTACATGGTGTCACATGCTCCCACCAAGTTATTGTTTAGACACATAAGCTATTTCCATTGTACCAAAAAAAATTGAACAAAAGAAAATTTTCTTTGTTGTTTCCTTTGCAAATGCTTGGTAAGCATATCCTCACACGGTGTTATTCTTTACACTGATTGTGATACAAAGCAATTATTGCACTGATTTTATATATGAAGTAATTATATGTATGATAACTTACTATAAAACCAGAACTAAGTGAAATGGAAGACTGAAAATTATCATTGAAAGGAATGAAAGTAGAAATTTATATATATTATGTTTTTTGAGTTGTTGGAGAAAATTATAGGAAATGTAAAACTTTTTTATTATAAAACTAACAGCTCATACATTCAAAGAAGAGAAATTACACCATTTACTACATTTTAACTTTCAATTTCATTTTTATTGTTGTTAATTTCTTTTTTCAATTTTAATCTTTTGTTTTTTCATTTTCACGTTTTTTTTCTATTTTAAATTTTCAAAAATATGGTATTTTTAATTTTTTTTTTTTTTAGTCTTGGCTCCGTGTTTGTGTGGAATTTACTCTAGTGCTTAAGCGTCGGAACTTCTCTAAGACACTCTAGACTTCTCTTTTAGCATATTTTTGCAATGCAAACAATATATTTGTAGGCTTTATAAATATATATTATACTTTCCATATTTTTTTAATAAATATATTTATGTTAAAAAATTTAATATTACATTTTATATTATTATAATTAAATAAAATATTTATTATAATAATATTTAAATTTATTTTACTTTTGTATTATATATCAAAATTTAAAATTTGTTGCATTTTTCAATGTTCATAGCTTGAGAATATTATGATGTTTGCTGAGTTTATAGCCCAATATGGAAAATTAAGTTGTTTTTGTGATATAATATTTTGTTGTGAGCCTTAGTGATATACAAAAATGTTTGTTTTCTTTTAGTTTAGCGATATTCCAAATTAACTACGGTTATTATTTTGTAATTTAACACATATATATACCTATATATGTTACAGTTATAACTAAACATGTAACAATTATATAATATTATAATAGTGTATTTTAACATATGTGTATTTATATGTAACATATTATAGTTATATAATATTATAATAGTGTATTTCAACACATATGTGTACTTATATGTAACATATAAGTACATATAACTAAATATATAATAAATATATATTGTTAAATGTTTGATTACATGTTATATATGTTACTTATAAGTAGGAATATATGTTTAATTGCAAAAGAATATAATTTATAACTATTATATGTTCAGTTATATGTAGGTACATATTACATATAACTAGATACATATATTGAATTTGAAAATAATAAACAATATATAATTGTTATATGTTTAATTATATATGGATATATGTCATATATAACTAAATATATGTGTTGAATTTGAAAAAAAAATAGTATATAACTGTTATATATTTAATTATATGTAAGTATATATTATATATAACTAAATATATGTATTGAATTTGAAAATAATAACAATATATGTAGCCATCAGTGTTTTCTGACATATTCAATGATCGATTAGCACTGCGTTCACGATCCACCAAAGAGGATTCTCGCTTAGTGTCATTTTATTTTTGGGTTGTGCCCATCAATGGTGGAACTTGAATCCTTTACCCCAGTTTTGTTTTAACCGGAGAGGCTCGTAAAGCAAGACCATAAGGCCAATCTGACACATGTATCTCTTCTGGCTTATCCTCGCAGTCATCTCCCACATGTCCTAGTATTCCACACCAGTAACAAAAGTTGGGTAGTTGTTCATAACGGAAGTAGCACCAAATCCTCTCTCCTTTGCTATTGATAACCATCGATCCCCGACATAAAGGTCTTATGACATAAGATCTACTCTGACCCTCACATATTTTCCCCACGAATTGATAGAACTCTCATCAATAGCTATAACTCTTCCAGCCTTACTAGTTATTTTCTCAACGGAACTCTTATTTCTGCTATTTAACGGAACATCACAAAGTCTTAACCAAAAATAGCAATGGTCAAGGATTACCTAAGATGGTTGTTCTGTACCAGATAGTTCCTTCAAGATGACTAGTTGTCTGTCGAAATGCCATGGGCTATCTCTCATCACTCTTTGTTTATCTTGGCTAGAGTTGAACTCACAAACAAAAAGATTATATCCAATCTCCTCCAACTGAAAACCCTTCTTTACCTTCCAAGAGGAGATAAAAGCATTACTCGTGGCTCTTAAAATGAAGGGTTTTTCCAAAAGCAATTTCCCAACCAGACATCTTTCATGCTTCCTTGCATCAGCCCCATCTCTCACTTCCTCCAAATCTACTGCAACACCTTCAATCTCTGTTAATGAGAACTTTCTCTATAATGATTCTAATTCTTGAGTCATTTTTAAGTCAGATCTAAGCACTGGATCGAAGCCCACAAAAGAGCAGTAACGGCACCAAGGCAGAAACAACTATAAATGAGCGGAATAATCCCAATCCTAGACCCTAGAAACTAGAAAGAGGGAGGAGAAGAAAAATGCCATAGAGGGCATGGTAGATTTAAAGGCCACCTCTTGGTCCCAACACGCTAGTGTCCATTCTTGTACAGATGATTCAAAGACTGGATGGGAGGGGCGAAAATGTACAGCAGGGAATGGAGGGAGGAGCAGAAGGTACCCAAGACATGGATGGATTACAGGATAGTGCATCAGAACTATGACAGTCTCACATGATCGCACCTCAACTAGAACCTTCTTTGGGTTTTAATGTGCGTCCAAAGCGATCAATTTTTGACTATATCATGAGTGGTAAGAAGGTGGCGGGGAGTTGAAGCCGACAACTAAATACAAGACGAGGTAGTACAAATGCAAGAGACAAGGGTAAGAAACTAGTTGGGTTGATTACTGGTAATGGAAGAGGGAGGAAAAGGAAGTCTATGTTGGATGTCACTAATGTGGACACTGATCTTTTGACACCCAATGTTCATCTTAAGAGAGGAAAATTGGCATAAATAATGTCTGAGCAGGCAGATATGGTGGGGCTACGGGACAGCACCCGCCGAATCCAATGAGGCGTCTCAGTTGGAACCTCCAAGGCTTGGGTAATCCTTGGACGGTTCGGAATCTTAAATTCCTTATACAGAAATATTACCCGGATATTATCTTTCTTATGGAAACAAGGTTATATAGTTCTGAGGTTAGTGGAATAAAAAGATTTTTATTAAGCTTTCATTATTTTGTTGTTAATTCTATAGGAAGAAGGGGCGGTTTGCTCTTACTATGGAAAAAGGATATAAAAGTTACCATAAAAGCTTTTTCATCACACTTTGTTGATTTTAAAGTTGAGAGTGGTATTGCGACAAGATGGAGAGGTTCGAGTATTTATGGATGCCAGAAGGTGAGGCTAAGAAGAATACATGGCTCCTGTTGAATCAGCTCTCTCTAGCATCCACTTTACCTTGGGTATGCTTTGGTGATTTTAACGAGACCTTATGGTCAACAGAAAAGAAAGGTGGTTGAGACAAGAGCCAGATAGCTATGGAAAGGTTCCGAGAAGTGGTGGATAAATGTGGATTTCATGATATAGGCTACAGTGGCTACTCCTTTACATGGAATAATGGGCAGGAAGGGCAAGCAAACATCCAAGAAAGGCTCGATCGCTTTCTCAACACTAGTGATTGGCTTTCCCTTTTTCCATTTGCCTCTATATACCATTTAGTTTGGATTGCTTCTGATCATTCTCCACTCTTGTTAGTAACGGAAGGACAAGTTAAGATGTCTAAAAGGGCGTCAAAGGTATTCAGATTCGAGGAAATGTGGACTCAAAATGACAATTGCAAGAATGTCATACAAGAAGCTTGGCATGGTAGTGAAGTAAACAATCACACTCCAATTATGACAAGGATGAAAAACTGTGTCGAAGCTCTCCAATCCTGGAGTCGTAATCAGTTTGGTAATGTTGTTAATCTGTTAAGACAAAAGGTTAAAGAGTTGGATGGTTTGCAGAAACATGGGGATGATGAAACTATTGAGGGCAATCGAGTTAAGCTGAAAAGAGAAATTGAGGAGCTGATGAAACTAGAAGAAATAATGTGGAGGCAGAGATCTAAAGCAATTTGGATAAAAGAAGGAGACTGTAACACAAAATTCTTCCATTCCAAAGCTACGGCCAGAAGAAACAGAAATTCTATCAAGGGATTACAAGATGATAACGGGGAATGGCACGAGGATGAGAATGGTATTAGGAATGTTGTTATGAATTATTTTTCTGCACTTTTTGCAAGCACAAACCCAAAGGAGTTCCAACAATCTGTTGAAGCAATTAACAGTGGTCTTACTCAAAGCATGGTTAGTAATCTGAAAGCTCCATTTACAACGGAGGAGGTTTGTGGAGCCCTCAAATCAATGCATCCTTCCAAGGCTCCAGGTCCTGACGGTATGTTTGTTTGTTTCTTTCTGAAATTTTAGGGATATAATTGGGGAAGATGTTGTTTCCTTTGTGCTCGAAGCTTTGAATTCTAACTCATTACTCCCAAACCTTAATCATACCTGTGTTACTCTCATACCTAAAACTCCATCTCCTAGAATGGTGCAGGACTTAAGACCTATCAGCCTATGTAATGTTCTTTACAAAATTATATCCAAAGTGCTAGCCAACCGTCTTAAAGTAACGCTCTCAAGTCTTATTCATAACACTCAAAGTGCTTTTGTTCTTAACCGTCTTATTACTAACAATGCTATAGTTGCCTGCTTTTCCATTCCATGAGACATAGAATGAAGAGGAAAAAGGGTGTTTTCGCTTTTAAACTTGATATGAGCAAAGCTTATGATAGGTTTGAGAGGTCTTACCTTATTCACATCATGCAGAAAATGGGTTTTCCGGGTGATTTCATAAAACTTGTTTGACAACTGTCTCCTTCTCATTCCTAATCAATGGGAAACCTAAAGGTTTTTTAAAACTGAGTCGAGGTCTCCGACAAGGGGATCCCATTTCGCCCTACTTATTTTTGTTGTGTGCAGAAGGTTTCTCCGTAATGATAAGAAAGGCAATTTTGTTGAACCAAATACATAGAGTGAAGGTTTGTCATAGAGGACCACAAGTGTCGCACCTTTTCTTCGCTGATGATAGTATCTTCTTTGCAAGGGCTACCACCCAAGAATGCTAATAACTTAAGGAGATATCATTGACATACGAGAAGGAATCAGGACAGAAAATCAACTTTGCTAAATCTGAAGTCTCTTTTAGCAGGAATGTTCCCTCCTTTATTCAAGATCAAATAAGCACTATAATGGAAGTGGATAAAGTAGCTCATCACTCGAAATACTTAGGCCTGCCGGCTATGATTGGCATGTCGAAGTCCCAGATTTTCTCCTTTATAAAAGACAGAATTGGAAAAAAATTGAAAGGATGGAAAGAAAAATTATTGTCCACATCCGGAAAAAGAAGCCTTGATTAAATCGGTGGTTTAAGCAATTCCAACTTATGTCCTTGGCGTCTTTGCTCTACTTGTCACTTTATGTCAACAAATACAAAATATGGTTAGTCGGTTCTAGTGGGGCAGTGTCTCAGATGCAAAGAAAATACACCGGCTGAGTTAGACTAAACTTTGCAAATCTAAGGCGAGTGGGGGTATGGGTTTTAGGGATATTCAATCAAAACTTTGAATGATTTTACACCATCTTTGTTGAGTGATTTTCAGGATGGCTTTTGTAATGTAGAAAAAACAATACTACCATCACATGCTCAGTGGCGTCCACCAAATGAGGGAGTTTACAAGTTGAACATTGATGCTTCTATTTGTCCAAATTTATGTAAAACTGGTTTGGGAGCTGTTGTACGTGATGACAAAGGGAAAGTGTTACTGACTGCTACTACACGTCTTGATGGAACCATGCCTGTAGAACTGGCGGAAGCAAAGGCTATGCTATTTGGTTTAGCTTCGGCAAAAAATGGCAGGTTTATCGAACTTCAGGCTGACACTGATTGTCAGTTGCTAGCAACAACGTTAAGAGTAGCTGAACAAAACTTTTCTCCCTTGGGTTTGCTAATTACAGACATCACTTCTATTAGTTTTGCTTTTCAATCTATATGTTTTAATTTCAGTCGTAGAGAGTGCAATAGAGTTGCCCATTTGCTAGCACAATGGGCATTATCACTACAGGATACTGTTATTTGTTTGGAGAATGTTCCTGTTTGTGCTACTGATGTTGTAAACCTTGATGCAGCAGGTTGTGTTGCTGCTTAATGATATTTAATCCTTTTTCCTAAAAAAATAATATATGTAGGCATATGGTATATATAACTAGATATATTTATTAAATTTTAAAAAGACAACAATATAACTATTATATATTTAGTTATATATGTGTATATAGTACATATAACTAGATATATGAAAAAATATAATAATATATGTGGGTATATGTTATATATAACTAGATATATGTGTTAATTTTGAAAATAATAGTAATATATGACTATTTTATATGATCAGTTATATGTGGGTATATATTATATATAACTAAATATACCGAAAAGAATAATAGTATATGTTATATATAAATTAGATATATATGTTGAATTTGAAAAGAATAATAGTAACTAATTTATATGTTTAGTCATACATGGGTATATATTATATATAACTAGATATACCAAAAAAAATGATAGTATATATAAGTGTATATTACATATAACTTAATATATTTGTAGATTTTGAAAAAATAACATTATATAATTATTTTATATGTTTAGTTATATACGTATATATGTTATATATAAGTATATAATTACATATAACTAAATATATAATAGTTATAAAATTAAAATTGAAATTTGAAATTTATAAAAAATTAATATATTTTATATGTTGAAAAAGCAATTTAAAATACTGATTATATTTATCCCTATTTAATTTTTTATTATTTTTTGAGTTAATTATAAAATTATCTTAAAATGTAAAAATTTTTTAAAAATTACTCAACTTTTTGAGAAGTGTCAAATTTAAATTTCAAATTAAAATTATATATATTTAAAAAACTAAGAGTCTATGTTTTAATAATTGTCTCTTGTAATCGTGGTCTCTTCTAAAGCATACTACAACCATCGGTAGTCCCTTCTGAAGCATACTACAATCATTATCAGTGGTCCCTTCCAAAGCATACTACAACCATCATCTGTGATCCCTTCCAAAGCATACTACAACCATGTATGTATTGTCCATATTTTTGTAAAGTAATCGTATCCCTTTCGTATTTTTATAATTTGTTTTAAAGTACTGTCTTTTTGAAAGTGGTTTATTTTAGTTAGTTTTGTAATTATCCCAAGAAAAAAAAAAAGCAATGGTGGATTTAGTGTTGAAATTATGTGGGCTTCCATGGACATTCAATAGCTTAAGATTGCTTTACGTGTTGAAAGTATTGGACTCGTGACATTTGAGCTTCTTTACATGGGCTCTTTCTTAATAAATAATTTAAGTCAGTGGATTAGGCAATTCCATCATATTGTATGAATGTTTTTTTATTCCAACTTCATTGTGTGTTGAACTACAAAAAATGATGATTTTTTTTGTGAGGCAATAAATAAGATGATATTAAGAATATTCATTGGCTTTCGTGGGAAAGGATATGTAAGAGCAAAGATGAAGGTGGTATGGGCTTTTGTGATCTCCATTATTTTAATATGGCTATGCTTGGTAAGCAATGCAGTTAATTGCCCAACCTAATACTTTATTGTATAAGATTTACAAAGCTAAATATTTCCTTATGGGGGATTTCCTAAATGCCGGGATTGGTTCTAATCCTAACTATACTTAGAGAAGTGTTTGTTCATGCTAGGATGGTTTTAAAACAATGAGTTAAATGGAGAGTGGGGAATGGGGAGAAGATTAGAGTTATGAGTGATCCTTAGGTCCCTAAGGAAATTTCATTTTTCATTGAGGAGGTAGAAGGATTTGTAGATAATGATATGAGGGTGAGGGAGCTTATAAATGATGAGGGCAGCGAGTGGAACTTTGATAAATTAATGAATTTATTTAGGAAAAGGGAGATCAATGCTATTAGTAGCATACTTTTGAGTTTTAGAAATAAGGATGATACCCTTATTTGGCACTTAATTTGAGAGAAGAGGCGTGTATACGGTTAAGTTGAGTTATTACTTTTATTACAACAATATTAGGGATCATAGTAGGGGTGCTAATGGGTTTTTTTGGAAGAGGAAGTGGAATATTCAGGTCCCTCTACAAATAAAAACAAAAATTTTGAGAGCTCTAAGGGAGATTTTACCTATTGGGAGAGACTTTTGAGGAAGGGGATTGAGGTGGATGGACTTTGCAAATTTTATGGGTGTATTGAGAATCTTGATAATGCATTGGTGCGGTGTCCTAAGGCAGTAGGGGTTTGGGAGGTGTGAGGGTGTAGAAGGGCAAATACCATGCTAACATTTAAGGATTTTCTTTTGCAGTGTCTGAATACTTTGGTACGAGACAAACATGAGGAGATGTGCATGGTAGCTTGGAAAATTTAGTCAATTGTAACGAGTTTCTTTGGAGGAATTTAAATTGCGCAGCCACAATCCCGTTGAATGGAGTTCTTAGACTACTAAGGGACTAGAAATTAGCAAGAGTTGGCTCTAGAAATTGCAACCCCTCATCATGCTTTTCACGTACCATCTCATGCAAATCCCATGCATACCATACCAGTGGTTGTGTTATGTTGATGGTGCCCTTTTTGAGAAAGCGAACTTGTGTGGCTTTAGGATCTGGATTGAGGAAGCGAAATGTGTTTCCTTGTATGTTATCTCATGTTATAGCTGCAGCCAAGATTTCCTCAAGATAGCCGAAGTTCTAGCATCAAGAGCAGCCCTTCAATGGATAGGGAATAACTTACAGTCTCAAGGGTGTATCCTTTCGGATTGTCAGGAATTAGCTTTTGCTATTTACTCTCATGATGTTGATTTTTCTGAGTTTGGTATTAATGTTGAGGATTGTAAGGATATTTTAAACCGAAGATCTAATATTTCAGTTGGGTGGATTAGGAAAACAAGCCAATATGGAAGCTCGTAGGCTTGCTAAAGCTTCTCATATGTTTGCTAGTCTCTCTAGACGGGATTCCATCCCTTGTCATGTTTCTCATGATTGATTTTTAATGAAATTTTTACTTTTAATAAAAAAAAAAGATTTTTTTTTAAATTAGGCCTTTATCGGCTCAATGACCTTAACAAATACTGGTTGAGGACTCAAGTTTCTTGAGAATTTTCATAATATTTTTTTGTTTAACTTGCATATGTTTTCTAAAAATATTTAAACAATATATAAATTATTACTGATATTATTTTTTATTAAGACAAATACTAAAAAAATGAGTAATTATATATAAGTTTAATTTTTTGAACGGTCATTAAATATGTAATAAAAAAAAATTCTATTTTGAAGAGAGGGACTTGACAGGTATACATTAAATATCTAGATTTGAGTTGATGATTTTGCTTATCTATTTTTTGAGGGAAATTGGATGAGTAATATTAGTGAAAGGGAAGATGAAGATGTATGTACATTTATTATATGTGCAGATGAATTAATTAGGATCAACCATTTATTTATCAAGATATGGCTTCAGTTGTTCTGTGGAGATAAATTGATATTTATTGCTCATTTTTCTTTGCAAATTGTTTTCATTTCCACCCTCATCATGATAGACGGGGTGAAATAAAAACTTCAAGAGAAGAGGTCAAAATCTTTCTTAAAAATTCAAACTTTCTCTGATTGAATTTTCCTGTCTTTATCTCAATGTTTATTATACTTTTCATAAATTCACTATTTAGCAATTATATTTATTAATCTATTAAAAATTAAATCAATTAAAAAATATTAATATATAAGTATATAAACTCCTAAATTTATGAGATGATATATAAAAATAAAATAAAAAAAATATTAAATCAAGAATATAATTTCTTTAAAAATATTTAAATAAAAATTATCACATGATATTAAAAATCAAAATCAAAAGTAAAAAAGAATAAATTAAAAAATTATATTTAAAAAGATAACTATTTTAATATTGTATTCTTTCTTATTTTTTTTTATTAATTTTGATAAAAGAGAAATATATTTACTTGGGAAATAAATACTTGTTGAGAGTTAGTTTCTTTGACTTTTTATATAAAGTAAAGAATAGGAACAATTTAGAATTTTAAAAAGGAATAAATAAATAATTCTAAAAATTTTAATATATATATATTAAATAAAAAATTTCAATAAATATATATAATACTTTTTTTCAAAAAAAGAAAGGAGGCAAGGCAATTGCCCCATTCTCTATCACGTGGCTTTTCCACTGCCCACGATATAGCAATGATATGTATGGTACACATACAAACACTTTAATTAGATAATTTTTTTTTGTTGCAAAATTATATTTACATGAAATTAGACTCATGAACTATTAATGTTCGTTATATAATATTTAATATATAAGGAACTCTCAATAATTATTAGATTAGGATATAAAAGAAAAAGATTATTGTAAAACATTAAGTAATATGATATCCTAAATTGTACATTTTTATTGCAACTGTTTTGTGTATAATTTTCGAGCAATAATGGTAAAATTTTCATTCCAGCGGCTAAAAATGAATTTAGCTCTCATTCGGGAAAGTGTTAAGAATTAACTTTTAAAATTTGTGTTCAATGTTAAAATGAAGTAGTGTTCGATAAAGTTAATGTTTAAAATAGCATTTCAAAATTAAGCAATCAACATTTTAAAAACATAATTGAAATGCTGTAAATTAATTTTTTTTTAAGATTTAATTTTAATATTTATTTATTTATTTAATAATATGAATTTTTGAATTTTAACATTCTTATTATTTAATATGAAGATGGAATGGATTCCATAATTTCACTTTTTCAAGTGTATAAACTCAGTGAAAATTAATTTAACACACAAGACCAAATTGAGTCACAAAACGAAATTTAAGGAGCTTATTAGATTTAAAAATGTTTAATGTGCTCTTATTGAGCTTTTGCTTTACATTTTTTTTGAGACAAAAAAAAGGTTGAAAGAAAAAAGGGAAGAAAAAGAAAAGAGGGTGAAGGAGAAAATGTCATTCCCATTATTTGATTGGAAAGCAAGGAAAAGAAAAAGTTAAGAAAAATTATTGAAATAATATATATGAATGATAAAATGTCTTATATATATATATAATATATATAAGATTGAAATAATAGATTTTATTATAATTCAAATTAGGGATTTTTTTCTAGTACCCAAATCCGATTCCAATAACTATTAGTATAATATTGTTATTATAAAATGGAAATTAATAAACGGAAGGAAAACTAATAGGGATAAAAAGAAAATAGAATAAAAGTGGTTGTTTTGTGGATTAGAATCATAATAATGATTGTTGTAGGTATGGACGAAGCCATGTTTAGAAAAGGGGAAAAAAAATTACCTATATATATTATTTATTAAAACTTTTATAAAGTCTCTTATTTGTCTCCCTTTAAAATTTTAAATTATCTCCTGTCCATTATAAGTTATGCAAGACTCTTTGAATCACTTCTTCCCCATTATAACATGTTTTTCTTCAAAAAAAAACTTGACAAAAATAATGCACCGAATTATCTTATTTGTGGACAGCTGTCCATAACCTTCCCCCTTCGGTTTTAAAATGTAACAAAAAACTTAGAAAAGAAAAAAATTGTATAGAGAATTTTTTTTTGGAGAGAGAAAAATTTATTTGTGTGAGATAATTTTTGTGAGTGACAAAATAGTAAGTTTATTTTAGATGTTTATGAAACACTTATTACTATTTTAGATTTATCTCAATTATGAGTATTGTACATCTAGAATATTTTTTAAAAAAATCTCTCTTGTAATCCTACTATTTATTAGTAAAAGAAATTATTCGAAACTTATTCCGTAGACATAGCTAAAATAATAGGATAAACCACGTTAAATATTAATGTCTCTTTTTTCGCTGATTATTTTTATGTTCTCATTTTTATTTATTTATTATCAATTTGTCTCGGACCCACTAATCCCGTTGCACCATAATTTTATTTTTGGAATTTATATTAAAATTTATTTTTCAACAGCTGATATCATAGTTTGGTTAGCTATTGTCTGTATAATTTAAAATAAAAGAGTAAAATAGTATGTTTAAATTGATTTCTTTAAATTATTCTATTTGGAAGCCTAGAAAGGAAGATCTTTTGATCTGCAAAGATCTTAATGATCTTACGAAAGGTGAAAGGGGTAAAAAAGTAATTAAATTCGACAAGAATTGAGAGAAAATGAATAGAAAGGCTGTGGGTATAATTAGGTAATGCTTAGATAATAGTGTCTATCATCATGTGGCTCGGTAGAATAATGTCGAGATTTTGTAAAAGAAACTTGTCAACTTGTATGAAAGAAAATCTCCACAAAACAAGACTTTTCTTATTAGAAAACTTGTCAATATGATATTCGAATATGGGAGTAGTATGGTTGAACACTTGAGTGATGTTAAAGGTATTGTAAATCACCTAAACAATTTAAAAGTTGTGTTGTTTGATGAATTGCAACTTGTTTACTGCTTGGTACTTTGCCGGACAATTGGAAGACTTTGGTGATTGCCTTGAGTAATTCAGTTCCTGAAGAAAAACTATCTATGGATACAATTTGTGAAAGTATGTCAAATGAAGAAACCATAAGAAAATATTAAGGCTCTTCTACCCACTCAGAAGCACTGATTATATAAAGGATAATAGAAGTAGAACTAGACAGTCTCAAAATATAGACAAATAATCAGACAACCGTGACAAGTCAAGGGATAGATCTAAGTCAAGAAAAGGTATCACTTGCTATCATTGTAGCAAGCCAAGACATGTGAAAAGATTTTGCAAGCAATTAAGAAAGAAGCAAGAAGAAAATGAAGAAGACAAAGATATAGCTTCAATTGCACTTGATGGTGATGTTGTCATTTCCACTAGGGACAATTGTCTACATCTTAATGGCCATAAAATATCTTAGGTTGTTGATTTTGGAGCTTCATATCACGTGTCTACTAAATGTGAATTTTTTACCTTATATACCAATGGTGATTATGGCTATGTCAGAATGGTGAATGAAGCTTTCAGCCAATGATGTTAGCATGGGTAAATTATACTTGAAGATCAATACTGGGTGTAAGTTGTGGCTCAATAATGTCAGGTATGTTCCTAAGAGGTGCTCAATCTTATTTCCTCTAGCACTCTTATTGATGAAGGTTGTATTAATTTATTTGGTACAAAGAACTGCAAAATTACCAAAGGTAATTTTGTATTGGCTAAAGGAAGCAAACAAGACATTTTATACTTCGTGAAAGCCAAAATATGCAAAAGAGAGAATACAATGGCAAATACTTCATCAGATTTATGGCATAAAAGGTTTGGTCACCTAAGTGAGAAAGGAATTGGTATTCTAACTAGGAAAAAATTTCTACCCTTGACAGGTATACATTTAGAATCCTGCGCTGATTGTTTGGTCAGAAAACAACATAAAGTTTCATTTCAGAGATCATACTCTTCAAGAAGATTTAATGTTCTAGATCTAGTTCACACTGATGTTTACTTTATGAGTGATAAAATACTTGGTGGTGCTTCGCATTTTGTGACCTTTATTAATAATCACTCTAGAAAAATATGGGCTTTTGCTCTGAAGTTGAAAGACCGAGTGCTAAACGTGTTCAAAAATTTTCTTGCCAGTTTTGAAAGAGAAATGGGAAGGCAACTGAAATGTGTTCGTACCAATAATGGTAGAGAATATAAAGGTCCATTTAAGACACATTGCAAGAAGCATGGCATTCATTTGGAGAAAATAATTCCAAAAACACTTCAACAGAATGAAGTTTTTGAGATAATGAATAGAACTATTATGAAGAGGATCCAGTGTATGCTCTCTCATGTTAAACTCCTAAAGCCTTTTTGGGGTGAAGTAATGAGAACTGCAGTCAACATGATTAACTTTTATCCTTCAGTTCCTCTTGGTGAAGATATTCTAGAAAGAGTATGGAGAGGGAAAGAGGTTTCATATAATCATTTGTGAGTTTTTAGATGCAGAGCATTTGTTCACATTCCAAAAGATGAGAGATCCAAGCTTGATTCTAAGGCTAAAGAATGCATCTTTGTGGGCTATACCCATGAAAAGTTTAGTTACAGGCTTTGGAATCATGTTAATAAGAAAGTCATCAGAAGCCAGAGGTGATTTTTTTTAAGATAAAACCATTGAAGATCTTGAGAAGCCTAAACCAGTTAAACAAAAGGTTTCAGACCTCACATCAGAATCATCTAGTTTTAAGCAAAGTAATGCAGATAAACAAGATGTTAACAATGATAATGAGCACATTCTTGATAATGATAAAACTAATGAGGTCGTTGATGAGCATAATAATCAGCCTCCTTCTATATCACCAATTGAAATTCAATTAAGAATATTCATTAGAAATAGAGTGGCCTCCCAAAAATACTCTCTTCATAAGTATTTGATGCTCACTGATGGGGGAGAATCTAAAAGCTATAAAGAGGTTATGGCATGCAATCAGAAAAATAAGTGGTTGAATACTATGCAAGATGAAATGAACTCTTTGCATGGGAACCACACTTATGAGCTGGTAAAACTACCTAAAGAAAAGAGAGTATTGAAGAATAAATGAGTTTTCAGAGTGAAGATTGAAAACAAAACTTCACAGCCAAGGTACAAGGGTAGGTTGGTTATGAAAGGTTTTGGTCAAAAGAAAGGAATTGACTTTAAAAAAAATTTCTCACCTGTGGTCAAAATGTCTTCCATTAGAGTTACTCTTGGCTTAGCTACTGGTTTAAATTTAGATATAGAATAAATTGATGTGAAGATAACTTTCCTCCATGGTGACTTAGAGGAGAAAATTTATATAGAGCAACTAGAAGAGTTTAAAGTTAAAGGCAAGGAGAATCTTATATATAGGTTGAAGAAAAGCTTTTATAGACTTAAGCAAGCACCAAGGCAGTGGTATAAGAAATTTGAGTCCTTCATGACAGATCATGGGTATGAAAAGACAACTGTCAATCATTGTGTGTTTGTTATAATGGTGACGTCATCATCCTATTACTTTATGTGGATGATATGCTGATTGATGGTCATAATACTAAGAAGATAAGTTTTTTGAAGAAAGAGCTTAGTAAGTCCTTTGCAATGAAGGATTTGATATATGCCAAGCAAATTCTTAAAATAAAAATTACTTGAGATAGGAGGAAAAGGAAATTGTGGCTATCTTAAGAGAAATACATTGAGAAAGCTTTTGACAAGTTCAACATGAGCAAGACAAAACTAATTTGCTCTCCACTTGCATGTCATTTCAAGTTAAGTTCCAAACAATATCCTTTAAGTGAGAATGACAAAGAAGAAATGAAGAAAGTGCATTATGCTTTTGATGTTGGTAACTTGATGTATGTTATGGTTTGCACAAGGCCGGATATTGCTCATGTTGTTGGAGTAGTAAGCATATTCCTTTCTAATCCTGAAAAGGAGCATTAGCTAGCTGTGAAATGGATACTATAGGGGAGAAATTTCTTGGCAATTAAAGTTACAAAAATGCATTGCTTTATCCATCACTAAGGCTGAATATAATGCAATTACTGAAACAAGCAGAGAGCTACTATGAATGAAAAAGTTTATGCAAGAGTTGAGCTTCGAGCAAGAGAAGTATATGTTGTTTTACAACAGCCAGAGCGCCATTCATCTCAATAAGAGCTATACTTTTCACTCACAATCAAAGCATATTGATGTGAGATATCACTAGATTCAAGACACACTAGAGATAAAGTAGTTTTAGCTTGAAAAGATTAATATGAATAATAATGGCTCTAATATGATGACTCAAGCTCTGCCCACGGAGAAACTAGTTGCTTGTAGAGAGATTATCGGTATTGAAGTCCTATCCACTTGAGTGTGAGGGAGAGATTTATTGAAGAGTCTCACTCAACTGGTGGGAACCACCATTGTTAATTTAAAAAATAAAAAAAAGAAAAGTCAATTTTATGGGACCCATCAGCAGCAAATGTTGAAGAAGTTTATGCATCGAATTTTTTTTTAAAATGTACCGAATTATTTTATTTGTAATAAGTTGTCAACATGGAGGCCTTCCCCCTTCAGTTTTAAAATGTAACAAAAAGAATTAGAAAAGAAAAAATTTTATTTATGTGAGATAATTTTTGTGAATGACAAAATAGTGAGGTTTTTATTTTGGATGTTTGGAAAACACTTACTTCTATTTTGGGTTTATCTCAATTTTGAGTATTGTGCTTCTAGAATATTTTTTTTAAAAATGTCTATCTTGTAATTCTACTATTTATTAGTGAAAGAAATTATTTGAAATTTGTTCTGTGGATATAGCCCAAATAAAAGGGTGAACTACGTTAAATATTGGTGTCTCTCTTTTTACTGATTATTTTTATTTTCTCATTTCTATTTATTTATTATCAATTTACTTCGGACCCACTAATCCCATTACACTTCAATTTTATTTTTGGGATTTATTTTTAAATTTATTTCCCAACATTAAGATATTATGTTTATAATTTAATACTTTTTTCTCTTTATTTTATTTTTTGATATATCATTGGATAAATTTTGGAGACTATACACACACACATATATATGCAATAATATTTTCTTTGATTAATTTAATTATTATTTTGGTAAATAAATATGGTTATTAATACATTAATAAATTCGTGAAGTGATAACTGTATAAAAATTACAACGAGCATTGAGATAAAAAAAATATAGAGGGATAATTACGGACGGACCCAAAACTTCAAGAGAAAATTTGCCTCCCTTTTCTTGAAGCATTGGCTTTGTCCCTAGCTATAGGTGAAATTTATTCACTACATATATGGATAATCATTCACTTTGAATTGTGTCCTAGTTCAACATGTTTGGACTAATTCAATGATTTGAATCAAGACTCAAGAAATTCAAGCTCAATTTGTAATTAGGTTCCAATCCCGATTCACCCATCCATGAAATAGAGTTCAGAATTGTTAGTTTAGGAGAAATATATTGTAACAGCCTTATATTCTATATACATAAAATATAAGACTGTTAAATAAGTTAAACCTGTAGGAAGACTCTTTTAAAACCTCAATATAAAATCCAATCTTACTCAAAATTTAAATATTATCTGAAATTAAATAAAGCAAATAAATAACATTAATTAAATTGCAGCTTCGAATTAAATCACATAAAAACTTTTATGATGGATTTGCCAAAGTTCTATTTTTAAAATCATTATAGGTTGAAATTCCTATAAGAAAATACACTTCTAATGCTCAAAAGCCACAAATTCCACAACTACTCTAATTTAATCAACTCATGGCAACACAATATCAACTAAAATAGCAATAGACAAAATAATATTTAATATTTATATAAACATAGTATTTATAATAATCTCGATGGTTTATAGTATATAAAGAAGTTATAATTACAAAACCAAAATTCATAGGATACAAAAATTATACATGATATGTAGTACCAATTTGGAATGGTCTTGTGGTAAAAAACTTTAAACTTTTGAACCACCCTCAATTCTAAGAATTCTCAGACCTATCAAGACGTCTTTTATATATGGCTTTGTCACCTAATCAATGAAATTAATCATGCTAAGTTATACAATTTAGTGGTACTTTAAAATTAAATAAAAAACAACAATTTTAATATTCAAGCATTTTTTTATTAAAATGAAAATCTCAAATTATAATAAAATAAACATAAATCTCTCACATTAAATGAAATAATCATAAATTTAAAAGAATTCCATAAATTTCAACTATGCTTTAAACAAATATATATTAACATTTCCAATCGTAATATACTCAAATTACGCCCCCACACTGATGTTCAAGGTTCAATAATATTAAACTGGCCCATTGCCACTTGTAGGTCTCAACACTAGAGACAGATACCAAAGAATTTCACTCGAAAGTATAAATCTCATATCACAAGTCTCATCGACGCCAAAGTATCACGGTATCATAGTATCTCGCCTAAAGAGTAAATATAATAATTATGTCATGATGTATATATCCCATAAACGTCAGCATGCTAACTCAATAGTATCAAACTCAATATTACAAGTTAAGAACATGTATAGGTCATTAAAACACAATAACATTTTCATAAATCTTTCTAAATCTATCCCAAGTCATCAGTTCTATAATTTCTTCACAATTCATCAAAACTCACATAATCAACATATAAAATTTTCATAACTCAAATAATAAATAATTCAATGTTAAAATTTTAAATTTAACATTCATAAAAATAAATAAAACTAAAAATCAAATGACTTTTTAAATATTTTAATCCATCTTATATACTACAAGTTCCATAAAGTAATAATTTTATTTTTAAATAACCAAATCAAATCTCATTTCAAATTTATATTTGAATTCATAAAATTCAATATGAATTTCATAAATATAAACAAATAACAACTTTAAAAAAATACAAAAACAAGTTTATGTCAAAATATAACAAACTCTAATTAAATATTTTTCAAAGTACAAACATCAATTAGCCCTAAAATCAACTCAATTTCACTTCCCAAGACTCAATTCAAAGAAACCAATTGACGTGAATATGGTTATGGAATCCATGGGATGAGGGGATGGAACTCAAAGCTTGAAAAATCCTTGTGGATCAATTACAAGACAAAGAATCAAGAAGATGAAGGAAGCCTTACAAGCTTATGTGCAAAGATTAATGGATGCAACCATAGAATCATATGGACCAAGTAAAGGCAAAGAGAGGTTGACTAATTTGTTGGTGACCATGGATGATGAAGGCTAGTTGGGATTACTTGTTATTTAGCCCAACTAGATATTTAATTACATTATTTAATTATTAGTTTATTCGTAAGACCTTATGTTATTTGGATGACATTTAATAATTAGGTATTATTTGCATGCTCATTATTATTATTTGGGCCTTGTTATTTTAAGCACAAGGTATTAGTCTATTGTTAGGTTATTTTTTTAGTAGAATTAGTAGGATGAGGATTGAGGTATTCTTGTGCCCAAATACCCTTTTATTATTGTAACCTATTTAAATCATCTTGTATCTCATTGCAAGAGGTTAGAAGTTATTTGAATAAAATTCTAGATCCTTAAGAGATCATCTTCTCTTGCTCTTGATTTACTTGTGAGTGGTTCACTTAAACAAGATTAATCACTTTGAAGTAGATGATTCCAAGGTTCTCTTTCATAGGTTGAAATTGGATCGCAGACTTGGCAAGAATATCTGATTTGGCTTTCCAAGGAGTTGCTTTCAAGCATAAAGGTGAGAGATTCTCTAGTCCATATACTAGGGGTTCGCGTCACCAATTCTCCACTATTTTGAACCAAATTGACCAAAATATATTCCTAAATCAACAAGGATTCAATTCTTCAATTTAATATATATTCATGCTTAAAAATCTTCAATTAACCTTTAATTATACTTATCCTAACTAAACCCTATCATAAACCCTTAGCTCAAAAGTTTTATAAATCCTAACTTTTAATTGAAAATCAATTCAATTGGTTAATCATAAATTCAAAATATAAATATCATATTATCTTTACTACCCAAATTATTTCTCATATACATTATCTTCCTAAATATAATTAAATTTTCTATCTTTAACTTTCAAACTTATTTAAACTAAAATTTATAAAATTAAGCTTGATAAGAGCTTATCTTACTTGAATCTTAAATATCCCTTTAGAATCTTGGACCATTTTGATTTTATGTGAGAATTTGGTAATAAATGAAGAATTATCCTTTCCTTTTTCTTTTGCAAATTTCGAAAACTTGGTGAAGAAAATAAAGACAAATTTTTTCTCTTTCCTCATTTATATATTTTCCTTATCTTTTTATGTTTTTATTTTATTATATTTTTTCTTTTAATTTCCACTACTCAATTCTCCAACTTGTCTTACACTCAATCCTTATTTAATTACTACTAACCATATCTCAAGAAAACTAATGAAGCGAAACGTGTAGAGAATTTGGCATGGTTGCCTCTTAACTCTCTAAGAAATATTCAGTAGTTAATTAGGTTCATAAACTTTATTTCTGTAAAATTAACTCTATAAATTAATTCGTTATATTTTAGTTTAAGGACCCAATTGAACTTATTATTTTTTTATATTTAATTATCCTTTTGTATTCTACTCATTTTAGTTTATTTAAAATTATGAATGTTATATATATATATATAAGAAAGCGGCAATTACTTCACACGGAAGCTTACCATTTGTTAGATGCACAAATAACACGTGGCATGCAATCATTGGCCACGATACCAATAATTACCTATGTAAGTGACCATTGTGTATGTGGCCTTTTTTTGTTCTTTTTTCAGTTTCAATTTTAATTTTAGTTTTAATTTTTTATTTTATCTCCATTAACAGCTAAAAAAGCGGTTATATTTATGGATATTTTATGAAAAAATTATAAAATTTATTAAATACCCTATTCCATTTCACTATTCTTACACTAAAAGTTCAATTATATCTCTCAATCTCCAAATTCTCCTAACTGTTAAGCTCTCTAATCTCTCTTAATCTCAATTTCATCAAGTTTTCCTTTTTTTTTTCATTCCATCGTTGAGATTTAAGCTTTCCATTTTTTCATTCCATCATCAAACTATATTTATCTTAATCTTAATTATTCATCATTTATCGTCTTCAGTTCATATTACTTTTATCTTGATTTCTATTCAAATAGCAAGTTCATGCTATGCATTCAAGAGTAGAAATCATAACAAGCAACAAATTACATAACATTACACTTCAACACAAAACCTGAGCGCATTAATATGTTGAATAAAGAAGAAGAAATGAGTTTTGTTTATCAAACAATGAATTTGAGCCAAGGTAATAAATCACGAAAATTGAGATCTAGGGGTGTTCTTAGGCCGAGAAGGATTGAGTTTTAGCCTAGCTGATAACCCACCACAAGAAAAATTTAGGCTTCAAATACCCCAATTTTTTGCCTAAGTGGCTAGAGTAAACTTTCACTCAAACCACTTGGGTTTTCAACTAATAAATTTGGTTAGATTTGTTCAAAATGAAGTTATTTTGGACAAATTAAAATTAAAACAGCAACATCTTGGACAAACCTAAAATGATGTTGCTTTGATAGTCTACCATTTAAAGAACTTTCAAGTTGAGTTTGGTTGGCCCGAGACAAATTTCATCCAAGCCAAAGCTCGACCTAAGATTTCTACTTTCTTTTTTTCACCAATCTGAAGCTTGGTCTAGTAATTCTTGCCCTACTCGACCTAAATTACTCAAGCTTGACTGGAAATCTAAAATTTTTCTTTTACATATCAGTAAATATTAAAATGTGGATGGTTCAAAGATAGCCTATTGTAACTATTGCACCATCACATTCAAATGGCAAAAAGGAAGTGGTTATGGAATGTTAAGAAGACATTTTGACAAGAAGCATCATGTTTAAGCAAATACTAATAAAAAAACTAAACACAATTGATGGGATTTTCACAAACAACATCAATCTCATCATTTGTACCTCAACAATAAGGCCTTTTGCACAATGACTAAAAGCTAGTCAAGGAGGAGTTAGTAAGATGTGTTTGTATCGATGAATTAATTTTTAGCTTTTGTAAGAACTAAGAGTTAGTAATTGGGTTCAAAAATCTTTAATCCTACTCATCAATTGTGTTTCACACACAACACTAGCACACACTTTGTGCATGCTTGTGAAAGAAAAGATTTGTACATATTGTTTTTAAATTTGTACTAATCATTATCAAACACATTCATATATATAGGGGTGTTACATGTCATTAGGTTGATAATTAATGGTGTTTACAAAAAAGATTACTTGCATTTAGTCTTTTTAATGATAGATATACAACAAGTAATGTTTATAAAATGATAAAATGTGTTTAGGATTAATACATTTACAGCCCTCTGAACTTTACAACTTTGATCATTTTTGTCCGTTGTATTATTCTATTAACCACTTTACCCCTTCAAACTTGCATATTTCATAACTATTTAACCCTTCATTTAACACTTTGAGACATAGTTCAAATGTGTGAGATACAAACATTTGACATGACTTACACTTTAGATACTATTAAACATGTGGAAGTTATTTGGTAAATAAAATCTAACTATTTTTTACATGTAATTATAATTTTACTTTTTTATACATGTGCTTTTTAGGGTTTCAATTTATTGCTCTGGGACATTATTGTATTTTCACATTTATTATAAATTCATTTCATTCTATTCAAAATAGTAATAGCATCAAAATATTTTTTTTTCTTCAAATTTCTTTTTCTTTTCTCTCGAATGCTCTCAGTCTCAAATCCTATAATTACATTTCTACAAACTTCTTTTAGAAATTGAGAACTTGCATATATTAATGAATTTAGATGATTTCTTGACACTCAAAAACCACTTGCAAATGCGATTGTTGGACAAAATGGAGGCTTTTGTTTCAGATCAAAAGTATTGGTGGAGATAGTGAAATCATGCAATCGACGATGAGATTATATAGTGAGAAGAGGGAGTTTGAGAAGATTAATTTGCTTTAAGGATTGTAGGCAATGGAGGTGGCGTTGAAGAGGTTTTGCTATAGGTATAAAGTTGTTGGTGGTGGTTATAAATTTAGACATATAAACAAGTATTCTTTTTCTTTTCTTTTTCAATTATTTATACCCAAAGCACCAAACCCAAATTTTTTGAGATTGAACCATTTAGAATTAACAAGCCAGTGATATAATCGCCTTTCAAAGATTTGAAGAGGTAAAATTAATTTTTCCATAAAAATCTTTATAGGCATATAGAGAGAGAAAAAACTTTGTAAAATCACTTGTAAATGGCCTAAAAAGAAAACAGTGAAAAAAGAAATTAATCAGTAAATAAAGTAAAAAAAATAATCAGTATCATCTTTTGCAAAGTCCCTTTAAATCTAATAAATTAGATAATTAATTTAAATTATTATTATCTCATTGCTTGTATATTTAAAAATTAAAAATTATATTAATCATCATGATTAAAAATAATAATTTTTATTTTTATTTGTGATGAATTGAACTTTAATATCTTAATATTAATGGAATGATGAATTCATGATGCAGGTGATTATAAATTTTTATGCAATAATAAATTAATATTAAAAATTGATTGTTATAAAAATGTAATTTTTTAATTATTGTTATTCATAAAAGAATCAAAAATAATTTTTGTAAAACCTCTTTCTTAACCAAATAACAGAAAGTTTGGTCATTTTCTCTGCTAAATCGTGATGTTTCAAACGTTTACGTTTTGAAAGTGTACATCACGCGTTGTGTCATGTGTATGGGTAAGGGTTAAACAAATATGAAGTGTACAAGTATGATGAGCAAAATGATTAATCGAATAGTATATAGAATAAAGTAACTAAAATTGCCAAGTTCAGAGGGCGGCGGATGTATTAAGCCTATAAAATTTTAACAACTTTTCATACTTGTATCTATATTAGTGTTTGTATTATTCATATTATTTTCAAACTCATTCATAATTTATTTGTTTTTACTATTACTAGTACTACTAGTTATTATTAATACTTGTATTCATCATTGTTTAAATAAGAACCACTAATGTTATTATAAAAAATTACTTGATAGCAATTATTCATATAAATATGTTAAATATCAATTTAATTTTAAAATATTTAATTAATAATTTATTGATTATTAAAATTTTAAATTTTAATTTATATTTTATTAATTTAATAATGTTTTAAAATATATAAATCAATATTGATTAGGTCACAAATTTAAAATTATATATAACCATTAATTATATTTATATATACTTTATTTTTAGTTAAATTAGGAAATTACTTTAATTCAATTATATATATAATATTTAACATTAAGTAATAAATCAATATGATAAATTATAATTTTTATGTTTTAGTAATAAATCAATTATTATTTTAGTGGTTCAATTAGGTGTAGTGTGATCCGGTGCCATTCTTAATTTAGATATAGCCTAATCAACAAAAACGTTTCATATTATAAAAACTAGTACAATTTAAAAAGTTAATGAAAGTTTTTTGTTTTGGTTTTTTTTTGTTTAATCATTCGGATCGGTTTACAGATCTCTATGATCTCTACTTAACTCTAGTATAAAGGATTAGGGCTAAGGAGGAAAAAAATTATAAATGTAAAAGTTATAATAAATCTTTCAATTTAGTAAGATAGTCTCTACACATGTTGGATTGTGCATTTATTCTATTTTATTTTCATTGAATTATTAAAAGAATTTCTTATAAAATATTTTTGTCAACTTTTAATTTTCAATTTTAATAAAGAATAACATATAATAATATTATTAATAAATATTTTGCTATTTCAATTTTTTTAATGCGCTTGTTAGATCTTACCAAACATTCTATATGCAACAAATATTAGCAATCTCTAAATGGATGTTTGATTTAGCTATTGAAAATTAGCTAATAAATTTTGAAGTTTTAATGACAAGATAAACTTATTTGTCAAAGAAAATATAAATAACAATTGAAAGTTCAAATGGCTATTGATTTGAAATATTTTATTTTGAATTTTGTAATCACTTTATTTAAATTTAATCTATTTTACTACTATAAAAATAATTATTAATAAGAATATATTTTAAATTAAATTTTTACATAATTATAATAATAAAATAAATAATTATCAAAATATTGTAAATTATATTTATAAAAATGGTGGTATTCATGTTCAATATATAAGTGTGTATATATATATATATATATATATAAGACTAAACAATAAAATAAGAAAGTTTACCAAACATTCTATATGCAACAATTATTAGCGATCTCTATATGGATGTTTGATTTAGGTATTGAAAATTAGCTAATTCGTGTGGTGAGCGTGAACTGGCTATTTCCCGATATAAGCGATGGAATCTCAGGTATGTCCCACAGCTCTTGCGAGAAGCACTCTGGTTGTGCTCTGCTTTATCATTTTGTATAATGAATATCTCATGTTTCTCACAATGAATGCATATAGCGCTTACAATTTATCGAGTTATGTAATGCTCGCTCACTAATACCATAATCATAATGATTTTCACTAATGCCTCGTGCCTCTCATAAAGAGTCTTATATTGTCCTAGTTGTGCCAAGTTAATCGCACTTTGACCTTGTATAAGCGCCCTAGCCACGCTAAATTAATCGTACTCTGACCGTGCATAAGCGCCCTAGCTAGGCTAAGTTAATCGCACTATGACCGTGCATAAGTGCCCTAGCCATGCCAAGTTAATAGCACTTTGACCATGCATAAGCACCCTAGTCGCGCCAAGTTAATCTCATTATGACCGCGTATAGGCGCCCTAGCCGCACCAAGTTAATCGCACTTTGACCGTGCATCATACAATGCCCTGGTCGTGCGATGAGTTTATAGCATTTCAATCATGCATCTCAAAATGCCCTAGTCACACACCGAGCTCTTAGCTCCTTATAAGCGTCCTGGTCTCGTAACGAGTTCCTAACTCCATCACACCATAGCTCGTTGATCAGGCAATCAATTATCATTTTCCATGTTAATATGTATGTATTGACACATTAAACTCAATGAACCAAGCTCACCATGAGCAAATGAGCTGCTAATAGCATGAATGCAACTAAAACCGAGCAATATAAGAAGCCTTTCATTTATAATACCGAGCTGCTTAGCGCCTTCTCGCGCATTTGTTTTATTTACAACAACATCCTATTTAATTTTTATCACGTATTAGTTTGCTTATAGTGCATGTGCACACATTTTATTATAGCCCCTTGTGAAGGGCCGAGATTCTATGCTCTAACCGAGCATCAATGCTTTCATAGTATGTTGAAATTTGTATTCATCGTTATAATTTTATAAGTTTGGGGGCTCATGTAATATCACTCTCTGTATGTGTTCCCGAACCCCTTTTATCTGATTTTATTATTGTACAAAAGACATGTATTAATGTACATAGTTAAGCGTTTTGTTAGCCCTCTAAAACCCAACTCAAAAGACTATTTGACATAAATGTCCAAGCAATAAAGAAAGACATTGACACCTCCGATATCCGAGCATCAACACAAGTATTGATATTTGAGGAAGGATACTCCTGATATTCGAGGAAGGCATCCCTAAGAGCCGAGTATAGAGCTAAACTGACATTTAAGCTCATCAAGAGAAACTTTCTACTCCCGTGATTGTGATCACACTGACAGCATGGACAAATGTCTTACACCATCAAGAAATCAAGAATTTGGTTAAGCACATAGCCCGAGCATCTTGACTGAGCTCTCAAGCCAATGGTCACCAGAACACCCTTGCTTGGTCAGACATCACATATAGCTCACCTTTAATTAGGTGTTCATTCTTTTTACTCTTTAATTTTATAATTTGCTTAGTTGCTCGGCATGCGAGTGCTCACGCACCCGTGCCCCTAGCAGGTTACGTAAAATGGTCAAGTGCATCCCGTACTTGAGCAGATTAAACAAATGTCATAAATATTTTAACATCACACAACACATCATAAACTCGACTGATGACCGAGCCAATTATTTAATTCACATAGTATATCACATAACAAATCGATCAAACACAAGTATTGAATTTGATCTCAAAAGAAAGATTATTTTCCATTAATCAGAAAATAGTTCATTACATTTAGAGCTCGATCTTTATAATTTGCTAATAGACTGAGCTAAAGTAAATCCTACACTTCCTATGCTAAAAATTTACAAGTCTTGGACCTCATCCTCTTCATCTCCTTCTCCCTCTTCATCCTCTTCATCTTCCTCTTCTTCTACCTCGGCTTCAGCAGCTAGCTGGTCAATGTCTATGTTCATCATCCATAACAGGTCCATTCAACCGGTCGACACGGCCTTCTGATAGGCATAAACACCCTAAGCATAGCGCCTGTCGCTTCTCGCGAACTCGGCTACTAATCCTTGAACGGTGGCCTCCAGAGTTTCTTTTGCCAAGCATAACTCCTTATCTTTGGATTTAGAGCTTCTTTTGCATAGTGCAACTATTCCTTTTTGGCTTTGAGTGTCTCTTTAATCTAGCTCAACTGTGTCTAAGCACCCTTCAGTTCTTTGTTTTTGGCCTCTAGAGATTTCTCTAGTTCCAACTTCTGGCCCGCTCCTCCTTTGCGTCCTTGGCAGCTTGGGCAAAGTTGGTTGCAATGCCCTTTGCCCGATCCTCCATGGTATGGGCCAGCAGGGTAACCTGCAGTATTTCTTTCCATTAGCATCTATACCGATTTTTAACTCGAATTAAGCATTTAGATTTACACTTATTGCATGAGACATTGACAACATTTCCCTTGCTATCTCTTCTGAGCTCTTTGGTGCATCCTCGCTCCTCTCCTTTAGGACGGCTCGATATATCTGCCTAAGGACCTTTTGAACACCTGCATCCTGTATCAAGTATGGGGTGTTGTGTGGACCCACCATTTTCTCATTAACCGCCTCCATTAATTGAATTATGTTGTGCCGGCGGGCTAAGGTTCTTCCACTTCTCCCTGAGGCTAGTCCTCACCCACTACTCTGTAAGGCAATTATTCTCCTACCTCCCTGTACGGCTCATGCTCAGGCACCATCTCGATAGGTAGAGCCAAGTCCATTGTAGGTTCCTGCTCCCTAGCGAGACTGGTCCCAATAAGCTCTCTCAGGTGCTCTCGAGTGGAACTACTCCCGGCTGCTCACTTAACCATCTGGGCCTTTTTCCAAGCCTTTCTTCTTACCTCCTTCTCTGCCAGGCATTTGAGTTCTCTGTTCATGAATCCCGAGCCCCTTTTTGTTCAACCGAGCCACAAGTTAACCAAACACACACTTCACACATTAATCTTAAGCAAAAAACTTAAGCAAAAAAAAAAACCAAAGTACTAAAGCATAGAGTGTACCTATCCGATTTTCTGGTCGAATTTCCTTCGGAGCCCTCCTAAGGTGGAAGTACTCCCTTATCAGTGTTATGACATTTTTCTTCTCTCTCAGAATGTCTCGCTCTACTGTCTCAAACACGACGAGCTCGTTCTCATCCAACCCCTCTGGTCACCTATTTGCCACTGGGATTGACCCACTAAATATTTTGGCAACTAAACTCTTAGCTATTCTCCAGAATGAAGAATCGATCCTTCCTAGCCTTTATTGAGTCCAACTTTCCTGCAAACATACCAAGCACTGACCTTCCTTATAAGTATAAAAAATTCTCATCTGCTCCTGAGCATGCTGAATGCGCTCAACACTCTTGGAGAAGGCTCGACCCCAAGCAACCCATATAATATCTCGAGCCCTATGATAGTACACCATGCGTTAGAGCTGAGCTGGCCAAGAGCTATCCTGTGATAGTTTAGGAATTCTTGAGGGAAGGGGCATAGAGGGAATCTCACTCCCGATCTTAAGTCCTCTTTGAAAGTGGTCAGTCAATTTTCAGGCAATGTGTCGTATGCTTAGACATCATCTCCAGGGATGAACATCTTGTACTCTTTTGGTATTTGATATTTCTTCTAGATCTCCGCTAAGTCAGCTTCTGTTACTGAGGATTGAATGTCCCTCAACCAAGCCTTCTCCGAGCTCGGATTAACATGTTGAGCTTCAATGACATCTTCTTCCTCCTCGTCCATCCATGTCATTTTGCTCGGTGAGCTCGGTCATAGCCGACCCAGACTCAACTTGAGCCCTTTCCTCTTGATGGGTCCTCTTACCCATTGCATATGAAGAGTCCTGCTCTCCCACCTCTCCTCGCAGAGCTGCACTCATTGTGGCTCGCACCATCTTTCTACTAGAACTTTAAATGCACAACTTAAAACCGAAACTCAAAACTAACCTCTAAAACCGAGCTCTTAAACTTTCACTAGTCAGACGAACCAAGCTTCTCCCTTTTGAATCGTGCACCGGATGTTGTCCTACCATCCCCTATTTATAGAGTCCCAGTCGATCATATGAACTGACATCCCTCTTCAAATGTCACATACGTTACGTCTTTTCAACTTTTGTCCAACCGTCACCATGATTTTCGAAGAGTCGTGCCTCCTCTGGTGTCCTCCTGGAATCTTCACCGACACCTTGGCATAAATGCCAAGACTTTTCAGGAGGGTATACCTCAAACTCTTCTCAGTTTCTCTCACTTCCAGAGCTTCTCAAGCTCTTATTTTTTTTAACTCCTTCAGCTCTATCCGGTGTCTCTCAATTTATCTATAATTTTTGTCGAGCCTGCCCTCTCTATCATAAGTTTTGGTTTGACATTAATGTCAAATGACCAGCGGGGGACTAGTGATAATACCCCACTTATCGAGCTTTATTACCAAGCTCTATATGTGAGCACTGCATATTGTGATACAACATCTGCCTCATGAGTCAGTATAGTTATCCGAGCTCGTCCAAGCTTTCTTGCGTGGCACATTTGCATCTAACATAAATGTTATAATTGGAGAGGGTCTAGTGACTCTGCCTATCCTTTAACTGAGCTTGTGGATCGTGCCCCATGACTAGTCGCCCTTTGGATGGGCTCTTCAGAAGACTCAACCTCAGCAATGGATGCCCTTGTCTTACCGAGCGCCGTGGATATCCTTTGACATAGCAGGAGCATGGTCCCTATATGACAGACGTACTAGCACGACTTTTTAAATATTCTCTGACACATGCAGGTTTATCCCCACACACACCAACTATATATAGAGAAAAACCCCTACAGGTAAGGGGCTCTCTCCTTTTCTTTTTTTCTCCATTATTACTCTATTTATGCTCAGATAGACCAGACACTAACTTAGGTATCGAAGCCTCTCCTGCGGCGCTCGATCCGTCTCTCTCTCTTGTCTTGCATGTTAGAGTCCAAGCATAGATAATACCCGATCCCGAGCTCGTAGAGTGAAGAGAACCCCTTAAGATAATCTCGTCATCAAACTTATTACTTTTCTATTTTATTTGTCCATAAGGAATATAACTATTTATTTATTTCATATGTATATAACTATTTATTTTATATGTATATAAGAATGATTTTACTAATGTGTGCGCTGATAGCACATATATATTAAATATCATTAAATATTTTATTTTTTTTATTAAATTACATATAATTATAATAAATTATAATAAAAATAATATATATTTTAATAAAAAAATTAAATATTTAATATTATTTAATATTTTAGGACATATATTAAAAAATTTATAAAACAAATTAAAAAAATAACTTCTTAGTCTTTGTTATGAAAAAAAAAAATTAATAATATAATCTTTTGGCCAATAAAGTGTTTGGAGCGTTGACTAATTTGGTGGAGACTAAGAAGTCATGGCTCTCAAGTTTTATTTGGGTACACAATATAAAATTTCTAGCTTCCAACATTACCATTTTGCCACTATGTTATATACTCTTCTCGATTAAGGAAATTAGAAAAAAAAAAAGAAGAAATTATCCTAATTATTTTTATAGATATTTTTAGGAATTTTATATCCAATGTACACAATCTTGCATAAACTCGAGTCAATATAATTAGATCTTAATATTTCATCTAATCTGACGGCTTATACTTTTTAATAGAACAAAAGAAATCTATAAACATAAACACAAATAAATTTTAATATTGTTTTTTTACACCTCAATTTGGAAGTAATTGTTAGATAATATTTAATTTTCCTACATAACTTTCAACAAATTAAAAATATTATCATATGATTTACCACATGGATTTAGAGACGTTGATGGTTATTACTTTTGTCTTCAAGTCTAGAGACTAGTAGCCAAAAAACAAACAAAACAAGAACTGAGACGGGAGCAATCTTCACGCAGCCGAAAAACGTAGAAACAGAAATCAAAATATACCCATTAATCCATATGCCACGATAAGTCTCACAAGCTAAGTTTTTCTTCAAGTCAATAAGAAACAGCAGGAAAAAAAAGACCCTTGTATTTACATCTTGTTTCTAAAACACGTAACAATCTTGAAATGTTTGATTGTTCTTTAAAAAATCAGTTTTTTTTTCTTAGCTTAATTGATTGATCCTTAGTAGCAAAACCCACATTTTTTAAAGGTTTTTTCACTTGTTTTGGGCCAGATGCAGCTTCGAAGGCCAGGTTCTAGTGTAGGTTTAGGGGTTTTGTTTATTTATTTGATGGTATGTGGTTGTGTGGCGAGATTTGTGGTGGAGAAGAATAGCTTGAGGGTAACATCGCCGGAAAAAATTAAGGGGACTTATGATAGTGCAATTGGGAATTTTGGTATACCGCAATATGGAGGTAGTATGGCTGGGTCTGTGTCGTATCCGAAAGATAATAGGAAAGGTTGCAAGGAGTTTGATGATTTTGGGATTTCGTTCAAGTCTAGGCCTGGAGCTTTGCCGATTTTCGTCTTGCTCGATCGTGGAGGTACCCTTTTTGTTCTTTTGGTTTATTTGATTGTTTTTGTACATTTAATCTTGACTGGTATAGATATTTTTTTTTCGCTTTTTCTTTTTTTGGTGAAAATGGTTTGGTTTTGTTTGATTGGTAGTCCCCTTACGAAATTTTCCTTTTTAAGTGATCCGCAGCTGGGTTAGTTATTTGTCTAATTTGATTACCGTTCTCATGGTTTGAGCTTTTTCTTTTCTTGGTTGATTAGCAGAGTACTTCTGTTTATTTCTATTATTTTTAATTTTCTTTTGGGTGAGATTTGCAATGTATTTTTTTTTCTTTGGAAAGTCGGATATTTATTGTTTTGATTAACGTGATTGTATGTCGATGTTATAATTAGTTTGTTTTTGGCTGATGGAGGACGCACCCTTGTACTAAAATTGGATTAATTTGGGATGCTTTACCTTTTCTAAAAGCTTTTTTTTTAGCATTTGGCACTGTATTGTTCTTATGATTTTGTTTATTTGGTTTGTCACTTTGTTTTGTTTGATTTCGAAAGTACCTTATGCTTAAAAAATTTCATGTTTTTATATCATTTTTCATTTGCAAGAATGCTATTTTCATGATTTTGATTAACCTTCTTTATTTATTTATTTAATGGAATTTGCAGATAACCCTTTTCATAATTTAATGAAGCTTCTTATTATTGTGCTTTTCTAGCTTCTTAATATTGTGTTTTCCTTTGGGAATGTGACTGGTGATTGATGAGCTGTCCATCGTTTAAATTTGTGTAAAGTGCTTGGTATTCTTCTCATTTTGTTCATGAGGCACTATGAGGGCGAATATGTGTAGGAGTTATCCTTTTCTTTTTTTAAATTTGAATGGGTTTCGTTGTTTTGGCCCTTTTTCTTTTTTAATTTAAGTTTGTTTTTATATTTTTGGTCCTTTTTGCTGATCAAGAGGCACTGTTATTGACATATTTCTATTTTCATCCACATGATGTATATTATGGGTCCACTTTTTAAAATTTTGCCATTGAGAGATACCCTTTCCGGATTGTTGTTTTATTTGCTCCTTCTTCATTGTTTTTGGTGATGTGTCCAAGTTGCAAATGATTTATTTAATGAATCCTAGTAGGAGGTGGTATGGGCTGTGGACTTTGAAGTTTTAGAATTTTTCTTTAGATTGATCAGGAATGCTTCTCTACTAATTTATTAATTATTTGTCAATATCTAGAGGTTTTCCCTTTTCTCTGTTTGTTGTAGAATCGACTAATTTGTTAAGTCCTTTTTTATTTTATTTGGCTGAGATATTCTTTTTTTTTGGTAGATTTTGAGTTCTCATTTTTGACTTTAACTCTCAAGATTGAATTTCTTCACCGTTGGTCCAGGTCCAACTTTCTTATAGTTTTGATCTACTGGCACCCTAGTTTTTACAAAAAGGGTTTTGGTTTTTAGGTTTGCTATGGAGTTTACTCTTTTGAAATTTAGTGCAATAAATTGCATTTCTTGGTAGAGGATTTATTATGATGATTGCTTAATTAGTTATACCCTTTTTGATCATTTACTAAAATCCTAGAGGTTTTGCCTTCATATTTTTCTTATGGTTACTTGGCTTGCTCGTGTTAAAATATTTTATTTAAGGTGCCGAATTTTTGTAGTGTTAATTTAGTTGATTATGCTTTACCTGTAATTTATGCTGCAAACCTTACAGTCGTGGGCCCTTGCTTTGCTTATACTCCCTCCGTCCCACAAAGGTTGTCCACTTTTTTTTCTACAAATTTTAAGAAAATACAATTAATGCTTTAACAATTTTTGTGTTTCTCTTTTTTACCCTTGTTCATATATTTATTTTATCTTGAAAATAGTTGAAACTATCATTAATTTCTTGTTTAAAGTGTGAATTTATTAGAGGGTAAAATAGAAAAAAAAAGACATTAAATACATTCTATAAATAAAAGTGGACAATCATTTTGGGACATCCTAAAATAGAATAGTGGATAACTTTTGTGGGACGGAGGGAGTATTTTTTATTTAACTTATATTTTCTTTAAATATCTTAACATATGCAAATTTATTATTTTTTATGAAATTCAAATAGTAACTTATAATAATTTTGAATATTAATATAAACAAAATATATGGACCACCAAAAGAATGATAAAAAGATATTAAATATATTAGTCCGAATAAATACTAAGATGTGGTTTAGTTTATGAGAATAAGGAAACTGATTCTGCATACATCTATTTTGCACTTTACACTGATTTGAACAGAAAGATGGACCTTTTTTTTTTTTTTTGTGATTTTAGAGTTCGCTATGTTTTGCACTATGAAGTTTGTTCTGAGTTTTGGAAGCAGTTATTTTTGTAACTCACTTATGATTGATTTTTGGTGCTGTTTAGACTGTTTCTTTGCTTTGAAGGTCTGGAATGCACAGAAGGCAGGAGCTTCTGCAGTACTTGTTGCAGATGATGTTGAGGAACGGTTAATAACCATGGATTCTCCTCAAGAGGATGGATCATCTGCAAAATATATTGAGAACATTACAGTACCATCTGCACTTATTGAGAAAAGCTTTGGTGAAAGATTAAAGAAAGCAATAAGCAGTGGTGATATGGTAAATGTGAATCTTGACTGGAGAGAAGCTGTTCCACACCCTGATGATCGTGTGGAATATGAGCTATGGACCAACAGCAACGACGAATGTGGGGATAAATGTGACATGCTGATGGAGTTTGTGAAGGATTTTAGGGGACCAGCACAGATACTTGAGAAAGGTGGTTACACCCAGTTCACACCCCATTACATAACCTGGTATTGCCCTCAGGCATTCACCTTGAGCAGGCAGTGCAAGTCGCAGTGCATAAACCATGGGAGATATTGTGCTCCTGATCCTGAACAGGATTTCAGCTCAGGTTATGAGGGGAAAGATGTTGTCCTTGAAAATCTAAGACAACTTTGTGTTTTTAGAGTTGCAAATGAGACCAAAAAACCTTGGGTTTGGTGGGATTATGTAACTGATTTCCAAATCAGATGTCCCATGAAGGAGAAAAAATACAACAAAGAATGTGCTGATGGTGTTATCAAAACCCTTGGTAAATAATTCATCATTCTATCTTCTAATTATAGACAACCTGATAGTGGGAAAACAATAATATAAATGATTATTTTGTGATGTCTGCGTAGGGCTTGATGCTAAAAAGATTGAGAAATGTATGGGAGACCCTTATGCTGATAAAGACAACTCTGTTTTAAAAGAAGAGCAAAATGCCCAGGTAATTGTGTCTTGTTTGTATGCTACAGCATTGCTACTTTTAGTACATCTATTGTCTGTAATCCGTCTGAACATTTATTGCCACTCTAAGATTATTGAAATTTAAAATCAGTTCAGCCATGTATAGCTGCTTGACAAAGACCTTCATGCAGGTTGGGAAAGGATCAAGGGGTGATGTAACCATATTGCCTACCCTTGTTGTTAACAATCGGCAATATCGAGGTCTGCTACTGTATCCTCTGTTTTTGGATAAAAAAATTATTCTCAGAAAGAATATTTTGTATTATATTTATTTTTATTTATTTTTATTTCTCCTTTTAATGTTCCATTTAATTTTGTTGATCATATGTACGTTCTTGCAGGAAAGTTGGAGAAAGGTGCTGTTCTGAGAGCGATATGTTCTGGTTTTGAGGAAACAACTGAGCCAGATGTTTGTTTGAGTGGTGGTAAGTTTTCTTCTACTATTCGGTGAAACTAAAATTGATGACACTGGGACATCATTTTGATTACAAAAGAATCAAAATTATCTGTGAAGTATACAAATAGCAAGGGTTCATTTTTTACTGTTGACTAAACTATGTATAGCTGAGGTGAGGGCCATATGTAGATCGCCCCTCTGTGCCACTGCTTTGCTCCAAGCTAATATTAGGCAGTGGCAGGGTTATGCAACTTGTCATTCTTAAATTGAGTTTTTGATTGGGGAATCTTTTTTTGTTTTTTTGAGGCAGATGTTGAGACTAATGAGTGCCTGGACAATAATGGTGGATGCTGGCAAGACAAAACAACCAACATTACAGCTTGCAAGGTGTGAATAAAAGCTTTCTGCCAGGGCGCTTTCTCTGTTTGCATGGATGTATGTGGCTTCTGAGATCTGTGTTTGTCCATATTCATAATTGACAGTGGGTCTTAATGTACTTAGGATACATTTCGTGGGAGGGTATGTGAATGCCCCCTTGTTGATGGGATTCAATTCAAAGGAGATGGTTACAGCCACTGTGAAGGTGATTTTATGTTGCTTCTTTTTGTTAGCACAATTTTATGAGTGATTAGTAAGGATTATTCTATTGGTATATACATATATATATATATATATATAAGTTTTCGTAAACAATTCTTTTTTTTTTGTCAAAAAATTTTCTAAGAAAATAAAAAATAGAGTTTGTTGTTTAGGTAGAAATATTTTCTATTTGGAAAATTAGAAAATATTTTTTAATATTTATTAGCTAATAGTTGAGTTTAGAAAAAAAGGAAATTACTCCCTGTACCCCTTTTGCACTTTCAATTTTCAAAATTAGTGGAGAGAAGGCTTTTTTTTCTCAATTCTATACAAACACGCTAAAAGTTTTTCATTTTTATGTTTTTACGTTCTGTTTTATTTATGTTTTTTTATTTAAAATTTTTTTAATGTCATATTTTTAATATATACACAAAAATATATATATGTATAACATATACGCAACATATGCATAACATATACAAAATGCACACTCAACAATACAAAGTATATCTACAACATCTACAATACATCTAAAATAAATTTACAATAAATTTATATAATGTTTTTGATATTTATTTAATTTTATTTATTTAATTTTTTATTCTCACAATATATACACAACATTCACATAATATTTACACAATATGCAATAACTTTTATATAAAATACACACAATTTGAATAATAAAAACATAACATACACACAACATCTACAATACATCTGTAACACATCTACAATATACCTACTACACATCTACATAACGAAATGTATTTTTTTTTGCTTTTTTGTGTATAATATGTAAATTTTGTTTAAAAAATAAATTTAATGATTTTTGTTAATATATTTTTGTATATTTTATTTTGTTTTTAATTTTTTTTGAGTGTTACTTTTTTTTTATAATTAAAATTAAAGTTTTTCTTTATAAAAAATTTTGATTTTTATATAATGAAAATTAATTTAAAATATTAATTTTGATTATTTGATTAGAATATTTTTATTTAACAGTGAAGTTTGAAAAATAAATTTGAAGTAAAATATTGATTGTGGTGAGGGAAAAAATATTTTAAAAAAAAAATTATTTTGGTGAGGAATAAGGTATTTTTTGAAAATTTACATCTACTTTTTATAAAGTGTAAATATTTTTAGTTTTTGTAGTATTTTTATAATAAAAGTTATTTTTTAAGGTAGTTATATAAATGTCCCTTTAGAAAATTATTTTTCATTGTTTTCTAAATGGAAAACATGGAGTCCTAAAAATCATTGGAATTTGTTTTCCACCTCGATTCAAACTGGTTTTTTATTCTTTAATACTTTAATATTTTTATCGATAAAATATTTTTTATATACTTTAAAATTTGAGAATATATTTAGGTTGATTTTCAGTAATTTAAATTTTTTTATTTAAAATTATTATTTAATTATAATTTTATTTTTAATTTGAAAAATATATATAAATATTTAGATAATGAAATAGTTTTGACTTTTGAGTAATTATATTTTGTATAAAATTATTTAAATATTATATAAAAAATTAGAAATTAGAAAACAACATTAAGTAAACAGTTTTTCAATTTTTCATTCGAAAAATATTTAGAAAATAAAAATTTGGAAAATCATTAAATAGAAAAGAAAATTAGAAAATGAAAATAGAAAATATTTTCTTCAACTAAACTGCTCCTTAGATTTTCTGCTGTAACTATTTTGAATAATTTTCTGAAACTTTTTTTTTGGGTAAGTAAATCAGTTTTATTATAAAAAAATGGAGCATATATACAGCTAGACAAAGCCCTGAAACAAATGCCAAAACTAATTGCAACTCATCAGCTACACTCACGCCCTATAGCCCCCATTTAACTGAATACACCAGACCAACTAAATCAGTATTTTTAGCTATAAAAAGTAGAACTCATAGTAACTCAATAATCACAGCAACTATTCACATCAATTCTGCAACTAAGAAACAGGTAGTACTGAAACTTCTGAAAATATTCTGAAAATTATGTTACCTAATTTTCTGAAACTTCTGTAGCAGACAAGTGCAGATTTTAAATTTGCTGGAAAAAGAGTTGGAATGATTGTTCTGTTTGTGTTCAATGATATTGCAAGATGGTTCTTAAAATGGAGGAAAGGAAAAGAAACACGATGCTGTGTTAAGTGAGCTATAATTAATTTTTATTAGGTGGGGCAGGGCTGTTTAAATCCAAGTTAAGCATGATTGTTGAATAGATTACTGATAGGTTTCATGTTGAATCAAGTTTAGAACTTTTAGCGTGTGCAAGTTCAAATTAGGAAGATGTTTGAGAGAGAGAGAGAGAGATGTGCAACACAAAGAAATTAAACTATGGTGGCACTTCCTCATCAGAAATCTTTAAATTTGTTTTTATCATTTTTGCTTTTTGACTTTTGTTGTTCAATTTTTAAAGAACGTTATGTTATTAAAACACATTTGTTTTGTTAATTTGACTTAAAAATGAAAAACAAGTTGCCACAATAAGGGAAAACCACAAAATGTGGTTTTTTTATTGCTGGACGACGACCACCAAAAACCATAATATTGGTGTTGGACGTTTCATCACTAACAAGTGTTCACCACTCTTTGCTCTGTTCTCTGTCTCTCTCTCTCTCTCTTTTTTGTGCTTCATTTTTACTAGAAGATTCGTAAAACAACTCTGATATCAGTGAGGAAAGTTGGCTGATTTCTTACTTTAATGAGTTTATGTGCGTGTGACTTGAGCATTCTTGCATATATCTGTTAACACGGCTCTTTAGGAATGAAGGAGAACAAAAACCAGACTTGTAAATGATTCCTGAGTGATTGAAAAAATTATTTGACCACATGGACCTCTTTAGGTAGCAAAACCTGTTCATGTGCCTCTCCTTCAAACTAGACTTTGCACTTCAGGTCTGTGGTAATTAATTAGAAGAATATGGACAATATCATGTTCTGGGAGAGGAAGGTTTTCTTAGTGGGGCTGATGCTAGCGAATGTTTAGCTTGATAAGATCCTGCATAGACCCCTAACTTAATGCTAGTAGACTATACTTGCAACTAGCATTGTGGTTGTGGATATACCAGTTTGTGCTTTCTGGCCCATGGTTTGGTGAATCCTGCCGTGGAACTTGTTTGAAATGTTGAAACTTTGCTTTTGAGTCATTCTTCAGGATTGAGAGTCTGAAGTCATTGATAAATGTGTTCACATGCATTGTAATTTTGGTAGCTCATTTGTTTTTAAAAAATTAAGACTAGAATATTTTTGCTTCTGATAATCATATATTAGTGTGCTGTAATCTGAATCAACTAATTTGCAGTGAGTGGTTCTGGGAGGTGCAAGCTGAATAATGGAGGCTGTTGGCATGGCTCGCGAAATGGGCATGTCTTCTCTGCTTGTTCGGTTAGTGATCCTTCCACTTCTCCAATTTTCAATTCTTTGTGAATAAATTAAGGTTCATATTCTAATTTCCCCTTCAAACAGGAATCTGATGGTGGCAAATGCCGATGCCCTCCTGGGTTTAAAGGTGATGGTGTAAAGAGTTGTGAAGGTAATAGATGCAAACATTGTGATTTTCTTGCTACATCCTTTACCAGGATTCTGGAAGAATAAATGTCTAGAAATATGGTGTCTGAGGCATAAGCCTTGATGGAACTACAAGATAAACTATGTATGGTGTCTGAGGCAAAAGCCTTGATGGAACTACAAGATAAACTATGTAGTAGGAGTGGAATGTATACAGAACTGTATGTTGTTTTATTCTTTAACATTCACATAGTCAGGATCCTTGTCCCACTACTATTTATTTATTTATTTTTAATTTTGTGTCTATTTTACTTCCCAATGTGGTCACATTTCACCCTCAACTTATGGTAGTTTTTGGTTACTAGTTATCCAGGGTCTGCTGGTCTGGCAATGTGTTCCTTACCGGGTCACGCAGGATCCTGCATACCTTTTTGATACTTGGCTCAAAATTACAATTCAGATTCACTGGAAATTTTGAAATATTTAGTTGACATGTATCTTACCTCCTTAGCATGCAATTCATTGCTTATATGCTACTATAAGTAGTAATTTGGTGATGTTCATGCTTATAAAGCAAGATTTTAGTAAAAGGCCATTGATTCGGTTTTAGAAACCAATTTTTGCTTGGACAATCGAGATGCATCCAACTGCATCAACTTGTTTTTTGATAATGTTTTGAATAGTGAGCTTGTGTTTGGCCAAAATGATTTTGCTGTGCACCTTGGATGCAGTTGAAGTCACAGTCCAATAAACTTTTGGCTAGTTAATAATCCTGATTGGTTGTTTGTTTCACTTCACTTTATCAACCATGCAGATATTGATGAATGCAAAGAGAAGAAAGCCTGCCAATGCTCTGAATGTAGCTGCAAAAATACTTGGGGTAGCTATGATTGCACTTGTAGTGGTGATCTTCTGTATATCAGAGACCATGATACCTGCATAAGTGCGTTCAGAAACTATCCCTCTGACTAGTTTGTTTTGGCATTGAATCTACTGTGCTTATTTTGATTTACTCCCTTTCTCCAATGATGGCAGGTAAGAGAGGCACAGAGGTGAGGTCAGCATGGGCTGCTTTTTGGGTTATTTTGATAGGCTTGGGAATGGCTGCTGGTGGAGGATATCTTGTGTACAAATATAGATTGAGGGTAATGTTGGTGCATTTCTTTTGGTTATTCTTTTCTTTTAGTCATTTTATGCCATTGTTCTTATGCTTCCTTCAGCTATTCTCATTTATTATATGTAAGCCTTTGGCATTATCATTTTACTCATACCGGTTGCCATTGTGTAAATGAAATCATGAGTTATTTATGCTGTTGCTGTTGTATATTCAGAAGCTGCGTAAGTGTAGGTTCCATAAGCCTCTGAATTATGGTTACTCATACATGAAATTTCTGGAGCAAATTCTGGGTAGAACCTGAATTTCTGAATTGTCTGATCATTGATACATCATACAAAGTTAAGTATTAACTTGCAATCAAAATGCAGAAAGGTCAAGTCCTAAGAGCATAATAGTTGTCTACTGTTGGAGTTTCATATGATTGGCTTTACCTAACTGCTGCTTTTCCAAATAAATTGGCTTGAATTGTAACATCTTTGTTTGGCGTTTTGGCTTTAATTAAAAAAGCCATTACCAGCCTGAACATGCCAGACTAGATTAGGCCATTTTAATCTGTGCTACATTCTCTAGAAACATGTTCTCATGAAAATTTCTCTTACAAGGTTGCAGTTGATATATATCTACTCTGTTGACATTTCTATTACTATTGCAGTCGTACATGGATTCTGAAATCAGAGCTATCATGGCACAATACATGCCTCTGGACAGTCAAGCAGAAGTTCCAAATCATGTCAACGATGAACGAGCATGAAGATGACAAACTCCAATATTCGATCTTTGGGATGATGTGGTATGTGCCAGACCCTTCTTTATCAAGTTGAGGATTTTGAACCTGAATTTTTAAGTCTGTAATGTATATGGACAATAAAGAAGTGCAGAATAGAAATTGTCCTTGTTTACTACCATTATAACATGCTTAGCAGTTGAAGTAGGGATTGGATTTGCAGCAGATTGAAAAGGGTTATGGTTGTATTGTGTTGGAATTTTTGTTCGGTTCCCTAAAATCTAGCTGCGTAATTTATACATGGTGATTCTGTAATTCATCATGTTGTCGAAACTGCTTGACATTTTTTTTTCCGTTTGCCCGTGATTATACCTCTGATTTAAAGAAAGTAGAAATATTTATTTGTACTGATGACCAGAGATTGTTTTCAAAGATAGATTTGCCCATTCAATACGTCTTACTTTGTTATTGATTGGCACATGCAAGTTTCTTGTTAATTGTCTTTATTTTTTCGGGCATTCATGGATGCAGCTCATAATTGCCCAGTAATATGTGAAACGAAGCATGCAATCATATGCTCAGAAACCATAAAAATCAGTTTTACTTGACAGTAATCTTGAATCGAGCTTGAGCTTGATACCGCATGCGGGGTAAATTTTGATTCAGATTGAGGACTTGTACTTAATTTAGATTATGTAGAGAAAATCTAAATTTAGAATATGTAGAAAATCCATTTCTGCACGAGCTATTAATAGACATTAAATGGTTTCCACGATATTTCATGTTGGATCCACTATAAAATTAAAACAACTTGCAGATTAAAAAAAAAAAAAAAAAGCCAGACCCACTATATTTTTAAATAATTAATTATTAAAATTAAAAATTATATTTGTAAATAATAAAATACATTAAAATTAAAAAACTTACACATTAAAAAAAAAAAAACCAGATCCGCCATAAGTTCATAACATTAGACCACTCCATATATAAACTAGTTAGGTTTTGATCTAATCTTATAGTTAGAATGGTCACCGAAACGGATTTTAACATATATTCATATCCTATTCAATGTTCATTTTATTTGTATGGTGCGATGGATTTAGAGACGGAACAGATTGTGGCGAGCTACAATACTCATTTATTTTTTCAAGAATTACAAAAAAATATTTTTTATAAAATTACATTTTTTATATAAATGTATAAAATATATTTACACAAATATATGTATATATCTATTACATGAATTATATTATATAAATATAGTGTAAACAAATAAATGCCAAAAATGAATTTTAAAAATTTAATATATATATATATATTATCATTAAATGATAATCTTATTAATTCAAATAAAAATACAAAGGAGCCTTAAGATGGTTTGGGGAGACCATCAAGGGCACAAAAAGAAAAGAGAAGCCTAAAAATCTTCACCAAATGAAACAGATCATCTAATCAAAGGACGCCTCCCAAGAATAAGTCAAGGCCAGAGCAGATAAAACAAAATAGACATCTGCTGGAAAAGATTGGTCAAAGATAAAACACACTAATCTGTAATAACATAGATCTTATAGACACTTGGAGTTGGCTAATGTGTTAAAAAGGATATTAATGGGTGATGGCCAATGTGTTAAAAAGAGCAGAGATAATGATATTCTCCGCACTATTTTTTAAAATTTTTATTTTTTTATTAAAAATATTTTAATTATTTTATTATAAATTCATTATAAATTATATAAAATTTATAAATTTATTATAAATTCTCTGTAAATTAATAAAAATATGATATTTTGATAAATATTTTATAAATTCTAATATTTTAATAAATATTTTATAAATATAATAAATTTAAAATTATTTAAAATTATTTTTATATTTTTGTCAAAAACCCAAAAAAGCAGTCCATATCACAAAACCCTATTTGTTCTCTTTTTTTGCTAGTTTTTAGAGCCGTTCGTTCAATACTTCATTCTGTCTATGTTTTTCTTCATTTTTAGTATTTTATTTTTAAGAAATATTATTACAGATATCACCTCCATATCACAAACTTAGAATGAATGCCTGAATTTATCCTTACTGACATATCAAAATCTCATTTTAATTTACATTTAAATTTAAACTGTAATTATTTTTATCAATTCTTTATCATATTATGTAGTGAAATATATTTATATAAAAATATTTTTATTTTAAAAATAAAAATAAAATTATATTAATTTATATTTATTTAATAAATACATTACTTTTTATTTTTATAAAAATATTAAATTATTTAAAATTTTCTATTTTTTTTTTACTAACATGGGACTTCTTGACGTCGTTTGCAAGTCTGCAAAAGTAATCCTTGGACTTGTAGACGAAGGATATGGAGAAGACAACCCTTCTCCGTTTTTAATCTAACTATAGTTGAAACAATGCCTTTCAGTCAGTATTAATGTTTTTTTTAAGTCCCTAGCTACGCTGTTTTAGCCATGCTTTTTTTTTTTTCTCAAAATTTTACCCCTTTCGATGGAATCATGGTTCTGTCATTGGTTGGCACCCACTTAAGAGAATTGACTTATGGCTAACTTTTGGTGTAAATCCAAGCATTTAAATGAAGGCCATTAGGCACTGTTGAATCCGTTAGTTTGATTGACGGGCTCGATAGTTACCCTAGCTTACTTGCCGTTCCAAATGGAGTGACTTGTTTCAAAAACTTACAAATGATGGGCAGACATAAGATTGTCAAGCCTTGCATTTGTGACTAGCTGGCAATCATTTTGAGTGTCAAACCCACCAGTCCAATTTGCAGCAGCTCATAGAAACATAGCCTTGAACAAAGAAAGTGGAGGAACCTGGACATTTTCAGAAAACTTACAGAAGAAGTGAGAAAAAGGCGCAGTAAGAGAGTAACACTAACACAACAACAAACAAACACCACCACCACCAAGAACATATCAAAGAACAAATCAATTTGCTTGATCTCAAAGTCCTTGGAATCAACATTTTGAAGGTTTAGGTGGAATCAATAATGGAGGTGTCTTTTCAATCCCTTAAAATATTTATATTTAGGGGTGACAATAGGTAGGGTATCCACAAAAATTATTATATTTGAACTCGAACCCATTTAATTTTTAAACTACTCGAATCCGTTTAGATTCAATTATAATTATATATTTACCCGTTTCAAACCCGTTTAATATTACCCAAATCTATTTAATTACTCATTTATGCTTGATCTCAAAGTCCTTGGAATCAACATTTTGAAGGTTTAGATGAAACCAATAATGGATGTGCGTTTTCAATCCCTTAAAATATTTATATTTAGGGGTAGCAACAGGTAGAATATCTGCAAAAATTGTCTTATTCGAGCCCAAACCTATTTAATTTTTAAATTATTCGAATCTGTTTAAACCTGATTATAGTTATATTTGTATCCATTTTAAACCATTTTAATATTACTCATTTAATATCCGAATCCGTTTAATTAATTCAAAAATATTATAAATTATAAATTATAAAATTATACTTATTTTAATTAAATAATTACAAATAAATATTTAATATTAACAAAATTTGATCAAAATAATTTGATATCACACAATGCATAATCAAAATAAAATTTAATAAATATATAATTAAAATTTAATAAATATAATTAAAATATACAACTATAAGTTAAAATAAAATATAATAAATATATAATTAAAATTTAAAATATATAATTACTTAAAGATAAATACTCAAACTCGTCATAAGTAATGAAAACACTATCCGTATCAGTCCAAACCGGTTTATAAATTACTCATAACTATATAAATGGATTGGAACAGATCAAGTAACCAAAAATACCTAACCTGTTGACATTCCTACTATTTACAATATGCCATTATGATTTTTAAACCATGTTATAAGGTTCTGAAAGAATAATAGACAGTTTTAATACAGATTTAGCATGAAAATGGTTAAACATGTATAAGAGCTTAAGAAAAGAGTGGAACTTGATTTTTAGATTTTGTATGTGTTAGTTTACGTTTGCATGATCACCCATAAGTGAGTTGCGTTGGTAACTTCCATCCCTTTTAACTTGTGGCCATTCTGTTCTGTTGGAAAATAGAAATGGGATATAGTTATGATGGCTTCAGAGTAGGTTGAAAGAAAGAAAAATCTTATAATTTTAATCTTATAAACAGCTTAAATCAGTATACACTTGCAGGCTGAATACCTGCAGTACATCTTAGTTGGCAAAATGAGTTAAATTAGCTGCTTAGTCTTGGAAAATTAGAAAATAAACTCATTTTCCATTATCCTGTTAAATTGACTATACCATATCTGAGTTCATCTATTATCTCATTTTCATTAACAGACTTTTCACAGAATAATGAATACTCTGCTCGAATAATTTCCATTGTATCAAAGCAACAACCAGAAATGATTTGCTGATGATTCTCCTCTTTAGATTTTTTTTTTCTTAGAGGAACTCTATATACTTGTACACAAAAAATCTTGATATATGTTATTAACAGAAATCCAAAACACCACACTCTTTTTTAATTTCAATCCTCATCCTAGCTTACTGAGCTTCAGATCAAGTCCAATGTCCATTCCATTATATGCCAGGGGCGCATACATCCATAGGTCATCAGAGCTTAGCAGCTACAAAATTCAAAAACAAGAAAATGAAAATTAGTATCAGAAAACGCATTTCCAGAAATGATTTTGTTATTCATTGATGCATTTTGTACATTTTCGTGTCAAGAAGGATTCTTATCTTGTTCTTACCTTAATTTGGAGCTGTAAAAACTTTACATAGTGGACTGCTTCTTCAAGCATTGTACTAATATCAACCTGCCATTTCAAAGAATCAATCGTGTTAACTAAATCAATTTTTTCAAGAAAGTGCAAGAACATAAAGAATAAAATTGATATTTGCATATACTGATTATTACCTTTGTTCCACTGGGAACAAGATTCTGCAGAATTCTCAGCCTCTCATTTATTCTTTCTCTTCTTTTCTGCCAGAAACAAACAGGGTCCATTAATTGGTTTACCGCAAAAAAATTTTAGATGCTTTTTGGCAAAACAGTATGGGAGTGTTGTTAGTCTGTCATTAAATTTTTCTTATTAGAACGTGTGAAATTGGCTTTAAAAGCAAACCTTAATAACCTCTATTAATATTTTCAATATATTGTTTTTCTCAATGAGAGTTCAAATAGTAATGCCAAATCTGACTAATAACATTAATTAAGAGATAGCTATTTACCCTTGCATAGATGCTCTGGGGATCGGTCGCTGTGCCTCTACTAGCTCTTGTTTTGCCATTTAAGTTGAGAGCTGCGGCCCCTTTTGAGCTCAAACTAGAACTCGCTCCTCCATTGAGTTCAAGGGATACATTTGAATTATCCTCCGAGCAGCAGCTGCTTGTTGCTGGTGCATTAAGGCCTGCATTACTTTCTTCTTCATTGTTGCTGCTCAAGGCACTCTTCTGGCTCTTTTTAGAGCTCACATTCCTCTTAATCTTCTGAGCCTACATTGTTAAAATTACAATGAGAATACGCTCAATAAAACCAATATCTACACATTCTATTGCAAAAGTACATTAATTATATATTGGATTTTGTACTCACATCTCCTGCACTTCGCGTTCTTTTCTTAGAAACCTCCGTTGGGCTATTGCTTTTATTTTCTATCAAAGGTTCAGCCGCAGGCATTTCTTGTTCCCTCTTGGGCTGCAAATTCTTATCAGCAGACAGAGTAGCAGCAGCAGCAGCAGCAGCAAATGCAGAGTCAGTCTGCTGATTTCTGCCAGAGACTTCCACATTTCCATTGCTCATTTCCTGATTTGAGCAGTCATCGCCTTCAACAAGATATGAAGCAGTATTTGTCACATCATCGATACAAAAATCCATAGACACAGAGCTATTATTGTTAATAAAAACTGGATGAGAATCACTCAAGTTGTAGCTTTCTTGACTTGAAGTAGGAAAAAGAGAACTGCTGCCACCAGTACTATAACTTGCACTTCCTTGTGAGAAATTACTCATATTAGTATTGTTAGCTATGTCCATTCCTGAATCATAGCTGGACCAGAAACAAGATGGAACTCTCAAGATGCAAGAACTCGAATCAAGACAACTATTACCGAGCAAATTTTCCATAAAATCAGCCTCCTCGCTTGTAAAAATTCCACTGAGAGAGCTCCATTCTCCTTCCAAAGTCAGTCCAATAGGCTCCATTTTCTTTAATTGCTAGCCTATTAGAGAGTATATATGTTTCGTTTTTTATGTTAATTAAAAGAGTTAGGAGAAGCTCGAAGAAAAAAGCTTCGATGCTTGAGAAGAAAACAAGAATAAGGGGAAGTATTTATACAGAACACAACGAATGTCCAAGAAAGTATTGACTTAACGTTCTGTAACAATATCTGAATTCTTTATTAGCAATTATTAGCTAATAATAAGAAGAAAAAAAATGAAAAGGTCTCAATTCTTTGAAACCAAGTAGGACAAGCCCGTATTGGGGCCAAGTACAACTCATTCAAAAGACTTGGTTTAAGCCATTATAGAGCTAAGATTAATATTAATTGAAATTAATTTTCTATTTAGGTTATTAATTAAGAGTCAATCAAGATGTTCAGTTTATCGATCAGAGTTTAACTTTAAAAAAAAAAGGAAAAAACAGATAGAAAATAGTGACGTAACATATATTATAACAAAACCAATCATGACAATTATGTTATGACATATTAAGATCATAAAAAAATTATTTTAAAATGTAAAATACGACTTTTAAGATCCATTAATTAGCATATTTACAGTAATTTCTATATTCACAAATCGAGCATAGGGTTTGTGCTTTTAGATTTATTTTGATGAAATTTTATCTCTGTAAATATAAAGAGATATTCATAACTCAGACAAATGAAAAAATAAATTATATAAAGCAATAATTAATCTTCCAAATTAGCATTAAAACACATTGGACTTAACTAAAAGACACATGAAGAAAATAATAATAATAATAATAATAATAATAATAATAATAATAATAATAATAATAATAATAATAATAATGTAGTTAGGGATCAAAATTGGTCAATTATTTGAGGCTAAGGTTGAGACTGAGATTTGGTGTGAATTAATTGGAATTTGGAATTAAGTATTAAAGAGAATCACACCTGGAAATAGAGAGACGTGGGATTGGGGTGTTGTTGTAGAATATAATTAATTAATTAATTAACTAACTAATGTTTATATATAATAATTAATTAAAATAAATTATAGTAAACAGAGAATGAAGGTGACAAATCAAATATATAAGGACGGCTAAGGATGATCGTGAAGAGATGAGACTTGTAGTTATATGTCTTATATTAATTTTTGACATTCTTTCTTGACAATATCAGTTTACCTGAATTCTATTGTCTCCTTTTTTATCCTTTAAAACCTACCAAGTGTTTCTTCTTCAACTAATTATTATCAGAATCTATCTCAAAAACTCTTACTTTCATTTTTATCAGTGATAATGACATTAAACTTTAGACTAATTAAGACCATTAATTTTTATTTTTAATATTTGGGATTAATTGGTGATTTAGAGTTTGGAAATCCTTTCTTATTTTTCATGAAAACTTGTGATTTATATTACAGGTTGAATCACTGAGTTACTAGTGACTAATAGTAATTAGAGATGATAAATAATTAGTTGAATCCAAAGAGTGTGGAAGGTTACTTCATGTGTCATTTTTTCAAGTGATTTACATTTTTGGAATTTGGACAGGAAGGTCAGATTATACATCAAATTGACTTTCAAAAATGATTATACATCAAAGTGATTTACATCAGGGTGTGGCCTGGTTGGTCATCTTACCTTCTAAAAAAGTTGGTAGGATGCGGAGGTTTCGGATTCGATTCCTGTCGACCACACATTCAGCACTATTATGGTGCATGCTAGTACCTCTATGTTGCTCAGGGGAGGACTATCCCCTGCTGTGTAGCCCACAATATTATCCGGTCCGTTAGTGGCCTCCTTAGTATTAAAAAAAAATTGATTTGAAAATAATTTCAAGTAAATTTCATGGACTTTAAGTGAAGATGACAATTTTTACCTGAACTAGTACGGAATGTCCATCCTACCCCTTCCCATGACAAAGAATCCTTGCCTTGATCAACTTACTTAGATTTGTGCTATGATAGTGTAACTCAAATATATCGTACTTGTAATTTTTTTTTTCGTATCATGTTATACTGATCTAAAAAATTAATCATATTATATTATATTGTATCATAATTTAAAAAATAATGATCCAATATGATTCATTAATCATTATATAATTGTATTGTGTTATGCTAAATTGTATTATATCGATCAATATATTTGTTAGTTCATTTTTTAATATATTTTATTATTAATTTTAGGCTTAGTGAACCTAAAATCATATAAAAATTTTAATTTACATTTATAATCTCAAAAAAAATATAAAAATTTTGAAAAATTTTAAAATATTAAATTAGTTGAAATTTTTTAATACTTAACATTGAGATAAATTTAAGTTTAAAAATAAAATATAATTTTATTTAGAATATCATAATTTAAAATATAGTAAAAAATTATTAGCTTAATATATAATGGCTATTCTTAAATAATTTTTTAATTTAAAATTAAATATTATTTATTTATTTAATGAAAAATAATACCAACTGAACTTATTACTTTATTATTAATTTATCATCTATTTATTGTTAATTGAAAAAAAAATCATGTGTAATTTCATTCAAATATATATAAATGTATAATATATTTATTTGGCCTAACAGGTTTTACCATTTGTCATACTGTGCTGGGTCATTTGTCGTGTTGGGCTAGGCTGGTTCAATAGGACAAATGTCCTAACTCAGTTTAACCTACAATATTTGAGCTGGGTCATGCCTCACACATAGACTGTAATATATCATGTTCGGAATTTCTATTTGAGCAGGGTCATGCTTGACACTTGGACTGTACCGTGTCATGCTCAAAATTAGCTGAGCCTAGCAGCGCACGTGTTGTTCGGTCCAATTTTCACATATACCCAAAATTTAACATAAATATATGGACTTTTGATAAAAATATAAAAAAATAAAAAAAAATTTAAATTTATAAATTTTTTATAAAAATATTCAATTTTTATTAGTTCACAGTGGATTTATAATCAATTTATTATGAATTTATTATAAGTTTATAAATTTTACATAATTTATAATGAGTTTATTACGAGTTTATTATGAGTTTATAATAAAAATAACTAAAATATTCTTAATAAAAAAGTTAAAAAAAATTTAAAAATATATATATAATGAATAATGTTATTTTTTCAAATACAGGGATAATGAAAAAAATACCAAAAAATTAAAAAAAATAAAATTATTATATTTTTAAAATATATTCATATTTATAAAAATTTATGATTAGTTTATTAAAATATTATATTTATATAGTTTATCATAGGTTTATTATATATTTATTATAAATTTATAATTTATATAATTTATTATAAATTTATTATAAATTAATTAAAATATCAATCGTAAAAATAAAAAGAATTATAAAAAACTGATAGGTGGTGTAATTTTTCCTTAAATATACTTCTTATGAATTGCGGACCGATTAAGGTGTCAACTTATAGCACGTGAAACAAGTAATAGGAGAAACAACATCAATAGTCAAGGGTGGGTGGGAACTAAAGCACGGGTTGAGTGGTCCATGAACTACCTCCCCGACGATGTAATAATAATAACATATTGGACAATCATCCAGTATATATATAATTTTGTTCAATAATCCAGTAAATATCATATTTGGTTCTTGTGTTTAGTATTTGAATCTAAATAAAAAAAAATAATGATAATAATAATAAATAAATTCAAAATATATTTACATAATTTATAAAAATTAATAATAAAAATTAGTTATCGCCCTACTATAATATTAAAAGAATTATTTTTAAATTTATTCACAATAAAATTATATAATTAAATATAATTTTTTTATTTTATAATTTTAATCACCTTCAATTAAATCATAGTTCTACTATTGATTGTCTCTTAACTTGGATTCTTTTACATTTTTACTGTACTTTTTTGTGTTTTTGATAAAAATTCCAGAAAAAATTTTAAATTTATTATATTTTAAAATATATTTAAATTTATAAAAATTTATAATTAGTTTATCAATTTAATATATTTTAAATAATTTATTATAAATTTATTATATACATAATAATTTTTATAAATTTATTTTGAGTTTATTATAAACCTTTACAAAATGAATATACAAAATAACAGAGGATGTAATTTTCCCACTCTTTTCTTATTCCTATTTCGTTCCCTTCACTTTAGTCACTTGTCATTTTAGCCCTTTAGTCTACAAATTGTTTACTTTTTGCAATTTAACTTCGTATTTTAGCTTCAATTTTCAAGTGAACCAATAATTGCTATTTAAACATTATTTTATTTTATTATACTTCTTTATCATTATATAATTTTCAATAATACAAAAAAAAAAGTATATATCTCTTAATTTAATTGAAGACTATTATTGTCCAGAGAAAAATATAAGTAAATAAATATTAATTTCATAATTATTTAGTAAGCAAACGAGTTGAGAAATAATATAAACAAGAATTTTTGTCGGGAAAAAATTTTGAATATAAAAATTAACTTTAAAATAAAAAATAAATGT